>CM077453.1:25112764-26312965 GCA_039654765.1 Mylopharyngodon piceus
AAAAAAGCTAAGAAACTATTTTCACCCAGAAATTAGTAGTAAATTTAACAGCATGTTTTCAAGTAAAATCTACACACAATTCTTTAGCTTTAATTTAAAATTCTCAAGTAAAGTTTACTCACTCTGTTTAAAGTAAGTTTTACTAACACTTTGTAATTTTTTTTTAAATAACGCTTATAAAAATGCTATATTTTGTATGTAAATATATCTTCATTTCAGTTTCTGAATAATGTTTACTTTAGTTATTTTTTTTAACATTACTACAATTCATTTGTAAAGTTAGACATGGTTACATTGCCATCACACATACAGGAAAGTTAATTAGTGTTGTATAGGTTGTACAGTGAGTATAAACTCAAATTAACTTGAGCAATCTTTCATTCAAACTGTGAGTCTTCAATCTGTAGACATAAACTGATGTCCAGCTCTTCCTACCAAAACAAAACGCACGCTATGAATTAATAATTCATTACATCGAATCAAGCACTATTTTAGCATATTTAAGGAGGAGTAAAGCAGAAAGCACAGGCTCAAACAAAGCTCACACAGTTCCAAGGCTCATATTTAAATTAATGACATAGTTTGCTAACAAATGCAATCTCAGATTATGCAGTCATTAGCTAGTACAGTTAGCTAGCTAACTGGCTCAGTAGCATGTAAACTCAACTCTGTTAGCTATATTAATAGTTAATCTCAGTAACATGTAAAAGCTAGGGTAGGCAATGTTTTTAATAAACACTTTTTGTTATATTGTTTATATTGGTTCTCCACATCCTGATAGCAATCAATAATTAAAGTGGTATAAATATTAAAACAAATGTATATATCTTCTGTGGAAGTCTCAGGACCAAAAAATATTCATCCAATCATTGCAATGATAGGATGCCCCTTCCTATATATTTGCATACCCAGACACACAGTTTTGTTTTGACTCTTGAAGTTTACCTTGATCGTTTGCCGGTTCCCGCCTCCTTCTTCCCTGAACATGGACTTTGTTACAACATTCACTATTATTGTAATGTTCTTCAACTTCAGGAGTTATCAAGTTGACAAAACCAAACAATTCTAACCAGAAAGCAAACCCAGAGTTTATGATTAACTCTTGCTATGGTTATTACTATGTCAATAATTTCAGCTTGGGAATGACTCATGGAATGGAAATTTAGTGGATTAACTCCCACTTTTGGCCATTGCTTCTCTTAGCAGCATGAAAAACAATGTTTATTCAAAAAGTGAATGGAGTATATACAAAAAAGTGAGCAAAAAGTGCTTCCTTTATATTCACTGAAGCTGTCAATCACTTCAGTTCAGTGCAAACCTGCTGAGTTCTGGGCTCTTGCAAAAACTCCTGTTATAATCAAAAAACGGTCTACACTGACTGAAGAATAAATCTCTTACAGTTTTTCTGAATCGCTTTGGCTCAATTCTCTAATGAATTTTTTTTTTTCTCAAAACAATAAGTTCAGGGGCCGTATTCACAAAACAAAAAATCAAAGTAAAAAAGTAAAAAAAGTACCTCCTAACTTGCCGATTTAGGAGCAATTCTTAAAAGTAATGGGCGTGTCAGTCCTAATTTTAGGAGTCCTAAATTTTTGCTCTAAGAGTTTTCCACAAAGCATTTTAAAACTAGCTCCTAAATCTGTGAAACATTAGGAGTAGTCAAGAGGACTCCTAAATCACTAAGACCAAATCACAAACAATCCTAAGGGCTGTTGTTGCCAATCTGCCTCAGCAATCAACCCAAAAACACTGTACACCATTGAGGCAATAGCGAGAGCCTTGGGTGCTAAACCTTTTCTTCGTAAATGCAATAAATATTTTGATTTATAGATTTGAATCTACAATAAAACGCCAAATATAAATCTTTAATTAATAAATAAATAATGTCCGATTACCTGTGGCAGTTTTTTTCACGAGTTCACGAATAGAGTAAAAAAATATATAATAAGTGTATTTGGCGTGCTGTCCAAGGGGATCGAGGGCTCCGAGCTTGAAATTTATTTAGCCCAGTTCTCCCCTGTATCCCGAGCCGAGAGTGAGGAACAGGGTGGTGGAGGGATGCAGAAAACTTTCGAGGTAACTAGGTGAGTCGGCTCTCGTCTGTGTGTATATACCTCCCGATTAGATAGTCCGTTTGAATGTGCTCCCCCCAAACTTTGTTTATAAAACATCATTTGTCGCTTGAATTCTGCATTCTCTCGAGACGCAGACATGTAAGAGGCTGACAATTAGCTAAACATATACTAGTTTAATTAGTGACACTTAGCGTACATTTTAAAACCTTTATTTGAATATGGCAACATTTTTATTTTAAAATCTTTATTTGAATATGGCAACATATGTATTTTAAAACCTTTATCTGAATATGGCAACATGTTACCTCATTCTACAATATTTCTATGATTAAATTGCTGACAGAGACTCCTCCTCCATCAGCCAGTCACTGTGTGCATAGTTAGTAAGCGTGTTGACATCATCCATAGCAATGAGGTCAACCCCACCCTTACTCCTAGCTTAAGACTTCTCTCTATTTCTTAGTAAAAGTTTGTCTCAGCAGCTTTGTGAATAGGTTTTAAGAGAAAACTCTTAACTAAGAACTTTTACTGCTGTTTAGGAGAACTTTTAGTGGTAAGATAAAATGTTTTGTGAATACGGCCCCAGATCTCTGAACAGTTAGTTTCTTGTTCACATCAGATTTAAATTTCTTATTGATTTAAGCAAATTGCATGTGTTTTGGCATGTTCAAAAGAGCAAGTTCAGTTGTCTACAATTTGCACAGTAACTAAATGCACATGGCAATAACTAAATGCACATTGCTTAAAACTTTTTGGATATGTTCTGAAATGCCTTGTAGTTAGATCTTTAGTGAAATGCCGATCTGGGACTGTAGTGATACGAAAGTCTGATGACGCAGTTCCTTGTTACAGAACAGGAAACAGCTGCATAGTGATTATTGCCTTGTCATACACTTTCCTCCCACACAGCTTTCCTCCCCATGTGGATGTCAGGTGCATCAAAAAAGTTGGTGTGAGCAGCGTCAAGTAAAAAGAAACATTTTAAGTGAATGTGAATTCATTTTAGTTTCTAAACACCAAACTAAATTTATTACTGACTGTTCAATCAGTTTACCTAAACAATCTGTCACTGGTTGGATAAATCAATAGTCTTGCCCTTAAACTCACACCATTGGTTGATCCATTGTTGCTGCAAATGTCAGGCTGGCTGTGATGTTGAAACAAACAGGTCAATATTTTTTTTAATTGCATCATAGAGAAACAATGTTTAAATTTTCCAGAGAAAATAACCACAAATTATTTATTTATAGGTGTCTCTGTTTATTAAACAAGGCATAAGAGAAAGTGTTTAAACATTAAAAAAAACTAAAAAATAAAAATAAACGCATAACTTAATGCAAGAAGGTTTAAATGTGATTGTGCTTCGTTCTCTCATATCTTAAAATTGTGATTAATTGTGAACATCCAATTCAAGTACAGTGGTCACCTTCATCTGTTTTCCATTCTAACTGCTAGACATTATTTTTTGTAATAGACCGATTTCCAGAATTTAGTTTATGAGGAAATAGCATGAGAGTGACTTTGTGAGGTTATTTTGAAGAATTTTGTTGCTGCCTTAAACTGGGGGCCCTTGTGAAAAATAAGTACACTTTAGCATACTTTTAAAAAGAGTACTTATTATGGAAAAAATATATAGTTTAAAAGAATATACTTAACTGCAATCTAAATGTAATTTAATGTAAATGTTAATTGCAATTAAATCAAAATGTATAGTTTAAATTTATATTAAATTTAAAGTTTAGAGTGTTTTTGACCCACTTAAATAGGACATCTTTATATGTAATTTCTTAAATACTTCTATTGTCTTTTAAATATGGTTAAAGTGTACTACTGAATATACTTACATTTATGGTAAACTGAAATATACTTATGTGATATAATGTCATTTCTATTGAAACTTGTGTATCTTTTAAATATATTTGTAATTACACATTTTTGTAATGATTAAGTTAAGCATTTAAAATATATTAACTTTAAATGTAATATTAAATACACTACAGTTAAAATTATAATCAAGTATTTACATGTGCTTTACTATATTAGTCAACACTAAAATAAGTGAATTTTAAAGCTTATTTAAAGAATTAGGGTTAGTGTTTAAAATGATGTGAAATATACTTTTAACTTGACTACTTACTTAATTTTGTTAAGTATAATCATGAAAGTGTACTCTATTTAATTGACATTTTATTTCATTAATATTATATTGCAAGTATAGTTTTTTTTTATATACTATTAAGATTTGAAGTACACTACAAATGCACATTCAATACAATTAAAAATATTTTTCTCAAGGGGATATAGATAGTTTAGATTTAGAAGAATCATCCATTCAGAAAGCAGCGGCTGGGAATCAGCGGGTCGATCGACCTTCATTTGTGAATGCAGTGGTGGCTCGTGGGTTTTAAAATAGAGGAGGCATACTAAATTCTAGTGGTCTGGGTCCCTGCCGAGGATTATTATTATTAGTAGTAGTAGTAGTAGTAGTAGTAGTAGCTTAACTCATTTAAATTGGCTTTTTGCTCACTTATAGATAGAAAATTTAAAGAAAATGACATACAGCAAGATAATACAAATATAATTTCACTCACCTAGCCTATATCTTGAAGCAAACATCCATCCCTCCCTAAATGTCTGTGTTCATTCTGAGACATGAACTGAACGAATAACTGAGAATTTTATTAACATTAAATCATCCTTCTTCCATTTTCTCCTCAAAATTTTGGGTAGTCTGTGCCTCTCTTGACGAGCCGCCACTGTGAATGATGTCCAATAGGATTTCTACAGGATGTGTTTTCTGATTCCCATTACATCAGACATACTAGCTGGGTAACTAGCTGCATAAGGTGGACTAGATTTGTTTTCTAATAAATACACACACATACACACACACAAACACATGAGAGAACAAACCCCTTTACTGTTTAACTCTAATCACTCTCATGGCATTAAGCTGGAAAACAAAGGAATGGGTCTTAATGATGTAGAGAATGACACTCTAAACGAATGACAAGAGAGGGGAACTGGCATTTATAAAAGCACAATGCCTAGAAACAAACTACAGTTACAAATCATGACTACAGACGCTATGTGACTCCAGCAATTCCAAATAGCATGCTTAGCATTATCATTACCAATGTTATATATTTCCTTAAGAAAATGTGAGTGGTGGCTTTCCCACACAAAATTTGTTGCTACAAGTATGTGGTGAATGGTTGTCAGTGTGTTGTTAAGTGGTTGCAAAGTTCTTATGAGTGGTTTTGGGGGATATACAGTATCTCACAGAAGTGAGTACACCCCTCACATTTTTGTAAATATTTTATTATATCTTTTCATGTGACAACACTGAAGAAATGACACTTTGCTACAATGTAAAGTAGTGAGTGTACAGCTTGTATAACAGTGCAAATTTGCTGTCCCCTCAAAATAACTCAACACACAGCCATTAATGTCTAAACCGCTGGCCACAAAAGTGAGTACACCCCTAAGTAAAAATGTCCAAATTGGGCCCAGTTAGCCATTTTCTCTCCCCGGTGTCATGTGACTCGTTAATGTTACAAGGTCTCAGGTGTGAATGGGGAGCAGGTGTGTTAAATTTGGTGTTATCGCTCTCACTCTCTCATACTGGTCACTGGAAGTTCAACATGGCACCTCATGGCAAAAAACTCTCTGAGGATCTGAAAAAAAGAATTGCTGCTCTACATAAAGATGGCGTAGGCTATAAGAAGATTGCCAAGACCCTGAAACTGAGCTGCAGCACGGTGGCCAAGACCATACAGCGGTTTAACAGGACAGGTTCCACTCAGAACAGGCCTCGCCATGGTCGACCAAAGAAGTTGAGTGCACGTGCTTAGCGTCATATCCAGAGGTTGTGTTTGGGAAATAGACGTATGAGTGCTGCCAGCATTGCTGCAGAGGTTGAAGGGGTGGGGGGTCAGCCTGTCAGTGCTCAGACCATACGCCGCACACTGCATCAAATTGGTCTGCATGGCTGTCGTCCCAGAAGGAAGCCTCTTCTAAAGATGATGCACAAGAAAGCCCGCAAACAGTTTGCTGAAGACAAGCAGACTAAGGAACCATGTCCTGTGGTCTGATGAGACCAAGATAAACGTATTTGGTTCAGATGGTGTCAAGCGTGTGTGGCGGCAACCAGGTGAGGAGAGTACAAAGACAAGTGTGTCTTGCCTACACAAAAGATATAATAAAAGATATAATAAAATATTTACAAAAATGTGAGGGGTGTACTCACTTCTGTGAGATACTGTATATATATATTTTTTTTTTTACTATTACAAATTTTATTGTCTGTTGGATGCCAGTTGTTGTCAGTGTTATTTTAGTATTATTTATATACCATTATAGTATTTATTAAGTATATTTGTTTGTGCTAAAGTGGAACTATTGCAAGTATACTTTAGGTATACTTTAAATATCTTGCATTTAAAGAGTGATAATATACAAAGATCATACAATCCTTATTAATAGTGATATTAAACACTTTTAGGCTTAACATTAAGAAATGTTCATTGTGCACAAGTAGTAGTCGAAATAAAGTTTAATTATAATTTTTATATCAGTAAGTCTCAAGCAATATGTCAGTAAATATGTTAATAGATTTAAACTATACTTATAATGAAATAAATGTATTTTAAATATATTACTTTTTTACTAGGGTAGACCTGGCACAGTCATATAAATGAATTAAATCTTATAACTCAATGAACATTTTTATAATGAATATACATTTTTCTACTTACTGTACACCAAGCTCTTTTGTGAATAAAAATATTTTTAAAATTCCTTATGCTTAAAGGGGACCCATTATGCCCCTTTTTACTGTATAAGTCTTAGGTGTCCCCAGAATGTGCCTGTGTAGTTTAAGCTCAAAATACCCCACAGATCATTTATTAGGCCTATATCATGCCCAAAATTTCATTTTTGGGTGGAAGCAAAAACACAGTTTTTGTGTGTGTATCTTTAAATGCAAATAAGCTACTCCCTGCCCCCCTGTGCCTCTACAGCTTGTGCCTTGTATACTCTGGCAACAACAAAACAGTAGAAACGGCATGGGGCCGTTTCCACAGAACACATTTTTGCATTCCACTGTGCTGCTTTTCCATTATTTTATATGTAAACGTGCTAGACAGACCTTGCGTTTTTCTCCCTTTCTGTGTCTATAACACATTTTTTTAAAAGTTACACCTGTTTCACACTGGATGCACAAGCAGCATAACTTTGGATGGGGGTGAAGTATCGACCCCTTCGCCTGAGAGAGAAGGTCCCTCCAGCTAGGTTGAAAGGAAGAACTCAATATTGGTACGCTTTGCCCCCGAAAGTGAACCTCAGGAACTTCCTGTGTTGTGGAAGGATGGAAACATGGAAGTATGCATCCTTCAGATCTTTCATGACAAACTAGTCCTCGGACCTGATTTGTGACACGATTTGCTTGAGAGTAAGCATCTTGAACTTGAGCTTCCCTACAGAAAGATTCTGTTGCCACAGATCTAGAATTGGACGCAACCCCCCATCCTTTTTTGAAACAATAAAGTAACGGCTGTAGAAGGTGGGTCAGTCTTCTGGGAGGAGGAATGTGTTCTATAGCCCCTTTGGCCAGCAGGGCTTTTACTTGCTCCATAACCAGAGCCTGCTCAGGGCCCACCACTGTGGGCAGAACCCCACGGGGTGGCGAGACCTGAACTGAATGGTTTAGCCTTTTTTGACTGTCTTCAGTACCCAATGAGATATGACAGTAGTTTCCATTCTGTCAAAAAATCTACTAAGGGAAGAGGACTGAATTCGAAGACACCACGAAAATCAGAGTTAAAAAATGATGCAGCAGGCAAGTCCATTTTGCTAAAATTTCATTGCAGCAACTCAAAATGGTACTCCGTAATTTGTATGGCCCCCACGTGCTTGTATGCATGCCTGACAATGTCGGGGCATGCTCCTAATGAGACGACAGATGGTGTCCTGGGGTATTTCCTCCCAGATCTGGACCAGGGCATCGCTGAGCTCCTGGACAGTCTGAGGTGCAACCTGGCGGCTTCGGATGGACCAAAACATAATGTCGCAGAGGTGCTGTTGGATTTAGGTCATCCTCCAGGAACTGCCTGCATACTCTCGCCACATGAGGCCGGGCATTGTCGTGCACCAAGAGGAACCCACTGCACCAGCGTAGGGTCTGGCAATGGGTCCAAGGATTTCACCCCAATACCTAATGGCAGTCAGGGTGCCATTGTCTAGCCTGTAGAGGCCTGTGCATTCCTCCATGGATATGCCTCACTGACCCACCACCAAACTGGTCATGCTGAATGATGTTACAGGCAGCATAACGTTCTCCACAGCTTCTTCAGACCCTTTCACCTCTGTCACATGCTCAGGGTGAACCTGCTTTCATCTGTGAAAAGCACAGGGTGCCAGTGGCGGACCTGCCAATTCTGGTGTTCAATGGCAAATGCCAATCAAGCTCCACGGTGCCGGGCAGTGAGCACAGGACCCACTAGAGGACGTCGGGCCCTCAGGCCACCCTCATGAAGTCTGTTTCTGATTGTTTGGTCAGAGACATTCACACCAGTGGCCTGCTGGAGGTCATTTTGTAGGGCTCTGGCAGTCTTGCACGAGTATGCTTTGTAGTTTTCCTATATGACATTCCGTCACACCATTGGACTGATTCCATACGTGCTTCATGACGCAATCAGAGGCATTCCCACAGCGTTTCGACGCAGCGCGAGTTCCTTTGAAAGGGGAATGGGGAATATAAAAAAGTGGATGGCTTTTTACCATTATAGGATGGTTGTGTACACACACTGCTGACTCACATTTATGTTCAATCACTATGTAAAAGTGAATTAGTAATAGGTCCACTTTAATACTTTTCCAGTAAACCACAAACAATTGGAAGAGTCATGGGGCCTTCGAATATCATTGTAAACAATGAAAAAGAGTAAAAAAGGATGAAAAACATTGCTGTAGAGCATATGTGAAAGAGCAGCATTCATTGTCTCGCCTGCAACCAATCAGATTATACAAGCATGTGAACTTAATGTTAGACATTGTCCTGTGCTGAGGGGCTCTGTTAATACTGTGCCAAGCCAATTTACAGGGACTTAAATGGACTTTATACACTTAATATCAGTTTGTTTTAGCTTTCACAGCTGCTTTATCTTTAATAATTATCATTTTCTGAAAGCATAACATGCATTAGCATGTATACAAATGTATAACAATGTGTGACGCTGTGTTTTATTAGCGCTGTGCTCATGATGGAGTGTGTGTGTGTGTGTGTGTGTGTGTGTGTGTGTGTGTGCGTGTGTGTGTGTGTGGCCCGTGAAAACAAGCTCTCAGAAGACTAGATGAATCAGTTTGTGAACATCAGACACTGAGCTGCTCTAATGAATTACTATTTCAGAAAAACAAGAACAGAAACACTTGATGAAACCATTGGTTTCCAAAAAAGTAACATCACAGTTCTCTGGAGAAGTTTAACCTCTGGGTTAAATTGCTCATACTTCGGTTTAGTGATATGAACAAACCCCTAATCCTAAATATTAAATGTCCACACATAACTCGTTAAATTGAATTAATTAATTTTTGTTTACGTTTAAAAAACTTAAATGAAAATAAGAAATGTTGCCTTGGCAACTAACTAAGAAAAAGTTTAAATTAAAGTACTAAAATTACAAAAACTAAAACTGAAAAATGTTAAAGCTAAATAGAAATATAAAAAAAAATAAAAATGACAAATGCACATAACAAAATTGCTAAAACTTAAACTAAAATGAAAATGAAAATATAAAAATATTAGCCAATTCAAAATATTAATATGTCTTTAGTTGGAGCTCAGCACTACTTCCCCACAATTAAAGTGCATTAAGTACAAAATTAGTTGTTCCAATTTAGTAGACTTTAAGTATACCAGTTTAATATACCAAAAGTACAATTGCAAGGTATTTTTACATACATAATATATAAATGTATTCGTAGTATACTTAGCATGAAATAAATGTATTTCAAATACACAAATACATTTTAGTATATTTATTTTTCACTATAGGGTAGATATCACACTTTTAAAATTTTTCATTATAAGGTAGATATCACACTTTTAAAATTAGGTTTCCTCATTTATCTAGGTTTTTCAAGATCATGGGAACCCTGGCTCTTTAAAGAAAAAAAAAACTGTTGTTGAGGGAGTGAATTAAAATAAGAAATGTCTTGATTTTAGTTGCTTTGGCTTATTTTAATGCTTGTTTTGGCTTATTTTAAATCACGCTGAGGCCCTAGTGGAACTCGGCCCTTTGGTTAAGAACCTCTGCCCTACAGTAAAGCTGTCAGACCATCTAACTAGGTTCTGGTCCCTGACAAGCAAATACCTTGAGCTTAATTCAGGTTTTGAATGACAAGGATGTTGCTGTTTGTTAGTCAAGGCTTTGAAATTACATTTTTGGTCTTGGTGGAATTTATTGTGGCTTCTTTCTCTCTGTTTTCCATCAGGGTCATTGTCATTACAGTGGTTACATAGAAGATGTGGAGGGGTCTTCTGCAGCACTCAGCCTGTGCTCTGGGTTAAGGTGAGATCACAGAAGCTTTAAATGGATAGAGGGCTAAAAAGTTACATCAGAAGCAGACTGTAAAACCTTTACAGCTGTAGACACACTTCAGAATTGACTTTCTTAATAGATGTTTTTAGCCTTAAGGTAAAGAATTCATGTTAGTAAAAAATATTTCATCAAAACATAAATACTTTTTCTGCCTCTGAAATTATTTTTCTTTTCTGTATCCAAAGCCACACAGGCAACAAGAAAATATGAATATCATATTTATAGTCTACATTTCACAATCCAGTCAAATCCCAATAGATAAAATTAAGTAAATTTGAAGTTACTGTTTTGGTTGGAATATGTAACTTTATATGAATTTAAATCTAAATTTATCTTTGAAGTCAGAATTAAATGAAAAATCACCCCATCTATTTTCTAAATGCATGGTACTGATCTTATGAATAATTCATCCATTTAACTTTTAACATTTACATTTCTGTTTTTTAATCATAATTAAATAGTCATAACTCGATCTTCCAGTGAAACAACAGACTTCTCCCTGGTGATGAATGCTGGATTTATCATTTAGTCCACTTAAAACCCGCCCCTTTTCTCACAAATGACCGTTCGCAAAGACCCACCTCCTTTAGTTACTGTTGCTATGTCCGACAAGCCATGCCACTCTCACGCCACACATCATGTTCTCACACAGTGAAAAATACATCACGGAGCAAAGAGGACACTGACAACGTATTGACAGACAAGACAGAGCAGGTTACTTTTGATATGAAACAAAGTCTCAAGTTTCAAATTTTGTAATTTTTAAAGAAATTTAAACAATAAACAATAAAGTGGCTCTTTAAAGATCAAGCGGCTCATGAACCGATCATCTCTTCTTACTAGTTAATTTATATCATCAAATAAACATGAATGAACCACATTTCAACCACAGAAAGATGTCAGTACACATAATTTTTCAAGTTCAAGTCCACCACCGTTAATCTACTAACTCCCCTGACTGCTTTGTCGGACAAAATGGCGGATTCGGCGTTATGATTGGTTAGATCGCCTGTCAATCAAACTCCCGGCGAAGGGTCAATTAACAGCAAGCGTGCATTTAGATCTGTTTCAATCTAATTAACAACCAATGGATAGAACCAAGTCCCTGCCCTCCATTTTTTATTTTTTGAAAATTCATTTTACTCAGATGTGTCACAGTACAGAAGATAAGACCTATTGCTACTTTCATTTCATCATGACTTTTAAGAGTCGAAAAAGAATCCCTTGTCATTATATACAGGGTTCCCACAATCCGGGAAACATAGAAATATAAAAAAAATTCAAAACTTCCTTTTGAGTTCGGATCATTCAACATTGTGTCTTTGTGTAGCTGACTCTTACGGGGAACACCTTTCTCCAAACTTACTGAAGCCTTATTTGTATAGTGTTCAAACACTCAAAACAGAGGTGGGCTCCTCCACTCTAAAGGGTGGTGCTGACCGTCATTGCCTCAGAATCATTCTCCTTCGGACAGTTGCTCTCCTACAGCATTTCGCCTTTAAGGACAATGGCACAGAAAGAATGCCTCTCCTGTGAGGGACCCATTGATCCCCCCGATGTGCATGAATCCATGATGTTTACTCTGCCTGGGTCACGCCCATGCAGAGGTAGTGCTAAAAGGGTCTGACTCTACTCACTGCAGCATAATGACAATCAAAACCCTCTACCTCTGAAATGCCCTGATTGACAGTGATTGTCTTCTGTCCCCCGCCGCCCCTGAGCTGTGAAGAAAGAAGCAATGGCAGCCTGAGGCCAGAGGTTCTGATGATGAACTCACGCCGACTCAGTGCCCATGCTCGCCAGATCCCCCAGTAAACTATGCTTAATCCTGCCTCCGCCAGAGGCAGCGAGCTTGGGCAGCGTGAGACAGAGCCTGAAAGTGTGTGTCTCAAGCTAAATGCGTGAGAGTTGGCAACCCTGGTATGCATTTGTCATATTTGTAGAGCATATGTCGTAATTTAGATTTTTAAGATGGACAAATGCAGTTTTACAGATGCCAGAAATGTGGCTTTCAAATGAAAGATTGGTATCAAAGGGCAAACCCAGGTTCCTAACTGATGACGAATACTTGACAGAGCAGCCATCAAGTGTTAGACAGTATTCTAGGTTATTACGTGCAGAGGTTTTTGGTCCAATAATTAAAACCTCTTTTTTTCAGAATTAAGTAGTAGGAAATTACTAGTAGCAGTGACTGTATGAGCTAATGACCCCGGTAAGCTATTGTCTTCCTTCTTACACAATATGTGGTGTACTCAATGCTTATGCAGCTTGCTCAATATGGTGACAAGGTCACTGTGGCAAGCAGGGCGGGGCCTCGAACCTCACGGAGGAGCTTGGAACTGGAAGGATAAAAGGAGGAGTGACGACAGTGAAGGATAAGAGAGGACCAGGCCTGGACTTTGTTTTTGTTTTATTGTGTTTTTATGCGGCAGTCTACCATGAGGGGCTGACGCTTTACTTTTGTTATGTTGTTTGTTTATTTTATGATTAAAGTATTGTTGAATGTTTGCCGGTTCTTGCATCCTTCTTCCCTAATCAATGAACATTGTTACAGTCACTAAGCAAATTGTCTTCCCCTTAAGGTAAGTACTGTTATCTGTGTACTGAAGCGCTGTACCTTTGCTTTAATATGATCTTATAGCGTCAGATACTGATGCAGTGTCGAGTGAACTGAACTCGAACGTCTCTGTTACATAATGTAACCATGTAACTGTGGTCAAGACATTGTATAAGCTGTCGTGTTATATAGCTCTGATTCGTTACAGACTATGCTTTTTCTTCAGTTTAAAGATTCTGAAGCAGTGGCATTCAGCGCGTCCTTATATAGCGGAGGAGCTTGCCTCTATTTTGTGCGCTGGAATGCCATTGGCCCATGTACTTAAATTGGCGTGATTCAGTAAGGCTTCGGTATTTTGGGAGAAAGGCATTCCCCCCATAGTGTCAGCTACTGAAGCAATGTCACATTAAGTAACTGGAGATGTTTCCAGGCTTGTAAAAATTGTGGAAATTAATAAAAATCTTTAAAAGATCATAGAAAAGTATTAAAGTTTTCTGTAGGAGATATATATTTTTTTAAGTTATGCTAACTTTTGAAGTATTTCATTGGCATAATAGTCTTTGTTGATGTGATCGCTATAACTTTTTTTTTTTTTACAAATTATTATCCAGTTGTCACTGTATTTTAAAGGTACAAATCCAAAACCCAGAACATGAAACATAAACTGTGAACAAAATCTAAAACATGAACAAGAAGTTGACTTGAAACAGTGACCTGAGACATGGAACAAGGAACAGCATATGTACTTTAATACATGACCACTAGACAAGGCATACATAAGGGCTTAAATGCAAGACTATGGGGAGCACATGATAAAAAAAAAAAAACTAATGAACAGACAAAACTAATGAAACATGAACCAATGAAAGCAAGACACATACTAAGGAAACACATGACAAGATCACATGAGGGGAACAGGGAATCACATGACATGGAACCAGGAAACATGACTATGACAATTTTCAAAATAAAAGACATGAAAACATGAACAAAACCTGAACAGACTTGACAGTCAAAAATGAATAGAAAAGTCATGGAAATTCATTGATCAGAAAGTGTGGGAATCCTGTATACACCTTTACTCAGTCATTACCAAGAAATTATATCAAATTGACTCTTAAAGTTTCTAGAAGGTTTCCAAAGCTCTCTGTTTGTCAAAATCTTTTATATGTTTATAAGTGTGTGACCTGTATATACCTTAGGGGTGTTATCTACACGGAGGGCACCAGTTTCGGTATTGAACCGTTGGAAGATTCCTCCAGTGATGAGCACTTGGTGTATCGTTTGGAGGATGTAGAGACAGAACCTCTCACCTGTGGAACACCTCACTTTCAAAACCATGATGATGAAGCTTCACCAAGGCAACCTACAGACAGCCATGTCCATAACATCACCTTTGGTCAAAGCAGCCATCTGATCAGGGTGAGTCACTCCAAATCCAAATAATGACATGAGCAATTGTACAAGCTTTAGAACACAGATAATTAACAGTGAATATTGAACTCCTGCAAAAAGAAAATGTGTATGTGCATGTATATTACAGTAGTGTACTTTTGCATGATGGTGTATGTTCATTTTCAAGTGTTTAAACGTTCTGCACTGTCATGACTGGATTTCTTACAGTATTTCTGAATATTATAAAATCAAATTGTGTTTTAAAATGAAAGTCTGTTTTAACAGTAAGAAATAAAAACAGTCTGCATATGGTTTAGCATCGCCACTTTTCTCTTTAGTGCATCTTGTAGAAAAACACTTTTAACTTAAAGAAAAATAAATATTTTTTCAGCTAATAATAATAATAATAATAATAATTGGTTTTGGGTTTAGTACAATGACAACTAAAGGGCAATTTTTACACTTGTCAAGTCAAGTCAACTTTATTTATATAGCGCTTTATACAATAAAGATTATTTCAAAGCAGCTTTACAGTGATAAACAGGAAAATAATGATCAATGATGTGTTGATTTAGTTTGGTTCAATAACTGTGTAAAGTTCATTAATTATGAAAAGAGTTTAATTCAGCTATAAAGCAGCTCTGCAGAAAACAGTGATATCATCATCCAGCTCAGTTCAGTTTCAAATCAATGTTATTGCTGAATATTATGTAGTAAATTAGCTCAAAAGGGAAATATGAATAATTAATCATAACTCGTTATAATTAATTATAAATATTTGAATCAGAATTAACTTGATGTAGCTGAATTAATATTACAATCAATTAATCTGTTCGGCCAGCGAACACTCAGTATCGATCGTCTGTCAACTCTTCAGAAAGGATATTTTCCGTGGCCACAAAAAATAACTCTTTCTTAGCATGTAGCTGTGATCATAATAGTTATCAGTGACATTGGTTAATAAGCAGATCAGAATCAGCTCGCAAGAATGTGCACACAAGTTTTATTTAACTAAATCATGAACACATAGCTAGACTAAACACACAAAGAGATACAAATCACGCATACATAGGAAATGAGAGAGTGGAAATGAATTTGAACCATAGCATAACAGGGGAATGGAGCTATGAAAAGAGTCATTTAACGAGCTGGAAGAACCATCAGTTTCTCACTTTGTTAACAAAGGGGTTCAAACTTAATACTAAGGGTGCGTTCACACTTGTAGTTCAGTTCGTTTGCTTCATTTGGTCCGGACCAAAAAAAAACATTTAGTCCTGGTCCGATTAGCGTTCAGATTGGAAATTTTATCACCGAACCAAAAGATACCGAACCTAAAGGCATAGGGATACATTCACAACCTGATTGGTCGGATTTTATGACATATTGCCTATTTTGAGACGGAACTTACCGAACATCCAAAACAATGCTGTGTGCTGAGGTAAATGCGCTTGTTGTGTGTGCGTAGCCTGCATATGATGGTATTTTGGCCAGCTGGGAACTCGTGAAGAGCTTATAAAATGTGTAAAGGAGTCAAAACAGCGGCGGGAATCCATCCGTCACACACACAAACGATCTGCTGCATGGAGACGTGCGTCTGATGCCTGTGATGGGCAAACTCGCGACTATGACGAGAGAAAACCGATATGCGTGAGGATTCTGTTCTTTTTAGGGTCTCATCTTCCTGTTTTTGGTTCGTTTACATGTCTTTGGTCCGTGTTGCGTTCATACATCATTCGAACCGCACTAGAGTTCGTTTGGAAGCGGACCGAGACCCATCTTTTCAGCTGTCTCGGTCCGCTTATTTGGTGCGCACCAGGGTTCGGATGGCAGCGTTCACACATGCTCAAATGAACCGCACTAACAGAGCAATCACACCAGGGTTCGTTTTAATTGAACCAAACATGCCAAGTGTGAACACACCCTAAATCGCCGTTGGCTTGACCAATGAGAAAGGTGCACTTATCTGGTAGGAGAGTTTCTTTGTTTAAAAAGTGACCTAGTAAAATTTATTTGAAAGTAAGGTAGTAGTTTGTGTTAATTTATACTCTTGATAAATATAACAAATAGGGATGCACTGATACCATTTTTTAAGGACAGAGTACGAGTACCGATATTTTTTTTCTGGTACTCACCGATACCGATGCCTATACATTTATTAATTTCTTTTTTTTCTTTTTTTTTGGTGATGTGGCAGTTTTCCAAGCACAACACAGTGAGACTAATGAATTTAGAACAGTTTCTTTATTATTACTCCATTGAAAAAAAGTAATAATTTTTATGTGCTTGTCACAAACTTAAAACACAAATTTCAGTGTCCAGTAACTTTCAAAGGGCATAATTACCAAAGTCATAATAAAAAAACAAAAACAAACATCAAGTCTTTTTTTAACCTGCCTTTCAAAAAGTGCTAAACAGATATTACAGAATAAATGTTTATAACGTAACACTGTGAACCAGTGTAAACACAACCTAGGGTGACCAGATTTCTCACGGGACAAGTGGGCAATATGACCATGATATGAGAAATTTTATTTCACGATATATATATAGATATACACACACACATTAATTTAACATCTTTTGTTGTTTTATTAACATTAATGACAGACAAATATTTAATTAGGCTACTGTCATTTTAAGACCGAATCCATGGATGTAATAGCTGACACATATCCTCTTTTCACCCACCTGTTTACGTCCACTTAAGCCATAACCGACTATATTTACGTGAAATACTCCACACGATGGACATTTTGACAACTATTTGTGCATTTGACCATTCGGGTGCAATGAGAACTGATCGCGCTCTGTCTGAGAGAACTGGGATGGTGCGCTGTCTGAGAGAACTGGGATCGCGCGCAAGAAAGAGCGTGCGCGCGCGCGAGAGAGGGCGCTTCTGGTCTGTGTCATTCAGCGTGATTTGCATGCAGTTCGCAATGTGTGGGTTGTCATCATTAATTTTTAAGTATTTCTACACCCCTGAGGCTGACATTGTTTCTGCTGCTGCTGCTGGAGTCTCTGTGCATGGAAAATTCTGTCAGTTACATGACGTGAGGTATCGGTCTTTGGTATCGAGGGTATTTTTACGAGTACGAGTACAAGTACATGAGCTTGGTATCGATTGGCATCCCTAATAACAAACATACAATGCATTCTGAGAGATGGTGATGTCCATCAAAGTGTGAGTCATTAAACAACGAGTATTTTGATATGGGACACCACCTAGATGAACTACATTATCTAATAGTTCCAAATTTCAGGCATGCATAACACTATACAATATACAAAAGAAAATATACACTCAGTAATAATACACAAAATGTACTGGGGAAATGCATGTTCATTCCTTTAAGCAAATTTGTCAATGAATTAGTGGAAAGGATGCCATTTCTATGGGCCACATGTCTGATCCTTGTGTTGAGAGCAATCATTGTCTCAAGTGTCTTTGAAGTGTATGTGGGGAGCAAATGGTGGTAGTTCTCTGTGGGGGGGCCAGACATTGTGGAGTCTGCATGTTGTGAAGATTGACTTTTACAATTGTGTGTTTGATTGCTCCAGACATTACAATTAAGTGTCCCCAACAAAGCAAGCCAGAGGCGACAGTGGCAAGGAACACAAACTCTATCAGAAAACTGACAGAAATGGAGAACAAAAAAAACTTTGGGAGAAACCAGGCTCAGTTGGGAGGCCAGTTCTCCTCTGGCCAAATGAACAAACATGGTGTGATTATGATTCCAGGCTGCATCGCAAGTCAGCTTGTGGATTGATATTATTCAGAATATTTCATCCATCTCATTCTTTAATCTAGATTTAAACTGACAGAGTGTGTCTAGCACATAATGATAGGAAGACTGTTCCAGAGTTTGAGGCCTATTTAGGAAAAGGATCTACCACCCGCAGTCGATTTCGATATTCTAGGTATTATCAACTGGCCAGAATTTTGAGACAGTAATGGATAGTGCTGGGCGGTATACCAGTTCATATGGTATACCGGTTTCAATTTCGAGACCGATATGAATTTTTCAAAAACCGCCATACTGCATAGCTGTATAGCTGAAACAGCTGCTGTCTCTATTCAATGGCCATGGAGCGCAATGTAGAGCGTATAGAGAGCGGATTTCTATTAACTGCACACCCTTCTTACACTAATGGAAACAACTTTATTACACAACAATTAATAACTCACAAAACTAACTCTCTTTAATACTGCAAATACCATGTAGAGCCATATGATTTCCACGATGCAGAAAACACGGATGAAATCACAGAATCCAGTCACAAATAGAACTTACTGTATAAAGCGGAACGTCACAGAATTTGGCAATTTTTGGATGAATAAATCAAAAGTACAATGAATCAAATATTGATACGGACTAGTGTCTGTGAATATTAAAGCTAAAAAAAGCCTGCTATTGAAATCTGAAGTCTGTGTGAATGAGCGCCGCATTTTCGTCTACTACTACACATACTGAAGCACGCGTGATGCTCGCGATGATTTCAGTGTCTGCTGTCTCACTCACTATACATGAACTTCATCTGCAGAGCTGCTCTTAGAGTCACTTTATGAACATTTCACTGTTTAATTTGATAAAACTAACTACATTTGTCGTATCATATACACAGGAAGTCAAAGGTCTTCACAACCCTGTCAAAATAAAAGTTCGGCAAACTTGAAATAACAGAAATATTACTATTGTACAATAGAATGTATTTCGATTAACAGATATAATAATAACAATAATAATAATAATAATAATAATAATAACACCGTTTATTAAAACACACAAACTCAAAGGTCTTCATTGAAATGACAGAAATTGCACAATAAAATGTAGCCTACTTATTAATATTAATTTAATTAAATAATTAAATTCATTTGATTACATTTTAACTAAATTGTTAGCTTTATGAACTGATTTGATTACATTTTTTAAATACATTTTTATTTGTCCTTACAATGTTTATATAGCTAATATATTCCCTGTACTCCTGACAGTAAAATATGCCAAAATAAAGGTCCAGTAAAAAAAAAAAAAAAGTGACATACCGTGAAACCGCCAGAATCTTAAAAAAAAACTGTGATACATATTTTCAGTCAAACCGCCCAGCACTAGTAATGGACATGAAGGACTATGTGTCCTTCATGATTAGGAGCTTGCTCAAATACTGAGGAGCTAAACCATTCAGGGCTTTATTAATAATTAGCAAGATTTGAAAATGAATATGATGTTTAATTGGGAGCCAATGCATTTTGACAGCACCAGGCTAATATGGTCATACTTCATGGTTCTAATAAGAATTCTAGGTGCTGCATTTCGGACTAGCTGGAGTTTGTTTATTAAGCCTGCAACCACCCTGTAATGCATTACAATAATCTAGCATAGAGGTCATGAATGCATTAATTAACTTTTCTGCATTTGACATTGAGAGCATATGTCGTAATTTGGAGATATTTTTAAGATGGAAGTATGTGGTTTTACAAATGCTAGAAATGTGGCTTTCAAAATAAAAATAGCACACCTAGGTCCCTACCTGATGATGAAGACTTGACAGAACATCCATCAAGAGATAGATATTATTCTAATTATTATGTGTGGAAGTGAAATTACTAGTCATCCAATTTTTATGTCAACTATGCATTCCGTTAGTTTTGTGAATTGGTATGTTTTGTCGGGCCTCAAAGAAATATAGAGCTGAGTGTCATTAGTGTAGCATTGAAAACTAATGCCATGTTTCCTAATGATATCTAGCATTTGCACAGTGAAAAGCAATGGTCCTAGTACTTAGCCTTGCGGTACTCCATACTTAACTTGTGATCGATATGATACCTCTTCATTTACTGCTACAAATTAATGACTGTTAGATAAGTATGATTTGAACCATACCAAAGTCCGCTAATGCCAACGTAATTTTCGAGCCAATCCAAAAGAATGTTGTGGTCGATAGTATGAAATTCAGCACTAAGGTCCAGTAATACTAATAATTCCTTACATTTATATAGCACTTTTCTGGGTACTCAAAGTGCTTTACATATGGAAGGGGGAATCTCCTCAACCACCACCAATGTGCAGCATCCACCTGGATGATGCGACGGCAGCCATATTGCGCCAGAATGCCCACCACACACCAGCTTATTGGTGGAGAGGAGACAGAGTGATGAAGCCAATCAGTATATATGGGGATGATTAGGAGGCCATGATGGACAGAGGCCAATGGGCAAATGTGGCCAGGATGTCAGGGTTACACCCCTACTCTTTTCGAAGGACATCCGGGGATTTTTAACGACCACAGAGAGTCAGGACCTCGGTTTAACGTCTCATCCGAAGGACGGTGCTTTTTGACTTTTTGTCCCCATCACTATACTTGGGTGTTAGGACCCACACAGACCACAGGGTGAGCACCCCCTGCTGGCCTCACTAACACCTCTTCCAGCAGCAACCTAGTTTTCCCAGGAGGTCTCCCATCCAGGTACTAACCAGGCTCAGCCCTGCTTAGCTTCAGTGGGCAACCAGTCTTAGGCTACAGGATGATATGGATGCTGGCAATATAGCGAGATGCAACCACAGTCGGATGATGAAAGCAGTCGAAGTATTATTATATGGTCTAAATCCTGACTGGAAATCCTTGCAGATACCATTTCTCTCCAAAAAGGCACATAGCTGTGAGGATTCTGTCATTGTATCAAATAAATACCTAGGATTTGTTTTCTTTAAAAGAGTAAAAAAGTAAGCAGATCTAACAGTTTTAAGGCCTTTCTGTAGGTAGAAACACTATTCTTCCACCCAATGCAAAATACCACTAGTTTTGCTTTCTTCCAGGAAAACATCATTTTCATCATTTCATTTAATTTATTACATTTTAAAGGCAATTAAACACATTACATTTTGTCATCATGTTGTCTATCTTGCTTTTTTCTCACACCTTGTACATAGGTCATTATGTATGTGACAGCGTGGCTGCTTTTATATTTTAGGAATGGGATAACTTGCAAAGTCATATTTTATCACAAAAAAAGTGAAAACCCTTGGGCGAAGTCACACTCATTTTAAAATAGTTCAATTATGTATTAATGCTCTTCAGTTTATCATTTAGTCCACACTACAAACAATGGTTGATCATTTAAATTTTTTGAAACTGTAAACAGCCTTCAGTTAGCCTTGGGAACTGTATTAATATTATTATTATTATTATAATTATAATTATATTTTTTATTGGTATAATAATAAGAATTTCATTTGAATTCAATAGTAATAGTAGTAAACACAGCAAACACAGCTGAAAATAAGACTAAATTCTTTGTCTGTCTTTCCAAACAGAATAAGAGGGCAGTGCTGCACCAGACACACTATGTGGAACTGCTTGTTGTGGTGGATAATGAAAGAGTAAGTCATGTAAATCTTGTACAATCTTCTCTTTTCTCATTATCTGATGGTTATGTTACACTCAGGGAAATGTCAGACAGTAGCTCTTAAACTAAGAGCAGTTAGTGTAAGAGAATTTAATGGAAGTGTGGAGACATTTATTAAACATTTTGAGACGTGTGGGATGAGAACGTGATCGCCCCCTGCCTGGGTCATTAAAGCATCAATGTGAGAATTGTCCAATGTGAGAAGTGCCCAATTTCTGAAAGCCTTTCTTGTATTTCTTTTTTCTCTTTTCTACAGTACAACTACAAAAACAGAAATCATACAGCAGTACGTGAGGAGGTGGTTCAGATTGCTAACTATGTTGATAGTGTAAGTTTTCTTGCATATTTTAAGATGGATACAAAGAACGCCTTTTTCAGTTCACATTTATTTGTCAGATATTAAAAATCTTTATTTATATATCACTAAAAATAGTGATTATTAAGAGGCCTGATTTTCTCACTTTCTTTTTCCTGCTTCCCCTTAGATGTACATGCCTCTGAATATTCGCATTGTGTTGGTGGGGCTGGAGATCTGGTCTGTGCAGAACTTCATCAATACTGTTGGCAGTGCTGGAGAGGTGTTGGGCCGCTTTACTCAATGGAGAGCGAAAGAGCTAGTTCACCGTCGTCGTCATGACAGTGCACAGCTCATCCTGTAAGGGCCTTTCTCTGTTACAATTTATATCAGATGTTTGAATTGCATCAGGAGAACATGTATAATATAATGGATAAATTCGTAGTAATATCACCCAAAGGGAGCTTGTACAGGGAACACAGGGAAAAGGACCTAACACAAAGCCTTGCTGCACACCATAATTTACCATTACAAGATCAGATGTCTGTTCATTTACATGAACAAAGTGGTAATGTCACGGTGTCTGTAATGAAGCGCACAAGGAAAGAGATAGAGACAAAAATAGTCTTTAATAAAATAAACAAGAAACACTCAGGAGATCGTATGAGAACAAACTAATACAACCTTGTTAAAAAACACAGGAAACACAGGGCTTAAATACATGGAGAAGGTAATCAAACTGAACAGAAAAAGGTGTGAGGGACTAATTAACAATCAAGGAAACTAACTAGGAACTCAGGCAGGCAAAACAGAAACAGAACGCATTGAAACGAGCTGAACATACACATTACAGGTAACTGAGATGAAGTATTTTAATGAGGCTAGGGCCTGTCTACATATGCCAGCCTAATATTAAAGCCAGTCCAGAAGAATATGATGATCTGTAGTGTCAAACGCAGCACTTTGTCGAGAAATACAACACAGGTCTTCATGAACTCCATTTCTCTGCAGCATAGTCTTGGGGACACAGCTATGTTATTTGAAGTATTTTTGACATAAAATGAAAAGTTTAGATATTTAATTATTCATTTCACATGAGTCAAGATTTGGCTTTTTCTAAAAAGAGTTTTAATAACTGATATATGTATAAAAGATTTAGGGACGTGTTCTAGGGTGAGGGAACAGTTAATAATATTTAACAGGGGTCTGACATTACTCACATTACTTACGTTCTATAAGCCTGTTAAAGTATGTAGATCTAGATGTAGAGTATTCAGGACTTGCTCGTAGCCGGAAACACTGTCTTTCCAAGCAAATCGAAAAACCTCCAGATTAGGTTTTGCGCTAGTAGCTCTCTGTAAGTGATTGGTGCTGAAAAGGGAAAGTCTTTGCATTGTAAAGTATATCTTCAAAAGATCAAGAAAAATCCAATTATGTGTCCACTTTAGATTTATTGTTCTATAAATAATGATGCGCAGTTATGGCTGCAGAAATTGCCTGATTCTCTTTCTCTCTCTTTTCACAGAAAGAAAGGATTTGGTGGAACAGCAGGCATGGCTTTCGTTGGCACAGCTTGTTCCAGAAGTCATGGTGGTGGAATTAATGCGGTATGATGTCTCTGATCCACTTCTCATATGCTACAGATACTCACACACACTGTTAGTCAGTGTCTGCTGAACAGTGACTTTCACCAGTATCTAAATCTCTGTCTTTGTATGTATATGTGTGCATTTTCCCCTCAGTTCACCAATAATGATGTGATGTCATTTTCCTCCATCATGGCTCATGAGCTGGGTCACAATCTTGGGATGAACCATGATGATGGCCGAAACTGTAAATGCGATGTCAAGCACTGCATTATGAACTCAGGGGCAACGTAGGTGTTTTTTGTCTCTATTTGTTTACAAATTTCAGTATGCTGTGAGGTTTTTGTTTTCACCCATTTCTCTGTCCTCAGTGGTTCTCATAACTTCAGTAGCTGTAGTGCTGATGACTTTGAGAAGATGATCTTGAACTCAGGTGGCCGCTGTCTGCTGAACATACCGCGGCCGGACGAGGCATACAGCACCCCCTTCTGCGGGAACAAGCTGGTGGATGTGGGTGAAGAGTGTGACTGTGGATCAGAGGAAGTGAGTTGTCTAATTCCAGATCAGTTTAGTTATTGGGTGAAGAGAGCTGATCCTGATTTCTCTTTTCTAAAGAACGTAGTAATTGTTGGCTGATTTAGGTAACCAACTGTGCTGTTGAGCCAGTGATGTTAAAGGTCATGAAGACCGGGGCCGTATTCACAAAACATCTTAAGGGTAAAAGTAGCTCCTAACTTGTCGATTTAGGAGAAACTCTTAAAAATAATGGGTGTGTCAGTCCTAAATTTAGGACTCCTAAATTTAGCTCTAAGAGTATTTCTAAGCTCTAAGAGTATTTCACAAAGCATTTTAGCACTAAAACTAGCTCCTAAATCTGTAAAAAGTTAGGAGTAGTCAAGAGGACTCCTAAGTCACTAAGACCAAATCACAAACAATACTAAAATGGCTGTTGCTGGCATTCCGCCTCAGCAATCCCCTCAAAGACACTGTAGCCTACACCATTGAGGCAATAGCGCCTTGATGAGCCTTTTCTTTATAAATGCAATAAATATTTTGATTTATAGATTTATAGATTTGTCATCTGCGATGACAACATAAAGGTTCATTTATGTACAGGCAAAAAGTATTGAATGATGGAGAATAAAACATTGCGGTCAAGTTGAAATTAATATACTAGCCTTGTGGGCAGCTCGCGTGATCCGAGTTCGAATTCTGGCTCGTGGACCTTTCCCAATCCTGTGCTGTCGGAAGGAAGGCTCCGAGCTCGGAATTTAGCCCAAACCCAGTGTACTCCCCTGTATCCTGGGAATAGGAACCAGCCAAAACTGAGGAGTCGGTGTGGTGGAGGGGTGCAGAAAACTGTCGAGGTGACTGTGAGTCGGCTGTGTATATACTGAATATGCCTCCTCTCGAGCTGATTAGATAGACCATTTGAACATGCTCTTCCCGAACTTTGTTTATAAAACATCATTTGTCTTTTACTGCTATTTAGGAGAACTCTTAGTGGTAAGATAAAATGTTTTGTGAATATGGCCCCAGGGCTGCAACAGCTAATTAATAAAATCAGTTCTAATTAAAAATGAATATATCGTAATAATAAACAGCAAAAAGAGGAAAAAAAAAAGAAACGTCCTCTCATTTTCATCTGCTTTTATTTCCAACCAATGTCTTAACATGTAAATATTAGTATGAACATAAAAAGATTCAACACCCAAGAAAGACTGAACAAGTTTTAGAGACATTTGATAAACAGAAATGGAAAAATGAGGGGTCAGTATCAAAAGTAGCAGTCAGTATCTCATGTGGCCATCAGTACTATAGTGCATCTCATTCTCATGGACTGCACCAGATTTGCCAGTTCTTGCTGTGAGATGTTACCCCACTCTTCCAAAAAGGCATTTGTAAGTTCTCAAACACAGCTGGGAGGACATATGATTACACATGGTTTGCCACTGTAAAAATGATCAGCTGTCCCTCCTGTCTCCCTGTAGCACTGTCTTAGGTTTCTTTGCTCGCTTTCATCACTTTCGCTTTCATTCTTGTGCACTGACTCATTCGCTAAGCTGAACAGCCAATTAGAGTTCTCCCTCACCAACGGCCTGATGCCAATTCAACATGCTGAATCAGCCCAAAAAACCCTGATGGCATCCGACCAGAGCCAACGGTGCGGAACACACCAAAAGAACTAAGCCAATCGACGCTCAAAAACGACCTGACATCGCTCTGCTCCCTCAATCCGCTCAGGGCTGCTCACTCAAACCAGAATGCCCTTTGTGATATGCTGGTTTGAGAATCTGTGAAATAAGTAATATAAAATATAAGGTTATGGAGTTCAAATAATGTTTTAATTAAGTTGTGAGCCTTATACATATAAGCACAGTAGTTAAAGGGATAATTCACCCTAAAATGAAAATTCTGTCATTAATTACTCACGCTCATGCCGTTCCAAACCTGTAAGACTTTCGTTCATCTTCAGAACATGGATGAAGATCTTTTTGATGAAATCTGAGAGCTTTCTGTCCCTCCACAGACAGCTACGCAACTACCACTTTGACGCTTCAAAAAGTTCATAAAGAGATTGTAAAACTAATCCATATGAATTAAGGGTTTTATTCCAAATTTTCTGAAGAGACACGATCACTTTATATGATAAACAAATTGAATTTAGGTGTTTTTTTTTTACATATAAACGTTCATCAACATCAGCTATGCTAAACGGAAGCTCAAGCATGCTTGCTTGACGTGAGTACCAATGAGGTTTATTCTTGTTTTACGCAGCACGTTTGAACTTCTGCAAAAACTAATGAGGTTTGTTCTCGCGCGTCACGCAGGTACGGTTGAGCTTCGTTTATGTTCGCTGATCAATGTTTATATGTGAATAAAAGCCTAAATTCAATCTGTTCATCATAAAGCGATCAAGTCTCTTCAGAAAATTTGGATAAACCGTTCAATTCATATGGATTAGTTTTACGATCTCTTTATGAACTTTATGAACTTTTTGAACTGTCAAAGTGGTAGTTGCATAGCTGTCTATGGAGGGACAGAAAGCTCTCAGATTTCATCAAAAAGATCTTCATTTGTGTTCCGAAGATGAACGAAAGTCCTATGGGCTTGGAATGACATGAGGGTGAGTAATTAATAACAGAATTTTCATTTTTGGGTGAACTATCCCTTTAAGAACGAAAAGGGAGATGAAACTGAAAGGGAGAAACTGAGTTAGCAAAGTTCACTGTTAGTGAACATCCTGCTCGCGCTGCTGAGAGCGGCATTTAGATGAATATGTAAATAAGTGCTGCGCACTTTCCTCTCAATAACAAAATAAACACAACTAAAACGACAGCGGTGATAAAACAGCAGTCAAGAAAGCATCTGATCATAGCGATCTGATCATAGCGATGTGGATGTTTGATTCAGTTCTGCAATTCAGCACTCCAGTCAAGTCACGTTGCATTTATTTATAACACTTTATACAATATATTGCTTTAAAGCATAGGTCTTCAACCCTGTTCCTGGGCTCTTCAGGGTAGCTTGAAAATACACAGGCCAGGTGATCTGAAGCAGGTTGGAAATAAACTTTGCTGGACAGTGGATCCCCAGGAGTAGGGTTGAAGACCTAGGCTTTGAAGCCACAAATATCATAACTGTTATTACAAACAGAAAGACATATAGTACAGAGAAATTTCATGTCGGAGTGGGATTTGAGTGAACTTTGTTTTACTGGTGAACATGAGAGGTATATGAGTGGAGTATGCACACTGGCATAGAGCGGTTACACCACTCCGCTTCGCTCACATGCTCTGGTTTAAACCCTATCCTGTAAAGCTTATTTGTATTTTACAAAATTATCTTTAAAATACAGTATCCTAAAAAAGGGACGTTTCTTTTTTTGCTGAGTTTAGTTTGTTGCATCCCTTTATTATTTTAAGTAATGTGAGTATTATATATATTTATTATGTAAATGTTTCAGGAGTGTGAGAAGGACCCGTGCTGTGAGCCGAAAACATGTAAGCTGAGGTCAGGAGCTCAGTGTGCGTACGGGGTCTGCTGCAAGAACTGCAAGGTAATTGCACCTTTTCTAACACCGTAGCTCTGCTCCAAACCATAGTGAGTTATTGTTATTGTTAACTAAATTTATTAAAAACCATTTTTAATTCAAATAGAGCTGAAATAAAATATAAATATTGAATGAAAAACTTGAAGTAAAAAAAATTGCCTTGGTAACTAAAATTAAAGTTGACATACTAACATTGCTAAAACAAAAATAAAAATACATTAAAGTTAAACAGATGTATAAAAAAAAAAAACTAATACAAATGTCAAATGCACATAACAAATATACTATAGCTTAATCTAAAATTAAAATGAAAACTGAAAATATAAAAATAAAAGCTTATTTGAAACCATGATAAATACTATAATAGTATATAAATTACACTAAAATAACACTGGCAAGATGCCTGCCATGCTGCTTTATAAGATAGCTTGTTCTGGCCAAATTGTAAGGCAATATTGTATGTGCCCTTCATGCAATGAGTTTAAGACAAAATTTGTCTAGTTGGGTCATATATTTTTTCTCCACCAAAGCATCAAACTTTTTATATCACCAAGCAGCTCACTAGGACAGAGCTATTAGCCTATACATGCATATGCCATTTGACAATATGCAGTAGTACTTTTTGCTCACATGTTCTGATTAATTTTTCTCTCTATCTGTCAGTTTTTACCCGGTGGCATTGTGTGCAGAAGCAACACTGATGAATGTGATTTGCCAGAGTATTGTAACGGCACATCTGCCCTCTGTCAGAACGACGTCTTCAAACAGAACGGCCATCCCTGCAAACAAGACCAGGCTTACTGCTACAACGGCCAGTGCCAGCACTATGACACCCAGTGTCAGGCCATATTTGGCACGAGTGAGTACACGATTTTGTACTTGTAGGGGTGGGTAATATAATTAAGAGTATTGTTTATCCAATATTGATTAAAATTAAAAAAAAAATATTCTGATATAATTTTTTGCTGTTTCCTACCAGTACTTTGCCCTGATTTAAGCTTAAGAAACAAAATTTAAAAATGATTATGAACAGTTGTTATGAACAAATTGTCAGTTACATAACCACAAAATTTGTGAGCTGATCATTTACTAATGTCATATATAGTATTTAACATTAATCTAAGTTGAAACAATAAATCAACATGAGGGGATGATTGATATTATGTTTATGTAATTATATGGAATAACATGAATGTTATTTAGAAGTGTTAGAAAATGTACATTCCAAATGACTTTCATACTTTCTGTTAGATACTCTTAAATATTCTGGGCCATTTGAAATACACATAAGAGAACAGATAGATAATAAACGTACAGCAGAACAGTATAATGTTTAGTGTATCGCAAAAGACTCAGTGGTGCCCTCTGTTGATAAGCTAACTGACCTGCAGTTCCATCAAGAGCACACATTCTATGCTACAATATGTTTTTGCAAGAAGTCTCTTGTGATACCAAGTCTGCATTTATTTGATGAAAAATACAGTAAAAACAGTAATGTTGTAAAATAATATTGCAGTTAAAAATAACTGTTTTCTATTTTAATATATTTTAAGATGTAATTTATTCCTGTGATGGCAAAGCTGAATTTTCAGCAGCCATTACTCTAATCTTCAGTGTTGCATGATCCTTCAGAAATCATTCTAATATGCTGATTTGGTGTAAAATGTGTTATATTTTTTCAGTATTCTTTGATGAATAGAAAGTTCAAAAGAGCAGCATTTATTTGAAATATAAATATTAACATTATAAATATCTTTACTGTCACTTTTTTAATGCATCCTTGCTGAATAAAAGTATTAATTTCTTTAAAAACAAACAAAAATCTTACTGACCTCAAACTTTTGTACTGAGGTTTAACATAGAGCCCATTAATGTTCAAGATATGTTGTCACACATTATCATCACAATTAAAAAATGGTTGTTAAAGAGAGGTGTTGTTAGCAACTGAGGTTGAAGCAGGATAATTATAGTTAAACAAAAACTAAAACTGAATTAAAAATTAATAAAACTAGGCTATATAGACATATTATATAAATACTAGGGATGTCTATAGATTATAATTTTTAATTGCATTTAATTGTGAATAATCACATACTTATAATGAAATTAAGCATATATAATTTATCTTGTTTAATGTGTTTATTTTGTCATCATTTGCTATATCCAGTAAACTAAACTATCAGATTGAAGGATGATTGGGTAACCAATAAGGTTTCAGTAGTTAACATTAGTTAACTACTTTATTTAACATGAACTAAGAATGAACAACACTTCTACAGCATTTTTTAATCTTAGTTAATGCTAATTTCAACATTTACTAATACATTATTAAAATCAAAAGTATTGTATTTGTTAACATTAGTTAATGCACTGTGAACTAACATGAACAAACAATGAACAACTGTATTTTTATAAACATTAACAAAGATTAATAAATAGTGTGTAAACAGATGTATTGCTCATTGTTAGTTAATGTTAGTTAAATTAATACATTAACTAATGTTAACAAATGAGACCTTATTGTAAAGTGTTAACAATGATTCTCACAAAACTGTAATTTCTGCAAGCTTTTTTCAAGGTAAATTTAGATGACTTTCCAAAAAAGGACACGGACTTTTTCACAATTCAGTGTACAGTATGTGTACAGTGCAACAGCAAAAAACTTGTTTAGAGCTTTTTAGAACTTTTTTTTACGTTTTGAAACATGTCAAGTTGTGATACTGAACAACAGGACCACATGGAGATGCCTTGATTGTCCTTATCCATCAGAACTTTATTAGCAAGAAGCTGGTTTGCTTTATCCAGCCGAGAAACATAGTTTGTGCATCATCTGGCCATACAGCTGTGGGATGTTTTGACGTTCCGTTCAGTCTGTATTTCCCACAGCGCAATGCGTGAGGGTTCGCGCTCTTCAGAAGCAATGACAAAATATGACAGAGCTCGTGTTTTAAAGGATTAGTTCACTTTCTGAATGAAAATTTCCTGATAATTTACTCACCCCAATGTCATCCAGGATGTTCATGTCTTTCTTTCTTCAGTCGAATAGAAATTAAGGTTTTTGATGAAAACATTCCAGGATTATTCTCCTTATAGTGGACTTCAGTGGCCTCCAAACAGTTGAAGGTCAAAATTACAGTTTCAGTGCAGCTTCAAAGGGCTTTAAACGATACAAGACGAGGAATAAGGGTCTTATCTAGCGAAACGATAGGTCATTTTTAAAAAAAATACAACTGTATATGCAAATGATCGCCTTGCGAGTGCTTCCGTGTTCCGTATTCTTCAAAAAGCTTACGCTGAATGTCCTACTCCTTCCCTATTCAACTTACGGAAAAAATGGAACTGGCGCTGCGTTCGTTCCATAAGTTGAACAGGGAAGGCGTAGGACATACAGAGAAAGCTTTTTGAAGAATATGGAACACGGAAGCACTCGCAAGGCGATCATTTGTGTTTATAAAGAATATACAGTTGTATTTTTAAACAAAAAATGACCGATCGTTTCGCTAGATAAGACCCTTATTTCTCGTCTGGTATCGTTTAAAGCCTTTTGAAGCTGCACTGAAACTGTAATTTTGACCTTCAACCGTCTGGAGTCCATTGAAGTCCACTATAAGGAGAAAAATCCTGGAATGTTTTCATCAAAAACCTTAATTTCTTTTCGACTGAAGAAAGAAAGACATGAACATCTTGGATGACATTGGGGTGTGTAAATTATCAGAAAATTTTCATTCAGAAAGTAAACTAATCCTTTAAAGCTAAACAGACATGAATAATTCACTGAAAACTGGCTGCGAGTCACTGTTCTCTCTGCCATCTCTAATGTTAAATTAAAATGTATCAATGATACTAAATAGCTATACTCAGGATACTAAATAGCAGGGTAAAAAAAAAAGAGATAGTTTTTGTTTAATTAAAAGAGAAAATAGAAGTTGATATTCTGTAAATGTAACCCATCTGTCTTTTCTTGTGTTTAGAGGCTAAAGCTGCTCCTGAGCTGTGTTTTAAGGATGTGAACTCTAAAGGTGATCGCTTTGGAAACTGTGGCTACCATTCCAGTGGATTTAAGAAGTGTGAAAGCAGGTACAGTACAGCAAGATATATGCCATTACAATTAAATTCAAATTCACACTCAGGAATCCAAATTCAGAATTTTTATAAGAACACACTCACACTCTCATTCTTTTAGGAACGCCGTGTGCGGGAAGCTACAGTGTGAGAACGTTCAATCATCAGTCATATTTGGTATCAAGCCATCTATCATCCAGACCCCCATTGCCGGCACTACCTGCTGGGGCGTGGACTTCCTCCTGGGCTCTGACGTACCTGATCCCGGCATGGTCAACGAGGGCACCAAGTGTGGAGATAATAAGGTGACAGAGAAAAGCAACATTGAACATACAAAGTTTCTGCTTAAATTATGCACACAGATTAGCAAAATATGTTTGCTGAATTGTTTAGCCACTTTCATGAATGTGCACATATTCTCAGGCTTTCTGTGGGTCTTAAAAAAAGTCCTAATTTACCTTTACACAAATTAAGGCCTTAAAAAGGTCTTAAATCAGAGCAGAAAGTCTTTGTCAGGTATTCTAAACGAGGGAGGACCCAAACGCAGAGCTGAGCAATGACAATTTAATGACGGAACTGTAAACAAGGCACAAGAAGGTATAGAATAGTGACAGGCCAAACAGTATGGCAGGGCACACGACAGGAGAACTGGCCGGTTGGGGTAGACTGCAAAGAGGTGACGACCAAAGATGGAGACAAGGTGGCGGCTCAGGGAACTAGAGGCTTGATAGCTGGTTAAGAGACTCCAAGTAGCACCAGACTAGCCGCCAGGCCAGGAGAGTCAACGACCAGGGTGGAACAGGATGCAGGGCAGGGCAGGGCAGGAATCAACACAAGACACACACACACACGACAAGACTCAAAAAGACAAGACAACAAGAGATAACAGAAACAACACTAACAACTCTGACTAAAGAAAACAAAATAAACTAAAATAATAACTGAGGCTAACAAAGAGAAAAAAATAAGTAGATAAAGTGAATAAATTCTAGAAATAATTTAACTAAAAAACAAAAGAAAATAAACAAGACTGCAACCTTACAGGAAAGAAAAAATAAAAGATTAGTTAGCAACCAAATCAAAAACAAGACAGAAACAAAAAAAGGCTTGGGAGAACTAGAGCAAAATAAAGACTAAAACTAGACTAGAGGAAAAACTCAGGAATAAAGAAAAACTAGAATATATCAAAAGGAAAATAATCAGATAGAGGAAACTAAATCTAGCACTGACAAGATCTTAGAGAACTGCACGCACACAAAGAACGCAATGAGCCAGTAAAGACACAAGGGAACGAAACACAATATAAAGGGACCAGAGCACATGAGGATCAGGTAAGCACAATTAGTGAAACAAGGACTAGACGAGGACTAAACAAGAGGGCATGGTAACAGCAAACAAGGAGGTGGAACAAAAGGAGTACATGGCAAACACAAACAAAGACATAGCCATGTGCTCAAGCACAAGACAAACATTAAACAAGGACAAAACAGACAAGACTGTCAGGGCAGGATCCTGACAGTCTTAAATTCATAAAGTCATGGCATTAAATGTTGCATGCATTGCAAAAATAAATATCTTCCTCAGTATTTATGTCCTGTTTTCCGATACAAATATCTAAACATCTTTAAATAGATACATTTACTTGAGATGCAAATGTATGTCTTGAAAAATTGAGTTTATGCTTTAAAAAAGAACAAATACCTGTCAATGAGTTATCAAAACTTCCTATTGAATTAAGTTGATTTTTCTGAGACCATTGGCAGATGGTCTTGTTTTAATCATAAACTGACTTCATTTTGATAAATTTCACAGAAAACAAGACTTCATATTTTGTCATTTTTTATCTAAATGCATCTTGATTTGAGAATCTTTAGACATTTGCATGGAAAAAAAGACAAAATACTGAGGAAGAGCATCCCTTTTTTTTGTAGTGTGATCAGAAGGTACAGTAAAAGATATTTCCATAATCTAGTGGATAGGAGCAGAGCGATTCAAGCTTTGTGTGTGTGTGTGTGTGTGTGTGTGCGCGTGTGTTTGTGTGTGTGTGTGTGTGTGTGTGTGTGTGTGTGTGTGTGTGTGTGTGTGTGTGTGTGTGTGTGATGCATATCTGACAAAAAGTCTTAAATTTACTTTCATAAAACCTGCAGAAATCCTGATTCTGTATAAGGATGATTCTTCAATTAGATTAAATTTTCTGTCCACTAGAAAGATTGCATTATTTTTCTCAAAGCAATCATTATAGCTTTAAAGGATATATTATAACATATTTTATTGTCTCTTGAACTACCTATTTTCCTCTTGTTTTTTAAATTTAATGTTAAATATGGCATAATTATTTCTGTATTTTCAGCTTATCCCCTACCCAGACTTTTTACTCTTTAACATTTTCTCTCAATAATAAATATATAAAAAGTGTTAAAAATATGGAAATTCTACATTGGATTTATTCCTAATAAAACAAAGAGTTGCTGTTCCCAATACTACTGCCATTACCAACATGCCAAGCATTGCAGAGAACAATCAAGTTTCTCCTAAAATATATTATATTTATGATGTAAATATGAAATGACTAATGAGTGACAGTGAAAAATCAGAAATGTCATTAATTTTATGATTTTTTCCATAATGATCAGACAGCAGCTTTATCATTACAAAACTGATCAGTACATGAAATTTTTCATTAAGAAACATCAGTTTATTTATTTATTTATTTTATCACAGTGTGTTGACTGCTAGTTAACTTGTGTTAGTACACCCAATGCTTCTCCAACTTTTTTCCCAAAAAACTGGAAAACAAACATCATTCACTTTAAGGGATAGTCAACCCAAAAATTTAAATTCTGTCATCATTTACTCACCATCAAGTTGTTCCAAACCTGTATGAATTTCTTTCTTTTGCTGAACACAAAAGAAGATATTTTGAAGAATATGGGTAACCAAACAGTTGATGGGCCCCATTGACTTCCAAATACTATGGAAGTCAATAGGGCCCATCAACTGTTTGGTTACCGACACCAAACTATCCAAACACATTTGAAGAAATCCACTTGAAGGCTGATTGAGGGCATGATCAGATCTTTTTTCCATGACAAAACAGTTTAAATTAGTTTTTTTGTTTTTTTCAAGATTTCATGATTTTACCTGCACACTGTATGTTTTTGACTTCAGAAAAAACTAACTTCTTATTATTTGTATTGCAGGTTTGTCTGAATTTTGAGTGCAAAAGTGCAGATGTGCTGAATTATGACTGTGACGTTGAAAAGAAATGCCACGGCCATGGGGTACGTATGCATACAATTCAATGGCACCATTTTACATATACCTACATATACATAATTTTGGTCACACTGACGTTTAGGGTCCAATTCTCACTATTAACGATTAACTATGACTTTTGCCTCAATAAACTCCTAATTACTGCTTATTAATAGTTAGTAAGGTAGTTGTTAAGTTTACATATTGGGTTGGATTAAAGGTGCAATATGTAAGAATTTTTGCGTTACCTTTTGTTTAAATCTAATTTTCTTGATTTATTTGAGAGTACCATGATTTACCACGCCTCAGAGAAAAAAAACCTATTTTGTGAAGTAGCTAACATAGCATAATCAGATGCAGCTTTATTTTTTGGTAACAGTAATACAGCATTTTCTCCATCATACAATACGTTTTAAAATTAATTGCATGCCATTTATCAACACAAGCCATCCAGCATTTAATATGATATTCTAAAATCGATCTAGCTTACTGCACTGTGCAACAAGTGTCTCACAGCAGCCGCCAAGTGAACGCACAGAGTAATGTTATAACATTTTCAACACACTCAAATGTATCTAATATGATAAACAGAGCTGTGTTACCTCATACTCATGACCGGAAAAGCGGAAACGGCGCCGGCGACTGCGGCATAATAAAAGTTCCGCTGCTCGTGAGGCGTGTGTTGCACAATCGTTCCAGCGGCCTCGTTCAGCTCCCACAACACTCAGCCCTGCTCTGCTTCATACTACAGTAACGTTAATAATTACATCCATGAACATGATTTCTTCCCGAGTCCTATCCCAATTCTATTCCACCGTCCGTTGAGGTGAAGACCACATGTCCCAAGATTCTGCCCTCAAACTTGGCGTCATCAAGCTACGCCTTTGTTTTGAATAGGCCTCTAGTGACCTCTAGCGGACAGAAAATATCACATATTGCACCTTTAAGGGATGTAGAATATGGTCATGCAGAATAAGGCATTAATATGTGCTTTATAAGTACTAATAAACAGTCAATATTCTAGTAATATGCATGCTAATAAGCAATTAGTTTATCGTGAGAATTGGACCCTAAACTAAAGTGTTACCAAAATTTTACATATACCATTTTACATACACCTATATATACACTATATACACCTATTTTTAAATCCTAAATACCTTGAGTTCTACATCTTTTCAAATGTGTGCTGAGTGTGTATGTTTGTGCTTGACTACTTTCAGGTGTGTAACAGCAATAAAAACTGCCACTGTGAATACGGCTGGGCTCCTCCATTCTGTGAGGCCTCTGGTTATGGAGGAAGCATCGAAAGCGGCCCCACCTGGGACGGTAAGACTGCTTAACAATGGCACAGCTAGAGCTTCACAAAGGATTATCAATACTTTTAACATGTGTCAACTGTAAATGTGATTACTAGTGCTGTCGATTGATTTAAAAAAATTAACTATTTAATCACACATTTTTTTGTAATTAATCACACCTATCATTAGAGTTTTTAATAGATTTTTATATTGTAATACATTCACATTGAATCTTCAAAATAATGTAGAAACAACATAAAGATAGTATACTTTAAATATTTGTTTAATGGCATCTTTTTACTAAGCACTATGAATTAAGGCCAGTATCATTTATACCAGTACTGATACTAATGTCTTTCTTTTCTAGCTATTAATATAACCATTCAAATTACAGTATAATTGAAAGCTATCAATTTTAACATTGAATAGGCTTTAAAAAATATAACAACTTAAAACAATCTTCACATAAACCCATTGTAATAAATGTCACATTTAGCTGTGCCTTTAATATATTATGGTTCAACGCTAAGGATTTTTTTTCTACTGGCCCAATTGGGTCAGTTCAGATTTTTACCTGCCCTGCTGAAATGCACTAAAAAGTTGTTGTTTTTGACCCATGTAACCTTGTAAACATTGCTTTCAGATTTTCAGGTAGTTCTATTGGGTAAATATACAGTAATCAAACACTGCACAGTCTTCATTGCATAAATTATAAATTGAATGTAGATTAATTCTTATTAAAGCTACAGAAGTTATTCATTCAAGAGCAGCGATTGATTTTCTCTTTGTCTTTTGTTCTTTGATTAACATTAATGACACAGTCAGCAGCAAGTTTATTAGGCTGCTGTCACTTTAAGACCTGACAACAGGAATCTGACACATACCCTATTTTCTCACAACACTTTACATTCATTTAACACTTTTTAACTTATTTAAGACTGTGCTTATGAGGATACTTGACAAAACTGGAATTTTGACACAATTTTGTGTTTTTGTCCGTTCAAGCGCCAAAGAGAACTCAGTGCGGTACTGGCACGCTGTCTGAAGTGGCATTCTGTGTGCGCATTTTGGGTGTTTGTTCACAGAGAGCCACTTCACAGACAGCGCACCAGTACAGATTTGAGTTCCTCTTTTTTTTTTTTGCTTCTTATCGTGCTTGAATGGTTAAATTGAATGAATGATAGCGTGATCATACTGTAGTGCAGCCAAAGAATGACAGAAAAGGAACCCTGCATTAATTGCGTTAAAATATTTTTAAAGCATTAAACTGAAGAAAAAAAATAATTGCAATATTAACACATTAATTTTGACAGCCCTAGTGATTACCTCAATTTAAACTCTCTCTCTCTCTCTCTCTCTCTCTCACTCTGACCTTCACTCAGATAAAGATACTTCCACAAGGGATGGTCTTCTTGTGTTCTTTTTCCTTGTTCTTCCTCTTTTGGCGTTGGGTTTATACGTGTTCTTCAAGAGGAATGAGCTGAAGCAACGCTTTTTCAGAAAGAAACGCTCTCAGGGTTATGAGTAAGTATAAAGAGTGACATATCAACTCAACCTTTCACTGCACTATTATGATGTCATCAACTCTGAACAAACACAGTTTGTTGTTTAAATGATAACTGATGATGGACTGTTGAATAACTGAAACTAGTGCATACCCTAAGTTGAAAATTAAATTAAATTAAATTACATTTTTATTATTCTTAGGCCTGGTTTCACAGACAGGGCTTAGATTAAGCCAGGATTAGGCCTTAGTTTAATTAGGACATTTATGAAGCCTTTATAAACGTGCCTTAGAAAAAAACTGGTGTGCATCTTGATACAAAACAATGGCACTGACATATTTTAATATATGCCAGTGCAAGTTGCTTTCAGTTAAAACAGCTCAAACATGCATTTTAGTCTAAGACTAGCCTTAAGCCTTGTCTGTGAACCAATGAATTTTTTCCTTGACTTTATAAGGCTATATGGTTCTTTTTGAATTTCTGATCATTTGTTATGGAACTATCTGTCATGCATAATCTTAGATCAAGGTGAATAGCTAAATAATTCATTAATAAAAAGCTAATAATTAAAAGTTAAATAAGTTAATAATGAATTTAAAACATTACATTAAATTAAATAAATAAATACATTTAAAATAAAAACAATAAAAATGAAGCACTAAAAAAAAATGAAATATTTTGTTTACCTGCATGCATGTAACCATTAACCGTCATCAGAGAACTGTGAACATGGGAATGTGTTATATTATTCATATATTCATTTTAATTTGTGAGTACTTAAGGTAAATATTTTAGGTCAAAGGGATTTGACTGCCAATCAGAATCAAGCATTCAACAGTGCCTCAGTGTAACAGCAAATATTTAAGAGGCATATCAAAAACAATTCCTATGTCCAAATCACAATTGTAATGTGTATTTAAAGTGCCTCTTATCTCTATATTATGCTTATGCTTTTTCGGATATTACCTTTCATGTGTGCACAATAAATTATGTTATTGTCTCCCAAAGAAAGAAATCCTGAATTGCCTGAAACAAGCCGTCAGTAATTCCAGTCTTAATACCTGCACGAACCTGTGTAGGATTGTAACACATTAGCATAATAGAACGCTCTTCATTGGCTGCCTGTGAACGTCTACTTTGACCCGCCCTAAAACACTGTATTTGTAGCTGAGACCTAGAAGAGTTTGGTTTGTGTTGTCAACATGTCAAGAAGACGCTCTTTTCTGCGCTGTGAAAGCAAATACAATTAGCATGCACTTCCAAAGGATGAGAACTCGGGCTTGAATTGATACAGTAAAACCAATGCCATCGTTACTGTTTGTACCATTGTGTATACAAGTGCTGCAGAAGCCTCTGGAGATGAAATTCTGATATGGTAATTGTCACAGTTCCCTCTGTTCCCGGACTCCATTTCCCATGATCCTCCTGTTTCTTCACCTGCACTCACTTCCTCGTCATCTCCCCATCATCACTCATCACCTGCACCTGGACTTGATCATCAGCACACCCTTTATTATGGACTCACTCCTAGCACTCCCTGTCTGTTCTTATTGTTAGTTTACATGTGTATGTGTTGTGTCTCAGCTCCTTCGTTGAATAAATACCCTTAATTGTGGATCTCCGTATATGCCTTATCTCTACCGCAACCAACACGTAACAGAAGAACAGACCGCACCGTTGGCGATCCACAAGGTTTACAATGGGTATATTCCTTGTTCCCGTGCCCTCAAGAAAACACAAGCCCAGGCACACAGTGGAGGACCGTCTCTGGACTGCCAGACAGGACGGCCGCCCGCTGGAGAAGTATGTGGAGTAATTCGCAGAGCTGTCTTGTAAGGTGAGCTGGCCAGATGCCATTTTGAATTCCTGTTTTCTGAGGGGTCTGGACGAGGATACGATTCGCTATATTGAACCTGAATGCCTCTTTTCCCTAGTCGAGTCAATTTGATTCTGATTCTCTTTCTTAATGGTTCCGAGTTCGAAATTGAAGAGGTTCAAAAAGAGTCGTATTCTCCTCGTCCAGCCCTCTCAGAAATACAGGCGGCCTGGCCAGTTCACCAGCCGACGATTTCCTCCACCTACCGCTCCAGTGGGCATTCCCCTATGGCCTTGTCTGACCCTCAGCCCAAGCCGCTCAAAAAGAGGAGGTCCACCTCACAGTTCCCTCTGTTCCCGGACTCCATTTCCCATGATCCTCCTGTTTCTTCACCTGCACTCACTTCCTCGTCATCTCCCCATCATCACTCATCACCTGCACCTGGACTTGATCATCAGCACACCCTTTATTATGGACTCACTCCTAGCACTCCCTGTCTGTTCTTATTGTTAGTTTACATGTGTATGTGTTGTGTCTCAGCTCCTTCGTTGAATAAATACCCTTAATTGTGGATCTCCGTATATGCCTCATCTCTACCGCAACCAACACGTAACAGAAGAACAGACCGCACCGTTGGCGATCCACAAGGTTTACAATGGGTATATTCCTTGTTCCCGTGCCCTCAAGAAAACACAAGCCCAGGCACACAGTGGAGGACCGTCTCTGGACTGCCAGACAGGACGGCCGCCCGCTGGAGAAGTATGTGGAGTAATTCGCAGAGCTGTCTTGTAAGGTGAGCTGGCCAGATGCCATTTTGAATTCCTGTTTTCTGAGGGGTCTGGACGAGGATACGATTCGCTATATTGAACCTGAATGCCTCTTTTCCCTAGTCGAGTCAATTTGATTCTGATTCTCTTTCTTAATGGTTCCGAGTTCGAAATTGAAGAGGTTCAAAAAGAGTCGTATTCTCCTCGTCCAGCCCTCTCAGAAATACAGGCGGCCTGGCCAGTTTACCAGCCGACGATTTCCTCCACCTACCGCTCCAGTGGGCATTCCCCTATGGCCTTGTCTGACCCTCAGCCCAAGCCGCTCAAAAAGAGGAGGTCCACCACGAGGCCCAGACGGCCTAAGAAGCTGGCCACCGCCACGTCTGAGCCCTCGCTTCCACCGGCTCCCACACTGGTGCCACTGGGACTTCTAATTGAGTACGAGGGAATGTCTTGGACTCCGTCTCCAGACCCCTCACCAGCCTTCCTCGAGCCCGCTCCAGCCTTCCTCGAGCCCGCTCCAGGCTTCCACAAGCCCGCTCCAGCAGCCGACGAGCCCGCTCTTATTCTCCTCGAGCCCGCTCCAGCCTTCCTCGAGCCCGCTCCAGCCTTCCTCGAGCCCGCTCCAGCAGCCGACGAGCCCGCTCTTATTCTCCTCGAGCCCGCTCCAGCCTTCCTCGAGCCCGCTCCAGGCTCCCACGAGCCCGCTCCAGCAGCCGACGAGCCCGCTTCCCCAAGAATATTTTGGGGGGGGGGCCATGTACCCGTGGGTGGGGAACTCCTGGGCGGGGTTCTGACATTGCCATTTGACTCTAGACCCGCCATGGCCGCCCACGGCCCCTGACCCGCCATGGCCGCCCGAACTCCTAGATCCGCCTTGGAGACCTCCGTTCCCGTCCCCTCATCTCTACCGCAACCAACACGTAACAGTAATGGCCGTTTCATTACCGACACGGCAAGCGGTACACCAGTCACAACAGACTGAGTCATTTAAATCCATACTTGTCCGTGAGCCTGTTCTGATTGGTTAGAGAGACAAAATCCTTTATCAAACCATTTAAGACATTATGAGAAAACAGGTGATGATGTAATGTATATTATGGGAAAATTTTTTTTTTTACTTTGGTGCATGTAAACCTATTGTAGGAGACCTCCAAAACAAAATTAGAAACCTTTAAAATAACATAACGGGGCTTTTTTTTTTTTTTTTTTTTTTTTGGATGAAATGTATTGAACAAATGATGTTTAGTGTGTTAAATATAACCTAGATATTTACATTATTAATATTGATCAGCATTCTTTGGTTGTTTCTTCAGAGCTGACAGCAGACCGCAGGCTACTGTGTCTCAGCGGGGAAACCCCAACAGTATAGTAAAGGGTGGGGTGAGTGACCAAATCCACAAGCAGACCTCTACACAGCAGTACTCTACTGATTACCATACTGGCAATGTTTAACTCACTAAATGTAGTGTTAACGTGAATCTAACAAGTGTAATTAACCTACTGTATAGTACTGTATCTTTAGATTTTAGATTTTTTTCCAGTATATGTGCCTGAGCATAACACAACTGTACAAATGCCCACTAAACGCCTGAGGAATGACAATGCAACAGAAATATTACTAGTTAGTAAATCAGTTTATTACTGTGTGAAGAGGGAAAACAAGTTTGAAACCTTCCAAGTTAAACATTTCCATTACATTTCCAGTTCTTTCTGTTTGGAAAGAACAATTCATGGAAAGAACAGGTTCATGAGAAATCGTCTGTCCTTCACATTTAACTGAAGTCATTAAATGTTACATCTCAGTTAAACAATAGTCTGCTGATATAAAGATAATGATCAGGCTCCTTTTTTTTTCTCTTCTATGATAAAGCACCAGGCTCAGTTATTGCCACCAGAGGAGGTAAATAACTGCATACTGTTTATTTAAGAAGGTTTTACTCTACTTATACTATGGGGCATCTCTGCTGCTGTTGCTTTTAATGTGCCTTTTCTGCTTCTGCATTTCTTTCTCTTCTTACACTTTGTCTTTTGTAAGAAAGACACAAGCCATGTGTTAAGAACCATCTTGCACATTCATTTCATTAAATAATTTTTTATTATTTAATTAAATAGGTAACACTTTACAATAAGGTATTAACTAACATGAACTAACAATGAGCAATACATTTGTTACAGTATTTTTTGAATCTTTGTTAATGTTAGTTAATAAAAATACAGTTGTTCATTGTTTGTTCATGTTAGTTCACAGTGCATTAACTAATGTTAACAAATACAACTTTTGATTTTAATAATGTATTAGTAAATGCTGAAATTAGCATCAACTAAGATTAATAAATGCTGTAGAAGTATTGTTCATCCTTAGTTCATGTTATCTTAAGTAGTTAACTAATGTTAAGTAATGAAACCTTATTGTAAAGTGTAACCATTAAATATTAAATAATGTAAATAAATGAAATAATTTATGTAAGCAATAAGGTACGAGAGGCTGTGCTCCACTTCGCGTCGTGCCTAACAACACCCTTCAGCCGTGACTTATTCACGATACAGCACTAGCCTCAAGTACCTTATTGCTTTTATAAAACGGTTACCACACAATACAAATATTACAGCCAAAAAATATGTATCATTGCAACTTTCATGAAGTAAAATCACTAAAAGCCTTCCTTCCGCCGGAAAAAATAGTCCCTGACCATGAACAGCAAAAGAAGTTACATCATTACGCCATTAGATGGCGGCAAGAGTGTGTCAGTCAGTAGCGAAGACTTTTATATTGAAAAGACTGAATTGTAGTGAACATGGAACAAGACGCAACTGACAAATGCTTTGACTAGTGCTGTCAGTCACGGGAAAACCCCTTAACTGTTAAAAGGACAAGATATTGCAGCGGACATTTAAACATATTTTTTATTATGAACGTAGGACTGACCTGAAGGAAAATGCTAAATATGAATGCAGGTAATAAACTCGTTCAGTCGATCTCTTTCTCACAATACTCTTCTACATAATACAGTAAGCTTCAAAGCGGTCATAGCCGTGTTTTATCATGAATAAAACACATCTATTGACCAGTCAGAATCAAGGACAGGAACTAACCGTTTTATAATTAAATACATTGAATAATCATTATATTAATAATAATAATAATAATATCTTTGATTTACATCTACTAACCCTGATTTCATGTATACTTAAATAAGATTAATTCTCACTTCAGCACTTAAGCAATTTTATTTTCAGAGATTTATTTTGTTTCAGATATTAATTAATATGCATAAGAATGTACTATACCAGGGGTTCTCAACTCTGGCCTTCGAGGTCCACTTTCCTGCAGAGTTTAGCTCCAACCGTGATCAAACTCACCTGCTTATAACTTTCTTGTAATCCTGAACATAGACATATAAATACATAGACGGCTCATTGGCCGCTTTGTCCCGTTGATGTGATACATCCGCTATATTGGACCAGGCAAGACTGCTCTATAAACAAATACAAGTAAATGGGGAGCTGCTGTTTTTCTTGACAAAAAGCACAATAATGTTTGCATTTCTCAACCAATTTCAACAGTTTATGATGCATGGAGTACGGTTCAGTCTCCAAATGCTTAGAATCTCAGCAGTTAGTCTCACGCTTGTCAAGCATAGATTTGGTTTATTTTTCTTGGTTAATAATTGTGGAGTCGTTCCTAATGTAAATGTAAATAATGAGACACTGGCAGTCAGTCAGCTTTCTATATTTTTATAGCAATAAAAGGATACAAATATAGTCTAAAACAGAAAAATACAAAGATATTTATATTATACTAATTATATACATCTATATAGTAGTGAATAGTACAATAATAAAATAGTATAAGTAGTATAATAATATAATAGAGGAGGTACAGTCTCTTGGAAATGCAAAGACCAGTCCACACAACAGTCTCTTCAGCCTACATTGAGGTTTGTGTTGTCCTGGTTGCCAATGGCTAAAATATGTTAATTCATTTAAATCATATTTAGTTTAGTTCATTTATACTTGAGTTACCCATCATGCATATGTTTGTGCAATAGTAATAGGAGTTTCTGTCTCTTTGCAGGTGGTTCAGACTAATAAATCAGCCTCTGTGCCATCTTACACCACCAGACCGCCGCCACCACCATTTGCACGGTAATAATATACAATACCGGTCAAAAGCTTGTGTCAGTCATTTTTATAAGAAATGAATACATTTATTTATTCAGTAAGGATGCATTAAATTGACAGTCAAGACATTTATAATCTTACAAAAGATTTCTATTTCAAATAAATGCTACTTTATTTGAACTTTAACTTTCTATTCATCAAAGAATCCTGAAAAAAACACGTATCACAGTTTCCACAAAAATATTAAGCAGCACAACTCTTTTAAAAAATTACATTTAAAGTAAATTAAAATAGAAAATAGTCATTTTAAATTGTAATAATATTTCATGATATAACTTTTTTACTGTATTTATTAAATACAGCCTTAGTGAGCATAAGAGACTTGTTTTAAATAGAAAAATCTTACTGACCGCAAACTTTTGAATGGAAGTGTAATGCTTTCCAAAACAGTGAGCAGCCTACTTAGACAGCTTTTAAAGCAGCATTTGATATAGTTCCTCATAAGTTGCTGCTTAGTAATCTTCTACACAGGCAGCAACATTTTGAAAGCATAATATGTTCATAAATCCAGTTTTTAGAGCGCTTATTTCTGACCCTTACCTACCCTCTGTCCACTCTCCACAGACCACCTGCTCCTACCCAACAACTAATGCCTCAAAGACCAGCGCCTGCACCCCCAGTATAACACACAACACACAGACTGACAGTTGTATTTCTGTCTGGGATGGACAGGCCAAGTGTGAAATGTGCAGTGGGAGGAGTCGAGGAGGAATCAGGTGGTCGCACCCTCTCCCCCACATATTCTCCCCTGTCCTTCTGTAAACAGCTGTCAACTGTCAATCAAACAGAGAGACGGTCACTGTTGCGAAAGAAACCTCCATTCGCAATACATCAGAGTACACAATGGGAGCGAGAGAACTCTTTAGCCAATTAAACGATTCCCACCTGTCACGTGACATAAGATGCCTATGGCAACAGACCGATCTCCTTAAATGTTATGATTCTTATGTGCTATATAGGACCACTGAGACTTATTGCACTTCAGTAATGTTCACTGTTTATAGGAATGTACAGAGACCCTTTGATCATAGGCTGCCCCCCCCCTCCTTTTTTTTTTTTTTTTTTTTTACACAATGTAATCTGTACACCCACAGTCAATCATTGTTCCAAAAAAATTGTTATATGTAAAGGACAAATGCGATAATTTAGTTTGCTAGGCATACCTAATGTTTTACAAGGTTATCAAGTCATTAGTAGTATCTAAATGGCCCGTGGTAACTGCAAATCATTCTCTTTGCACTGTGGCGCATAATATTCGTAATATAAATAATTTACGTCTTGCAATACTGGAGTGCAAGACAAGAAACAAAATACATTAAGTAATTTTGTTCTTTTTATTATCATTTGAAATTATTGCTACCAACACAGTGATTTGAAACTACTATTTTACCATTTTTATATAGTTTTATTTCCATACTTTTATTTATATGTAACTTTTATAGAAAATCTATTTTTTACTTTATTTGCCAAGTGAAATTCTGTCCCCAGTGAGGCAAAAATCAGGTAAACATTAATACTTTTTTTCGAAAATGATTAATTTCTGACACTTCGTGTTTTTGTTTTTGTTTTTTTTTGTTTTGTTTTGTTTTGTTTTTTTTGTGGTTAACATGACTTCTTTTTTTTTTTTTTTTTTTACAAAAAAAAAAAAAATACAAACAACAATAACAATGAAAACAAAGTGGAAGCTTTTCTCCTATCGTTTTTAAGGGCTACATGACTTTATGCATGATATCACATCCTATGCGATAAATACAGAATTTCTTCCTTTATGAAACTGATTGTCTGCATGTTTCATAGACTTCTTTCTTTGCAATGACCGTAATACCACACGGGGTATTGTATGTGTATAAAGTCATGCACCCGCAAACAAACACAAACAAACATGTCTGTTGTAGGCCACATTAGACTGTATCCTCACACTAGGACATTTACATCATAGCAAAATCAGTAAGTGCCATACAGTACATGTCTGATAAGTGTTATTTTACATTTGTATGATTAACTGAATGAATGATGAACACAACAACCCACCCCCCACACACTGTATTTCCATTTATGTGTACATGATAACATGACAGGTGAAGCAGTTGTGGATTGTTGATGTTTTATGGATAAAAGATGGACTTAGTTTATTTTGGACTACCTGCAGTGTGATGCTGTTGATGGTTTTTGCATATGAAAATAAAAAACACTGGTATGTTTTTAATGATGTGAGGTGCATTTTAAACAATTTGGACAGCATTCTTTTCAGTGAATCAGTGTCATGAACAACTCGGCCATGTTAACTGAAAATTTATGTTGTAAGCAAATTGCTATTGATCATAAAAAATTGTATTCATGCATGCTGATGTTTGTTTTGATAATTTGTTTTAGCAATTTTGTTGTGAATTTGTCGTTTTTATCAAATTTATATTTCTATTTAGCTTTAATTTAGTTTTAGTAATTTTAGTACTTCAACTTAAACTTATTTCAGTTATGTGCCAAGGCAACACTTCAGATTTTTAAGTTTACGTTTTTCATCTAATATTTATATTTTATTTGACGTCAGCTTTGTTTTAATTAAACTGTTCGTTTTGCTGATTATGAAAATGCCAAGGAGCTCTAAAAGATGTGTGAGACAAAACTATATTGAGAAATTTTCTAACGCACGAGTCCTTTGCTCATTCATTATGTATTAGGGCAAAATGTTTCCTGTCCATATGGAATTTGAAATTGTCCATTTTACTCTGACCAAAACCACTTGAACACAAATCACGTCTTAAGTAGGAACTTACCAGAAGCGCTAGAAAACAGCATTACATTAATAGTTAAATCGTTTTATTGAAATGCATCAAATACTTTTTCAGTCAAGAGCAGGGGCGTTTCCTCCGAGGAGGCAAGGGAGGCAGTGCCTCCTCAAAAAAAAAATAGGATGAGAAAATAATCCATATTACATATAAAACAACACAAATATTACAAATTATGACATTAAAAAGAGCGCAAGTCACTCGTATTTCTTAAGGAACACTGCCCAACAGCGACACCCGCAGGTAAAGTTACAGCAGGAGGCATGCCTCCCTTTGCTCTCATAGAAAACCATCAGACCCCCGGCGTGCGGTGGGTTTTGTGGGGGGTAATTGAGAATGAATGGGGGAAAGTCACGTGAGAGGAGGCAAGGTCTCCATCGCGCTATGATTGGATGTAATTGGTTATGATTGGATATGATTGGTTTGTGCGATAAATCCCGCCTCTTGTTGACATGCACGTTCCGCGCGTCAGTTTGAATGAACAAATGATGGCGTCAGTGGGAAGACTAATTGAAAAGTACGTAAACAGATCGGGGGCGGTTCAAGATGGCGCTCTAGCAACATGTGAGTTGATGTGCTCTGCAAACTCAAATGGTGAAATTGACTTTTTAGTGCCGTCAGAATAAGACTATATCACTTTCTTTTAACTTCTAAGAGCAATTTATAGACAAATGTCCTTCTAGTAAAGAGTGACACAATGGGCAAGTCCGAAAAAAGAAAAACAAAGAGCGCTTTGCAGGCTAATACTAATCCTGCTATCAAAACCAATCATGAAACGCTGCAAGCCTCTAATAATCTTGCGACAGAGAATCTGCATGAATGATTATGTCAAGACAGACTTAGATGCAATTTCTGACGAATTCATGTTGTGCGAGGAGGAATTTCCTACACTTTTAGACACGCCATGCAAATCTCCTGCCGCTAAACAACGCAGGACTGAGCGATCTGATATTGCTGACGTACTCTCACAACTTGGAGCACTTTCTCAATTAATAAACACTCGGTCAGATTCCCTGGAGAAAATAATAGGAGAAATAGAATCGAAATATTCCCTCCAGCCTGAAACTTCATGTAGCTGACCTGGATATACATGAAACTTGTTTCACTATGTACTGAAACCGTGGGTTAACAAAGTCTATATAATTTCGAGATTGTTGCCCTTAAGGGTTTTTTTTTTTTTTTTTTTCTTTCTTTCTTTTTTTCTTCTTCTTTTTTCTTTTCCCTTAAAAGAAAAAAATAATAATAATTTAGTTGGTATTTTGAAGGAATATTATAATTACTGCCATCCTAATTTATAATTGTATTATATTGTATTATATTATATAATTATAAAAACATAAATACTATTGAGTATACTATTAATATTTTATTTATTTTTCCCCTTTAGTTATGACAAAAGGCATTCTAATCTCAGGAATTTGTTTTTGTAACTATTATTCCTTGTGGAAAAAACAAGGACTTTGTTGGTTCTATTATTATATTGACTGTATTTACACTATAGAAATAAGAAATTTGAATTTACAAGATAAAAGATTACTTAGGTTCTATGGATGTTGACGTCTAAATTCTAAATTGCACTACTTCATTTGTACTAATATAGAGTTTGCTGTTCTCATCATTTTGCGTGTATAGTTAACACATTTTCAGAGACCAGTTCAATCTACTTATAATAGGCTATTCTTTCTCCTTTATGTCTCTATCTATTATTTCTTTTAACACTAGAGGGTTAAGAAACATTACAAAAAGGAAAGCAATTTTTTTGTTTCTTAAACAATTTAAATCTGACTTTTATTTTCTGCAAGAATGCCACTCAACCAAAGAGGATTATGTTTTCTGGAGATCTCAATGGGGATCTGATTTATGGATGGCTCATGGAACAAATAACTCAGCTGGTGTTTGTATCCTTAAAAACCGTTTTGATGGGAAGATTATATGTTCTGATTGTGATTCAGGTGGACGTTATATCTGTCTTGTAATGGAAATTTCGAATGTAACAGTTAATATTTATGGTTTTAATCAACAAAAAGATAATGAAAATCTTATTGATCAAGTGGAAGAACATGTGTTGAATTTGCTAGCCAAATATCCAAACTCTTTTTTTAGTTTTCGGAGGGGATTTTAATGTGGCTTTGAATAACGTCTTAGACATATGGCCTCCAAAATCTCCTGATAATTCAAGTTTGTACTTAAAGAGGTTTATGCAACGATTTTCTTTACTTGACAGTTGGAGAGAAACTCATCCCTCTCAAAAAATATTTACATGGAACAATAATACTCTATCAAATCAATCTCGTATCGATATGTGGCTTATCTCTAGAGATTTAAAGAATGTATCTTCTGATATTATTCCATCGCCGCTCTCTGATCACAAATGCATCTCTATCTCTACTGCTAATTTACAAAGAACTACCTCATATTGGAAGTTAAATGTTTCATTGCTCAAGTACAATGAAGTAAAGGATAAAATTAATTTCATAATCACAAATTATTGGGAAAAAACTAATAAGGAAAACAATTTTTGCAGTAATTGGGAATTGGCAAAATATGAAATTGGTAAATACTTGCGTACTTTTAGTAGCAAATTGTCTAAAAAGAAAAAAAATGAAGAGAGTATTATAATATCTAAAATCTCAAATCTTCTATCTAATATGGTTCTGTCTGATGCTGAAAAAGTTGAGCTTGCTCATCATCAAAACGCATTAGATGAGTTTTATAAACAAAAAGCTGAAGGCGCTTTTGTTAGATCACGGAAAAGATGGATTGAGGAAGGTGAGCAAAACTCTTCTTATTTTTTTAGACTAGAGAAACAACAAATGAAAAAAAATCTGATTGGAAAGCTTATAATTGATGGATCTCTCTGTGAAGACCAAAAGGCCATTGCCAATTTCTGTGCCAAATTTTATCACAATTTATATACAACTAAATTTAACAAACAGCATGCTCATGATTTTTTTGAGTCGTTTTTTTCCTTTAATCAATTAAGTAACAATGATCAAGCCATTTGCGATTCTCCCATTACTTCAAAAGAGATTGATGAAGCAATTAGATCTTCAAAAATCAATAAATCCCCTGGTACAGACGGTCTAACGTCAGAATTCTATCATATGTTCAGTAAAAACATTGCCCCTTTTTTGTTAAACGTCTTTAAGGAAAGTATAAATAAATCTTATCTCCCACCTACACTATGCCAAGGGCTGATCACTTTAATTCCCAAGCCAAGTAAAAATATCACTTTATTAGATAACTGGCGTCCAATAACATTATTAAACAATGATTATAAAATAATTGCTTTAGTATTGGCCAAAAGATTAAAAGGAGTATTACATTCTATTATTGATGAAACACAATCTGGCTTTATGCCAAATAGACACATATCTAATAATATAAGATTGATATTAGACATTTTAGATTATTCTGATATAATTCATAATGACAGCTTCATCTTTTTCTTAGATTATTATAAAGCCTGTGGTACTTTAGAACACGTTTTTTTATTTCAAGCACTTAAAAAAATTGGCTTTGGTGATTATTTCTGTAAGATGGTTAAAATGTTATATGTAAATGGAATTAGCTCAGTTAAGTTAAAAAACGGTACTTCTCCCAGGTTTCCTTTAAATCGTGGTGTTCGTCAAGGATGCCCAGTGTCTCCTTATCTGTTCTTAATTGCAGTACAATTTTTTAATTTACATATTAAAAGGAGTAATCTAAAAGGAATCACTGTTGGACATATAGAATTAACCATCAGTCAATTAGCTGATGACACAGCATTGTTTTTAGAAGACTCCTCTCAAATCTCTGTAGCCTTAAATATCCTTCAATCATTTTCTAAAGCTTCTGGTCTAAACCTTAACATTGATAAATGTGAATTATTTCCCATTAAAAGTTGTAATGTTTCTTCAATCTGTGGCATAGCTGTTAAAAGCACTGTTAAATATCTTGGTATAGAAATAACTAAAGAAAAAAATAGATGTGCAACAAACTTTAATCCGATTATTGAAAAAACAAAGAAAAAACTTAATTGCTGGCTTCAAAGGGATCTATCTATTAAAGGAAGAGTTTTGCTCACTAAGGCCGGAGGTCTTTCACACCTCTCTTATGCGGCCCAATCTCTCTATGTAGATAAGCCTACATGTAAATTGATTGATAGAGCTCTAACAGATTTTGTCTGGAAAAACAAAAGCCATTATATGAAGAAGTCTGTTATTTTAAACTCTTACAACAAAGGTGGCTTAAATTTTATTGATTTTAGTTCTTTAAATTACACTTTCAAAATAAATTGGCTTCATCGATATTTGAAAAATCAAAATTCTATCTGGAATATCTTCCCTCAACAAGCTTTTTCATATATTGGAGGTATACGATTTTTATTGATGTGCAACTATAACTTAACAAAAATTCCTATCAAACTTTCAAATTTCCACCAACAGGCACTTTTGGCATGGGCTTTAATATATAAATATAATTTCACTCCCCATAAATTTTTTATTTGGAACAATCAAAATATTTTATACAAAAACAAAACTTTATTTTTTGATCAGTGGTTTAATAACGGATTACTTTTAGTTTGTCAGCTATTTAACAACAAAGGTTTACTAATGACTTACGCTGAATTTCTTTCAGAATACAATGTACCAGTTACTCCCAAAGAATTTGCCATAGTTATGGGAGTGATACCAACAGGAATCTGTATGCTTTTTAAGAATTATACTCACTCTACTACTATAAACACTAATTTCCCTGAACCAATAGATACTCCTATAGGTAAAATATGTTTTTCAGGAAAAAAAGATAGAAACAAGAAAGTTAGATACCTATTTCTTGAAGATATTATCTCGATATCTCCTGCAATCTGTTACTGGAATAATTTATTTAAAAATTTAAATTGGAAAAAGATTTGGTCTTTACAACAAAAATATTTTCTTACCAATAAAGTAAAAGAAGTGTCTTTTAAAATAATAAATAAATTTTACCCTGCTAAATATTTTATGATTAAATATAAAACCAATATTGATACAAGATGCTCATTTTGCCAAGTTCACACAGAAACTGTCTATCATTTATTTTGGTCTTGTTTCTATACTGAACAACTATGGAAAGATATTGAAACATTTATTAAAGTTAATATCCAACAAGATATATCTGTAACTTTTAAAGATATTATTTTTGGCCATTTTGATTCTGATTCTAATAAAAACAAAGCTTGTTTTGTTATAAATTTATTTTCTTGGCAAATTCTATATCCATAAATGTAAATTCTCTAACAACAAACCGATTTTTCTTGGGTTTTTTTTAAAGAATTTAAAATGTACCTTAACACTATTTCATCCTCCGTAAATAAGAAAGCAAGAAGAACATCCTCATTTTGTAATGATTTTAATTTGTATACTCTAATTGAAATGTAAATTAATATCTTACCCTCTTTTTTCTTTTACTTTCTTCTTATTTTTTTTCTTCTTTATCTTTTTCTGTTTGCAATTAATTTTTTTTTTTTTTTTTTTTGTTCTGTACAGATGACATTGTACATAATGTTGATACATGTTGTATACTATATACAAAATTGTATATCATTAATGTCATCTTTGTAATGTTCGAAACCATAAAAAAAAAAAAAAAAAAAAAGTAAACAGATCACCCAGTTAGATATCACTGCTTTATGTCACATCAAAATCAAACTTGAAATGGACTGAAAGCATGATGACTGCGGGGGGTTTTAGTGCAATCAGCTTGGTGAAATTAAAAATACAATTCGTGTCTGTAACAGACGGTGTTTACGGAGCATGACTGATGATCCAAAATAGCCTAAGTTGACTATTAAAAAGAAAAACATCAATACACAAATAAAATATATTGTTTAAATTATTATTGCCTTTAGTTATTATTTTGGAATGAATGTAGAAATGCTTAAAACACTAACTTGATGAGATTGACTTGGTTTAATGTAAGATTACAAAATAGAATTTGGTTTCTTTTTTTCCTTTTTGATGTAATGTGAAGTAATGTTCATTTAACAAGGAAGATGTGTCAACGTTGAGAGTAATGCACATGAATTTACATTGATTCATAAATAAAAAAATTTGCCCCCTCATTTCAGAACAGCACTGCACGCCACTGGTCAAGAGATATTGAAGATTTTGCCTATTGTTTAATAGAAATGTAAATTTAATTTAGGATTGCCGGATGTCACGTGATGACGTAATTACGTTATAAAGAACAGCATAAATAAAGAATCGTTTTAATAGGTTCCTTGAGAAGAACCGATTCGCAGAAATTGGTTCTTAGCTCCGAGAGAAGATACCGCGCGAAACCTAGAAGTGACGTCTGAAGCGGCTGACGTTCTTTATGACGGAGCTGTTCTAGTGGTGTCGACTGTCACTCTCGTGAGCAGCGCAGGGGTCAGTGGAGCCAATACCAACTCCAGTGCACGACCAGTTAACAACGGCTGTCGGTACAAGTAAGTTTTTCTTGTTTTATGTGCACACACTTCCATCCACCGTTAAAAGGATACTGAATGAAACGTCGGCAAATACTGTACGGAAGAGGCGCGTTCCTCTCTTCATTTCTTTTTAGCATGGCTGCTTTGCTCTTGTTTGGTGTAGCACGAAGTTAACTGATATTTGAGGACATAAGTAGGTATTTATGCAGAAGGATACTTAACTATCCAGTTACAAAACTACGCGCCCGAACCGACCTTAATTAGCTCATTATTGTTGCTAGGTCAAGGTTTTGTGGTTCACAGCGGAAATACGTAGGATTTGTGTCTTTATTCATTAAACAAATACGTTTAACAATAAAAAAAAATAAGCAACTTAGTAATAAAAGTTGAAATTGCATGATTGAACTCCAGTATCGGCTTTCGATTTGACGGTTAGCATGCGCTGCTAATATTTTCATAAGACCCATGTTTAGTGAAAGGACATAATGATTGACACTCCGTGTCTCCATTAGCCTTCCGCTAGGCATGACCGGTGGGTGGAGTTAGGAATCTTCGGCCAATGGCTCTCTGAAACGCTTCAGTAGGCGGGCGGGGTTGAGTGACTCATCGGTGAAGGGGAGTGGAATGTGGACGCAAGGTCAAAACATAGGCGTGTGGAGGGAGAGAAGGGGTCCATGTTTATTTCAACCACATGGTCATATTAGTTTCATTTTATCGGAAAAGGACGCCGATATATATATATATATATATTTTTTTTTTTTTTAAAAAGAGTATAGTTCAGTTTATTACATTAGCAACGGGTCTGATTTTTTTTTTTTTTATGTAGGAAGAAAAGAATGCTTTGTCAAAATGTGAGGAAAAAACTCTTCGCAAAGTTGCATATGGCATATTGTGTTGAAAAAGATTAATTTAATGAGGCCAAAAATACTACCGAGATATAAAATAAGTAATCTGTAGTGGGGTACAAGGGTTTGCAGTGTATCATGCATTAAAAGTTATGTAATGTTTTTTACACGTGGTTTCTAAAATAAAAATGTGACGTTATAAGTAACATGCTTTTGCATATCACATAGCCATGTGATAAAAATCTTTTTACCTACATGCTGTGTAGTTTGTAGTATGTTATATGGGTGATTAAAATAGACTCACCTTTAACCCCCAGTTCTTTGTGTGCATAAAGATGTACATTTTTATTTGCAACAATGGAGGTTCACAAGCATCAAAGGTTTTTGTAACTTGATTACATCAGTGTTATGCAAGTTATGCTCTTGTTTATTGGCAAAGCAGCAGTTGGGCGAAAAATAAATTCAAACTTCACATCATTCGACAAACACTACGTATAGTTATGGTTGCTGTGTGCCTTAATGTAAGCCACTCCAGCCAAAACCCTTCTGACACTTTATTCCACAATCACTTTATGTAAAACACTAAGTCTTTTAATGTTTACAGGGCAATGAAGGCATCATGTTCTCAGAAATGAGGTTCTTCGGAGCTTTTGTTTTTTATCAGGAGCTTGACTAGCTCTTTGACCTTTGTCTGGGCTCTGGAGGTGACCATTGTGCCATGTGAAGTACTAAGCTGCATTTACTACATAAACAGACATGAACGATTACATTCAGAGCTGTATGAAGATGTTTTGTCTTGATGATGATTGCATGCTTACTGTTGTACTTGTATTTTATATATTTCAGATTACAACCGTTTAGGTGCGTCCCAATTCGTGTACTTATGCACTATTCTATGACGTTTTGAGTATAAATAGTGCAAGTAGTGTGTTCACACTGAAAATTCCAAAAAGAAAAAGTGCACTTTATATACCCGGATAATGCACTAAATTAACGGAAAAAACTAAGTGTGGAATGTTGGACACTTCATGCACCCAACTGTCGCAGCTTTAATTACGTTGTGGAGTGGGAGGGGCTATCAGACTCCGATGTTAAATGACAAAATAACCTTATAAAATTCACACGCTACACGGATGATTACATAGTGAATAAGTGCATAGTGTATAGTGCGTCATGTGGGACGCAACTTTTGTTTTGCTTTTGCACTAAAAAATCTCATTAAAACCTCCATGTCATACCCAGGGCAGGAACTTCCTAACAGCATACTCCTATCCATCAAGTCTATTTGTCTTTAAATTGCTGAGTTAAACTGCACATCTGATTGACTTTTCTGTTTTTCTTCCAGAGTGCAAAACGCAAATAGGAGTAAAAGGTCAAGGGCTTTTGGAACGTGTCCATTCTTCCATAGGAAATTGAAACACATTTTCCGTTTTGGGCTAAAGAAGGAGGTGACACTTCTCTTTTTTTGTGGCACTGGGGACATCCAGGAACTTGTGAGTGTTGGTGGTGTTCATTCAATAGACTGCGATGCACCGCTTAAGGACTTGTGCGGCACGGCTCCGGCCAATCACGGCCTCACAGACTGCTAAAAATCTATCACAGCAGAGGCCAGCAGCCACCCCTAGGACGTTTCAGCCATTCAGGTGCTACACGGCACCAGTGGCCGCAGAGCCGTTTCTGAATGGAACGAGCTCTAACTATGTCGAGGAGATGTACTATGCATGGTTGGAGAATCCCAAGAGTGTGCACAAGGTAAGAGGCAGAGGACATGCAGTTGGATGATGTGAAGAAAGAATGAAGAGATGTCACTGTTGTCTTGTCCATTCTCAAACTAAAGTTTTGGGTCTTGGGTGTTTGCATAAAAATGCCAAAAAATATCCCAATCCAAGTATACACTGAATTTCCATCTGTCTACAGATGCTGGGTAGCAACTTGTGTGTCTAAGATCACATTACTGGGATCCCTGGTTGTATTTTTAGAGCAGTCATGGGAGTGTGCCGGTTCCAGGACATCCTGACACGCAGCTGATTCATTACGGGCAATTAGTTGTTTTCACCCTCTGCACTTCTAATGAGGTTTTATGTAATACACTTCCGTTATAATAACCACCTTTATAGTTCAAAAGTGAGTACAAGGTCCACAGTATCTTGGGTTAATGTTTTGCTCACCGTCCTGTGTATGGATATTTTCACCTATCCCTCAGGCAATTACATTTTGGCCATCTAGATCAGATATTTTCTCAGGTTAACATTCTCAAGGAAAACAGTCAACTTCTGTAAACCATACAGGAACACTGTCAGTTGGTACATTACTAACAATAAATTCAATTGCTATTTATATTTAGATCAACAATTAAATCAAAACTAGGTTCTATAAAAATGTTTAAATTGCACATAAGACAGTTTTTATATCTTCCTTTTAATGACAGTTAGGCTAATATAAACATTTAAATGGTGGCTGTCATAACTAGTTTTCTTATTTCATTTGTGTGTTTCAATAAATTTGTCATAGTGCTGGATGAACCGGTTTACTGGTTTCAATTTCGCATATAGTATATGTATTTTTGAAATGCCAGCAAACCAGTGTGTAACTGAAACAATTGCTGCATCTTTTCAATGGCCACGAACAGCACTATGTAGTGTTTTTAGAGGGGACTTCTGCATACCCTTCTTTCTAGTGGTTATAACTTAAGAACAACAATAAATAACCCACACAACTTACTCTCTTTAACATGGCAAATACCATGTAGTGCCCTATGATGACAGAGCCCACAGAATCTAGTCACATATGGAGCTTAATGTTTAAAGGGGGGGTAAGTGATATTTCAAAAACGCTGTTGGACATTGTTGATATTTGAAATCATCTCAAACAAACCCACCCCTCTCTTCATTGCTCCGCCTCCAAAACGCACCCTCCAATCCTAACCACCTTGCTCCGAGTCGGTCTCGAACCCCGATCGCTACTGGCAGGCAAGGCGAGTGCACTAACAATGACACTAAACACCGCATTCTCTAGCGGTCGTCAGTGCGCAGTGGTTTACCTGCACAACTCTCACTAGCTGGCCACTGTTGCACACACAATGCGAGAGTGGATGTCTGTTTATCACAGCTGACGCACAACAAAATAATGCCTAGTAATAAACCTTCATTCCAGTGATATTCTTTTGAGCTCTTTTGTATTGGGTCTCATCTCTCTTTCTGCAGTCTTTCTTCAAATCTCCCTCTTGCTCATTCTGTCTCCTTGACTGTCATACGCCCCCTAATGCTGATTGGCTACAAGTTTGTTGTTGGTGTCGGTCTGACTAACTTCCAAACAGTGTTTTTGAAATATGGCTTACCCCACCTTTAACCTTGAGTGTCACAGAAAATGGCAATTTTTGGATGAAGAAATCAAACATAGGGCTGTACAATGAATCAAATTGTGATATGGACTGGTGTCTGATATCAAAGCTCAAAAAGACTGCTATGTAAATCTGAAGTCTGCATGTGCTGCATGTCTCTGTGTGAATGAGTGCCGCAGTTTCGTCTACTACACGCATAAGCTGCGTCTCATTTCAGAGGCTGCATTCCCCAGAGGTCGCATTTGAAGGCTGCATACGTCATTAAGGATGTCTTATTTAAGAAAAGTAACCGTAATAAAATTGACTGTTATTCCTCATGAGGTGTAAAATAGTGTAATTTCTTTCTTACTTTGCAATCTTAACTGTTACTTTTCTTAAAAGATGACCGCCTCGATGAGGTATGCAGCCATCAAATGCGACCTCCGGAGGACGCAGCCCGAAATGAGACGCAGCTATAGGCTACTGAAGCATGTGCAACGCTTGTTGTTTCAGGTGTTTTCATCGTCTGCCTTCTCACTATGAAGACATGAACACATGAACTTCATCTGCAGTGCAGCTCTAAGAGTCACTTCACAAGCATTTCACCATTAAATTTGATAAAATTATCGTCATCAAAACTCAAAAGTCTTCACGACGACCTGTCGAAATAAAAGTTTGGTTTAACTTGAAGAAAATATAACAGTATAACAGTAGTAATATACATATAATATATATTATTGCACAGTAGAGTGATCTTCAAGTAGTAGTAGTTCTAGTAATAATAATATAGTTTATTAAAACCCAAAGGTCTTTATTACAACACGCCAAAATAAAAGTTAGGTCTAACTTGAAATTATGGAAGAATTATATTGCTATTGCACAGTAGAATGTACTTCTAAATGTTTTAATAAATTTTATTATTATTATTACTTTAAGGAATATCACAAGTTTTCATACGTTTAAATTTAAACGGTGAACTTGCCAAAAAATACATTTTGATTTGATTACATTTTAAAAGATTAACTTCATTTGATTACCACCATTTTTGAAAGTACTTTTTCTAAGTAGTGTTTTTTAAAGCCACTATAATCCTATATAAAGGTCCAGTCATGAAAAGAAAAAAACACCCTGATAGACACTGAAACCGCCAGAGTCTTAAATACTGTGATACAGATTTTTGGTCATACGACCCAGCACTAATTTGTCATCACTAATAGGTTAAGCAAAAATATAATAAATATGGCGCATATGTTTATCAAAATACTCCTTTCTAGAGTTATTTTTTTCTAGCTAACTAATGAGCTGGGGACACTGAATGGCTTTCCTGGCATAAATGTAAAGTTCTATGAAATATTGTTTAGAAATTGTTTTATTGTCGTCTTTCCGTGGTTGAAACATTGATTGAGCGTTTACATGAGACTTATTCCATGGTCTGCCTGATTACTTGATTCTGATTGGCTGGAAGGTGGGCATTCAAACCATGTAACGCATAGGTCGTTCCAGTCAGTTTAATCACTCTTCATTGAAGTGTACACACACAAATATTTAGGAAAACTGAAACTTGTCAACGTTGCCCCACGACTTTGAAATGGTACTTTATATTACTCAGTAACAAGATGGTATCGTCACTGTTTAAGTAATAAAACACACCGCTTCATCGTTAGTAGAGAGACAGCACAGACGCAGGTCATTAGACGCAATACACAGGGTCATTCCTGTATGTTTCCAGGGTCCTATGTTCCCCAGATTTAAATAATTGTTTTTTGTTAGTTATTTTTTTTTAATTATGTACATTAGGGTTTGTTACAACTTATGTTGTTTAAATATTTATTGCATTATTTTAGTGTTACATGTTACCATTTTTGTGTTTTGTATTTGTGTGTATGACACTGTACCTTCTATATATTAGTATATACCTCAGCTTGTGGAAAAGCTACTTGTGACAAACTCTAATTCATCATGTGTCTCTCTTACCACCTATGTTATTACGGTGTTTATCAGTATAATATACAGGTGGAATATTAATATTATATCAGTTAATGAAATATAAAGTTCTTACTAGGGATGCACCAATCCCTTTTTTTTTTTTTTTTTATTTTTTTTTTCAGAACAAGGCCAATACCAATATTTTCATTTTTGGTACTCGCCGATACCATTGCCTGTATTTTCACTGCATTTGTAATTTTTAAATATATTAGGTAGAGAAACCAAAAGAATATGAATCATATTCGTTGTTTTAATTTGTTTAGCAAATATATATTTCCTTCAGTTATTTTCATGCTTAATTATGCCTGTTAAGATTTATTGTACAAGCTTCTCTTACTTTCACTGTTCATTCTATTGCTTTATCATATTTTATCTTTCATTTAATAGCACAGCGCATATTTAGAGCTGCTTCAGCAGGGCTCAATGCTATGAGTTTTCAATGAGTTTGGTCAGTGGTTCAGATATTTAGATATCAGTGAAATATCACAATTCTCTATTACAATTTTGATACTACAGCAAAAACTACTAGCCAAATTAATGTAAATTTAAAGCATTATTAAAGACAAGTAAACAGTCAGTAATAAAATAAGAACAAATAGTCCAATTACAAATAGCACAAATAAATACAATAGAGCAAAGATACAATTGAAAAACAGTGCTTTTCAGGTAGTTCTAACAGTAGTTTTCAGGTACAGATTTTAAATAATCAAATGTAAAATAACCCTGCGTAGTCTTCACTGTATAAATTAAATATAGATGAATCTTTATTAAAGTTACAAAAGTCATTCAGTCAAGAGCAGTGAGTGAATTTTTTTTTTTTTTTTTTTTTGGTCCTTTGTTGTTTTATTAACATTAAAATTGCAGCAGCAGGTTTATTAAGCTGCTTTCCCTTTAAGACTTGAATGCACGGATCCAATATACCGTTACACATGCGTTGTATTTCTGTTTACGTTCACTCAAGACATAACCAACTCGCAAAGACGGGCATTTTTACATAATTTTGTTGAATTTGTCAGTTCAAGTGCAAGAACACATTGAAGAGAATTCAATGCAGTATTCAAGTCCTGTCTGAGATGCGGCTTTCTGAGCACGCACTTCGGGTGTTTGCGCACAGTAAACTGTAAACTTCTTGTCTTGTAAATGTCCTGTAATAATGTAGGGAATCACTCATTATACATAAATTACAGTTCAGGTTTTTTCTTTCATATATGATTTAGTTTAAATCCAAATGAAGCATGTGTGCTGAGTGAGCGATCAGCAATCAAGAGCATGCAACAGAAGTGCGTTCTCTCTTTTTACCCCCCCCCCATCACATAAAATCTAACAGTTAAGTAATAAGAAGTGATACAGAAAATTGCTTAAACATTTATTGAACAACACAAGCCTCTCCAATCAGTGCACTTGTATATTTAAATAAAAAATAATGAATACTTTAAATATTAAATACACAAAACAGGGAATCAAAAATCTAGACTTAGAGTTAATCTAGACTAATTCATAGTAATAATACATGGCTCAACTTTTTAAGCACCTTCTCAAAACTGTTCTGAAACATGCTTTTTGTTTATGTTGTTGACAGACACTGCTATAAGTCAAATGACCATAATCTAAGTGATAAAAAAAAATTATGTGCAATGTGCGTATCCGTGATAGTCGCATCACGGGATATGCAATGTCAAGTAAGAATGGGATCATATTGATCAGTGATCCCGTACGGACCAGACACGTTTCGGAACGCAGGTGATCCGCTGATTATTTGCAAAGTTTAACCATCATAGAGTGAAAGTTTGTCATTTGCACGTGTTTTTAAGTCCTGTCAGTTCAAACATTCAAGTGAGTTTAAAGCATTCAAATGCAAGAAGATGCAAAAGAGAGCTCAATTCTGAACTTGCGCGCCATTCAAAGAGCCCCCCTGTCATGTCTTGTTTTATTTTGATGTTCATGCTTCATGTTTCATTGCTTTGTTTATGTTTGCCATGTGCTCCCTGTTGTCATGTGATTCCCTTGCTCCCTTGATTTAACCAATCTTGATATTGAATATCTGATATTCTAAACATGGGAATTTCAGTCACATCCACTTCTTCAGCTACAATCAACGAAAAACCGCGTGGTCTGCCATGAATGACGTGGTTCAGCACACTACGGAAAGCACAAAGTGTCCGACCTGACGGCCGTCTCTGTACTCCTCCCCCGCCGGTGGCAGGCTAGTGTAGTTTATCTTGAACAAGCCTCTTGTGTATTTAAGCCCTTATGTTAGCCAAGCCTTTGTTTTGTTTATTTTATGTTTGAACATGTAAATGGAAATAAAGTTGCACTTGGGTTCTTCAAGCTCGCCTTCATTGGACTTGATTACACCCACAGGCAGCACGTGAACACCTAATTCAGTCTTTTTGTGCTTGAACGGACACATACAAGCAAAATTGTCACAATGCCCTTCTTGCCGAGTATCCTCATAAACACAGTCGCTTATGTCTTAAATGACATAAACAGTTGAGAAAGAAAACGGATGCGTATAGATCCATGCATTAGGTCTTAAAGTGACAGCAGTCTATAAACCTGCAGCTGTTTGTCAATGTTAATCAAACAAGGAAAGAAAAAGACACAATCACTTTTGTAGCTTTAACGATTAATTATATTTAATCTATACAGTGCAGACTTTGCAGTGTTATTTTACATAATTCAATTTCTGTTAGACTTTACCTGAAAAACAAAGCACTGTTTGTTCTATTGTATTTAACTATATGCTTGTAATTTGTTTTTCTATGTAGATTCACTCCCCTACAAAATCACCCCAATCATTCTAGAATGAATATATTTCTTTCCAAATAGAGCTATTCAAGTCAAGTTTTCATATCGCAATATATATCGCAGAAAAAAATGCAATGTCAGTCTTTTCCAATATCATGCAGCCCTAGTTAACATCATTGCATAGGAATCCATGCCCACTTGTGATTGCAAGCAAGTAAGTGTTTTGAAAACATCCATATAAAATTAATTTAGACAAAACATTATGAAATAATTTACTTACAGTTTGTGATGCAGCTATGGTGCAATGATGTATAACTGTTCGTCTATGTTTAGCTCTGGAGGCAGTCGTATGCAAAATATGTTTGCCTGGGTGATATCACAGATCCCGCAATATTAAAATGAGCCATTTTTGGAGCTTGATTAAATAAATTCTTTATTTATGAGGAGGTCATTTTTAAGCCATGAAACTTGCTGGATGTTTTAATGGTACAAATGCCTTTTATGTCAAAAGATTTGTCAAAAACAAATTTGATTTCTCATGTCATGACTCCTTTAACTGAAACTGAACCTAATTGTTGACATCCAGATTACATTTTATTGGTATTTAAAAACACAAAGTAGCAAACTGTCTCTATCCTAAATGTGAGGGGTATTTAATGATTAAAAATATGTGCTTTAAAATATGGGGGGGGGGGAACTATGTAGTATTAATCTAGCTGTTTCTAGTTTTCTCAAGCCGCATGGTTTAAAGTCTGTATCTGTAGCACAAGTAGTGCTGGATGAGTTACTCATCGAAATGTCTCTTGTCCCTGACCTTAAGTACGAGTAGTAGTACTAGTGATGCTTACCTTGGCCAGCACCAGCATTATCCAACATGTTTTGTAGATGGGTCATATTCAAAAACAAAATAAATCCCTTCATTTATTCCACAGATGTTAAATTTGGTGAAAATAAACCAAGAGTTTTGTTACGGAGTGTTTTCTTCACAAAGTTTTAAAACCTATTGGAAAAGGACAGTCACTATGGATCAGTCCAGACTTATGTAGAATGTTATAGGGTTCATTCTTGTTTACTTCATTAGATCTTGTTCAAAATGATTCAGTAATATCATATCCAATTCAGTATGTCTGTTTAGCCATTGATTGCAACTTAATTGTCTATCAAGAGTCTAAATCCTGATTCTTTTTCTGTTCTTTAGTCTTGGGACATTTTCTTCAGGAATGCTAATGCTGGTGCTCCTCCAGGTACAGCCTACCAGAGTCCTCCTCCACTGGGAGTGAGTCTGGCCGGGCTTGCTCAGGCCCAGTCTCTGGTGGGGGCCCAGCCGAATGTGGAGAAACTGGTGGAAGACCATTTGGCAGTCCAATCCCTCATCAGAGCCTATCAGGTACACAGAAATTTTAAAAACCTTGTGTATTTGTGTCTTTAAAAATATAGGCTTGAAATTGATATTTCAGTGCTGCCTTTAATGAGTTTGCAGCTTGAACCTTTAACAAGGTAAGAGATCTATGCATTTAGTGTTCATTTTGAATAAAAAATTGAAATCAAAATGGATTATTTTGACGCTATTTGAGGTCACAGGAGAATATTCACTAAGCAGATTGTAGGGGTCGACCGATGTTTGAGTTTGCTGATAATAATAACTGAAAAATCTGGCAAATAACTGATTAATCAGTCGATAGTTTCTGAAATCAGTAATATGAATTAAAACTTTCAACTTTATTACAAAATGAACAGTAATGACTTAACCATGAAAATGTTTTGAATTTTGAAAAGCTGTTTCACACAAACAATTTTTAAAATTATTAACATATGAAATATAAAAATTATGTACATGTAAAGGAGATGAAAAAAATAATTTAAGAAATAAAATAATATTAGAAATAAATTAATAAAATAATTATTCTGTCTGTATTTGACCATTCAAGTGCAATGAGCCGTGAAGAAAAGAACTCAATGTGGTACACGCGCTGACTGACACACCCCTAAAGCGCACAAAGCACAGACGGCATGCAATCTTGAATTTACTTCTCTTTTGTGGTTTATTGTGCTTGAATGGTCAAATACACAGTAAATAATGTCAAAATGCCCATTGTGTGGGGTATTCACGTAAACATGGTCTGTTATGTCTTAGGTGAACGTAAAGAGTTGGGTGAAAATCAGATGTGTGTCAGTATATTAGATTCTGAGATTCTGAGTTAAAGTGACAACATGTAACTGCTGCCCTCTTTGTCAAATCAAACAGCAAAAGACAAAGAGAAAATCATTCAGTGGTTTTGACTGAATAACTTCTGTATCTTTAATAAGAATCAATTTAATTCATGCAGTGAAGACTTTTTCATGCAGTTTTATTTATTTAATTTTAATTATTCAATTTCTGTAGTATTTCTTATTTCAAGAATAATAAATAAATAAAACTACTCTACCTGAAAGACTGTTTATTTAATTTGTATCTTTGTTCTGTTGTATTTGTTCTATTGCTTGTAATTTAGCTTATTTGGTTTTTCATTTTTAATAACCAAAAAAAAAAAAAAAAAAAAGTAAAATAACAAAAATAACTATATTGTTATATATTGTAAAATAAAATTTTTCATATCATGACACAAGATTTTGGTCATATCGCCCACCCTAGATTGGACAAACAAAAGCAAAATCTCTGGCAATGTTTTCACATGAACATGGTTGATATTAACATGATTAACTTAACAACAAGATGGGCTTAACATTGCTCATGTTTAACAATAGCCCCTTTCAACCCCAGAAAATAAAAGCTTGCTGGATCTGCACAAATCATAAGTGGTGTCTTTTTTTTTTTTTTTCTTTTTTTTTCTTTTTTTCACAAAGGCAAATTAATTAATCCTTGATTTTGATTTATTGCACCACATAATGTGAACTTCAGGGCTATTCAATTAGCTTCATTAGAGGGCTGGATTATCAAATCAAAAAGTTGAGGTGGGCTGGGGGGAGGGGTCTTATTGGTAAGAATTATTTTATTTATAATTATTATAGGCTTAAATGAAAATATTCTGACAGTTAGACTTGGTAACCACAGGTAAAACCATGCATTACCACTGTCAAATGATATATATATATATTGGATTCAGCAACTATCCGCATTGATTTACCTGATAACGATAGTTCCAACTATCGGTGCCAGTTAATCTGTAAAATTGATATATCGGTCGACCTCTAGCAAATAGTCCCATTTGGTTTAAAATACCAAATTTTGCAGTTCCTCGTTTTGATTGCATTGTTTCGCATCTTACATTTGTGACACTCTGGAAGAATAGGCTCGATTTCACAGTCTTGGGATCTGCTTGGTGAACTCCTCATGTCTTGTGACTGTGTTGCCTTGTTTCCAGGTAATGGGGCATCACAATGCAAACCTTGACCCACTTGGCATCAGTTGTGTAAATTTTGACGAGACCCCAGTAGCTACTGGGTTCCAGCATGTTGGTGAGAAATGTTTTTTGTCTTCCACAGCTCAACAGACCAATATTAATGAGCCTGTTTTGTGTGATTGTCACTTTCCCCTTCCCTTTATCTGTCCCTCTTTCTCTCATTTCACACTTTCTCCTGTTTTTCAACTCTTATACCTCATCCCCCTCTGCACCCGACACTTAATTTCATCTTCGACACTTCCTACATCATGTCAATCTTCTTGTTCTCTTGCTACACTTCTTCTTCTGTCCCTTCTTTCTCCCCCTTCTTTATCTTTTCCTTGTGGGTGGTTTTGCGTTCGGCTCCCATGCTTGTGGGGGGACCTCTTGTCTCCTGTAGATACGTGGTCACCATGTGGCTCAGCTGGACCCTCTTGGGATTATGGATGCTGATCTGGATTCATGCGTTCCCACCGACATTATTACGTCATCGGATAAACTCGGTGAGGAATTATGAATGTCCTCCAAACCATAAATGGTTAAAACTGCTTTCCATGACAGTTGGTGATTTGAATTTCAATTTCATCTTCATAATTTATTCAGAATGATGGGTAGTGTGTTAAACTTTTCTGGAATGCAGTTTTAGATTTTTTTTTTTTTTTTTTTTTTTTTTTTTTACTGATTGTTGTGATTCTGGATTTGCTGTGATGAAGGGCAGTAGCACTGTATTTGGCTTTCACAAAAGTGTGAAGCCTGTCCATCAATCTAAAATTGGCTGCTCTGCCCCTTTCTGTACAGTATCACGCTTGAGGTGGCTGGAAGTCTTGAAAGACGTGCTTTGCTCCATTCAACTTACTTGATCGGTCTTTGTAGAGACTTGGCTTGCTCATGCGTTTTGAACTTGCAGTTACATGCACACTACTTTCTATTTTCTTCACACTGTTTGGTAACCATAGCAACATTATCAAAGATGGCAATGTCCATTACACCACAATTGACAGCACATTATTCAGTCCAATAAAGGTGGGAGTTCATCCATCAGATATTTCAAATAACCAGTAACAGCTTTAAATGCTTTGTAACCAAGTGTAGAGAGTGCATTTGAGGTGCTCACAATGCTCTCCATGGTTCTGGTGGATCTTTTTCTGTCTCTGTAAGTAAACTAAACCACTTATGATTATCACAGAACTTATATTAACATTATTATACCATTCAGCAGGCACGTGCACCGATAGACCCCAAGTGGTGCTCAAGCACCTGCCCTTTTGGCTTCTGACTATATATGTGCCCTTTTTGCAAGAGTTTTTTATCTTATATTTTAGTTTTTGTTTAATATTGGCCTGTGGCATCAATTCTCAAGTAATTCTCTAGCGCGTGCTCGACAATTTATTCTTAATTCTGCGAGACCGCAAAAGCATGTCTGTGCATGGCCCTGCCATTTAACGCGGAACCTCACTGGACTGTTGTCGTCCATGTCAAATAATGCGAGAGGCATTATTTGACGTGGGCGACAACTGTCCAGTGAGGTTTTGTTCATACAGGAGGAGTTTGGCGAGAATGCAGTTGTAAGATTTCCTGAAAATTTGCGGGTGTTAGTTAGGTTATAGAATGTGGCTGTCACACTCGTACAAAAAAACTAAATGGATGAACACAACCGTATTAAGCACAAAAATATAGGACTGATAACCTTATTCTATTGCGGTGTGAGCACAGCCTATATCCTGCCATTAGTTACTATATAGTGTTAAGTATGATTTACTTCACTCTGTTTAAACACATCAGCGCATTCCACGCAAATCGACAAATTTACATCGCCATCATCGATTACGTCAGCATGCCGTTCCAGCCCTAATATGTTGTACTGTTGTTACCCGAGTCAGTGTTAAACTTATTTTATTTCAGTCAGTTGCCAAGGCAACATTTCTATTTTTTTTCTTTTTTTTTTTTTTTTCTTCAATTAATATTTATATTTTATTTCAGCTTTATTTAAAATTAATGAAAACCATTTTTAGTTTGTAGTTAACAATAACAACACTGAGTGTTGAGCATTCGGATTCAGAAATGATTTGAAATTACATGACACCTAGGACCTGAAAGCACATTGAACAGACTGTTTCTGTACAAACCTACATTTCTTTTGTGTCAAATGAAATTTGGGACATATTCAGACTTATAAAACAAGCAGTCCTGGCTTTTGATTGGTCGATAAGAATTCTAGTCGCGCTAAAGTCTATGAGACCGTAACAGATAAAACACCTGTTCACCATATCAGTGTTGTTTTTGTTGCATAGCAACATTGTATTATGGCAGGGGCTTTATCTTTTAGTTGAAATATTAATTCGTTGAATGAATTTGCTTAAAGGGGTCATGAATTGAGAAATCAGACTTTCCTTGATCTTTTGACATATAAGAGGTCATTGCACTATAAAAATATCCTGTAAGTTTCAGAACTCAAATCTTCCTTGTCAGTCCAAAAACAGCTTTTATTGAAACCAAGCTGCCAAACTGACTCATTTCGGATTTTGTCTCAGTATGACGTCATAGTGTGATGAAAGACCTAACACCTACTTCTTTATCATTGCCTCTTTATCCCCGCCTACCAATTTGTGCATGTAGTAGGAGGTCAGGTCAAATCCCCTTATTTATATAGCGCTTTTAAAGTAGCGGCAATTCGGAGGCGGCAATTGCTTGAATGGTGGGTGGGTTCATTATTATTCTTAATGAAAAACACAACAACAAAACAGTACAATGACAAACTCACATAAATATGCGCTTTTACATTTCGCTTTGCAACCAAATCATCTATCATCTTGTCATTCAGAGACGTGAGGCGAAAAGGGGCGAAGTGAGATGAAATCTGACGACTGCTGCTGATCTGTGCTGCGACTCTCATTCGGCTCACGCTGAATTGAGCAGATGCATTCAGTTTTTAACTGTATCTGTTCTCTAACAAACTAAATTATTTTTATTACTATAAAAAAATCAAAACGACGGTGGGGGGCGGTGCCGCGGTCACGGTGGGCAAGTGAAGTGTTGAAGTGACGTAACCGGTGTTGCGGCTGAACACTGGTAACACCGTAAATCTCAGCAAGCCTAATATGTAAGCCTAATATGCAAGTTAAGTAATATCACACGAGTATACTAAATGTAAATGCATTTATTTTCATATTTACACTTTACATAGACTGTTTTTACTTAAAATATCAAACTTTTAAAGTTTAATTTTTTACATATTTCTAAATTCAAAAAAATTATATTTAAAAACATTCATACAACATTTACCAATGAGCTGCATTAAGCAGTCTATGTAAATGTGTTTAAATAATACCGCTTCAGATGGAGCTTCTGTGCCACTTCTACAGTGCAAAGATGGATTTTTTTGGATGATTTGTTTTGATAGGTAACAGTCTGATTTGGTCTTATTGTTCTAACTGAATTTATTGTTTAACATTTAAAAACAAATTTTCTATTTTAATTTAAGAAATTGACGAAATATGATGCATACATTTGACATTTAAAAAAATTGCTCTTATAATGGTAAAAATGCCCACGGAAATTAATTTAAAGGGGCAAATATCACCCTGTAATGGGAAAATAATGTCTGTTATTGATCAGAAAGTGCTCCTAAATTTTTGACTGTGCTCCTAAATTTTATTTATTAGGAGCACAAGTTAAAGAAAAGTGTTAGCGTAGAGCCCTGTATAGGGATGGGCATTTTTGCCAATTTCTTATTTCGATCATTGATAGGTCTCAAAAAAATGAGTACTCAGGGGGCGGGGTGTGTGCGGTGGGCGGGGCGTGTCCGTCATGGAGATAACAAAAATATTTTAAGACTGTTACGAAAATTAATGTTGACAAATAAAAATATGATGTATATCTCTGTGCTCTTCCTAAAGCACACAGAATTTACAACATTCTATTACAATCGTGTTCTCATTATAATGTTATGTATATAACAGATTGGCGCTGCACATCTTGCACTTAACTGTATTTCATGATCAAAGTGATTCCAGGCATCACTGCACGCTTTCAAATCCAGTTTCACTTTATTCCACCGGTCTGGAAGCCACTAACAAATCAGACCTCAGATACCGCCCAAAATGCTGCAATAACCAATCAGAAAATAAGAGAATTTTTTTTTTTTTTTTTTTTTTTTTTTTTTTTTTTAAAGTCAGGGCAATCATCATTTTTATGATCGATCGTCACTGTCACGTTCGAGTACTCGAGAACTCGTGCCCATCCCTAACAGTAAACAGTCATTATTCAGTTGAAATCAGTTCAGTGTTGATTCATTTCGGTTCAATAACTGTGTAAAGTACATCAATTATGAAATGAGTTCAATTTGGCTATAAAACAGCTCTGCAGAAAACAGTGATGTCATCATCCAGCTAAGTTGGGTTCTCATCTAATAGTGTCAGTGCAGTCAAATGAGTAATATTGCTGAATATTAAGTGTCCCCAACTAAGCAAGCCAGAGGTGACAGTGGCAAGGAACCCAGACTCCATCAGGTGACATGGAGAAAAAACCTTGGGAGAAACCAGGCTCAGTTGAGGGGTCAGTTCTCCTCTAGCCAACGAATGAACACTGTGTGATTTATGATTCAGGCTGCATCACAAGTCAAAAGTCATATTGTGGATTGGTAGCATTCAAAATATTTCTTCCAGTTCCTTCTGCTTGAAGATCGAATTCATCACGCTGGTATGGAGATGAAGCTGGCCATAGGGTTTTCTGCAGAGGACTTGTGTGGTTCTTGTGTGGTTGTGTTTTTTTTTTTTTTTTTTTTTTTTTTTTTTGTTTGTTTTTTGCGCTGAGGATCTGTGCCGATGGCTGTCGCGTTGGCAAGGTCTATCCGGGGGGATTGTTCTAGTAGACACAGTCTCTGCTGACATTCAGGGCTGCGATGAGGTCGTGTCTAGGTGCAGGTCCACCAGCTGATCTGGATATGACCTGGATCTGGCTGACTACGGTAACCTCAGGATAAGGATGAAACAGACTGACTAATATTAGCGTAGATGCCATTCTTCTTGCGATGTAACAAGTACATCTGGTGTTATGGGAAGTGTTCTCGGCTCTGATTGATCTAATTTATGCAGCCTAACAATCCTTTAACAGATTTAAATCATAGAAATGTGGTTAAAGACGTGTTTTTAGATTTAAAACTGACAGTGTCTACTTCCCAAACAAGGCTGTTCCAGAGTTTGGGTGCTAAATAGGTAAAGGATGCATGCGGTCGGTTTTGATATTCTAGGTATTATCAACTGTAGGGTTGGGTACCGTTCACATTTTAATCGGTACCAGTATCTGTACCTGAAATTCGGTGCCGGTACCCAACGGTACCTTTTTTCAGTACTTTACTCTCTGTTTAATAACAAAAACATTTATTTCAGTGAAAAAAATTCAAATGCCACAAAAGACTGTTTCTCGCGCTGTTCTTCACCTCTGCTGTTTAGCGTTGCATTCAGACACGTGCTGTGAGTGTATGCTTCCTCAGCACAGTAGTACAAAAGTGTTGTTTCATTTTCCCCACGATGCTGTCAGAGCTGGAGTTTGACTAACAACACATGGAAAATATGGCTGTGACAATATTTAGTATTCGTGGATCATAGATCATATACGGACTGGAATAAGCGCGTTTTTATGGACATATTGCAAATAGCGTTGTCTCAGTCTGCATCTAGTTTTGTGAAATGTAACCACACTTCAGAACGTTTAGCCATTGCCCTGTGTGTTGTTTGAACAAGTTGCTAGGGGTGGCCAGAATTTTGAGACCGCAATAGACGCGACTATAAAGCGTTAAGTGCCTGGCTCAAGTACTGTGGAGATTTTAAATCAAGATTTTAAAATGTATGCAATCTTTATTAGGGAGCCACTGCAGTGTTGACAGAACTGGGCTAATATGGTCATATTTCCTGGTTTAATAAGAACTCTAGCTGCTGCAATTTGGACCAGCTGGAGTTTGTTTATTAACCGTGCAGGGCAACCACCCAGTAGAGCATTACAATAATCTAGCCTTGATGTCATGAACACATGAAATAACTTTTCTGCATTTGTCATTGAGAGCATATGTCATAATTAAGATATGATGTTTAAGATAAAAAATGCGGTCTTACGGATGCTAGAAATGTGGCTTTCAAATGAAAGATTGGTATCAAAGAGCACACCCATTGTTTCTTACTGACTATGAAGACTTGACAGAGAAACGTCCGAAATTGAAGCTTTATTTCTCATTAGTTTATCTACTGTATCAAATAAATGCCTAGGGTTGTGTTTGTTCTCTTCTAAGAGGATCGAAAAGTAGATCTAGCTGATCTAGCTGTTTTTAAGGCCTTTCTGTATTCAGTAACACTGTCTTTTCACGAAATGCAAAATACCTCTAATTTTGTTTTCTTCCAGCTGCGCTCCAATATTTTTTTTTTTTTTTTTTTTTTTTTTTTTTTTTTTCGGGCTGCTGTCTTGAGGAAATGAGTGACCTCTGTTATACCACTGTGTCTGACTATTTTCCTTAATCTTCTTTAAAGGATAAGTTCACTTTAAAATGAAAATTACCCCAAGCTTTACTCACCCTCAAGCTATCCTAGGTGTATTTGACTTTCTTCTTTCTGATGAACACAATCAGAGTTATATTAATAAATATCCAAGCTTTATAATGGCAGTGAACGGGACCAACGAGTATAAAGCTCAAGAAAGTGCATCCATCCATCATATACATGCGCCACGCGGCTCCGTGGGGGTAAAAAAAAAACAAAAAAACATCCTAACTTGCTAAAATTATAAGTGGACCTCAGAGTCAAAAAAATTTAAAATGCAGTTTATGACCCCTTTAATATTTGTGTCCCTAATATTTTAAATATGCGGTAAACAGTTTCAAGAGCTTAATCTCTTGTCAAACAGCAATAAAATGATCAAATGTAAAATGGTGAAAGTGTTTATTTATCTCTCCTTTCACTGCTAATCTCTGCTAAGTAGTTTACTAACCCTGTTGCCTTAATGCCTCTCAGCTCCTTTATTTCCACACACACACATAGAGCTGTACATATCTGAGTTATGTTTAAGGTGGACACTTTTACCAGCAAATATAAATGGAGTATGATTTAAAAAAAAAAGGAGACAGCTTAGATATAATAGATTTAACACCAGTCATCTTTATTTATACCATTTATACCTTATTAAAATTATATTTTTAATCTGTGCCCAAATTACAAACAACTAAACTTTTTGTTATAAATCATAAGGATGATAATTTCCTTGCCCTTAGTATGTTTATGTAATAAATATTTTGATCAGTTATATTATGTTTTCATTCTGCATATTTTGCTGCAAAAAAAGTCCTTTTGGCCTGGTAATTCCTTAGATATATCAGATGTAAATAGTTAATCACATGTGTAAATAGTTAATTGCATGCATACAACAATACATTATTAAAATAATTATTGTACAGAAAATAATACTTTGGTTTGAAACGGTACTTTCAATTAAAATCACCTTTCATGTTTTCTTTTCACTCGGCAGTACCTTGTATAATGATGAATGGGTAACACTTTACAATAATTTTCAAGGTGTGGTATGTAAGAATGACAAAATACTCAAAATATTGTTTGCCCGCCCCCTCCTCCTCAGACTAGACGCTCACATGGCTTGCCAGAGCGAGCTCAATTGACAGTGGAAGGTGAGGAGACTTACACACTGTATCAATCAAGTTGATTAGTTGATTTATTGATTCATGATGAGTTGATATCCCATTTTAATATGCTCCTGTTCATAGAGATTTTTAGATGGATTCTGAGGCTTTTTAGGTCGGGTAGAATCTGTGATCTCTGACCCAGTTCGTTCGCTGGCTTCCATGGCTGCAATTCACTGCATGTGTTTTCCGTCAACTGGCAACCCGGGGTGGCGAAATACTATTGAGTAAATTGGCAACATGCGGTCTCGCACAGACCAAACAAAAACAGACATTCCGACACGGAACGCACATTTCAAAGTAAAATAACTGGCTGTAGCATTGGATTTTAGAGAAATGAGTATGTGAACTAAATATCTGCAAACATATTATGGAATTTTTATGCTTTAGTACAGTCAAAAACTTATATACAGCACCTTTAAACATTAGTTCATGTATTAACTAACATGAACTAACCATGAGCAATACATTTGTTACTGTATTTACTAATCTTCGTTAATGTTAGTTAATGAAAATACAGTTCATGTTAGTTCACAGTGCATTAAATAATGTTAACAACATTTTAATAATGTATTAGTAAATGTTGATATTAACATTAACAAATTAATAAATGCTGTATAAGAGCAGTTCATTATTAGTTCATGTTAAAGGTGCTCTATGTAAGTTTTTGACTGTACTAAAGCATAGAAATACCATATGTTTGCAGATATTTATTAAACATGTTGAATTTACATACTCGTTTCTCTGAAAACCATTGCTACAGACAGTTATTTTACTTTGAAATTTGCGTTCCATGTCGGAATTTCTGTTTTTGTTTTGGTCTGTACAAAACCGCACGTTGCCAATTTACCCAATAGTATTTCGCCACCCCGGGTTGCCAGTTGGCGGAAAACACATGCAGCAAATTGCAGCCATGGAAGCCAGCGAACAAACTGGGTCAGAGTTCGCAGATTCTACCCGACCTAAAAAGCCTCAGCATCCAACGGGAGCATATTAAAACGCGATATCAACTCATCATAAATCAATAAATCAACTAATTATCTTACAGTGTGTAAGTCTCCTCTCCTTCCAACGTCAATTGAGCTCGCTCCTGTTGCGTGTCTTCAAACTGGCAACCCGCCAGAGCGTCCAGTCTGAGGAGGAGGGGGCAGGGCAAACAATATTTTGAATTTGGACTGCAGTACCCATTTCAACCACTTTATGTCATTCTTACATAAAGCACCTTTAACTAATGTAGTTAACTAATGAAGCTTATTGTAAAGTGTTACCGATGAATGTTGATGTAGGTATGAGTGTGTTTGAGCATGTCCTGCTGCACTTACAGAAGAGGACAGCTCACAGAATATTTTGCGCACTGTACATTGTAACCGCATGTAGAGGAACATACAGTACGTTAAAAATGTTGTCATATATTTAAAGGGTGCATGTCTCCAAAAATGATATTTTCTTTACTCTTTTGATGAGCAACATTTTATTAATAATAATATACTTAGTACATACCTCTCAAGCCCCTTCCCCAGTCCCCACCATTTAAGCAAATTACACTGAAATAAAAAAAATAAAAAAATAATAATAATAATAATAATAATTCAAAACTAAAAAACAAGGTCAGAGAGAGGGTTGCAAGCTAAATTACGACACAAAGTGTGAAAACTTTATGGTAAATAATTTAAGTAATGTGTTTAGCCTCTCAGGGGCTAGTCTTGGCTTTGCCTGGCAGTGTGTGGGACAGTCGTGTAGGCTCAGGCTGTGATGTATATTGAGCCTTGAAGCCGTGATTGTATTGCTGCAGCATTTAGGAACTGCTTGGTTTGGTGCCTGGTGTGATTTAGTGAAGGAAAGTTGTGTTTTATCTATAATAAGATGTGTGGTTTACCTCAGTGACCAACTCTTTACAATTAATTAGTGCAGCTATTCTCAGTGCTGTAAATTAATGTTTGTTAGTCTCTCAGTGGGATTGGCTATGTGAGGTATTAGGAATCACTAACTCCCAGTGGATTTTGTTTTTTATTTTTTTATTTTTTTTTTCCCCCTACTACTGCCTCTCCAGACCTTACACATGTCAAGAAGCGTCTAAGTGCTCTAACCATTGGAGGTAGGCTTTAATGATGAGAAGTGCCTCTTGGTATATAGCTTTGTTTTAGTAGTTGCAAGTAGTTTTAGCTGCTTTTTGTGTGTATTTTGCAGTGCTAGTTAGCTTTGTGGCCACTTTGGTTTATTGCATTATATTTTTCATAAATTTGAAAAATTTGTAGAATTTGAGGGAAAAAAAAAAAAAAAAAAAATCTGAAATGTTCTTTGGTATCTAAGAATGGCAGCAGTAACTAATGTTTAAATACATAAAAGTCTTTCTGAAAATAGATGTATTTATCAGTTAATTTGAATAAAGAATGTGAACACAAATTCTAGAGAAGCTTTACTAATCCTTGGTTTGAGCACTTTGTTGAATGGTGTGTACATTTTTTCCAGGATTCTTTAAAGAAAAGTTCAAAAGAACAGCATTTAATTTGAAACAGAATTTTTTAAAATAAGACAATATAAAAGTCTTTACTTCACTTTTCATCAATTTAATGCATCCTTGTTGAATAAAAGTATTACTTTGTATACTGAGAACTAGTGTAGTCTAAATAGATAGACGCTTGAGCCACACCGTTTTAAACTTATTGTTTGGCATTTTAGTATGCTTTTTGTTTTGTTTATAGTCAAATAAGGTTTAGCCTTTTGGTGATAGTAATGATGATACTTATGTAGTAATGTAATGACTAGTGATCGACCGATATTGTTTTGTTTTTTTGTTGTTGTTTTTTTGTTTGTTTTTTAGAACCGATACCGATAATTTGTGTGTTTATGTGCCCGATAACCGATATGCAGAACCGATATTTATTTACTGTTGTACTTATGTTTTTGACACGATTACAACACCACTGAACTGAACAAACCATTTTATTTATAACAATCACTCCCTCCTTGCATAGAAAAAAAAACAAATCTTATTTATACACCAATACATTTTAATTTTAATCTTCATATTACAAAAATAATTTTATTTATAAAAAGCATCAGCAGCAACACTAATGTTAACAATAAGCAAAATAAATGTAGAATGTCTAATGTTTTCAAATGGAGAAAATAAATTAAAGACGAGTCATATCAACTTTGCAGAAATGTAATACTTCATTTTAAACTACAGTTTTAATATTTATAAGCTGTTTAATAGGCTAAAGAGTGAAGAATAATTCGCTGGATAATGTTAAATAACTGAATAATATTCTCTGGAATATTGGAATATAACAAACAAAACGTATTTTATTGCATTTCTCAACTGGTATGTTATCAGAATTATTAATGTTTTTGTCGTTCTAGATTATGAAATATCTACTGACAAAGCGCTGTTTATCTCTGTGTTTACACAGAACTATACTCAAACTGCGATCGCTCGCGGAGATAATAAATAATGAATTTCCATGGAGTTGTGTTTACTTGGATGTTTATTAGCGAATTAATGGTTATATAGTAAATGTTTATATAATTATGGTGTTTTAAACAAGTGAATCTTGTTAAAAGTTACATGCGGTGGCCGTGGAGTATTTCCTGAGCATCAACCCGCTGAGTGAACAGCAAAATGCAGACGACTTCACGAGACTAATGATGAGCATAGACAACAGAGAGGGAATTAAATTCAGCGCTTTTATTTCCAACATGTGCTCATTCATGTCTGTATTATTTAATTCATGCAAAGTTACATCTTTATTGTGACAGGACTTGACGGATTATCTTACGTGACTCCGTGAGCTTGTCTCTATTTCTTAGAGACAAGCTGCATAAACTAGGCTAGCTACATTTCAGGCATTTATGTAACACATCTAATTTGTGCATTAATGGCTGTTATGTTAAATAAAGTTTACTAATTACAGCAAAGCAGGTAAGTATACTTTACCTGCGCACGCCGTTGTCTCGTCTCCCCTCAGATGCGCTGTAATGGCGATCCTGCACGCAATTCTCAAAACACCCACAAGATGGTGGCGTTTATCGGTAAATCCGATATTACGGTATTATGGTATTACGATATTATGGTAAAATGCTTAAATATCGGGGAAAATATCGGTAAATCGATATATCGGTCGATCTCTAGTAATGACAAAATGTACATTTTCTGTATTTGCTGTTGTTTTTGTTGATATATTGGTAAAATCAAATATGAATGCTTAAAGGTTTTTTTTACATAATTAATTGTTGCTTTGGAGAACTTAACTGCTTTGGAGATACTAAATGTATATCTCTATTTTTACCTTGCTTTACAGAGTCTGAATTTCACTTTGCTGAAATTTCTCAAACCTGTAATTGGGAAAAGGGTAATTGATATGCTCTAAACTGCTGTCCAAAAAACAAATAGTACGAGTGATGTATTGATGCCTGTTTTGCATAGCATTGTGTTAGCAGCATTTCAATTAGCCAAAAAGACACAGAAATCTTGATTCCATGGTCTGTGACGTGTGTGTGACAGCACATGGGTCCGTGTTTATGCTGGTGCTATGGTGAATGGCTCAGTAGTCTACATGAATACTGTCATACTTCTGTAATGTCCAGAATCCCATACAGCATGTTCAGAACTATATGGTAACTGCTGTTCCATATTTAAACAGGGAAACATAGCACTCAGAAATTTACAGAGATTACTTTTCCCTTAGTTTTATGTTTTAGCTTCATTGTTTTTAATAGAAATTTTGAATAGATTTTGATTAGTAAGTATTTGCCAAATTATACACCAAAAGACACAAAGACTAAAACTAAAATGTTTGGATAATGATTGTAGGACAATATGCCAGTCATGTTAAAAGGAAAATTTTATTTATTATTTTAAGCCTATTGTCTGTGTACATCATTTATATAATGTTGAATACCACAAAATGCAATTTCAACTAATCCCTCAGTTTATAAAACAAAGAAATTTGTTTACAGTAGTATGCTTTCCTACCAAACAAATGGTTTGAGGGTTTAAAATCTGAAACTGTTATTTTTGTTTGAGGCGTTTTAATTATTCATTTAAAAAAAAAAGGCGTTTGAAAAGATCTAAATCTGGGGCGAATTTAAAATAACCCATAATATTCCTTTAAAGTTTTGAGATTTAAAAGATCATAGTCATAAAAGATGCTGTTCAAAGATACTAGGATACATTAATTTCTTAATTGGATGGGATGTGTATGTGGACATTTTGTTTGTGCTTCTGCTCAAGGTCTGGCTTTTTGGAGGGTTATTTTTGTGCAAAGTGCGTTTTGGTGGCTTTGCTGTCCTCTAGCTTCAGATGTGGTGAAGGGAAGCTTTATGTGGCGGTTAATGAAGTCTACATGTTTAATTTGGATGCTCTTGTAAAATCCCCCAACACAACAACAGACACACACATACACTTTTCTATTCACACATGCACACACACCCCTAGAAACAAGTGATGCACCGAAATGAAAATTCTAGGCTGAAACGGCAACTGAAAAATTACATTTTTATTTTTTTATTTATTTATTTATTTTTTTAATTATTTTAAAATATTTTTGTATAATTAATTTTTTAATTAAATTTCATAAATTTTACCTAAACACCTAAATTTAAAATTTTCTTAAAATGAAAATTGTTTGAATAATCAAATAATTAATCAAATTTATTTAATAATCAACACTCAAATAAAACTGAGTTTAACGAAAATTTAAATTGCACACAAGGCAGATTTGCATCAACTTTTTTTATAATGGAATTATGTTTCTACTCCCAGTTTGTTGGTGAAATATAAACATTTAAATGATGGCTGTAATTTGTTTTCAAGACTGATTTATTCAAAAATACATTAAATAATGAAGACATCACTAACAGCTTAAGTAAAAGTATAATGAATATGTAATAAAATGCATATATTTAGCAAAGTGCTCCTCCCTAGAGTTTTTTTTTTTTTTTTTTTTTTTTTTTTTTTTTTTTTCTAGCTAACTAACAAGATATGTACATTAAATGGCTTTCCTGAGGTAAATGTAATGTCACAGGACATTGTTTGCGAGCTGTTACATTGATGTCTTTTTGCGGTTGAAACGCTGATTAAGAGATTACATAAGACATAATATATTAAAGTAAGTCGTTCTATATCTTTCAGCATACCGTCTGATGTTCATGCTTCTGCTGCTTGAACTAAATTGGCAAAATTTGAAAGTTGAGACTTTGTTTCATATTAAAAGTAACAAAGCTTGTTGCGACTGCACAAAATAGATGCTGAACAGTCAAAATGCACCTGCAGAGAAGCGCTAATTGAACATCGCCTTTTTGGTCAATGATTTGTTGTTTCGGCCGAAAATTTTGTTAGCCAAAATTTTGGTGCATCCCTACTAGAAACAAGTTAATTCTCTCTCCCTGTGCTCACCCTCTCTCTCTTCCTTCCTCTCTCTGTCTATCTTGCTCTCATTAGTGCTCTTATTAACACTTTGATCTATAGGTTAATCTCTCTCTTTAACATATACACTCAAATGCCTTAAGGTGCATGGCTGTCTCTTTTTGCACATCCAAAATTATCAACACAGACAGGTCAGTTTCCATGTGTGCTGACCTATCGGTATCCCTGAACAGCCTAATGCATGTCATGTAATGCATGTCAGTTTTTTTGTAGGTACGGTATGTGCCTCAGTAATTTGTTAATTTATAAAATTAACTTGCACTGCCCAAATATACTAAGCATTCAGAGAAACAATGTGTTTTAATATTCAAAGACTAAAATTTTCTGCCAGTTTGTTAACTTGCATGTTGTGGTTTTTGAATTAGTAGTGCTGCTGTGGATTATACAGAATCTGTGACCAGGGTATGTTTCTGACAGGTTTTGTGAGATCCACCCTCAAATGTTTATTAAAACTTGTGCTGTAAATAATAATATATAATACTTTGATAAATATTTGATAACCAATTTTTAAAAGATCATCCCTGTGTAAAGATATTTAATAATTTAATTCTTACTGTAAAGTAATACAGTAATACAGTAGTTGATGTTTATTAATTCTAGATATATTAGAACTGCATCTTTTGCTATAAGTATATACTTGAGTGTATACAATAAAACTGTAATAGTAGTGAAATAGTAGTTTTTGACTTGACAATAAAAGAAAAAGCTGAATAAATAAATATAATATAAATATCATTATACTAATAAATGAGATTTTTACTGCTCAATTAATTAATTGCAGTTCACAATCCAGTGATGTACAGCTGCTTGTTTACATATTAAATTCTGAATGCATTTAATGCAATGATACTATTAACACCAATATTATATTGACAGTGATAATGATGTTAACCCATTTTTTTCCTTCTTTTTTTGAACCCCCAAATTTTCCATCTCTCTACTCACCAACTGTTAAACCACCTTTCTTTTGTGTCTTTATTTTCTCTTGTTCTTTCTCCTTTTCCATCCATTAACTAACCACTTCATACTTCATGTCCTTTTTTATATTGTCCGCTTTGCTGTTGTTATAATTAATAACATGCATCATGCTATTGGCTGGTGCTTTTTGTTGTGCTTCCGTAACACTCCGATCCACTGTGTATCTGGTTATGCATGGCATCACTGTCATCTTCATATTTACCCCATCCCGCACTAACTCACTTTTTTTCTCTCTCTCTCTCTCTCTCTCTCTCGCTCTCTCTCTCTCTCTCTCTCTCTCTCTCTCTCTCTCTCTCTCTCTCTCTCTCTCTCTCTCTCTCTCTCTCTCTCTCTCTCTCTCTCTGTGTCTGTCTTTTTTTTCTTTTCTTGTTTCACTGTTTCTATCATTTATCTCCTCATTCCCTCTCTCTACATCTGGACTTCTCTTCCTTTCGCTTTGTTACTTTATTCCCCTCCATCCCTTCTTCACAATCATTGGCATCCATGCTGGCCTTTTGTTTCTTCTCTTTTCTGTTGACCCTGTCCCCCTCCCTTTCCACCTTGCCCTTCTCTCTGGGTTTGGTTGGACATGTTGTGTGTTTGGCTGTCAGGTTTCTATGGGCTGGAAGAGTCTGATCTAGATAAAGTATTCCGATTGCCCACCACCACCTTTATTGGGGGCAATGAGAGCGCTTTGCCCCTCAGGGAGATCATTCGTCGCTTGGAGGTGAGTGAGGACCACAAGGAAGCTAAAACAACTAAAAAGATCATTCTTATTTTAACACCGCCCCCCCCCCCACCCCCCAAAAAAAACAACAACCTTTTTTTTTTAATCTTTGAAGGGTTCCGACAGTGTTAAAAAAGCTTGTTTTTTTTTTTATAAAGTGTGATTTATTTATTCATTTATTCATTCATTTATTTATTTATTTATTTATTTAAAATCCTATTACAGTAAATTACAAACAACTGGAAAAGTCATGGGGCCTTTGAATGTTGTCTTTTTAATATTTTTGTCATGTGCTAGGTAGCATTTATCACAAATGACATAGCTTTACATTAAATATTAAATAGTTCTGTTACATAAAAAAGACACTCTTGTACACCTGTTATGCTTAAAAGTATAATGACTGATTGATTGTTTGAATGTCATTGCATTGCATAATAAAATATCAAACCAAGTGTACTCAAATGCTGCTTTTTTTTAGTCAGTTCTCCTCAAGTTCACACAGATGTCCTATCAGTCACAATGCATTATTATTTGAAGTGTTTTATAGTAGTACTGTGTAGTATTTTCTTTCAGTGTGGAATAAAACAATTTACTTGTTGCTGAAATGTTGTTTCTCAGATGGCATATTGCCAACACATAGGGGTTGAGTTCATGTTCATCAATGACCTGGACCAGTGTCAGTGGATCAGACAGAAGTTTGAGAGACCTGGAGTCATGCAGTTCAGCCTCGAGGAGAAGCGGACACTGCTGGCTCGCATGGTTCGCTCCACCAGGTACACACACACTCATAAAGGCCAAATGTATTGGGAACACATTATGGGAATACATGCATTAAACCTCTCAGAATGTTTGCATCGGTCTGAACAGACACATTAACAGCCGTTCACTACATTATTATGTTACTTCCACTTGCTTAACCAACACAAAATATGTGTCATTTTAAAGCTAAGGAACTGTTTACACAACACTGTTTTCAACTAAAAATTGAACAAATTGAATGCCTTTTGGCCGTTCATTTACACAACAACTGTTTTGGGGCCTGAAAACGGGTTTTAAAGTGCAAGTTTTGAAAACGATACCGTTATTGTCTCTGTGTAAAAAACGCTAGTATGTGAAAACAGTGACGTCATGCACATGCATATTGTGTATTCAGTCGGGTAGTTTTTCTTTACAAAGTGACCTCTCCAAACACTGGCCTGGAATGCATAATACAGTGTTTTTAATCATTTTCTGGGATCGTTTTGACAGTTTTTGTCTGTATGTGAAAAACGCACAGGAAAAACTTTTATTGCATTGCTGTCGTGTAAACGTCACCTTAGCTTGGCTTTACAGTGAATATAGAGAATATGACCATCACTTAGCAAGCACACAAACACAACATAAGACAATGGCTGCATCCAGTGCTGCCTTCGGAGGATGCATTTCCAGGTAGGAAGGCATCAAGGCATGTCCGAATCCAATGTTAGCTTCACTTCCTGTCTCCTGAAATACCTTCATCTAATCGATTTTTGAAGGCAAAAATCTGCCTTTGATATCCCACAATCCTGTGCATTCCATTCTGTGATGGTTAAGCTTAGTGATGGGAAGTCAGGTACTTTTCTGCAAACTTTTTTTTTTTTTTTTTTTTTTTTTCACAGACAGTTTGTTTCAATGAACTAGTTCAAAAAAGTGGTTCACCAGTTCTTTTACGTCTTCACATAATGAAGTCATTCACAATGACGTCAATTCTGTCATCCCAGCAGATGAAAATACTCTCAAACACATTCAAATAAAGTCATTTGTAATCATAAACTTCAGTTAAATAATAATAATGATCATCATCTTTGATAAGTTTCTTACATTTAAGTTTTGCTACTAAAGCACCTAATACAGGCACTGATGTGCAAAGTGGGTTTTTTACATGTCTTAAAGATATATTAAAAAAATAAATAGTCTTTATCAACTTTTTACAGAAACCATGATCCAGCTCATAAAAACTTAAAATATCTCCTACATACACAATAGTCAATAGTAAAATTCAATTCTGGTTCAACCAGTTCAAAAGAACCAGTTCAAAAGAACAATTCATTCATGAATCGGACATCACTAGTTAAAGAGATTTCTTGATATTTTGAAGAATGCCGGTAACCAAACAGTTGATGGGCCCCATTGACTTCCTTAGTATTTTTTTCCATACTGGTTATTTTCCATAATGGGTTTAGTTACCCGTATACTTTAAAATATCTTCTTTTGTGTTCTTAAAGGCTGATTTATACTTCTGCGTTGAGAGTATGCCGTAGCTACGGCGTAGGCTGTGCGTAGCAGGCGTAGCCTACGACGCAGCCTGATGTGCACCTCTTCAAAAATGTAACAACACGTCAATTCTACGCGGACCGCAAGCGCTGTGATTGGTCTGCAAGAACCCCTCCCTCAGGTCAAAAAACTGGCGTGGAGCAATTCGAGAAGAGCGAGCGTTTTCAACTTCCATAATGAAAAAACGCTCTGTTTCAGGGGAAACATACAGTCAAACTGCAACAAAAGTTGTTACCTATTTGCCGCTTCTCTGACAACGTACATGACAAGCTGCTTCTTCTTCGGCTTTTGCCTTGATCCTCAACATGACCGCGGACACTGCCTCCTAGTGGTCTGCATGCACATCGACGTGGACAACAACACAGAAGTATAAATGAAAACAGATGCAGAGGCTCCGGCGTAGGTCCGACGCAGAAGTATAAATCAGCCTTTACCCTCTGGAGTATGAGGCTGATTTGGGGGCCTGGAGTAGTTTTGACATGCCCTGACATTTGTGCTTTTTTCAGTTGTTTATAAACATATTAATTACAAAAGTCTCATTACACTGTATTTAGCACAAACTAGGCTACAATAATATGTGAGCAACAAGTATGTACATGTTTGTATTTGAGAGTATTACGTATATGCATGGTTTTTGAAAAAACAAAAAAATAAGTCACTGAAATAAGGCCTCAAAATGCATACTGAATTTTTTTTTTTCACAAGACTTTTGGGAATTGTATATTTTAGTCTAGAGTTTTTGCTTCAAAATGATGTGGAAATTATCCTGCCTACTCGGACACAAAAAACAATGTATTGATTTTAAATTTTTAAGACACTTTTTGTTTAGGGAGTCTGTATGCGAAGAGGCGTGAATCTTCATGAATAATGCTGTGATTCACACCTGAGGAGATTAAGACCCTGCCCCTAATGAGCCGCATAATGAGCCATTAGGTCAGGAATGTGACTGAGTCAACTAAGAAAGAATGCAATGACAAAAGACATGTATCATTTTTTGTTTGAAGTTTATTTAAAATATAGTTGACTATATAAATGAGAGTCAAAGCCACATTTTGAGTACACAGTTATACCTGGAAATAAATCCTGTTCAAAGATATATGTGAGCATCACTTACCTGACATTTGGTGTTTTTGCACTGGAGGAAAAAAGAAAAAAGAAAAACTTTCCTGCTTCCAGACAGTGATCTCAGTATCATATGCATGCAGTCCAATGTGGGCCAATATCTGGTCACTATGATTCTTAAATCTGTGAGATAAAAGAAAAAAAACCCTCTGTGAGCATGGTGATAACAGGATCATATCAGCTATTGTATTAATGTAGTGTTAATATAATGTCCACTCTTAACAGAAAACATGATTTTTGTGATTTCATGCATGCACGTATTATTGCACATCATGTGAAGAAAATCTTGTATAGGCCTATATTTTAAATTACAGTACCAGTCAAAAGATTGGATGCACTACTATTTATAATGTTTTTGAAAGAAGTCTCATGCTCATCAAACCTGCATTTATTTGATCAAAAATACAGAAAAAACAGCAATACTGTTAAATATTATTACAATTTAAAATAATGGTTTTCTATTTTAATATACTTTAAAATATAATCTATTTCTGTGATGCAAAGCGTCTAAACATTCATATTACCTCTATGGCATTTTATATATTATATTTGTTATATTATAGAGCCTAAATGTTAATGTGCAGTTTAATAAATTGCTAACACATTTTATTTAAGTATTTATTACATATTTCAGTCGATTTCACTCATCTGAGTATAGCAATATAGTTTGGGAATAGCCATGGCAATTTACTAATGTAAGTCGATCTGCCCCATTAATTCACACTGAGACACACAAAACTTGCAGGATTCATATTTAAACAGTCTTTTTGCGGTTTAATATTCACAGACACTATATAGCAATTAGAATAAAGAACTAAAGAATAAAAAAAACTTAACATTCACAATCATTGGCTCAATCTAGTTGATCCTCGAAATGAAAGTGAAACCAGCTCTTCCACTGAGGTAAATCCTTTTAGAATTATTCTTCACCGCATCTCAAAACGATGAAAAGTAGCCTACATGAAACTGACCAAGCTTGATGCGATTTTCCGAGCTGACGTGGGCGTTCACTCTGTTGAATGTATCGCCTCAGAATTTGCGTCTGAATAGTGCGCCCGCATTATTAGCGGATAATGAGCTGACTCGCAAACGTCTGACAACCTTCTCTTTTCATACAGATTACATAAACAGAGAATATTTGTTTTCGATTTGACTTGCATGATTTAAAACCTGACATTTCAACGTTTCTTTAGACATACGTCTCATTTTTTTGTGATTAGTATTCACTAAGTTACAGTTCATTTTCTGAGGACTATCAGAATGGACTTCCTTCAGAGGGAGACAACAGATCACGCATCATGTTAGTTTTCTTTATTTTGCAAAAAGCACAACATTTTGTTTTTACTGAGTGTACACAAATAAAAGAAGACATTCTATAGTTTCAATTGATATATTACTTCTGTCTCTATGACAAAAAATGACAGAGTATTTTAAGTTGATTTTGCTATGTGAAAAAAAAAAAATCCTGCAAAATGCGCCAGCGCGTTTCCCGACTCCAGAGTGTTAACGGTGAGTAAATGACGGAATTTTCATTTTTTGGATGAACTATCCCTTTAAGCTAAAAAAGAAAGATGGTGTCTGAAAGTTGTGGTTGGTAGTCAGTTTGTGACAGTTTTGACTAACATTTTTCACTTTTGATGTAATTTCTAGCAAGAAATTACTATTGTAGTAATTAAATATTTGTTTAGTTTTCACCAAGACTCCCTCTAGTTTGCTGTAGAACATTAAACCATTATGCTGCCAGTTTCGTGATGTACCTTCGTGCGCAAACTCTACCTACAAAGTCATTGCCTGGTAGGGCAGCGAGGCAACAAGTCAGCTGCCTATGTTTTCAGATGCAGCCAATGCATAGATCACAGAGTGACATGACATGCTGCTTGGCTAAAGCTATAGGACTTCTGGGATCCGATCATGACGCAGTGTTTTCTATCACCATTTGAAAGTTCAACCAATGGAAACTAGATCACGAGTGTGGTCGGTGGGTATATAGGGTAGGGAGGATGTTTAGAGACCAATCGGACACTGTTTTACAGCTGGAGCACGCTTGGATTGGTTTGATCGTTCAGATTGATAGGTCTTGATTTACCGTGCACCATAGAATAGGAGCACACGGCTGAAAGCTGAAACAACGCTGGAAGATCATCACTCATCAACCTAGGATCTTATTACTTGTTTATTCTATGTACTTTTATTGTGCCGTTTACACAAGTAACTAGTTCTTATATTCGGAAAAAATTACTTGTTTGGAGGGTTTTTTGGACCCTTGGTTAATTGTTTCAAAATAAACGGCTAGCCTGCCTAATCCATTGCATGGCTTGAAGACATTAATACAAGTGTATTAATGTCTTCAAGCCATGCAATGGATTACGTAACTACAGCAAGCTCACTTCATTTTTTTTATCGTGTGTCTGCTGCACGTGATTTGTGCATGAGAACTACACACTCTAATAATGACCTTGCTTAATCGTCCATAGATTAGTTTTATCGATTAAATTGTTAACGACAATTAATCGATCATGGATTAATCGTTAGTATCCCTAGTTGTCGTTTGCTATTGCTGCAATCTCATGTGTGTGACAGGTTGTCCTGGCTTCGCACCAATAAACACATCATCAGAGAAGAGAAGAGATGTTACTGCAAGATGTAGGGGAAATTATTTTGATTAAAAATTACGAGGGCAAAATTTTGATTTCATGGTGACTTTTTAAAAAGATGTTGTTGAAACCCATATTTGATGTTTACTGCAACTCTGTAATATATTACACATGCTGATTTCTGCAGGTTTGAGGAGTTCCTGCAGAGGAAATGGTCATCTGAGAAGCGCTTTGGATTGGAGGGCTGTGAGAGTCTGATTCCTGCGCTCAAAACCATTATTGATAAATCCAGCCAGAATGGAGTAGACGCTGTCATCATGGGCATGCCTCACAGGTAGAGGAAGAGATGCAAATGTTTGGAGGGGGAAAAGGGAAAATAACTGATATTACAGTGGCTACATGCTGTTATGGTGATTCATAAAATCAATTACAAACTCTCTTTCTGTCTGTCTAGAGGGCGTCTGAATGTGCTTGCCAATGTGATCCGTAAGGAACTGGAGCAGATTTTCTGTCAGTTTGACTCTAAATTGGAAGCTGCTGATGAGGTCAGTGACTTTTTTCTTGTGTGTATATATATATATATATATATATATATATATATATATATATATATATATATATATATATATATATATATATATATAATATACTTTGTTGGATCCTCATGAACTTATTTCATCAAATACAGTTGTTTGTATGTTTTTGGGTTTTTTTTGTTGTTTTTTTTTGTTTTGGGTTTTTTTTATATATATATATATATATATATATATGTGTGTATGTATGTATGTTATATATATATAATATATTATGTTTGTTCTGATGATTGTGTTGGCACCTGTAACAGGGTTCAGGAGATGTCAAGTACCACTTGGGCATGTACCACAGGAGGATAAATCGTGTGACTGACAGGAATATTACTTTGTCATTGGTGGCCAACCCTTCCCATCTAGAAGCGGTGAACCCGGTGGTGCAGGGCAAGACTAAGGCAGATCAGTTCTATTGTGGAGACACAGATGGCAATCGGGTGAGACGTAAAGTGCATCAAACTAGGGCTGTGACAATACTGTCATATACATTACTATTCACAAGTTTGGGGTAGGTAAGATTATTCTCTTATGCACCCCAAGGCTGCATTTATTTAATCAAAAATACAGTAAAATATCATTACAAATTAAAATATTTTTTGTTTTGTTTTTGAATTTTTAACATCCATTACTTAATCCTTCAGAAATCATTCTAATATGCCGATTTGATGTTCAACAGGCATTGTCGGGGGAGGGGAGGGGTGGCTAATATGACAACGTGTACAAAACAGTAATGAATTGTTCAAAAGTTGGAAAATTCCTGTTTATTTTTAGGTATCTGCTGTCAGACAGCCATAACGCGTTGCTGCGGGTTTGCGTCTTGCGTCTTTTTTCAGAAATGATCAATGTACAATTTCTATACCTCTGTGTGTGGAAGTGATAATCACTCTTTTATGTGTTAAACACGATCTACTAAATACAGACTTCATTATAAAGACAACAACAAATGGAGAAAAAAAAATCATAATCTATTTTTTTTATATCCCATTAACAGGTTCTTGTGTAGAAATTTGTGTTTATACATATAACTTTTTTAAATGAGCATATCAGTGCCATCATCTAACACTCAGTAAAAGTTAATCTTTAAAAACACTAATAATTTAATAACACTGTAAACTTTAGCCAATATCTAAATGAATATCTATTTTTCATACTGTACATTGTAATGCCTAAATTCACTTATAGATCTTATACAACTAATTTTAGTATTTTATTTTAAGCAGAATTTTAATATCCGTACATCCTTAGTACCTTTTAAGATGTATTGTAAATGGATCAGTTATGGCTCAGATTTTTTTTTGAATGATGTACTCTGATTCGAACCAACTGTTGTGTTTTTGTATTAGGTGATGTCCATTCTGCTCCATGGTGATGCTGCATTCGCAGGTCAGGGCATTGTCTATGAAACCTTTCATCTGAGCGATCTGCCCTCCTACACCACACATGGCACTGTGCATGTGGTTGTCAACAACCAGGTATTTGTGCACAAACAAACCCCTGCATGATGTACCGTTCCCTACCAGATGTCCTCTTAATACCCCTCTGCATCTTTCTCAGATTGGTTTCACCACAGATCCTCGTATGGCACGTTCCTCTCCGTATCCCACTGATGTTGCCCGTGTGGTCAATGCCCCCATATTCCACGTCAACGCAGATGATCCTGAAGCTGTGATGTACGTTTGCAATGTGGCCGCAGAGTGGAGAGCCACCTTCCACAAAGATGTGGTGGTAGACCTGGTGAGAGATAGTGTTTTTTGTGTCTTTTATATACACTTTTATCATTTATTGTGATGTTTTGGGAGTTTGTGACATCAGTAAGGCAAATGACTTTTTTTCTTTAGGTATGTTATCGCCGTAACGGCCACAACGAGATGGATGAGCCAATGTTCACCCAGCCACTGATGTACAAACAGATCAAGAAGCAGAAAGGAGTTCTTCAGAAATATGCTGAGAAGCTCATTGCCGAAGGTGCCGTCTCACGACAAGAGTATGAGGTCAGTCAGTCCTGCCCAGATCCAATTAGCTGTCTAGTATCTTCAGCTGTTTTTATAATGTGTTTCTCATCTCTGTCCATAGGAAGAGATTTCCAAGTATGACAAAATCTGTGAGGAAGCTTATGCTCGCTCAAAGGATGAGAAGATCCTCCACATCAAGCACTGGCTGGACTCCCCCTGGCCAGGTGTGTGTGAACGTGTATATTATTGAATTAAAAAGAATTGCATCCTTCAATTATGAAGTCAAAATAAAAATAAATAAGTAAATAAAACACACATGGATGATTCATTCACATTAAGATATATAACATGCAAATAGGTTAGTTGAATTTCCATTTTATCTCAAATTAAAGTGATTTATTAAACCTAAAAAAAAAAATCTTTACACATTTATCTCTGGGTGCATCTTCCTGTGGCAATCTGAAAGTGGGCAGTTCAGAATAAGTTGAAATATGTACCAGACTTTATGATAGTCCAAAAAAAAAAAAAAAACTAGCATTTTGTTGCTGGTTCATTTGTTGGTGGATCTTACAGCACATTCATTGTGTTTGGTGTGCAGGTTTTTTTACTCTGGATGGCCAGCCCAAGAGTATGAGCTGCCCGTCCACCGGTCTGCCAGAGGAGGAACTGACCCACATTGGTCAAGTGGCGTCATCAGTACCCGTAGAGGATTTCACAATTCATGGAGGTACACTAGACATACAAAATAGTATGTAACTATGCACACATTTCATGTTCTGTTATGATAATGCTCATCTTCCCTTCGTGTACAGGTCTGAGTCGTATTCTGAAGGGCCGTGGTGACATGATCAAGAACAGGATGGTGGACTGGGCTCTGGGAGAGTACATGGCCTTTGGCTCTCTGCTCAATGAGGGCATCCATGTGCGTCTCAGTGGCCAAGATGTGGAGAGAGGAACCTTCAGGTATAAACAACATTCAAAATCATTCAATATTCAATTTTCAAAATCATTCAAAATGTCAGAATTACCAGAATAATATAATTATTAAATTTAGTTGGATAGTAACTGTACATTTTTCTGTTTGATAGACTATTTTATTTTAGCCACTATTTCAAATGCAGCATTATTTTGGATTCCAGCTCAGTGTAAGAGGTTACTGACCTGTTGTTTGTTGCATTTCCAGTCACCGTCATCATGTTCTCCACGATCAAAATGTGGACAAGAGGATTTGCATCCCCATGAACCACATATCCCCTAACCAAGCCCCGTACACTGTCTGCAACAGCTCTCTGTCTGAGTATGGAGTTCTAGGTATTCAGACACTCAGAGTGCATGCTAAATTATCTCTGCATTTAAATGAAAGGTTGAGGACGCTCATAGAAACTTGTTTTCTTTCATTCTGTGTGACTTTTTCTTAGGCTTTGAGTTGGGCTTTGCCATGGCCAGTCCCAATGCTCTGGTTCTGTGGGAGGCTCAGTTTGGAGACTTCCATAACACAGCTCAGTGTATAATAGACCAGTTTATCTGCCCTGGCCAAGCTAAATGGGTCCGCCAGAATGGCATTGTCTTACTGCTGCCACATGGCATGGAGGGGATGGTATGGCTATATTACCCACAATTCATATCTCCATGCTCCACTTTTGCACACACTCACCTGTGTGAGCTGGCTGTAAAGGAGTTAAAGATTTTCATTCATTTTGTTCCTTCACAGGGTCCAGAGCACTCGTCTGCCCGTCCAGAGCGCTTCCTGCAGATGTGCAATGACGACCCAGACTTTAACCCTGTAAGACTGGCTACCTAACATGTCTATAAACATTCATATGGTGTTGGTATAAGCAAAGATTTCATAGCCGTTCCCAGAGAGAATATATCGATATGTACCTTTAATTTCGACTGCAGAAAATCACTGATGACTTTGAGGTGCGTCAGCTGTATGACTGCAACTGGATTGTCGTAAACTGTTCAAATCCTGCCAACTATTTCCATGTGATGAGGAGGCAGATCCTTCTTCCTTTCAGGAAACCTGTGAGTTCAGCTGTCTGAGAGCATCTGGATGTTCAATAGTTTATCAAATGCATTATTGGTGTTTAAATGAATGATTAGAATTTTTAACTGATTTATTTTTCATTTTCTTTTTTTCTTTTTCTTTTTTTAGCTTATTATCTTCACCCCCAAATCTCTGCTGCGTCATCCGGAGGCAAAGTCTAGCTTTGACCAGATGCTACCAGGTCAGAAACTGTTTCTTTCTCACTGTCGATTTTAGGGGGAAGATTTTAGAGAGAACAGTTGTGCCACTTTGGGTTGATGGCATAAACACATGAGAAGGAAAGTTTTCATTAGTGGTCTGCCAATATGGATTTTTTTGATAGGTGATATCTTGGAGAGCAGGGTGGCCAATAGCCAATAGAAAGCCTATATATCGCGCTAATTTAAAGATTCTATATAACGCGTGTAATTTCCACAATTAAATTTCTATATATTTTACATAATATTTACTTAATTAAGAAGTAAATCATTTTGAAAAGTAACTAGATAAAAAAATAAACCTGTAAACCTATTATTAAAAAGGACTCCGTAATCTGCACTCAGTAAATTGATAATTCTGTGCGCACTGGGAATCATTAGGGCTGTCAACGTTAACTCATGCGATTTAATTCAAAATTCTTAACGCGTTGAAATAATAAAATGCAAAAAAACACAAAATTTCATCATTAACATAATTTACGTCATGCAGTTAGATGATCTTGGGAGTCAGGAGTTTATCACACTGAGCATCTACAATGGCGCAAGCACATGTAACCCTGTAGGCGAAATTTTTTATTTTTACCCTTTAACCCATTTTTGCTTCTCTGTTTGCGATCAGATCATTTTAATCCACTGAACTCAAAAGCCACCTGGAAAATCTAAAAGTGGACTTAAACATTTTGGAACAGACACATTTTTGCAGAATTTCTCCATGGAATCTTAAGAAACCCAAAATTCATCTGGGTTTAGCAAGAAACCAAAAATCAAAAACTCATCCGAATGAATATCAGCAACAATTTCTTGACATAAGAGAAACATTCCCACAGAATAGCCCAATATATACAGATGGATCTAAATCTGGAAATCAAGTGGCAGCAGATTTTGCAACTAATCAACTATGTCAGGGTATACGTATCCCTGACCAGAGTTCAGTCTTCACTGCAGAGGCAAAAGCTCTATTATTGGCATTGGAGTTCATTGAAACTTTTCACAACAGAATTTTTTAATACTAACTGATTCAAAATCATGCTTTAAAGCATTGGAATCTATAAAAAGTGACCATTGTTAAGATTTCTTTGTTAAAGTCACCCAACCATTGTTAAGATTTTAATTAAATTGTCATCTCTTGAATCGCAACATTTTAATATTTTCTTCTGGGTACCTGGCCGCTCAGGAATCTCTGGTAATGAGCAAGCAGACAATGTTGCCAAAGAAGCATTATCAAAAGAACCAGTAAAATGTTCTATACCCTTTACAGACCTGAAAACAGCTTTAAATACATACACCAAAAACAAATGGCAATTGGAATGGGATCAGTGCTAAACAAATTACATGAATTAAATCCGGATGTTGGAACAAAACATATATTCCCTTTTAATAATCGCTGGCAAGTCATAATGGAGAAAAGAGAGCATCTCCCGCACTTAGATATAACAGTGGTTCAGGGGAAGCTAAAGGAGGGTTCAGAACAGGGCCATTTGATTGTCAATAAATGTTGTTGGAGTGTCTCTAATGGATGTAAGATCTCTCCTGTTATCATTCTAATAAACGTCATTATGCATGCGTGTCTCTTCAGGCACTTATTTCCAGCGTGTGATCCCAGATGATGGACTCGCAGCTCAAAACCCCTCAGAGGTCAAGCGCATTGTCTTCTGTACAGGAAAAATCTATTACGAGCTTACACGTGAACGCAAAGCACGCAACATGGAGAACTCTGTGGCTATCACTCGCATTGAGCAGGTACCGACGTCTTCAGTAGAAAATCAACAATCCTTGCTTGCGTTCTTTCAGTAAAGGCCTATATATATTGTAAAACGGTGGACTGATTCACGCTTTCGCTCCTTCCCAGCTCTCTCCTTTCCCATTTGACCTGGTGAAGGCAGAGACTGACAAATATCCCAATGCTGACCTGGTCTGGTGTCAAGAGGAGCATAAGAACCAGGGATACTATGACTACGTCAAGCCCCGCATGCGCACCACCATCAATCGTGCCAAGCCTGTCTGGTAAACTCTCGTCTTCTCATATAAAGCTATGACACTGCAGGTGCTCTCACAGATTCTCACAAATCCTCACTCTGTCTTTCTGTGCACAGGTATGCTGGCCGTGAGCCTGCCGCTGCCCCGGCCACTGGCAACAAGAACACCCATCTTCTGGAGCTGAAGCGTTTCCTCGACACTGCCTTTAACCTGGACGCCTTCAAAGACCACGTCTAAATCTGTCCTCCAATCAACAAAGAAAACAAAAACTCACAAACACCCCATTCATCCCGGCAACCAAATACACTACAACCATTTTATTCATCCCATAAATAATAGTAATACAGTTTATCCTGTGTTCAGTATCATGTATCCATAATTTTCAGTTCAGTCTTTTTTACCATTGTTGCCCAGTTCAACAACACCAAAATGTAATAAACCACAGAAAATAAATAAACAGCACAAATTTAATAATGGACCTAATGTATTTTCAACCAAAGCTCAGTTCAAATCCTGTTAAGAACTTCCCCGTATAGTAATCGGCATCTTTGCCTCCAATCTCACTTTTTCCTAAGCTTTCATGTAGGGTTGTCATGAATTCTGTACGCTACTTGCATCCCAACTTTCAGCGGCTATATGGCTTTAATTTGTATGTTTGTGTTTTCTTTTGTTTTTTATTTTGTTAGAATAAGGGAGAATTTTGGCACATACATTTGCCGTGTTTCATTGGTGGACAAGATTGTAAAGTAAGTGGTAAAAACGACACTTTATCTGTACCTTTGCACTGTTTTCTGGTAAGAAGAAAAAAACAGTTGGTTCTCTCAAGTGGATGTTGCAGTTGTATGATTGTATTTATGTAAAAATTACTTTATTCAGGGGAGGAAAGGCTTGATGTCAAAAGACAGTGTGGAAAATTCTTTGCGGCACATTTACATGTACAGTATGTGCCTCTGTTCTCGTCCAGTATCATCTATAGATTGCATTGTATACTCTGCACACTTGGCTAATCATTGATGCAGCCTGGTGCAGATAAAAATCCCTTCATAACCATCCTAGCCATATGATAACTTGTGCCATACAGCCCAACCCAGCAGCAGGAACATTTAATATGGCAAGACAGACAGAATTACACCTGTTTGCGGTCACTCTTTTAAATAGAAACCGATTACATCTTTTTGGCTTTTTCAAAAAGAAAGCAAATTATTTTATTTATTTTGTTTTTTGAGGAATCAGATTGTTCTTGTAACGGTTTAGCTTCATACAATAAACTCATAATCTTCTCAAATTCCTGAAGTTATTCATTTATTACTAGTTACAAAAACTGGATCGTGTGTTATGCAAGTTGGCATGAATTTTTTTTGAGGATGACACAACCTATGCTAATAGAGTCTAGATCAGTGGATCTCAACCAGGGGCCAGAACCCACTAGGGGGCCTCAGCCTTTTAATATTGTGTTGGACAGTAGGGGGACCTTAAAGTCAAAAAGGCTGAAGAAGGCTGTTCTAGATCCATGGTTTCACCGAACAAGAAGATTTATTATGTTTTTATTTATTAATATTAACCCTTATGCGCTGTTCGTTTGGGGTGTACACTCGTGCTGTTTGGGGTCCAGAGACCCCAGGAAACACAATTTTTTTTTTTTTTTTTTAAACAAATGTAATTTTACTCAGTTTATTAATGTTTTTACTCCACATTTGTGCAGTTTTTGGAGGATTTATGTTATTTTTTTAAATTTATATAAATAAATTTTAAAAAACATTTTTTAAAATAGGTTTTTATACAAAAACAGCTTATGTAAAATTCACTTCATAAAAGACCCACATTTATAACTTTCATTCATAGGGATAACATGGATAATTTGACATGGTTTAGTGTAAGATTTTTGCCCATCTTTTGGAAAATGCAGTTTTAAAAGTAAAAAAATTATCACTTTAACCAGTAGATGGCTGCAGAGCTCCACTGTTTGACTAACAGTTTTTCCAGTTGGATTCATATCTACATATTATGAAATCACAATTATAACAATAAAAATTACTTTGTCAAAGTTTAGCATTTTTTGTACTGAAAAAAAAAAAATCAGTTTTTCAATAATTACATTATGATTAGAATCAAACCTGAACAAGATGTTACAAAGAGAAAAGTTGGAGTCTTTAGAGTTTATCATTTGTTTCAAACATCTGCTTTTCATATAATTCTACTAATTTAATCTACACTTAAGTTACTAAATAAACAGAACACAAATTAACAGAAATGGACAGATATATTACATATTGAGTACAAATACACGCCGTGAACATCAAAACGCAATGAACGGAACAGCAATAACAAATGAGCAGATAAAGCACATGGATTCTCTGTGTGTGTGTGTGTGTGTGTGTGTGTGTGTGTGTGTGTGAGCATGATCGTTTTGCATTGTGGATGTTTTAACGTGTGCCACTTCATTTCTGTCTATGTGTGTTCTGCATTGTTTCTGATTTTGAGGATGAATTTTGTCCATTTTCTAAGCAGGAGTGTGACTTTTTTTTTCCACACTAACATAAAAACAGATATCATCCCAATTTATTTTTTTATTTGTAGATCTTGAAAGTGTTGACAACTGTACAAAGTCTCATTTTTGTCCCATTTGGACAAAGAGAACTTTTTTTTATTATTATTATTTCAGCAAACGTCATTTTTGGTCAAAAAGACCCCGAACAGCACCTAAGGGTTAACTAAAATCAATGACAAAATACTCTCTCTCTCTCTCTCTCTCTCTCTCTCTTTCTCTCTCTCTCTAAGTTTTGTGAATTTAGTATTTTTTCATGTCATTACATTTTTTAGAGCATAAGAAAAAAATAGAGAAAAATATTTTATGCTATGTCCTCTGTAGTGGACACCAGGACTCAATTTTTAAAATAAAAATACATGAATAAGGAAAAACAATGGGATTTTTTTTGAAAAATACATTTTTAGGTTTCAGGATTTTCTATACCAAACTTTGTACAAAGATGATTATAAGTGGGTTTTCCCATTATATACAATGTAACTGTATATATGCTCCTAAATTATGGAATTCATTACCCCTTACACTTTGAAATATATCAGCTTTGTCTACCTTCAAGACTCAGCTAAAAACATCTATTTAATATGTATTTTGGATAATGTGGCTATATGTGGCCTTATGTGTTGTATTGTATATGTGGGTGTGCAAATGTATAGCACAATGTAAAAGTGACCTTGAGCTATGGAAAGGTGCTATATAAATAAAACTACTTCTTCTTGTAACTATCTAATTTGCATATTGTGTTCTTGGGGCAACATGTAGTGAAAAAAAGAACTATAATAATGGGAGTAATGATTGGCAAGATTTTCATAATATCTAATATTTCATAGGAATATTGATATATAATTTCTTTCCCTATTCACTTGTCATGTTTCCCAAAATGTCTGATAAACATGCTTTAAGTCCTGGTGTCCTCTACAGTGGACATGTATGAAATCGATGTCCTGTTTTGTGACAGAAAGTCACATTTTGATTTGAAACCCCAAAACATTTTCCTGATATGTTGAAGTGTTAAATTTGATCACTAAATTAATGTCAGTCATTTTTAAAGACCAATGAGAGGAAGTCATTATGAAAGGAGGAGTCATTATGAAACTTTTAAACATTTGGAATCTCTGAAAAGCACTGAATGTGCTCTTACAGGACATCCGTGTGTGTGTGTGTGTGTGTGTTTAAAAAAAAACTCAGTTTCTGGAGGGCCACAGCCCTGCTTCAACCCTAACTAAACGCACCTGATCCAGATAAATAAGTAATTCAGGCTTATTTGAAACCTACAGGTATGCGTGTTGAAACTAAACACTGCAGGACTGAGTTTCGCACCCCTGTTTTAAAGTATCACCAAGCCAAAATTGGTCGCATTTCATGTTAACAGCAATATACACGACTTAATGCCGCATGCCCAAAAGCGCATGTCGATTGCAAATTCTCAATAAAGATATTTCATTGGTTCATATTTATGTCTTTCAAAGCATCGACACGCTCTTATTGGACAGATGCAGCTTCATGACGTCCCTCTTGTAATTATATAGCTCTGGGCCTGCATCCGATCTTTCCTCCATTCCAAGGCAGCCAGTGACACACTGTTAACGCGCTTCAGCCCAGCGTCATCTAAGCGCAAAATAATTTAAAGCCATGGCAAGACCTAGAGTTTTCTTCGATATCACCGCCAACGGCAATCCAGTTGGAAGAGTGATTATGGAGGTAAAGCTTCACATAATATTTTTAATTTCACCTTAGTCTTGTTGCAAGGAATAACTCGCTGACATTTTTCCTGCAAGTCGTGCAAACGCCTTTCTTGAGCGGGTCTCATCGATAGCCGCATGCGCTAGGCTACCCTATGTTATGTGCACCTAAACCCTGCTGTGCTGCAGAACTTGAATATCTTTGTACCGTTTAAGTGTTTTGCATTTCTGCTAGACAAATCTCATGATTCAGTCAAGCTTAACCTGTTTGTGCAATTACCTGCCAAACAAATGTATAACCTTTAGCCTAACGATGCTATAAATATTCCCGGCCAAAACCGCTTACTTGATTTATATCTAATCCCGTGTACAATTTTGCAGCATTGTGCAACGAGCAACAGTGATGTTGGGAATCTGGCAGTATGTGGGCTTTTAATGTTAGATTTCATCAGTCGGGCTATAAATTGTTCATTTCCAAAGTGACGCTTTGAGGTATTTATTTGCACACAACTGCTGTTATTGTTATATCAGTATCCGCAAAACATGGTTTGCAAGTGAAGCTGTAATACTAAGCACGTGCCGCACTAGGCCGCGTTAACCCTACGTGGTACTTCACCTACAGCGCGCTTATATTCTTGAATGCTGCCAATAAGGTTTACTGACAGAATAATTTGTCTCATACGAAGAGTATATCACAGAATAGACAAAGACTTTGCGGTTCCAGCGCTTGCTTTGGGAAAAATGCAGAAATGTATCATGCAACAGTACGCATTGAATGAATGGGCCACAGATCTTTTTGTTTAACCCGGATTCCCTGAAGGCGACTTTATTTTGCGGTGTCCGAACTTAAGCTTCATGCCACACAGAAACGCAAACAATTGCGACAAAAGTCAGCTTTTATTTATTATTATTATTATTATTATTATTATTATTATTATTATTAGCAAATTCCCTGTTCGCTGAAATCGCATCCGGCAATCTCTGTGGAAAGATGTTCTGGAAAGTTCGCCGGGGTGTGTGGAGGGGGATGGGAGGGGACCATTCTCACAGCCCAGGCTGAGATAGATAGACTACTTTAATTACGGGTGTGTAGTTTTTATTTCGAATGTAGTTGTACTTTTGAATTTGACTAATATTAATGTTAATTTGGAGGAGGGGTATTAAAAAAAACAGTATTTCACACTGCATTACTTGCACTAGTAAACGTATACTTTCTGAGCGGCCATTTTAGTTCTAGTCTAGTAAAACTCGGAAAATGTTACAGACGCGCGTGGTCAGGATTTCTTATGAGCACTCAAAGTGAGTCTACTGTCACTACATTTTGTGCGAGCAAAACTATGTATAATGTGCTGCACTGCCTTGAAAGCCCAGATAATTTTGTCTTCCGCATTGTCGCGGTTTAACTGGAGGTGTTTGTCAGGCTGCAGTCGCATGAAGATGAGACTCTGTTTCCACACAAGCTTGTTTCTATTTTGTTTAATTGACTATGACGTAGTCACTCACTTGAACACCTTATTGCTGCTGCAGTCATTTTAAATGTTAATTTGTGACGTTTTCTTTTAACAGCTGAGAGCTGATGTTGTCCCCAGAACTGCAGGTATTTATATTTTATTATTAGTACTTTTCCCTTGTGTGTGATTATAAAAGTACCCATCACCTGTCTGTCATCTTGCAGAGAACTTCAGGCAGTTGTGCACAGGTCAGCCTGGCTTTGGCTACAAAGGATCCACCTTCCATCGTGTCATCCCCAACTTCATGTGCCAGGTATGAAAGATTTAGTCCCAATAGCCTTCTGTGATCTTGGTGGTTTTTTGACACTCCGTTCTAATCTTGAGACCTTTGGATACAGGGAGGTGACTTCACGAACCACAATGGAACTGGTGGCAGGTCAATTTATGGCAGCAAGTTTGAGGATGAGAACTTCACCCTGAAACACACTGGCTCTGGCTGCCTGTCCATGGCCAACGCTGGCCCCAACACCAACGGTTCCCAGTTCTTCATCTGCACCGAGAAAACTTCATGGTGAGCAAAAGAATTGTGAATGACCATGTGTTAAAACACTCCTGGATCCATGCTGTGGAGTGTCTTGTCCTGTCCTGACTTTTCCTCCACGATTTCTTTCCGCCAGGCTGGACGGCAAGCATGTTGTCTTCGGACAGGTTGTGGAGGGCCTGGATATCCTCAAGAAAGTGGAGGGCTACGGTTCTAACAGTGGAAAGACCAGTGCCAAGATTGTCATTGCTAACTGTGGCCAGTTGTAAACACCTCTTCCACTAACATTTATCCAAACCCTAGTCTAGTACCCCTCAGTGCCCCCTTTCTTAAATCCTGCCGCTAACCGCAACATTCCCATCCAAGTTCCCTCCCCCTCCTCCTCCTCCACCTCCCCCCTCCTCCTCCTCCACCTCCCCCCTCCTCCTCCTCCACCACCATCCTCCTCCTCCACCACCATCCTCCTCCTCCACCACCATCCTCCTCCTCCACCACCATCCTCCTCCTCCACCACCTCCCTCCTCCACCACCTCCCTCCTCCACCACCTCCCTCCTCCACCACCTCCCTCCTCCACCACCTCCTTCAGTCGTCCATCTTTGTCTGAGTTGCCTTTGCTGTTTTGTTTTCATTTGCAGATGAAGTCTTGTAGGCCTTTAATTTGTATCAAAGTCTGAAAATAAAGGGGAACAATGACATTAAACGTAATACCTCTTGTTTCAGTTTCTCATTTTAATTCTTAAAATTTGTCTTTAAGATTAATAATGAACTTGCTGGTCCAGCTCATAAATCTAGTAGATTAGTGAAGAAATTTAGTTAGGAGTTCAGTACTTCACTGAATCCGGTCACAGCAGTTCTTGTGTTAATAGACTTGCCCTCCAGGGAACTTTTACCTCTGTTCTTCAAACAAGGCTATATTGTGTCTTTAGATTTTGAATATACCATGTGTATATGTATAAAAATGGGCATGGTCACTATGAACGGTGGTTCAATGGAGGAGGCTTGCTAGAAAATTAACTTGTTTTTGGGTGAACCATTCATTCAAGCTTTTTTAAAAGTTGACATGAAACTGAAATTTTTTTTTTTTTTTTTTTTTTTTTTTCCCCCTATTGTACAGAACTCCCAAAGGGACATAGTAATGGTAAAAATGAAGGAGGAGGGGGGGGGGGGGGGGGAATTCAATGCTTTCTCTTACAAAACTTTTGTGCTCCACCAAGGAACTTGGTGTGTTCCCTCAAGTAACTTTGCAATTGCAAACCTTTTGTAATGGAAATACTTTATTTCAGTGCTTTTGCAAGGGAATGCAAAGTTTCTCGGTGGAATGCAATACTTTTGCAAGAGAATTTTCACTTCCCTCCCTTTTTTTTTTATTGTTTTGGGTTACTTTGTCTCCTTAGGTCACAATATAGTAGAGCCCCTATGTCTGAGTGAAATGATGTCTTGAACAAGGAACAAAATGTAGGGTGGGTCATTATTTCATCCATCAGGAATTGATTGGATTATGTTGTCATTTTGTAGTTGCTGTGATTGTTACACGTGTGTGACTGGTTACTGTGGGGAAGAGATTATTGTCCCACCGGTGCACATGCCATCAGAGAAATGTTGTTAGGAGGAGTTAATGTTTTTGATTAAAGAACACAGGGGCACATGAATATAAAAAAATGTGCATGCCTGGATAAATCAGTTGTAATAATCACTGCAATATTTCATAAATAAGAATGACTTTGACGTAACCTGATCCTTTATTTTTTATTAAATGCGGTGTCATTCAGCATAATGTTATTCCTATCTTTATAAGTAATGATGCCAGCCAAGATGACAGCTGGCAAATGTGTAATCTTAGCTGTGTGAACGTTCAATGCCAAATTCAAATGACCTCATTGAACATGTAATCACCAGAGCCTGCTTGGCCCTATTAAGGCAAATGCATGTTTGTCATTGTGTTGTATTAAGATGAATGTAAGATTTAAAAACTGAATTGCTTTGGCCAGGTTTTATTGAATAATAACTTAATCAAGTGAGCTCTGAACATGGTTAAAAACATAAATAATTCTTTGTGCATGTACATACATTTTTAGTAAGATGCATTCAAAACTACATTAAGGACCTTAAAAATGTTTTGACTTAATCTGGTTATTCAAATAGTAAAGATTTAAGGACTACTCCATTGTTGAATGATGTTGATGAAGTAGGAATTTATTAAAAATAAGTGAGTGGGGGAGATTTGTACATTTCTCACTAATGCTGCTCATGGAGGCCATTCAACACTGCACAATATATGTCTAACTTATGTTTAATTCAGTTCATCAGCTCATTTGGTGAGTGCTCCATGACATCTGAACTGAGCTGCTCTGCGCCTGCTTAATATTTAAGCAAGATTAAATGGTGTCAGGTCTGACTCACCTCAACACCGGTATCAAAATATACTTGTAATTGCTGTGTAAATGCATTTATGCCACCTCCTGAACAGCAATAAACAGTCTGTGTAAAGACATAAAATGGCACTTCAGAAGCACTTCAGTGTAAATTTGGCAAAAGATACGGGAGACAAGGCTCAGCAAACTTATTCACCCGACAGAGGGCGTTCGACTCAAAAGTTTGTACAGATTTAAAGGTACAGGAAAAGAAAACCAAAATCATGTGCTCTGTTGTCAGCGCGTTTGCGTTTTTCTCTTTTTTCGACTTCTACACATTTTAGAAGCAAAGGAAATATAGCAGTAATTTAGTAATTTTAGAACGACCTCTTAATGATTACTTCAAAAATACTCTGAACATACATCATGACGTGTCTGTCATGTATCTTGCTAATTTCTCATTCAGAACTGAATAATATTTCACGCCCCGTTTCTTAGATGTCTGTGATTAACCAGTCCTCTTAGCTCCTCGGATCAGGATGACACACTCCCTGTCCACGAGGGCTATCAGGTTGCGCACGGCAGTACAGGCTCTTCTCGCAGTCGCAGCGGTCCAGTCTTCGGCGGAATTTGGCGCGTCCACGCAACAGGCAGACCTCGCCCAGAGCAGGCACGCGCTGACATCTCCTGCCAGTCAAGTACAACGCGCAGCACAGACCCTCTTCACAGTCGCGCGAGCGCACGCACGGGGACATCTCGGGCACTGCAAGCAAAAAAAAAGAAAAGAAAAGAAAAAAAAGGTAATTAGGGCAGTAAGGAAACGATATGAACCACTGCAGTCAAACCTAGAAGAATTATTCAGTTTTTCTATTTTTTTTAATGCTTTGAACAACAAAGCAATACCACAATACAACATACATTTTAGAGCCAGGGGACCATGGAAATGAAAAAAAAAGGAAGACTATTAGTAAGTTTGAACAGTAGAACATAATTCTCAAATTCTTTAAAGACTTCTTTAAAGAAAAGGGGGTTTTGGTTAGAAAATGTGGGACCGTGTAACATTAATGTAAACATTAATGTCTTTCTTAAACTTACAAAGAAAATGTTTAACAGGGTCAAATTTGCATATTATCTTAAAAGAAATTTCTTACCTTACAAATGACCTTATTTGTAACAAAAAAACTTATTAGGTAATAACTAAACACTTTGACGTTGTCACACAGGTTTCTGCACATAGCTACTACTGAAATAGGCTTAGAGAAATAACACTTGTGACAGCCCAAGCCTCTGTAAACAGCATAAAAGAATCTGAGTGCATACATGCAGTTAGCATATATATATATATATATATATATATATATATATAATTTTTTTTTTGTTTTTTTGTTTTTTTTAATAAAATCATGGCACATGGACTGTATGATTGTCCGCTTCTGACAATTTTTTGCTTGAATTTTTTTTTTTACTTTGTCTTTATTTGATTTATTATATTTATCATATATATATATATATATATATATATATAATTCCCAGTGCATATAGATAATCTACTTTTGTAAATATTATGTAAAATAAAATATACATTGAATTTCAGCAATTGTATTTTTATTATCTTTAAATTAAATAGTGTAATATAATATAATATATGTAATATAATCGGCCATCCTGCCCTCAAGATAAGGTTTTGGCCATCAAAAAAATCAGTATTGGCTGATCACTATTTTTTTCCACACATATTTTTTTATTAAGGCTACATGTCATACTTAATATGAAAATTGATAACCAGCCACAGCGTTGTCCTAGTTTATCAATAGTTTATCCTAGTAAGGAACTGTTAATTTTGAATTAACAGTTTGATAATTTGTCTTTTTATCCTCTGTTGTGCTGTAGATATATAACTGTACTGTAGATATATATCCTGTTGTTGACACAGCAAAGTTGACCTGTTTTTTACAGAACTTGCAAGAATGGGGAAAATTACTAACATTAATGAACACCTGAACAAAAGTATGATCATCAAAAACATGACTTTAAGTTTAAAAAGAAAAAAAAATGCAAGCATAAATAAATCTCTCTCCTCACCTTTCTGACTTCCTCGCCCGTCCAACTGAACCTTTGTCTTGGCAGCATTATGCTGTTTTTTCTTGGAGCCTTTGCATTCAGTTGCCTTGTGAAAAAGAGTCATTTTTAATCAGCCTTTAATTTCTGAAAGAATGTCCATTAATGAACTTGAATATGCTGAATGAAAATTGGCATTGTAAGTTTGATATTAATGATATTAAGCTATCCAATGAGGCATGGTCAGACATAACTTAACAGTTTTTTTTTGTTTTTTTTGTTGTTTTTTTTTCCAATTACTAACAAGCGTTTACCAATACTTAAAGTACTTTTTTCTAAACTCTTAACACAGCTACACACATCACACAATTTTCTGCCCAAAACCATATTTTGTTAAATAAATACAAACTCTACATTTCAAAATGCTAAAAACCATTATCTACATACAGTTGTGCTCAAAAGTTTTCACCCCCTGGTTCTTAATGCAACATGTTTCCTTCTGGAGCATCAGTGAATGTTTGAACCTTTTTTAATAGTTGTGTTTGAGTCCCTCAGTCGTCCTCAGTGTGAAAAGATGGATCTCAAAATCACACAGTCACTGCTGGAAAGGGTTCAAATATGCAAAAGATGCTGGAAAACTGAAGAATTTGCAGGACCTGAAGGATTTTTCTGAAGAATGTTGGGCGGTTTAACTGTTCAGGACAAACAAGAGACTCATGAACAACCATCACAAAACATAAAAACAGTCGTGGATCATCCAGGTAATCACACACAGTATTAAGAATCAAGGGTATGTAAATTTTTGAACGGGTCATTTTTATAAATTCAGCTATTTTTTGACTATATGTAAACATCTCTTATGCAAAATATCTTATTCAGGACAGTACTAAGTAAAAAATAACACACATTTTGCATGATCCCTCTTATTTTGTTAAAATAATTAACATTTTGCAGATTCTGCAAGGGGTATGTAAACTTTTGAGCACAACTGTATACTAACTCTATCAAAACACAGCAAATCTGATTCAAAATCGAGTCGTTCTGTCAAAACACTAGCACTAGTTTTCTATCCAACATAAACATTTTGTCAATCAATCATTGCGCAATGACTGTCAAAATATTAACAGTTGATGGCATTACAAAAACTGCATTACTGTTTCAGTTCTACCTGCAGACAATATGAAATCCATAGTTTTTATATAATTCAGTTTCCTTTTACTGTAAGCCATTCTACGTTTTTGGTTGAGTGTTGAATGTGTGCGTTCTTGGCAACATAGCAACATACTATCTAGAAGTGCATAAGGCATTACTTTATAGAATGTACAGTAGAAAAAAAGAAGAATAAAGTAACAAAATTGTTTGGGACAGCCACAGGTCAAATGGGTTTCCTATGCAAAACTTCAGTTGCCCCTTTGGTTGAAATCTCTTTCTGGGGGTGGGTGTGTGGAGTCGATGGTGCCCCCATAGAGGGTGGGATGGTGTCCCCTTAGTTAGTGCCCTACACACACTGCATATTCTGCGTATATGGAACAGTGGTACTAAAATCGTTGTAGTAAAAGCTTTACATGAAGCTTTTTCTGAAATGAAAACATGAAATTGCTGCCATTGATCAACAACAAATCCAACATACATGGCCTTTGGTTATGGAAAAAAAAAGGTTATTGTGACTTTTTATCTCACAATTCTGAAAAAAAAAAAGTCAGTAATAAACTATAAACTAGTAATTGAAAGAAAAAAGTCAGAATTGTGAGGGGGGAAAGCATAGAGATGCACAGCCCAGCACACATTCTTCCTCCTCTCCCCTACCTCTTCTTCTCCCTTGTCCTGATCCAACTACTCCTCTCCTCCATCTATTCCTCTCACTCACCCAGACATTATTTTTCTCTCTCTCTGCTCCTCTGAGTGGTTCCACATCCACACTGAACAAAACCAGTTCATAGAGTCCTATTTTACTGTATGTCCATGTAATGAAAAGAACTTCAACACCTGACTATGCTTCCAACTGAGATTGGAATCTGTGATTTCTCAATATTTCAGTGATCTGCTACTTAAAAATTCTTATTAGTTGTTTCAGTGTTTGTTTTATATATTTTTTTCAATACTTTTGAGCTGCTGTTGTTGCAGAAGTAGAGGCTTTGTACTATAGATTAGAACATTAGGTCTTCATTTCTGACATACTGTGTGTAAGCATTTGTAAATACGATCAGAACGATCCATGATTTTGGTATTGGGTAAACTTGTATGAAAAGAAAATTTAAGAATTTTAGAAACGTGTTAATTGATAATGTGTGAAAATGACATGAATTGTGTTAATGGTATGTTGTGCTAATTGTGTTTAGAGTTTTGAAAATGTGACTAGACAAAAGGATGTTAGCAATTGAAAAAAACTGTAATATAGTGCTGAAAAATTTGAAGGAATATCTTACTTGTGCAGCGGTGCAGTCTTGCACAGGAGGCAAAGTTTCTCCTTGGAGACCTGAGGTTCTTCTAACAGAATTATGGGAATTTGCAACTTCATCACTCCGTAAATGCAGTACTGACTGGAAGAGATAGTTGAGCTTGTGTCATACAGACTTTAATACGTGATTAAAAGTTTTAAAAGTGCACAATAAGAAATCTTCTGCTATGACACCAACAGCTTTGTGTGTTCATTAGTTGTGTGACATTGTTCCAGGATAAACATATTTAGGCAAAAAAAAAAAAAAAAAAAAAAAAAGGTTTAAGTATGTATATTCTTACCTCTTGAGAGTTTGTCATTTCTCTGGAGGAGCGGATAATGTTGGAATCCAAGCACTGTACTGCAGAAATAACAGACAGCCAAAACATAACAATAATTGTCTGCATTGTTGTATTAAAACTGTCCTGACCACAATGAGGCTGTGTACAAGAGCAAGACGTCGAGCTCTAGTGTGGAAGAGCAACCTGTCCCGTGTTTTAATGGACCAACGTCAATTACCCAAATTAAACGTTGAGGGAAAAAAAGAAGAAAAGAAAGAAAGGGTCTTTCATTAGTGGTTACTTTCTGAGTGTTCCAATGTTTATAGTCTCAGCTCATGTAGGAAGTGTGTAGTGCATTGCAGTGGCAATTAAGGCAAATTATGGCCCATACGCATAACAAACATGAAAGCTTGGATGTGCCTTTCATGGCACGTAAATCCACATAGACCCTTTACACATGTAACACCTTTGAAACTTGTTATGATGAAAAATATGACATCCTTTAAATGACAGCCATCAGTTAACCGCATCAGTAGACTCGGATGTAAGTTGCTTCCTGGAACGGAACAGGTGATTACCTACACCTTGAATGCTGGCTTAGGGGGGGAAACTCAAAATCCATGTTTCTCACCGGACTAGGAGGTAGATAATAACAGTGACACTACCAATCTATATATGTTTAGTCACTAAATAAAAATGTCTTGTTCAGCTAAAACATTCTTGTCATGTCAACTGCAGATTTATTGTTCAACAAATTATCAATTAGCAACAAGTTGCTTTCATTTGTCATAACCTAATTCTTACATACAGCTTTACATGACTCTTCTATGTGTCTGTCTCTCTGTCTGGTGAACAAAAATATTTAAAAAAAATATTTATTAAATGTATTAAATACACTAAATAAACATTATTCATTCTGAATAACAAATATGTCCTCATAATGGTTTAATCAAAAACACATGAATGTAAATGTGTGTGTGTGCACGTGCGCGTGTGTGTGTGTGTGTGCTGAACATAGGGCAGGTGATGGAAGATCACCCACCAGTCTTCAAACCCTCAGGCTGATTTACAAAAGCCAGCCATGCTCAGATAGACAGAGCAGCAGCAATCTCCAAGCCCTTTAGCATAAGCACTTTCTTCAAGCTCATATTCATGTCTGTTATTTTAGTTTTATTGATGTAGTATTATAGTTTTAGTTACAATTTTGAACTATTTATTTTTATATTTTCTGTTATTTTTATTATTTTTGTCATATTACTTTTTATATGTCTGTATAGTTTTTATTAATTTTTAGTTTTAGTCTATATAGTTTTAGTTATTTTAGTACTTCAACTTTTAAACTGAATGAAAATGAGAAATGTTGCCTTGGCAACTAGCTGAAAAAAAGTTATATTTTATTTCAAAACATACTAAATGATGTTTTTTTAAAATGTAAAAATGAAGAATGATTTCTGTGATGGGTAGGTTTATGGGTAGAATTAGAGGATAGAATATACAGTTTGTACAGTATAAAAATCATTATGTCTATTGAAAGTCTAATGATATAAAAACAAGTTTATTTTTAAGTGTGTGTGTGTGTGTGTGTGTATGTGTTTGTGATGTGTGCTGTATGTGTGTGTCTTGAGATATCTGAATTACCAGAGATGGCACAGGGCAAAGGTGAAATCTGTTGAGTCATTTAACATTTTCCATAGATGCTCAGTGACTGAATAGATTAACATTACACAGGAAATGAGACACAGGTTATGATGCATCTGTAACAGGAAATGCATTGTCATTACATATACAGACTTTTGATATTATAAGACTTTTGTGTGGCATAACAAATGAACAATCACCATTGGTTGTATATTCCAACAATTGTAAAGCTGACTGTGCAGTATTCACAAGTAAAATGTAGCCGCAGCTGCTGATTGTGTGCGTTGAGGCTGGATGAGAGATCAGAGATAAAGGCTCATTGTGATGAAAAGAAGCCTGCAGGTCATTCACCTACCCAATAAAAAGCAGCAGATGCACACAATTACTCTCGTTATGACGCAGTGCTTGTTTGTGTGTGCGTGTACATGTACATGTCTGTATATTTCCCTCAACAAATCAAATGCAGGCGGCAGTGAACACAGCCAGCTTCCTTCCTTTAGCAACTCTCACAATTCAACAACTGACCCCTGCATCACATACACCTGCACTGAATACACTCCTGTGCTGAAGAAGAGAATGCATCCAAAGGTAAGACTAACTGGTAACACTTTACAATAAGGTTCATTAGTTAAACATTTGTTAATTTATTAACTAACTTGACCTGAGCAATATATTTGTTACTGTATTTACTAATTTTCGTTAACGTTAGTTAATGAAAATACAGATGTTCATTGTTTGTTCATGTTAGTTCACAGTGCATTAACTAATGTTGACAACATTTTAATATTAGTAAATGTTGAAATTAACATTAATAAAGATTAATAAATGCTGTGTAAGTGCAGTTCATTATTAGTTCATGTTAACTAATGTTGTTAACTAATGTTAACTAATAAACCTTATTGTAAAGTGTTACCGACTAGCTTTAAAAGTAATGTTTAAGTTATTTCATTTGGGCAGTGATTTATTAAGGCAGTGATCAGGGACTGATTATGGATTACATGTTGTTTTATAATGTCAGAAAACTGTTTTGTATTTTATGATGGATTTTCTTGTCTTTCTTTTCAGCCTCGTATCAAAAAAAAAAAAAAAGAAGATTGGTATAAATACTAATAGGTTAATGGTTAAGTTAAAAACACACAGAAACCCATTTCTTTAAGAAGTGTTGAAAGTTTGGGAACACAAAATGGTAATGTGGAAAGGTTGAGTGATAGATGGATAACACAATAAGGAGCTAACTAATGTTGTAAACACGTCGCAAGCATGGTCTCAGTTAACAAGTATTGACACAGGTGTTGACTTGTGGATCTGCTCTTTGTTGTATATGCTTATGCCTGTAAACAAAACTACAGTAAAAACAGTAATATTGTGAAATAGTACTGCAATCTAAAATAACTTTTTTATTTGATGTATATTATAATGCAATTTATTCTTGTCATGGCAAAGCTGAATTTTGCCACACATTACTCCAGTTTTCACTGTCAAATAATCTTCATAGATCATTCTAAGATGGTGATTTGCTGTTTAAGAAACATTTATTAATATTATAAATATTGAAAACAGTTGCGCTGCTTAACATTTTTGTGGTAACTGTGATACATAGTTTTTTTCAGAATTCTTTGATGAATAGAAAGTTCAAAAGAACAACATTTATTTGAAATATAATTTTTTGTAATATTATAAATGTCTTTACAGTCACTTTTGATCAATTTATTGCATCCTTGCTGAATAAAAGTATTACATTACTTAAATTAAAATTAAATTTACACACTTGTTTTTAAAAAAATCTTACTGACCCCTGAATTTTTAAGAGTACAGTAATTAATACAATGTTAGAATTAGCGTTCGTCACAGCATGTAACAGAGGTATATAATACAGTTATGTACACAAGACAAGAAAACACAAAAACACAAAATACTGCCAATTTTTCCAAGGGAAAAATTGATAAGACATTGACAAAGATAAAAGGAAAATTTTGAAACACTGAGGCTGTTCCTCATGTGCCCTACAGCAGCTGTAATCATATTGTTGAAACTCAATCACACAGTACGTAATTCCTGCCCTGCCGAAAGAGCCCATCAAGAACAATCCTGTTCTCAAGACATCCCAGAGACCTGAGCACTGTTACAATGACTCTATTTTGAATCACTGTTGGATGTTAGTTGGATGCGAATTATATCAGTAGTTCTTAGGCTACCTCTGAACATCCAAGTACCACCTAGTGTCAACAATCTTCCCTCAGATTGTTCAGTTAAAGATTGTGAGCAAACATGCCATTTGTCATTTTGTAATTCATATAATATTCCTGTAGTTCAGATAAATCATGGTTCTGCAACACGTTCATCATCCCTTGACCTTTCCTTTTTAAATGTGAGGAACCCTTTAAACATGCCTTAAAATAAGAAGTAATGTAATCTCATAATGTGTGTCTGTTTAGAAGTATTTAGAACAGACCGGTATTGTTGTTGATTGGCTAATGCAGCTTGAGAAACACTGGTTTAGAGTTGTCCAATTTTACAGAATCTTCTGGAAGAGCTAGTGTAGAGATACAGGGTGAGAGTTTAACACTTATATTTGGGTAATTTTTTTTGACCAGTTTTTGTGAAAAAAAGGACAATTAATATGAGATCTTGGTGTCAAAAAAAAAAAAAAAAAAAATGCAGTATACAGCAATACATTTGTTATTGTATTTACTAAACTTCGTTAACGTTAGTTAATGAAAATACAGTTGTTTCATCTGTGTGTCCAGTTTGACTCATATCTGTAAAAACAGTTATAAGCTTTCAGCATGTTCTGCAGATTTAAAGTTTTTTTTTTTAACCTACTAATGAAATTTGTACATTTTCTAATATTCAGGCTCTCAATCATACTCTCTATGATAGGATATAATGGAACTAAAGGCTTCCACATTCAAAGCATTCAGCATTCGAATTCGAAAAGCAGAATAATACCTAAATTGTTACACAATATATAACAAATGTATCAGTTTCCACAAAAATATTAAGCAGCACAACTCTTTTCATTGATAATAATATAAGAAATCAGCATATCAGAATAATTCCCATTTAAAATAGATTAAAATAGAAAACAGTTCTTTTAAATTGGAATAATATTTTACAATATTAAAGTTTTTACTGTATTTTTGATCAAATAAAATGCAGCCTGGATGAGCATTTTTCAAAAACATTTTAAAAATCTTACAGACCCCAAACTTTTGAATGGTATATCTCATAATAAATACACTTTGGGGAAATGAAAAACATTTTCATTGATGGGGATCTTTAGCTGAAACATAGCCTACAAATATTCCATGTTGTCTCTCAGTTAATATGAGGTCATCACCACTCCAGTATGAAAATTAACAAACATGAAAATACACGCTGTGCTAATTTGACACATAATTGTGTGTCCAGTGACAGAGGTCGATTATGGCTATGCTGAACCCTATGGACTGGATCAGTGAGAGCAGGGGCTCTCCTCGCCTGGTGCTTGTAGTTGTGTGTGTGGCCCTGCTATTGGATAACATGCTGCTAACAGTTGTTGGTAAGTAAACAACCATGCTAAACAAATGATAGATGTTGGAACATGGATGAAGGGATTTGATGCCATTTAGACACATTAAATATACACTGTAAAAAAGAATTGTTGGTTTAACTTAAAAAAGTAAGTTACCTGGTTGCCTTAAAATTTTGACTTTATTGAAATTAAAAATTTGAGTTAACACAATGAAGGCGATTGGTTTAATCAACAGAAACTCAAAATATTTTGTTATCTGAACCGCATTAATTATTGAAGTTGATTTGACAAAAGAAAAAATGTTGTGATAACAAATCAATCAAACAATACAGTGTATGCATATATATTTTATGTACTTGTTTGTTGATCTTTCTGATTACAAGAAGGTGTCCACAAACTTTTGACCATGTACATCATTTGTTTCCCTTTGAGTCTATATGCAAAAAGTCAAAACATTAGAGGAAATGTAAAGCAGGATGAGTGTATGTTAGACAAGCGACTCTGCTCTCAACAAGCCCATGACATTTATCTGCTTGCGTCTGTTTGACCTCTGCCGCATACAGACCGCAGAAGGCAGAGGGGAAGGGCTATTCACAAACACGCACTCTTCCTCTTCCCATCCTCACGTCACCTCTCATTCTCCCCAGTTCCCATCATCCCAACCTTCCTGTATGCCACAGAGCACCAGACACAAGAGCACCAGTCTGCCACCCCCTCTGAGGCTCAGCCCACCTATACCTCCATCCTCTCTCTGTATGACAACACCACCTACACCATCACAGTCACCACTGCCAATCTCACCATCTCCTCCAGTGCACTAAGCACTAATGGAAGTTCAGGGGTCAACAGAAGTTCTGCAGACCGACATGGGTGTAAAGAGGACAGTGAGTTTTTGGAAGAGGAGAATGTGAGGGTTGGGCTGCTGTTTGCTTCCAAAGCCCTGGTGCAACTCATGGTCAACCCGTTTGTAGGCCCACTGACTAACAGGTACATACACAACATGCTTAAATCAGATCATCTAAAATGACTGTTATTTATCTGAAGTTAGTGCATAATGACAATAGGGAAGTGAATTAATTAATTAAACTGACATCTGACACTTGCCTTTTTTATAGGATTGGATATCACATACCAATGTTTGCTGGGTTTGCCATCATGTTTGTTTCCACAATAAGTAAGTCATATGACGTAAGTAATAAATTATGGCAGGTGGTGCAGTGGTTCTCAGGGCTAGGATCATGAACATAATTGGTACTGTATTCAGTGCCTGATTATATTATATTATATTATATTATATTATATTATATTATATTATATTATATTATATTATATTATATTATATTATATTATATTATAAAGTCCTGCTAATTGCCTTTAATGTAAACAACTCATTCATGCATATGTTTATATCTTTTAATCAAAATGTCTATCTTCCTGTGAAATGACAGACTTCTCGCTCCTATCATTTAGTCCACTTAAACCCTGCCCCTATCTTACAATCAACTGCCTCCATCCAATCAACAACCGAATAGAACCAAGTCCCCGACTTTAACTTTAAGGTCTTTTAAGTCATATTACCAAAATATATTACATAATATTTTATTTTATACATTATATTTATATAGATCATACATGCATATATACATTAACGTACATAATGTATTTTGTCATCCAGCATCAGAGTCTAATAGCCCTATACTCTACGTGACAGTTGAGTGCCTGAAGTGTCCAACATTAGTTAAATGCATCATCCGGGCATTTGAATTGCATTTCTTCTTAGTTTGAATCTTGTTGGAAGTGTACTATCTTAGAATACAGCTTAGTCTATATAACCTACGCTAGGGGTTCCCAAACTTTTTTGTCAGTCAAATCCCTTTGACTTAAATATTTACTTGAAGATTTTAAATAATTTAAATATTACTGAGATTTGAAGTGAATATTTCTACAATTTAACACAGTAGCAGGTTCACACTTCACAAGAACCAACTAACACAAGTTTCAATACAAATATTTATGTCTCCAATTCTTTAGTTTTAAACGTTCAAACCCTAAGGCTTTAACTTGACAAATTCCGTAGACACTGAAAAATTGAAAAATTTCTTTCTCAAAAAGCTTTTATTTTGACAGATTACTTGTGAAATGCTTAAACATCTGTCCACAAAAATGTTGGCAATTATGTGAATGTAAATAAAGTGAAGCTAGCACACATTGCGTTTCCAAATGCGCGTTAAACTCACAGCTGTTGCAGAGATGGAGTTTAGGAGAGGCAGTATTTATAGAGAATGTGAAGCTGACGTCATGCCACGTTGAATTTTGAGAAAACAGTTTGTTTTACTCCCCATATTGTGAGGATTCAACTTCCTTTCTGTGATCCTAAAGGATCTTAAATCAGTTTTTTAGTTTTTTATCATTTATTTGCGTGAAAAAAAAACAAACTCATTCCATTCAATTAATTTCACTGTTCGGTTTTACAGTGCATAATTACCACATGGTGTGAACGCAGCATATGACTCAATAAAGTAATCACATGGCTGAGTATTTTTAAAGTTTTTTATTTTGTTTAGTTTAATAACTAGGCCAAAAAGAGGAGTGACACTTTTATTTATTTATTTATTTATTTTAATCTTTAAGAGTATGTGACACTGCTTTCACTGCTTGTGGCTTAGCAGATCTTGCACCCACCCAGCCACTGCAAAATTGTTCATGAGCTTCTAAGGATTTGTCAAGTCAAGTCATCTTTATTTTTATAGTGCTTTATACAATGCATATTGTTTCAAAGCATCAGTATGCTGCAGCACCAGTAAATGATCACAGTGGTGCTCTTCACTCCAAAACATGCAGCGCAACTGGTTATATACCAGTGGCGATAGGTGACTTCTTTAACCGGGTATGCTGAGTGTAATATAGTATAGTCAATATATTATTATATTACATATAGTATTATTTAATAAATAAAATATACTTATAGGCCTTGTGTTATTTATTATGCCTATGTATTAAATATAGTACAATATAATAAATATAAATATAAGTAGCCTATTATAAATCAAATCTAAGTAAAATATAATTAATAATAATTAATATAATAAATAAAAATATAAGTATTAATCAAATTGTTTACTTTAGCAAACACATATACTATTGATTAACAACCTTGGATCGTTACAGTAGGTCTGTCTTTAGCAGTTTATACATTTTTGTAAAAAAAAAAAAAAAAATTCCATATGGAGGAAAGGAAATACTATAAAAATAGTTTATGACTTTTTTTCATGAAATCACAGACTTTAAAAAATTAAAAATTAAACATTTCTTAAAATCAAACATTGACATTTGAATATGAACATTATTGTGAACTATGTGGAGCAACAATATAAAAAATGACTGCTCATAAAGATGTTTGAAGTAGGCTACACTACTGTGAGCCACTGAGTGAAATTTTCCATATGTTGTTTGTTTACGTGGTTTATATGGTTTCACTTTATATGGCTAGTGCAAACTACAAATGAAACGAGGTAGACACTGACTTTGCATGCTTTATCCGCAGTGTTTGCCTTCTCAGGGACATATGCACTGCTGTTTTTCGCCCGTTCATTGCAGGGAATTGGATCATCTTTTTCCTCTGTGGCAGGTATAATGATTTATGTGTCATATAATGAACCAAATATTGGAAGTGTAAGTTTGCAAAGACTACAGATTTTTTATGTTTTTCAAGGATGTCTCTTATATTCTCACAAAGGCTGCATTTATTTGATCAAAACTACAGTAAAAACAGTAATATTATAAAATATCAATACAATTTAAAATTTTAACTATTTTCTATTTCAATATATTTTAAAATGTAATGTATTCCGGTGATGGCAAAGCTGAATTTTCAGTGGTCATTACTCCAGTCTTCAGTGTCACATGATCCTTCAGAAATCATTCTAATATGCTGATTTGATCCTCAAGAAACATTTCTTCTTCTTCTTCTTATTATTATTATTATTATTATTTTGAAAATAGTTGTGCTGCTTAATATTTTGTGGAAACCATGATCCATTTTTTCAGTATTGTTTGATGAATAAAAAGTTCAAAAGATAAGCATTTATTTGAAATAGAAATATTTTGTAATATACTGTCACTTTTGATCATTTTAATGCATCCTTGCTAAATAATAGTATTAATTTCTTTCAAAAAAAAAAAAAAAAAAAAAAAATCTTACTGACCCCAAATTTTTTAACAGTACTGTACAGTGGATATTAAAGGTCCACACACCCCTTTTAAAAAGCTGGTTATTGTGATGTAAAAAATGAAACCAAGATCAATCATATCAGAACTTTTGCACCTTTAATGTAAAAATTACAACCTATGCAATGCCACTGAAAACCAAAACAACAAATTTCAGAAAAAAGTAAAAATAAAAACACTTGTAATAACTAACTCCATAAGTGTGCACAGTCCTGGACTAATTCTTAGTTGAAGCACATCTTGGTGTCATCAGGCCATAACACATTTTCCACATGGTTTAGCCAGCCTTCGTTGTTTTTGTTTTTTAATCAGAAAAGGTTTACGTCTTGTCGCCCTGCCTATAGTCCAGACAGATGGAGAATACGAGAGATAGTTGTCACACGTAGCAACCAGTACTTGCAGTAACTCAGCCTCCCTGACCAGTTTTCTCTCTGTCTTTCCATCAATTTCAAGTTCTTGATAATGCCATACTTTCTAATCTTTTAATCAAAATGTCTATCTTCCTGTGAAATGACAGACTTCTCGCTCCTATCATCCACTTAAACCCTGCCCCTATCTTACAATCAACTGCCTCCATCCAATCAACAACCGAATAGAACCAAGTCCCCGCCTTTAAGGTCTTTTAAGTCATATTACCAAAATATATTACATAATATTTTATTTTATACATTATATTTATATAGATCATACATGCATATATACATTAATGTACATAATGTATTTTGTCATCCAGCATCAGAGTCTAATAGCCCTATACTCTACGTGACAGTTGAGTGCCTGAAGTGTCCAACATTAATTAAATGCATCATCTGGGCATTTGAATTGCATTTCTTCTTTGTTTGAATCTTGTTGGAAGTGTACTATCTTAGAATACAACTTAGTCTATATAACCTACGCTAGGGGTTCCCAAACTTTTTTGTCAGTCAAATCCCTTTGACTTAAATATTTACTTGAAGATTTTAAATAATTTAAATATTACTGAGAATATTTCTACAATTTAACACAGTAGCAGGTTCACTCTTCACAAGAACCAACTAACACAAGTTTCAATACAAATATTTATGTCTTCAATTCTTTAGTTTTAAACGTTCAAACCCTAAGGCTTTAACTTGACAAATTGTCAAGCTTTAATTTTGACAGATTACTTTTCATCAATTTCAAGTTCTTGATAATGCCATACTTTCTACACTTGTTCACTGTGTTTCATGGTGTCTGTTACGTATCCGGCGCCTGCTGGTTCCTGCTACTCCCCACCAGAGGTCGCCGGTTCACCATTTCATTGCACACACAGTTATACATCACTCTGGACTACATTTCCCACAAGCCCTCACCTAGGAACCAATCATGCACTCACACCTGTTTCCCATCAGTGACCCTTTATAAGCTGCACTCACACACACTTTTTGCTGAGTATTGTTTAGCCTTTGTTTGACCTTGTCTCCTTGTTCCTTGCCTAGCCTGGCCTGGCCTGGCCTGTGTTTTTGATCCTGGACTGTTTCCTTGTTGATGATCATTTGCTGCCTGCCTTGACCTTTGCCTGTGAATTGGATTACTCTTTTGCCTTGCCTTCCTGTTTCTGTTTGCTGGTGTTTGACCTATTGCCTGTATGACTACACTCTTTTAAATAAAGCCTGCACGTGGATTTTCAACTCCGTCGCCCAGTTCCCTTCGTTACAGAATACTCAGCCACCAAGATCCAGCGGCTTTTATGAGCGTTTCCAGCCACAACATGGATCCAGCAATACGTCTTGTCCGTCTACGTCAAGGTAATTGTACCCTCGAGGACCACATCCAAAGGTTTCTGGACATTGCACATTTATCTGACTTGCCTGACTTTGCTCTAATGCTAACTGGCTCTCTTTTTACTGTGGGGGTCGCAGAGGAATGCGACATAACTCCAGTGCCTTTAATGGTGGCTGTGCTAGAACCCACTCACAAAATGGCAGCCACCACAACACCAAATCAAGTCACAGCTGATCTTCATGAGCCAAATCAAGTCACGGTTGATCTTCCTGAGCCAAGTCAAGTCACCGTGGATCTTCCAGAGTCACGTCACGTCTCCGCTGATCGTCCAGGGTCACGCCACGTCTCCGCTGATCTTCTAGAGTCACGTCAAGTCTCTGGATCCATCCGAGAGCGGAGAGGATTGTTGTCCAGTGTGGACGATCCACCACTGACTTCAGCACGAGCAGCTGGCATTCCGAAGCCTCCGCCGGCCACTCCGCACTCAAGTCCGCTGGTTGCTATGCACTCAAATCCGCCAGTGTCTACGGACAAGACGGCCGCCCCGCCAGTGTCTACGGACAAGACGGCCGCCCCGCCAGTGTCTACGAACAAGACGGCCGCCCCGCCAGTGTCTACGGACAAGACGGCCGCCCCGCCAGTGTCTACGGACAAGACGGCCGCCCCGCCAGTGTCTACGGACAAGACGGCCGCCCCCCGCCAGTGTCTACGGACAAGACGGCCGCCCCCCGCCAGTGTCTACGGACAAGACGGCCGCCCCCCGCCAGTGTCTACGGACAAGACGGCCGCCCCCCGCCAGTGTCTACGGACAAGACGGCCGCCCCCCGCCAGTGTCTACGGACAAGACGGCCGCCCCCCGCCAGTGTCTACGGACAAGTCGGCGGCCCCACGCCAGTGTCTACGGACAAGACGGCCGCCCCCCGCCAGTGTCTACGGACAAGACGGCCGCCCCCGCCAGTGTCTACGGACAAGACGGCCGCCCCCCGCCAGTGTCTACGGACAAGACGGCCGCCCCCCGCCAGTGTCTACGGACAAGACGGCCGCCCCCCGCCAGTGTCTACGGACAAGACGGCCGCCCCCCGCCAGTGTCTACGGACAAGACGGCCGCCCCCCGCCAGTGTCTACGGACAAGACGGCCGCCCCCCGCCAGTGTCTACGGACAAGACGGCCGCCCCGCCAGTGTCTACGGACAAGACGGCCGCCCCCCGCCAGTGTCTACGGACAAGACGGCCGCCCCCCGCCAGTGTCTACGGACAAGACGGCCGCCCCCCGCCAGTGTCTACGGACAAGACGGCCGCCCCCCGCCAGTGTCTACGGACAAGACGGCCGCCCCCCGCCAGTGTCTACGGACAAGACGGCCGCCCCCCGCCAGTGTCTACGGACAAGACGGCCGCCCCCCGCCAGTGTCTACGGACAAGACGGCCGCCCCCCGCCAGTGTCTACGGACAAGACGGCCGCCCCCCGCCAGTGTCTACGGACAAGACGGCCGCCCCCCGCCAGTGTCTACGGACAAGACGGCCGCCCCCCGCCAGTGTCTACGGACAAGACGGCCGCCCCGCCAGTGTCTACGGACAAGACGGCCCCCCCGCCAGAGTCTCCCGAAAAGACGGCCGCCCCCCGCCAGTGTCTACGGACAAGACGGCCGCCCCCCGCCAGTGTCTACGGACCGGCCGCCGCCAGTGTCTACGGACAAGACGGCCGCCGCCAGTGTCTACGAACAAGACGGCCGCCCCGCCAGTGTCTACGGACAAGACGGCCGCCCCGCCAGTGTCTACGGACAAGACGGCCGCCCCGCCAGTGTCTACGGACAAGACGGCCGCCCCCCGCCAGTGTCTACGGACAAGACGGCCGCCCCCCGCCAGTGTCGACGGACAAGACGGCCGCCCCACGCCAGTGTCTACGGACAAGACGGCCGCCCCCCGCCAGTGTCTACGGACAAGACGGCCGCCCCCGCCAGTGTCTACGGACAAGACGGCCGCCCCCCGCCAGTGTCTACGGACAAGACGGCCGCCCCCCGCCAGTGTCTACGGACAAGACGGCCGCCCCCGCCAGTGTCTACGGACAAGACGGCCGCCCCCCGCCAGTGTCTACGGACAAGACGGCCGCCCCCCGCCAGTGTCTACGGACAAGACGGCCGCCCCCCGCCAGTGTCTACGGACAAGACGGCCGCCCCCCGCCAGTGTCTACGGACAAGACGGCCGCCCCCCGCCAGTGTCTACGGACAAGACGGCCGCCCCCCGCCAGTGTCTACGGACAAGACGGCCGCCCCCCGCCAGTGTCTACGGACAAGACGGCCGCCCCGCCAGTGTCTACGGACAAGACGGCCGCCCCGCCAGTGTCTACGGACAAGACGGCCGCCCCTCCTGAGCCCTCAGAGACTACAGCGCTGACCATTATGGCCACAGCCATTTGGTGTGTGTGGGCTGCGCACACATCGGCTCCAGCCCATGAATCAGCTCCAGAGCCCGCTTCAGCCCATGAGTCCACTCCTAAGCTTGGTCCAGTCCTAGAATCCAGCCTCGTGGTCGTCCCTGAGTTTCCTGCCTGTCTTGACACAACCATGGAGGTCGTCCCAGAGTTTCCTGTCAGCCTTAACATGACCAAAAAGGACGTTCCAGTCAGCGCCCTGGAGGGCTTTCCTAAGCCCCTGTCTCAGCAGATCTTCCAGAGCCTCTTCTCACTAGATCTTCCAGAGCCCCGCCTCGTCAGATCTTCCAGAGCCACGTCTCATCTCATCAGATCTTCTAGAGCCTTGTCTCGCCTCATCAGATCTTCCAGAGCTTCGTCTCGCCTCATCAGATCTTCCAGAGCCTCGTTTCGCTTCATCAGATCTTCCAGAGCCTCGTTTCGTCTCATCAGATCTTCCAGAGTCTCGTCTTGTCTCTTCAGGTCTTCCAGCCCGTCTGAATTGCTTTGGTGGTCGTCTGCTCCGCCGTGGGGGTCTTCAAGTCTGTTTACCTGGCTGTCTGCCCTGCCTTCTTCGCCCTGTTCGTCTGCCCTGCTTCAGTCATCAGTCCTTCTCCCACCACATGGTCCTGGCCCCCCGTCCCTCCCCCTGTTCCTCCTCCGCTCCACCACCCTCCTGGATTATACTGTTTTAGAGCGTCTGGAAGCCGCTCTTTGGGGGCGGGGCGTATGGTGAACCGGCGACCTCTGGTGGGGAGTAGCAGGAACCAGCAGGCGCCGGATACGCAGGCGCTACTCCCCACCAGAGGTCGCCGGTTCACCATTTCATTGCACACACAGTTATACATCACTCTGGACTACATTTCCCACAAGCCCTCACCTAGGAACCAATCATGCACTCACACCTGTTTCCCATCAGTGACCCTTTATAAGCTGCACTCACACACACTCAATGCTGAGTATTGTTTAGCCTTTTGTTTGACCTTGTCTCCGTGTTCCTTGTTCCTTGCCTTGCCTTGCCTAGCCTGTGTTTTTGACCCTGGACTGTTTCCTTGTTGATGATCGTTTGCTGCCTGCCTTGACCTTTGCCTGTGAATTGGATTACTTTTGCCTTGCCTCCCTGTTTCTGTTTGCTGGTGTTTGACCTATTGCCTGTATGACTACACTCTTTTAAATAAAGCCTGCACGTGGATTTTCAACTCCGTCGCCCAGTTTCCTTCGTTACAGTGTCTCTCTCTCTCTCTCTCTCTCCCCCCTTCGGCTTGCTCCCTTTCTTGTCAGGGGTCACCACAGCAGAATAATCTACACAGCATGTTTTTATGCCAAATGCCCTTCCTGCCACAACCCCAGTGCTGAGACACACACACGTTTGTTTTGCTATCTTAGTGAGGACATTCCATAGGCGTAATGGTTTTTATACTGTACAAACTGTACATTCTATCCCCCTACACTACCCCTACTCCTAAACCTACCCAGAACAGAAAACTTCTCATGAAATGTCCTCATATTTCATGTTTACGTCGTAATACCAGTTTAATACCCATGTCATTATACAAATATGTATCCTCATAAATCACACACACAGGGCACCTTCTTGCTGTGAGGTGACAGTGCTACCCACTGAGCCACCATGCCACCCGTTTCATAGTGTATCCTTGGAAACGTCTTTGTAGCACTCACCTGAGTGATACATTAGATTCCATTGATGCTTCGTAAGCTTTTTGTGGCCCATGGCCCTTGTAGTAACATGAAACCAAGAAGATGTCAAAAATTCTTACAAGAACAGCTCTGTCACTTCAGGTGAAGACAGATGTGTACTATTTCACATAAGCTTGATGATTAGTTAATTCTGAACACAGCCACAGGGTCTGCACACCTGTGCAGTTAGGCTTTTTTCTCTGAAATGTGTCACTTTGGTTTTCAGTGGCATAGTATTGGTTGTAATTTTTGCATTAAAGATGCAAAAAAGTGACTTATCTTTGTTTAATTTTTTACTTCACAAAACCCAGCAGTTTTAAAAGTGGTGTGTAGACTTATTTAAAAATGACTGTGTACTTCTGTAGGTCTGGGAATGTTAGCAAGTGTTTATACCGATGACAATGAGAGAGGAATTGCAATGGGAATTGCACTGGGTGGACTTGCCATGGGAGTGCTCAGTAAGTGTAGTACTGTATTTTTTATTTATAGTGTTATATTGTATATAATGTAAAGCACAATGAAGTAACATCATGTAACGCACCAAACTGCAACAACTGAAAATGACCAGCAATTATAATGCACCTAAATGAAGTTAACAGAATTTGTGCCACAAATGACAATTTTTGACAATCCAAAATGTACTCATTTCAGTTGGAGCCCCATTTGGCAGCGTAATGTATGAGTTTGTTGGTAAAAGTTCTCCCTTCCTCATCCTTGCCTTCCTGGCTGTGTTTGATGGAGGTAAGATATTAGTAAAACTAATAATGAATATGCTCCTGAATATGCCATAAATTAAGATGATTTATCTAATTGTTTTCAAACAATTCTGAAAACACCAGCTCTCCAGCTCTGCATCCTTCAGCCCTCAAAAATATCCCCAGGGGTGAGTAGCATTCATTTATTAAAATGAGAGTTATGAAAGTTAGATGAGGAAAAGTTTGTGTTAGTGTTACTATGATAAGTTGGAGTGATTTTTATGTCTTCTGTTCAGAGTGTGGAAGGAACACCATTACTTACCCTGCTGAAGGATCCCTACATACTCATTAGTGCAGGTGTGTGTGTAAATAAAATCAAATCCTCAAATACTGCCCACAGTCAAACCAGTTTAAAAAGTTGTTGTGGAGGTGTAGTAGCTGTTTCTGTAATTACATGTATGCCTCCATAAAATCATGGCTGTATGTTTTGATGTGAGCAGCTAAAACGATTTGTAAATGAAGCGGATGAAGAGCTATGTTGAGTGAATGATGAGTGAGATTATGGTTCCTGTATATAATTACAGGTTCTTTGTGCTTTGCAAACATGGGGGTGGCTATTTTAGAGCCCACTCTTCCCATCTGGATGATGCAAACAATGTGCTCGCCGAAATGGCAGCTTGGTAAGAAACTCTATTATCCAAGTCATTAAAATGTGATTGAAACAACTTCACTTCCTGCTTATTTAGTTAATTTTATTTAATTCCTGTTTGTTTCCTCTCACAAATTTAATGTTAAAGTAGAAACTTGAAATCACTTGAAACAAATTCAGAACCATTTTATCATTAGAGTTTTAACAAAGAAGCCAGCCAACAAGAGGTTTCTGGTGGTTCTGATGACCCTGTTAAATATTCTGCCTGTGTTATTTTTCTTATATTTTCTGTGGTTCTGTTGACTGAATTAATCATAGCCGCACTGATATTGCAGGCATGGCTTTCCTACCAGCCAGTGTGTTTTACCTCATTGGAACCAATCTGTTTGGTATACTGGCCAATAAAATGGGAAGGTAATAATGTATTTTTTGCATGTCCCAGTGGTATGTACAAGAAAATTAATTAATTGGTGGCAAGATCTTCATCATTTAGAAATGTGTCTCTGATTTAGGTGGTTGTGCTCCATGATTGGCATGCTTATAGTTGGCATCAGTCTGCTCTGTGTAAGTATCACAAATCATGTTGCATTACACTTAAGAACAGCATGGCCCATGCATGCTTGAACTGTGTATAAAACAACTACACTGCCCTTCCAAAGTCAGTGCAGTTTTTTAAGGAAAAGTAATGCTTTTATTCAGCAAGGATTCATTAAATTGATCAAAAGTGTCAGTAAAATCTGATTTTTATTTTAAATAAATGCTGTTCTTTTGAATGTTCTATTCATCAAAGAATCCTGACAAAAATGTATCTTGTTTTCCACAAACAAAAATATTATAAAAATATTATAAGAAATGCACCAAATTAACATAATAGAATGATTTCTGAAGGATCATGTGGCACTGAAGACTGGAGTGGCTACTGAAAATTCAGCTTTGCCATCACAGGAATAAATTACATTTTAAATAAAATATGTTCAAATAGAAAATTATTGTAATTGTAATAATATTTCACAATATTACTGTTTTATTGTATTTTTGATCAAATAAATTGAGCCTTGGTGTGGATAAGAGACTTCTTTCAGTAACATTAAAAAATCTTACTTACCATAACTATTAAACAGTACTGTATATATAAAATGACTGTGGTAATTGTAACTGTCATGCTGTAGTGAGCACACAACGGACGAGTATCCAAAACAAAACACACTTTATTAACAAACAGTCTAGGAACACGCAGGAGTAATAATAATTATAGATAAACAACCAAATAAACATAGACGACAGAATAGTGAACAGACAGAACTATGGGATTAAATACACAGGGAGAGTAATCAAGGTAAAACAGAACAGGTGCAGGAACTAATTAACAACCAGGGAAACTAACAATGACTGGGAACTCAGGCAAAACAGAGCATAGCACTGACTGAAAATGAAACCAAAACACAACATACACATTACAGTAACATAATGTGAATTTGTTGTAGGTTCCCTTTGCCAAAAACATCTATGGTCTTATTGGTCCCAATGGAGGGTTGGGATTTGCTATTGGTGAATATTATTTAATAATTTCTCATTCAGTATTAAAGAGAGAGTTTACCCAAAAATGCAAATTCTGTCATCATTTACTCATGACTTTCTTCTGTGGGGCACAAAAGTAGGTACAGTTTTTAAAAAAATGTCTCTTTGTTTTTGCCCATACAATGAAAGTCAGTGGGGTCCAATTTTGTTTTGGACCCCATTGACTTTCATTGTATGAGCAAAAACATTCTTTAAAAAAATCATCTTTTGTGTTCCACAGAACAAAGAAAGCATGAACAATGACAGAATTAAAATTTTTGTGTGAACTATGGCTTTAAGATACATAACTTGAAACAATCATTTATCATTGCATGACATATGGAAATAAACATTAATTATTTGTGCTTTTAGGAATGGTTGATTCTTCTATGATGGCAATAATGGGTTACTTAGTGGATATCCGACATGTCTCTGTGTATGGAAGCGTGTATGCTATTGCTGATGTGGCACTCTGCATGGGATTTGCTGTTGGTAATTGCACCTCAATGCAAATATATGTTTACTGATAGACATGTTTTGTACAATTTATTCCTAATGAAGGGAGACGTTTACACAACACTATTTTCAACTAAAAACGGAAAACTTTTTATTCATTTTGGCGGTTCCTTTACACGACAACAGCGTTTTGGGGGGCCTGAAAATGCAAACTTTTGAAAAAGGGTTTCAAAGTGCAAGTTATTGATAACAATACCGTTATCATCTCCATTAAAACTACAAAAATGTGAATTTGTGGAAAGGTGCACATGCACATGCTAATTACATTCAGTCTATGTTCAGTCTATATAAGCATAGTGTTTCTTTACAGAGTGACATCGCCAACTCCTGGAATGGAATGCATAATACAGCGTTTTTAGTCATTTTCATGGATCTGTGTGAATGGAGTTCATTTGACAACGTTGTAGCCTGTACGCGAAAAACGCAAAGAAAAAAACCTTTGTGTTTTTAGTAAATCTTTTTGTGTAAACGTATCATAGATGGGAAAAAAAACATCCCATTTAGATCTATTTTCTGCTCAAAACTGTTGTTAAGCACATGTAGTGTTTGCTCAACTTAAGAGCTCTGGGAGCCAAACTGACTCTTCCTTCTTGGTGCGTTCATGCTGCAGGTCCATCTACCGGAGGGGCAATAGTAAGAGCTATCGGCTTCCCTAATCTCATGGTGATCATCGGCATTGTCAACATCCTGTATGCGCCCCTTTGCTTCTTCCTCAAAAATCCTGCTGTTCGGGAAGAGAAGATGGTGAGACTCACACATGTAACTGTTCCTGCATGTCTTTATCAATATGCTTACAAATGTTTCATAATGAAGCCTGACGCTTGTTTCTCAAGGCTATTATAAATCAGGAGTGTCCAATGCATGTGAAGAGCTACAATACACAGCGCGGGTACAGAGAATTCCCGCTGAGTGATGACAGTGAGGAGGACACTGAAGAGTGATGTACACATACTCATAAAGTAACTTGTCAATGAATCATCAAGATTTATTGGTATAAAATTAACAATATTACTTTCCCCATCCTTCACTGTATGATTACATTTTTGTGTACAACTAGTGCAACATAAATATTGTTTTCTTACCTGCAGGCTTGTGTAATTGTTGTTTATCATGTCTTTTGTCAGTTGGATTGAATGAAATAAATGGGCCTACTTTGTCAACTTGATTTGATTGTTTTCATTGTGATGTGTCATACCCTTTAGTAGGGTGACCACAAGTACTGAAATTGGGAGCTTTGTCCAAGATGTAAGCAGTTCTCCGCATTTCAATTATGTCTGTATTATTTTTTCTTCCCTGAAATTATAATACCACAATAAAAAAAACTGCAACTGGTGTTTAAAAATCCATTTATGCAGCCGTCATGTTCTAGATAGAGCAGGGAAAATTACCAACCTCTGATGACGACTGGCTGAAGCAAAGGAATCATGTGGACCTCATCAAAAGTTGTTACATACAGCTACGCCAGCCAGGATTTCATGAATAAGGTCATCCTGGATAAGGATTTCTTGAATAAGGACATCCTAATCAAACCTGCCAAATCCAACAAAAATACAAGTTCAAGATGCACTGAATCTGGATTAATTTTTGATTTTAATCATTAAATCACATTTAATGTTTGCATGGTCTAATAAAAGAAAATAAACCAGTCGCTACTGTATTTTTGTAAAATGTGATTTTTACCTACTAGCCTTTTTCTTAGCTCATTATATTTAGCAGACTGAATATGTCTTGTAGAGTAAATTATTGTATCACTAGAACCTTGGCAAACTGAGTGCCAGTCACGGAGCCGGTCACAATTAACAAAGCTTACTGACAATTTAAAACATGTTATCATCCAACGTAATGGCAAATAGGCTTTCCAACTAAATCAATATTTACATATTATAATAGTAGTAAATGTATCTCCCTCACATGTCCCGCAAAAGTCCTGCAACAGAGCAAGTCACCCTTTTGTGCAGGTAGGATTTTACATCAGTAATGAAGAGAAAATCCATTGTGAGTGGGATGTCAACTTCTATTTGTATGTCTCCTGTGATGCACCAGTTATTTCCTTTGGATATGCATGAAATATTATTAAATTGAATGATTTTGATTTCCAGGGTAAAAGAGTAGGAAGTTGTGGACAAAAGGAAGAGCAGATGTGATGGATGATTTAATCGATATATCTTTGAGATCAACAACTAATATAAATCCAAAGCTAAATTAATAACTGGTTCTTCTAGGTCATTATACAAAACAGGTGCTTTTGTGTCCTTCATTTACATGTAAATGCTAACATGAACAGTAATTTTACAAAACACATCAAGAAACATCCAGTAACTTAATAATATACTTTAAAAGAACATACGTGTCACAGCCACCAGCACAATCACCAGCTCAGTACCCGTCTGCACTACACTTCCCAGCATTCCTTCTGATCCACACCTGCCACAGATCACCTCCTGATCACAGATCACCTGCACCTGTGCACCCTCATCAACACTACCTTCAAATGCCACCGTTCCCTTCTCCTCACGGTCTGTTCTCTTCAACGTCAAGGACAAGCACCACAGACCCTAAACTCACCTGAGATACCTACCAGTTCTACTCACCTGAGAACCTGCCTGTATCGTCTGATCTGTCTTCTCTGTCATCATCTGTTTCCCTTCATCATCTTCCTGGATCCTCCACTCAGCCAGCACCACCACCTCATCACCTGCACCAAAGACACAGCCTTACCAATCAACATTCATCAAAGTCATATCCTTAACTGTTGCATTCCCATCTGCTCTCCCTTTACCTACAAATAAAGACTTGTTTATACATACCTCGTCTGTCCTCTTCTGGTACGTATGTGCGAACTGAATGTTTTGGGACACTTAATTGCATGCTATTTACAATTAAATGAAAATGTATAGTTTAAATGTATTTTAAATGCTTTATTCTTTCTGACCCACTTAAAGGATTAGTTCACTTTAAAATGAAAATTAGCCCATGATTCACTCACTCTCAAGCCATCCTAGGTGTACATGGCTTTCTTCTTTCTGATGAACACGGAGTTATATTAATAAATATCCTGACGCGTCCAAAATTTGAGCAGGGAATGTTTCTGAAATTTGGTTGATTTTGACATACAAATTACCCAAATGTGTTTATGTCTGAGAACCTTTTATACATCTTTTATACACATACTTAACTGCAGATAGTGAAATGACATACACTGTGTGGTATAATACAAATATTTTGAGTGTCCCTTATTTTCCTATAAAGAACCACGATTGTCCCTTATTTTCCTTTCCAGAAGTTGGCAACCCTAGTCATGGCGCTACTCTGAATAAAGGCTTGCGAGTGAATGCAAAGTTTCTCGGTATTCCATGACGCTTTAGTGGCTCTATAACATTCTGTTTGGATTTCATTGTAATTATATTTATATATTACATAAAAGGGGCCTTTTATTTCATTAACATTATCTTATGTGCAAGTATTTTTTTAATAGGTTACTTAGGACAGTGTAATAAGAAATAGTTTAGTATGAGATGGGATGATAATTTATTAGCAGTTTATTTGACTAACATAATCTGTAAAATCTTACAGAAAAATCACCGTTAGCAACAGAAAAAGTCACAAGTGATCACTAATATAACTTTTTTAATTCAAGTGCCTTGGCTGTTTACTTAGGCCCCGTCGACACGGAGACGAGTTTAGCTGTATACGCAAAAATTTTGTATCGTATAGGCATTTCGTCCAGACGGATCCGGCGTTTTCAGAAGGTGAAACCGCTATTTTTTGAAACCGGGTCCCAGAGTGGATAAATCTGAAAACGTGTGTACAGCCACATCCGTATATTTTCAGCAACAACAACAATAGCGGACTACATGCTTCGGTTCGTGCTGCAGAAGCTACTGAGCCTATTACCTTTACTAAAATAAAGCTTTATTTCTAAGCTTTACTAAAGTTTATATACAGCGCGCAAGCTTTATGCGCATGCTCCAAGTCTTATTCTCCATTTTTAGTGTATCCCTGTGGCAGAATTACAGCGCTCTGTATTTACTAAAAGTAGAAAAATCTAATAGTGGTGTAATAAATGAAGTAAATCAGTATATGGAACGGATGTACTATGATAATGTGCATATTTATACAGATGGTTCAAAAGATCCAGAATCCAATAAGACAGGAGTAGCAATAGTCATACCACAACAAGAAGTAATTATTACAAAAAGAACACCAGACTACTTATCTGTATTTACTACAGAATTGATTCCTATTGTCATAGCTTTACAATGGTTGGAAGAGACTCAGATTAAGAAAGCAGTGGTATGTTCAGATTCAATGGCGGCGTTAAGAAGTATTCAATCGGGTCAATCAAATTGCAGACAAGATATTATTATAGAAATAATGCAACTGCTGTATAGATTACATGATCATGACAGGGTTGTGTCATTTTTATGGGTCCCAGCACATGTTGGAATAGATGGAAACGAAATGGCAGATAAACATGCTAAAAGATCATTGAATAAAAATAATGTAGAAATTGATGTAAAAATCAGTAAAGCAGAAGCAAAGATAATTATAAAGCAAGCTGTTATTAAATCTTGGCAACAAAAATGGGATATGGAGAAGACAGGTAGACATCTATATAAAATCCAAAAGAAAGTAGGATTACAAATTAATGAGACTGGAAGTGACTTTAAAAGAAGAGAAGAAGTAATAATAACACGATTAAGATTAGGACATTCATCTTTAAATGGAAACCTGCATAAAATCAGGAAGCACCCTTCAGGGTTTTGTCGATTTTGTGGTGAAATTGAAACAGTGGAGCATATTTTATTACAGTGTAGAGCATATAGTAAAGAGAGACAAATGCTAGAAACAAAGATACAAACAGAAGGTGCAAATAATATGTCATTAGAACTGATATTAGGCAATAGAAAATTCAGAAGAATGATAATAAAATATATAATAGATACAGGAAACTTCAGGAGAATATAAGTCTTTATATAATGTTTATATAATTTTTTTTTTTTTTTTTTTTTTTTATAGATGTGTGTATGTATGTATGTGTATATATATATATATATATATATATATATATATATATATATATATAGATATATATATATATATATATATATATATATATATATGGATGTAGATATAGATATATAATCCTTCCCATTGTCACTTCACACTCCAGTTCAGTTGGTGGCGGTAATGCACCAAAAGTTGGCTTGCCCACCGCCAATAAACGTCACAAGAAGAAGAAGAAGAAGAAGAAGAATTACAGCGCCACATACTGATCTGGCATGTATACTACATCGTTTTGAGTCGGTTTCAGTGGTTTCGTGTATACGCAGATATTTCTTGAGACGAGGAAAAAAAAAAAAAAGATCGGATAGGGAAAGATCTGTCTTCGTGTGAATGTAGCCTTAGCTTGGATATGTCGTTTCAACATAGGAACTTTTAGAGTACGGTTCAAGTTTCTGAGGAAATATTTTATGGTTGCACTTAAACAACCCGCTGTTTAGGTCGAAGTGATGTAGTTACAGATTATGTTATGATAAATAATTTCATTGTTTTTATAGTACATAGAGTAAGACTAAATCATTTAAATGATTCCAGAAAATACATGCTAGATGTGGTAAGACTATTATAGAAATCAGTGGTTTTGAGTTGCTATTAATAATTTTGTCATGTAATCTTCATATTTCTCTACGTTCACGGACAGTTAAATTTAAAACAATGCAATGGATGTGGCACACATTCTTCAGAAGATGAAAATCGGAGACACAGTGGGCTCCTGCTCTGTGCTTGCTGCTTTGAGCCACATTCACGAGCAGTTCGAGGTGGAGGACTCTCATGAGAATCGCGCGCGCATCTTGGAAAACACAGCAGAGCTTCTCGCAAACGCTCCTCTTTCTTGGCTCTTTCCTGAAGTGAACACTGATATACGAGGCCAGTATTTGGGCTTAGTGAACTCATTTACCCGTTACGCTGCCCTACCAGTATGTGACACAGACAGCGGCACTTTACCTGCTAAGAATTACGAGGACATACCGGCCAAAGCTCAGGCTGTTAGTACTGTGTTACTTGTGTTGTCTCTGCAGATTCAGAAAGCACTGGAGGATCAAAACAGTCCAGCTATCAGGTCTCTCGGTCGCACACTAGCCCCCACCTACTGTATATTCTCCATTACACATTTGCAGGAGCAGCCTTGGACCAGTGCAGCCTCCAGAAAAAGAGCTCGGGAACTCTTAACATCAGCTGTGGAATTGACAGGCAGCAGGTCAGTGCAGGAGCTGCTGTCTGGAAAACTTGATGACGACCAGAAAGGAGTTCTGGGGCCAGTTCTTGACACACTGAAGCCAGAATTAACCAAGTAAGTTTCATAAAGTCACATCATCAGTACAAAAGCTCTGCGAACCTATATTTTGTAAATTAGATGGTCAGTTCCTACTATGCAGTAAATTTTAAGACATAATATATTGTAAGTCTTAATATACTCTATATAGTATATAGTTTTGTGTTTAATATACAATTTTTAGTTTTGTTAGTGTAGTTTTTTTAGAATTAGTTTTCAATATGAAATATTAAACAACATGGGAACATAAATGTTTTTTGTTTTCTTATCTCAGAAATATTTTATTAATAATATTAAATGAATATTATTATTTTTAATGATCTCAAAAATATTCAGTTAGTGATCTTTTTTGAACAGTATTTGGTCTTTGAACAACCAGTTCTTTTAAAAAATTCAGTCAAAAAGATTTATCATTAGCAAATTGGTCTGAATCAAAACAACTTTTTAAATCCACATCCAGTAATCACAAATGACTGGAAACATTGTAGAACAATCATTGAAATTCACTGGTCAAAAAGTCAAGTCACCTTTATTTATATAGTGCTGCATCACACAAGTCAGATTTGTGGATTGATATTATTCAAGATTTTTCCTCCAGCTCCTTCTGCTTGAAGATCGGGATAAATAATGCCGGCATTTGTTGGAAAGGAGGAGTAATAGTCTGACCAGCAGGTTGAAACATGAGGCAGAGCTGTCGTTTAGCCAGTAGTGGACAACAGGCTTATCAGTGACTGTAAGCACGATGAAACTGAGTTGCAGTCCTAGCAGGTCTGGCATGGTGCATTCATAGTGCCGAGGACTTATCTGGCAGCCACCCAGTAATGCATTACATTAATCAGCAAGATTTTAAAGTCTCACTATTATGAAATGGTCTAAATCCCAACTGGAATTTCTTGCAGATAACATTTCTTACCAAGAAAGAACATGGTTGTGACCACTTTTTCTAGTATTTTTGACAGAAAAGAGAGATTTGAGATTGGTCTGTAGTATAGAAAAGAGTGTGAGTCATGTTAACTTTCTTGTCATTGTGTAAATGATCGAGTTAAATTTAAAAAAGCTTGACCGGAGCATATTTCTGAAAGTCTGCTTTTCTTTCTTAAATTACAACACAGAATTGATTGACCCAGGAGCACATAATAAATAGTACCTTTAAATCAGGCACATATGTGATGTCCACAAGTCTCAGGCCATTTCATCACAAGAATCATTAACAGCAAGTAAATGGTCTCAGAACAGAAAGTGTTTTAAATACTAATAAATGCACTCCATTCTGTTCAGGGAGAGCTGGAAGCGTAACCAGGCAGTGAAGCATGTGTTCTCCTGGGTGCTGGTTCAGGTTGGACGACCCTGGTTAACCGAGTATTTGGAGAAGGTGTTTCCACCATCTTTGCTTATATCCGATGATTATCGCACAGAAAACAAAGTATTGGGTGTGCACTGCCTGCATCACATTGTTCTCAATGTGGTAAGTCATTTTTGTAAATATTTTGTCACCACAACTGTCTTTGTGTGCAAAAAAAATGTTCCAGAAACTAAATCTGCCTACAGAGCAGCACTATAAGGCATCATAAAATGTGACATGAATGGAGAAGGTAATCCTAGAATATGTTAAAGTAAGCTCCATGAAATAAGCTGATGGCAGTTAAGAGCAATGTCAATGATAAATATGTTTGTATTTTAATAAATACTGAACACTCTGCAGCTGTTCATGTATCCTCAAAATGTGTCTCTGAATTTAAGTGACTTTAATAATGTGCTCCTGGCATTCATAAGACAGACGCTAGAGAACATAATAAGTCTTTGTATTTTTTTTAATTGATGTACAAGTATTTAATGTGTGTTCATTTGGCTTTCTCCTTCCTTAGCCAGCTGCTGATCTGAGGCAGTTCAACAGAGCGCAGGTGCTCTATCATGCTGTATTCAATCACTTATACACATCTGAGGCTACGCTTATACAGGTGATGCTTTCACATGTGCGTACTTGAATGCAGATTTGTGGTTTTCATTTTTAGATTAGGTTATGTATCTCACCTTTTTGTGTATTATCTTCAGGTTGTGCTGCCCTGCCTTATGGATTTGCTGTCAGTCCTTGAGAAACCTCCAGCCCTTGCAGGTATACCACGTAAACCAAATCGCTTTGACAATATGCTCCGGCACATCTTGACATACATGGAAATGGAGCACAAGCTTGACCTTCGTCGTGTATATGCCAAAAATCTTGTCTTACTTATTGAGAGGTGAGACCTACATTATTTGCAGTAAAGTCCTACTCGATATTGGTTATTTCAGTAATTGGTTCCTTTTTAGTCTATCTCTGCAAGACAGACTTTTCAGGATAGGAGATGGATGTGGATGTGGTCCTTAAAGAGTCACTTCAAGAGTCAAATAAAGCCTATAAAAAAATCAGTCTTCATGTATTTTACTACACTACAGTATGTGATTCTTATTAAGTGGGGGTCATTTTTTAGGATTCTTTACCTTAACCTAAGTCTCTAAGATCCTGACACTTTGCACTTCTGGAGACTCCAGGTAGGTTGCAGTTCTGGAAAATGGTGGCGCTGGAGACTAAAGGGTTCCTGATGGTTTCACACTTAATTCTTCACCTTAATTCTTAATTGTTTTGCAGTTAACATGTCTTTTCTTCTCCACCTGTTTTTGTCTGACCCTGCTGACCCAATGAGCATTTTGCTGTCCAATGGTCATGCCTTAAAGGGTTAGTTCACCCAAAAATGAAAATAATGTCATTTATTACTCACCCTCATGTCGTTCCACACCCGTAAGACCTTCATTCATCTTCGGAACAAAAATTAAGATTATTATTTTATTATAAAGTTATTTTGTTTTTTTGGCGCACAAAAAGTATTCTCGTCGCTTTATAATATTAAGGTAGAACTACTGAACTCGCATGAAGTGTTTTAAATATGTTTTTAGTACCTTTATGGATCTTGAGAGAGGAAATGTCATTGCTTTGAATGCAGGCCTCACTGAGCCATCGGATTTAATCAAAAATATCTTAATTTGTGTTCCGAAGATGAATGAAGGCCTTACGGGTGTGGAACGACATGAGGGTGAGTAATAAATGACATTATTTTCATTTTTGGGTGAACTAACCGTTTAACTTTGCAGTTTCTAGTACTGCATTAGTATTGCATTCTTCTCAACCATATTTGACACACAAGAGCAAACATCATTGGTTCTTACAGAAGCTCAAAGTGCTTGGTGACACGGGAACAAACCGTCTCGGGGTACGACTGTAACCCTGGTTCCCTGAGAACAGGGAACGAGACACTGCGTCCTAGAACACAACTGGGGAACGCCCTCGCGTGACCGGTGTCTGAAACAATCTGTCAAATCACGACAATCCTATTGGCCGGCGACAGCCTATGACGTAGTACAGGTGTAACCAGGAAGTACACCTGGAGAACATGTCATCCGCTTTTCGTCTGAAGGGACTGACAGCAGGCAGAATGGAGGCATGGCAACGAGACGCAGTGTCTCGTTCCCTGTTCTCAGGGAACCAGGGTTACAGTCGTAGCCCAAAAAGAGGCCTAGTCCACCAGCAACCTGTCTGTTTATAGAACAGAGTCCCTTACTTAAAAACCCAAGAAGGGCAGCCAAATGAGAGGGTTTGCAGAAAGGCAAAAACCACAAAGTGGCATGCCATACTCATGCAGTCTAAAGGCTGCGCTTCTCTTTGAACCCGGACCGGACCGTCAGAAAAGTTCCAGCTCAGGGAACATGCTCATCATCGGCCCAGCCTCAGGACCAATGTAGAAGCGCCAGTGGGGACAAAGGGTACAGAGGGACAGAAGAAGAGTAGAGGGTGGAGTGTGCAAACCCTCAGAAAGAGAAGAAATACTTACTGGCGTTCAGAACGCCTGCGCTGTATAACTTTCCTAAGATCCTGCTTCTTCCTCCTAGCTTCTCTGCGACCTGCTCCTCCTCTGAGGAGGGGCCCGAGCGGCGACGCTAGATTTCTGGCCCTGTCTATGGTCCTCAGACCAGGACGGGCCAGGTCCCCCCGGCTGTCTGGGCGTGGATTCAGTATGCAAGATTTAAAAGCTGCTGAGCGTGCCCTCGCCTCTTTGAGCTTTCCAACAACCGCCTCAACGGAAGTGCCAAAAAGTTCAGAGGGCGAGACTGGGGCATCGAGGAGAAAACCCTTCTCTTTCTCCCCGATATCCGCCAAGTTCACCCACAGGTGTCTCTCCGTTGCCACCATTGCCGCCATCGCCGCCATCGATCTACTGATTGCGGCAGCGGTCTGCTTAGTGGCACGGAGAGCCAGATCTGTGGTGCGGCGCAACTCAGCTACCGCCTCAGGTGAAAGACCCTGACCCTGGTCTAAATCCTTCAGCAGATCAGCCTGGTAAGCTTGAAGCACTACCATAGTATGTAGTGAAGCACCAGCCTGACCCGCCGCTGCGTATGCTCTGCCATTCAGACGTGAGGTGGTCTTAAGCGGTCTGGTAGGCAGAGCCGGAGCTTTAAGGGTTGACGCCCCCCCTGCCGACGAGATAGTTCGCAAACATCTCGTCAATGGGAGGCATCACCACATATCCATGATCACGCAACCCTTCAACATTGGCATAGTTCGCATACCCATATCGATGGATGTGGGCTGAATACGGGTTCTTCCATGCTTTCTCGATCTCAGAATGGAGATCGGGAAGGAATGGAAGGCTCACAGGGGCTGCACGACGGTGGCCAGAAAGATAACATTCATCCAATCTACCACGAACAGTCTCTTCCTGAACGCGCTCCCACGATAGCTTTAATCTATCTGAAGCGCGCCCCATCACGTCAAGCAGCTCCTCATACGCGGGGCAGGATGGCCGAGATGGCTCAGATCTAACACTTTCATCGCCAGCCTTGGCCATCGACTGCTCTTCATCTTGGCTAGGAGCCAAAAGAGCACTATCTGCTGAACCAGAGGATGCAAGAGAAATAGCATCCTCCTCAAGCAGATCACTCTCGCGAACCGCCGAATCGCGAGAGACAGTGACACCCTTCTCAAAGCGTTTGGTGAGCTCCACCTGTGAACCCCACAACTTAAGCCGCCTCTCTGCCTCAGCACGAGAGGGGCCCGAGCCGCCAGGCACAGATGTCTGTTCTTCCTCTCTCAAGAAGATGGACAGACGAGAGCGGAGCGTCCTCATGGGAAGACGCTCACAGTGCACACAAACTGCTCTGTCGAGAACAGAGCGTGCATGCTCTTTGCCCAGACAATGAACGCACAAGTCATGTGTATCCTCCGGTGTCAAATATCTAGGACATGGATCAGCACAATGCTTGAAACGTTTCTCAGCCATGAAAAAATTGTCTTACCTTGAAAAGATCGCTACAGACAAACAGTCCCTGAAGACGAGAAGAGCATGACATGTTCTCCAGGTGCCCCTTTTATACTTCCTGGTTACACCTGTATTACATCATAGGCTGTCGCCGGCCAATAGGATTGTCGTGATTTGACAGATTGTTTCAGACACCGGTCACGTGAGGGCATTCCCCAGTTGCGTTCTAGGACGCAGTGCGAGTTCCCTTTCGAAAGGGAACTTATTGATTATCGCGTGCCAAGAAAGCTTTCATTTACCATATTTAATTAGATTTTTATAGGTTTGGGACATTTTTGGGTGAACTATTCCTTTAATATTCGAATGGACATTTTGGCACTATCTTAGGCTAATGTTGTAGTTAATGAAGCCTTTCTAAAATCTCGCCAATAGCTGGAACCACTTTTTTGGTGAGTGTCCAAAAAATCTTGGAGGAAAAATGCAGTATAAATTTATTTGTGGTGTTATTTTTATTACTATGTTGCACATTTAGAATATTCTTAACTAGATTTGCATAATAGTGATAATATTACTCATCTTTAGATACTTTTATGTTCCAAGTTGTCTGTCATTTATTATTTCATGTTGTTATCTTAAAGGATGGGTATAGTAATTATTCGTCACCTAAAAAGGCTGGAGAGGGTGATTGTAGGATACTTGGAGGTGTCAGATGCTCCAGAGGAAGAATGCAGACTGAGTATCCTGGATGCTCTGCAAAAGACAATACAGATTGCTTGGCCATGGTAACCATGCAAAGCACCATACATCACCAATGCTTCAGTGCGACTACATGAGAGTTCTTACAATATAATACTCTACTTTCTTGTATTTCAGATGTATTTTGCTTAATACTCTAAACACAATGTTTGTTTTTATGCATCTCTCTAGTATGGAGAAGAGAATGGGTTTGCTAACTCAGAGTCTTCTGAGGTTTCTAGTTGACATCTCATCAGACTCATTACCCACTCAGCTGAAAGAGCACCTCATGACCGAAGCATCCCATTGTTTACTGCTGCTCAACCACTGCTCAAAGGGAAAACTACAGGTGAGAATATCGATTTTTATTTTTGTGAAATCTTGTGATTATAGAACACAGGTGTCAAACTCAGTTCCTGGAGGGCTACAGCATAGACATAATAAATACATAGACGCCTCATTGGCCGCTTTTGACCATTGCTGCGATGCATCAACAAGTCCGCCATATTGCTTCGGGGCAAGACCGCTTAATAAACAAATGCAAGTAAATGGGGAGTAAATTTTTGGGAAGTAAATTTTGTCCTTTTCTGGACAAGAAGTGCAATAAAGTTTACATTTCTCAACAGATTTCAGTGGTTTATGATCTATGTGGAGTACGAAAAAGGTTCTGTCTCCAATTACTCAGAATCTCGCTAGTTAGAACTTGAAAATCATTCATTGTTAATAATTGTGGAGATGTCCCTAATGTTATATAATTTAATGTACATGAAATGTGCACATCGTTTTGAATTGTGGAAATGGCTTTTTGTCTTCAACACTGTCGTTTTACCTTTTTCTCGTGCCTTTAGCTTTTTCCCTTGAATCATATCACAGGATGTCACAGGACAATTTGCAGCTTAAAAACGTATTTATCTGAAGCATTTATCTTAAGGCCCTAATCATTTTAATAATTTATTTTTATATGTGTTGCCTCCTAACCTTATGCTTGCAGTTTAACACACAAATGTTTGTTTATTATTCATATTCATAACACAACAATAAATGTCTTTATAGAAATTTTATTAGTAAAAAAGACAAAATTGTCTCTCCATTTTAAATGGACAGCATTATATTTAATTGTGTCTGGCAGTTATTGTGGTCTTAAAAATGTTAAACATTTAATTATCTATAAGCATTTCACAGATTTACTGTCAGTACATCATAGTTATATAAATGCTAAAATGCATTTATTTCCATTCAAATGGATAAAAACATATAGAAAAGGATTGGGCTTAAAGGATTAGTTCACTTTCAAATGAAAATTACCCCAAGCTTTACTGACTCTCAAGCCATCCTAGGTGTATATGACTTTCTTCTTTCTGATGAACACAATCGGAGAAATATTAATAAATATCCTGATGCATTCGAGCTGTATAATGGCAGTAAGTGTTACCAAACGAGTATGAGCTGAAGAAAGTGTCTCCATCCACATTCATCCATCATAAACATATTCCACACGGCTCCAGGGGGTTAATAAAGGCCTTCTGAAGCGAAGCGATGCATTTGTGTAAAAAAAGAAAATCCATATTTAACAAGTTATGAAGAAAAAAAATATCTAATTTTCGCCAGACTGCCTTCCGTATTCTACTAACGAAGAAAGTGTAAAATTCTAGCAGTTCAAAAAGCTTACGCTATGTCCTACACCTTCCCTATTCAACTTAAGGAACTGATGCGAAGCCCAGTCTTCTTTATAAGTGACTAATTAGAACTTATGAAGCTGTTATGAGATCTTGTTACTCTGATACATATTGCATGCAGTTTTTACATGTTAAATCCACTCTTCCATTTTTTCCTTGCCTTCTTTCACCCTCTTTTCTACAGACTCTTCTGAGAGAGGTAGACAGCAGTTGTGTCCCTGACCCTGTGTTGATGTGTATCCAGAAAGTCACGGCAGCACCACTGTCAATAAGCTGTTAGACTACTTTCCACTTTTCCCATTTATGGAGATAAAGTTGGCTGAGTAGAATCTGATTCAGTGATCAGTTCACTTCATGCTATGACTGTAATACACTCTTTGTGTGGACTATCCAAGGAAACTGTTTATACATATCTCAGAGAGAGCAAGAGAGAAATAAAATAAGGATAATACAACCTGACTTCAGAGATTTTTTCCCACAAGTCTTTTCTCAGTTACATTTAAATAAACATTTTGAATAAACTGTACTTGCTATACACAGCCAAGTCTCTTTTAAAGTGACCATACTTCATACAGGTTTTGTCCATAGTTACACATTTGTACATTTGTAAATACAAGTTATACTTTTGTTCTAAATTACTTCAGGTAACCTGTAAATAACGTATTCATTCTAATGTATACAATATAGCTTATATACTGTATATAAACAGTGCCCTCCATAAGTATTGGGACAGTAAAGACAAAATTGCTCTGTTAGCTGTGGTGTTAAGACATCTATAAATATGATTAAAAGATTAATATGAGGCAGAAGTACAGAATCACATTTTATTATTGGCTGTTTCAACAAAATGTTTTACTAAGAAGAACAGCACTTGTAGAGTTTCATCCCTCTGCCTAAGGTGAGCATAAGTTTTGGGACAGTTTAACTTAAAGCAAATGTAGGCTAATATTTAATTGTAAATCCCTTGCAAGCAATCACAGGAGCGAGTCTGTGACCCATAGACATCACCAGACTCTTGGTTTCACACTTTGAAATGCTTTTCCGGGCCTTTAATACAGCCATTTTCAATGGTTGCTTGTTTTGGTTGCTTTTGTTTTGTTTCTGCCTTTAGTCTCCTCTTCAGCCGGTGAAATGCTTGTTCAATAGGATTTAAACTTCTGACCGAGTTCTTTAGTGCTTTAAATCACATAAAATATTTTGATAATTTGATCATCTCTATTCAGTTTTTACAAAATATTAGTTGTTTTCATGCCTTTTGCAAGACATTGCACCTTTTCATGCATTTCATCTTTAGAAAGATCTTTTTCCTCCCCATATTGCATGAGAAATTTGATTTGCTTAATGTAGAACCTCTTTAAGTAGGGTTTCCATTTACTTAAAAAGACCTGGCAAACTATTTAACAAACCTGTCTGAGATTGAAATCAGTATCTAAAAAGATGTGAGAAATAAAACACTTTCTTTGAAAAACTAAAATCTGAGTGTTTATTATACTGATGCATAATTTAAAACACAATGGCCAAGTTTCACAGACGGGGCTTAGACTAAGCCAGGATTAGGCCGTAGTTCAGTTAGGACATTTAAGTAGCTTTTATAAATGTGCCTTAGAAAAAAAAAAAAACATTACTGGTGTTCATCTTGAGAAAAAACAATGACATTTTAAGATATGTCAGTGCAAGTTGCTTTCAGTTAAACAGCTCAAACATGCATTTTAGTCTGGGACTAGCTCAAGCCTTGTCTGTGAAACTGGGGGAATGTTTTGACTGAATTTATTTTTATTTTTTTTGCACAGTGGATATTGGAGGAGCTGTAAGGAAGTAAGTTTTTTTTCTGCTTTCTATCGATTTTCTTATTTATTTGTATTTTCTTATTTTTGTTGCTGCTCCTCCATCTTAAATAAGAAGGGCTACTATATCCTTCAATCTGCCATAATACTAACAGCACTGCCGTTTTTAATAAAATCATAACCCACCACACTGATCTTTTTTTGGAGCCCCACTGCATCATAGTTTCAATCATTAAAAATGGCTGACATGGTTCTGAAAATGGTTCTTCTCCAACATTGTAAGAAGAACCGCATTATTTTCTCCGTTGCTGGTGAGAGAAAACAATTGAGTTGTAAAGTCTCAAGTCTCTTGCAGCTGGATGGATGCTAGGTAACATCAAAATTACAACCTGATAATAATGATAATACTCACCAATATAAAATATTAATTTCATGGTTTTAAAACCAGTTAACAAATCTTTATCTTTTTGGACATTGAGAACATCTTGTTTGGGTTGGGGCTTTCCCCCTAATTTTTCTCTTTGCATTAAATTCTTTGAAATTAACAGCATTTTCACTGTAGGCAGTCTGACTGTAGTAATGTTTTCTAATGGTCTGCAGTTTAATTGCTGGTGGGTGTATGAGATGTAAAAGTTGATCCAACTAAAACATGCATTCAAACACAACACTAATATAAATGTATAGATGTTTTTCCCCATTAGAACTCCAACAAGCCAAACGAACAGGCACTAAAATATATAGCCTTCACATATGCCATTTCAAATAAAGTTTATAACTGTATGAATATGGGTCAAAGTTGACCCAAAAGTACACAAAGTGATGCTTTGCAACAGCATAAGCACAGATGAAACAGGTCAATGTACGAACAATTCCACCACATTAAAAATTTTGGTGTACATTGTTATTGTACAGCTATAATAAAAGTTAGCAAGTTCCATGATTTGGAAATGTTCCACAAGGCAGCAGAGTTACTACAGTTGGTGTGATCATCTCTATGTGGCCTTGCTTTTCTGAGCTGGTTCCGTCTCTTGTTCGTATTCTATCTCTACATAGGCACGCTTTTTCCTGATTGGGCCTTTGAGTGGAGCTTTTCCTTTCATTTTGGCCTTGATCTTTTCCTTCAACTCTTCTTCCGACTCTTCCTCACTGGATTCCTCTTCGTCATCCTCCTCTTCATCACTGCTTCCCTTCAGGTTGTTCATATCCTGTAAAATAAAATCACGATTTAAATACCACTCTCAGATATTAAATCATGTGTGTTTTTTTTTTTTTTTTTTTTTTTTTATGTAACATTTCTAAATTACCTCAAAATCACTGAGATCACTCTCTTCAATCTCATCCTCAGCAATAAATTCTCTCGTCCCAGACACCTGAAAGAAAAAAAAAAAAACACAGCTTTGCCAACACAAGAATAAATTACACATTTAAATATATTAAAATAATAATAAAAAAAAGTAATTTTAAATTATAATAATTTGAGTCTTGGTGAGCGTAGGAGACTTTTTTTTTTTTTCCTGGAAAGTCAAACATTTTTAAAATCTTACCATTCCCAAACTTTTGGAAAGTAGTGTACACTGTCCTGTAATAGACATACAAGTAATAAAAACATTACACTGACGGGAAAAAAAAATTAGTACCTCTTCATCTTCCTCTTCCTCTGATTCTGATTCAGTCTCCTCATCCTGTTTTTCCATAGCTTTATCAAAGGCATGGATGGGGAAGTTGTATATGTCTCCATACTAAACAAATGAAAAAGGAAACTTTAAATGCAATCACTGATCTGGCACAAAAGCAGGAGACACATGTCCCAAAAATGCACGTACTGTTCCTTGTTTTAGACGGTCTAGCAGTTCTTTTTCTATAGCATTTTCCAGCTGAGCAGCAATAAGGGCTTTTTCCTGTTGGTGAGAAGAAAAGTGAGTAAATACCACACAAATTCAACTCCACATCTGATCCAAAGAGTTATTTTAAATAAGGGTGAGAACTAAGCTGTCTGTATAAACACTCAATGAACAAAATAAAAATACAGGAGATGGGGTTATATTCAGGATCGCATACATCATCAGTAAAATCACTCACCTCCCTCCTCTTTTCTCGTCTCTCTACTTTTCGACTAAGTGGAACCAGTTTTCTCCTGGATACAAAAAAGGCACCATGTAAGAGATCATATAGTCAGCCAGGCACTGAAATTACACAACTGTTCACCTTTTATTTTATTTTATTTTTAAAGAACTGAATACTGATCAAAAGTGACAGTAAAGACATTTACAATGTTACAAAAGACTTCAAATAAATTACATTCTTTTTAACTTTATATTCAAAGAATCTTGAAAATGGTTTCCACAAAAATACTAAGCAGCACAACCATGTTCATCATTGATAATAATGAAATGTTTCTTGAACACCAAATCTGCATATTATAATTACTTTTGAAGGATCATGTGACAGTGCAGACTGGAGTAATGGCTGCTCAAAATTCAGCTTGCCAAAACAGGAACAAATAACATTCTAAAATACCATACAAAGAAGTTATTTTAAATTGTAATAATATTTCACAATATTACTGTACTGTATTTTCAATCATATAAATGCAGCTTTAAGAGCAGAAGAGACTTACTTCAGAAATAAATATATATACAAATTTTTTTAAAGACGCCAAACTTTTAAATGGTAGTGGTATTACATGGCTACTTAGGACACAAAGAACGGACATTAATTATTATTTTGAGCTGAAATTATTTGATGTGAAAAGAGAGATCATGGAATGTGCTAGCACAACCTTCACAGAATGCAGCAGTTGAGAAAGGTACTCACTGTCGTTTCAGTGTGAGTTTGCGGATTCGAATTAGATACTGTGTGATCTTCGTCAAGCGCTGTTTGCACTTGTGTCGGATGTACCGCGGCCAATAGATAAGGTTCTCATCAATCTGTTCCAAAGCCTTTGCATAGTTTCTATCAAGTTTCACCTGAGAAAGAATTAAAGTAAGAATAGCACAGACATTTCAATGTGAATGATATCAAATGATCCATGTTTCTTGCTCGTTTTGATTCTCATACCTTCTCCCACATGCGAGCAGGAAATGCTGCTCTCTCAATAACTTTCATGTAAAGATAACACTGGCCTAATGAAACAGAACAGTTGTAATGATTAATAAATATTCAGAAACATTTTGCTGACGTTTAAGTTCTCAGAGTTGCAAAAACTGCTTTTGAAGTAAATCATTAGTCTACCTTTCTCCTCTCTTACAGTAGCATACTGACTGTTGGCAAGAGGACAAGATGATCGATTGCAAAGGCCTGTGATGTTGTATTCATTTCGACAGAACTGTTGAGTTTTCGTTCTTCAACAAGAAATCAAAAAGTTAGATGTCATGTTCTTATACACAATTTGGGTAATGGATATGAAAATAAGAAAAACAATTAGTGGGAGCAATCACATATACTTACTTTACTTTGTAGGAACAAAAACTCTTATTGCCGATAAGGTCCCATATAACCTTTAAAAGACAGGTGATTCAAAATCAAAGATTATGTTCAACAACATAAAATAAACTAATTGATGTACATGGGACATTCTTTTATCTTACTGTTAAAACAGAAACATCACAATCTATGAAATATTTTTGTACGTTTTTTTTCCTCAATTATTACTGGTTCATTCAAATGTTATCATTCGATTCATCCGTGTTGTTTGTCAATAAAAAATAGTATATGTCAATATCATTATAATATATATAGATTATACGTTATATTTTCATTAGCTTTTCTTGTAACGCTTTACTTACGTCGTCGTGTTGCATTTTGGCTGCTTGTTTGGATGGTCTTCACTTTATCATTTACGCTAATTTGATACAATGAAATTACGCTTTACCAGCGCTAATTTGATACAATGAAATTAACGATAAAATGTTTATAATAGCCCAATCAACTGTGATCAAATAAATACCACATGGAAGTTACAGGCGGCAGCCATGTCACATTATGCGCTACCGAAAAACACCTCGCGAGTGTATAAATATTCTTCTTCTTGTTTAATGGCGAGCCACTCTGTAGCATTGCCGCCATCTACTGTACTGGAGAGCAAACTGTATTTCTTGCGTGGGTGCCTGGAGTTTAAAATCTGTATGGATGTTTCCGTCCCAATCAGAGCGCATGTTAGTCAAAATAAAATGAAGTAAAAATAAAAGTAACATACTACAATACACTTACTTACAAAAAGTACATGATACGCCGTTTCAGATACATCACACTCACACACATCAAATAACCCATTTTCATGCAAACCCATAAAGTTCCCATGAAGTTCCCATTGATTTCAACCCTGTGTGACCCAGTAATACCAGTAAGACAGTAATAGTAAAATATTTTCTATTTCCTCCCTGGCAATTTATCCTAATACTGTCTGTGCACCATCTCCCTGTGTTATTATTGTCCCATCTCATTTGCCATTTATTCATTAACTTTTTTCTTTAAAATCGATTTTGACTCCTTTCCAATAGGTAGGCTAACATCCACCTCTCTCTTGTCTATAGCGCTTTTTTTTTCTTTCTTTTTTTTTTTTTTTTTTTTTTTGCTAGTTAGCAACTTAATTTCCAGATATATCATATGAATAGGCTACCGCTTATATCAGTCTTAAGTGTGAACATCCTTACAAGAAGGTTGATAAATTTAATTACTTTTTATAATAGACTAACTCCATGCCTGAAAACAAACCACCTTTTTTAATAGCATCGCAGATGCAGAAAAAGTGTTTGACAGGGTGGAGTGGTCATTTCTTTTATCCACAGTGCATCAATTCGTTTTTAAAACACATTTCTCCAATTAGATCAAAATACTCCCATGTAGCCTCAGTTGTGGAAGCAAGTCATTGTTTTGCAAGTCTCAACTAATGCTGCGTTCCAGACGAGGTTGGACCTGGGAATATAAATTAAATGTCCCACTTCAGTGAGTTCCAGTAAATCACACGTCACGTTCACATGTTGACCACATGATGTCGCCATGACACAATGAGAGCAATTATCATAATCATAATGAGCTATAAAGAGCTTTATTGCCAAGTGTGCTTGCACACACAAGGTATTTTTCTTGGTACTGAAGCTTCCAGAGCACATAAACAATACAACAACAAGAAACATAGTAATAAAATTAAAGATAAAAACAGTGGCGGGGTTTGCCGGGCTATAGCCCCACCAGAAATGTGCTTAGCACAGGCGCTGGTGATCCACTGACAGATTGGAGTGGGCACGGAGAGCTGGGTCAGTTTGGCTATGAGAAGATCAAGCATGATGGTATTGAAGGCCAAACTGACCCTTACAAAAAATAACTGCAGTATATTGAAGTACAACCATAGATTTGCAGTATAATGAAGTATAATCACAGTACAACTGCAGTACATTGAAGTTCAACAGCAGTAAAACTGCAGTACCTATAAGTACAGCTGAAGTAAAATGAAGTACAACTGAAGGTTTGCAATATAATGAAGTATAAATACAGTATAACTGCAGTTCAGTGATACTAAAATGTATAAACCTACCACTCATACTGCAGCTGTAGTTACAGTACTGCTGTACAGCAAGTAAAAGCTGTGGACCATTACCATGCAACATTAACCCATATGCTAGTTGCTAGTAAAAAAAAAAAAAAAAAAAAATTGTCTTAATCTAAATGGCATGAGATTTGGTGACTTTGTGGACACTTGCTGACAATTAAATTTGTCAAATAAAATCACTAAATCAGACACAACACAGAACACAAGAACACAAAATTGTTTTGTGTTCTTGTGTTCTGTGTTGTGTCTGATTTAGTGATTTTATTGATTTTAAATGAAGTGGCAACCAATGCATAAAATATGTAAATGGTGTGTGTGTGTGTGTGTGTGTGTACATTTACATGGAGCATTCATTTTCTCCTCCTCACATATTACATATATTACATACACTGAGATAAGGTCACAATAAATCTGATCTAGTTCATGTGTATTTGGTAAGGGCAAAATGACAAGCCCATATAAGTCATACTGATCAGTGGAGTAGAGTGTCCCATCACAAACAAACCTCTGAACGTACTCGTCTTGATTTTGTTCTGTATGCATTCTAGAATTCTATAGTAAGATACGATGAGACAGTGGTAGTTCTTTCACATGACCAGAAATGAAGTGGCACCAATATAACCGATGCATAAAAGATGCATGTTTTGTGTGTGTGTGTGTGTGTGTGTGTGTGTGTGTGTGTGTGTGTGTGTGTGAAGTGCTCAGAGCTTAAACCATAACTCCTTAAGTGAGTACACTTGGCCAGTAAATTTTTTTTGTCTTTTTTTTCTGTTCTTTTGTTTTAGTTTTTTTTTTTATCTGGTAAGATAGTAGTTACATTTAGGAATAATGTAAATGCATAAGAGAAAACATTTACAAAAAAAAAGCATGTTGTAATTTTTGGGGTTTCCCTGAGCCTTGCATTTGTGGGGAGACTGAAGGTTACAAGGTGAGTAACAACAACAGCACAGTGGAGGTATTGTATGATGATGATGATTATGATGATAAGAATAACTACATAGAGATGTGACACCAGATTTAGCAGTGTCCTGAGGAAGCCAACACCAAGACACAGCAGACGATGAGTGTTTGAGCACAGGTTACTTGAATAGGAGATTGTGGAAGATCAGAGGATCAAACAGGAGATTGCTGGAGCACAGGGAGGTATCAAAGTAGACTGCTGGAGCACAGGGAAGCATCACAAGAGATTTCTGAAGCACAGGGAAGCATCACAGGAGATTGCTGGAGCACAGGGAAGCATCACAAGAGATTTCTAGAGCACAGGGAAGCATCACAGGAGATCGCTGGAGCACAGGAAAGCATCACAGGAGATCGCTGGAGCACAGGGAAGCATCACAGGAGATTCTGGAGAAGATAATTGTACTTTAGTTGTATTCTGTATTGCAGTACTACCGCAGCTGTATTGCATTATTATTTTAGTACTACTTCAGTTCGCGTTCCCTATTAGTGGGTGAACAACTACTTCAGATGTATTGCAGTAATACTGCAGTTGTATTGCAGCTTTATTTTAGTAATACTTCAGCTGTACTGCAGTTGTATTGCAGTTTTATTTTGCTAGTACTTTAGATGCATTGCAGTAATACTGCAGTTGTACTCCAGTAAAACTTCAGACATCTATTATTATAGGCTATACTGCAATATTGCAGTTTTTTTCATGTCCAAAAAACTGCATTTTTCTATATGTAACAAAAACTGTAGTATTCCTTCTAAAAAACTGCAGTAATCTTTTGTAAGGGTATTCTTCTCCGAAATTAATCGCATTTTTGAGGGCCTAAACATGCTCGAAAACTCATGAAACTTTGCACATGTGTCAGAAGTGGTGCTGATATGGGTTTCAGAATTAGGTGTGGCAAAATGGCTCGATAGCGCCACCTACAATGAGGGTGTGCTACTAAACAAGTAGTTTACTGAGCATTTACTTCAAAGTGTACTTTCATATACTAAAAAATGTACTAGTATTAAAATAGTACACTACTAGTATAGTCATAAGTTCATTTGCAGTACAAATGAGAAACGTAATTATGAACTAGTTATATACATATGAATAGGTATATACACTTATAACACACATAAGCAGTCTTATGTGTCTTATACACTTAACTGTATACTCAGTGGTGTAGTTTAGTTTTTTGTAGTGAGTATACTGTGATTTTTTTCCCTCCCAATCTCATACTCACCCGTCCCAGAGCAACACCCCATAAGCACCACCAAACTCACTAATGCATATAGTATGCATCTGATCTAAGCTACTTGTAATTGAGAGCATTCTGAAAGACTGCTTATGTGTGTTATCAACATGTCATTTTTTTATAAGCAACACAAGAGTATGTTCCTATTTAGGTATTAATTTTTTATACTTGAAGGAGGGAACGGAGACGTACGTCAGTAGTGACCGACGAATTGGGGATATCGCCAGAGAGCCCTATCAGCTTCGAGTGAATAAAAACAAGCCAACCTCCTCGTCCCGTCCAGGGACCACACATGGAGTTTCCACAGGTCGGGACACGGGTGCCAGAGGGTGCCCCGTCTCTGAGTCAGAAGGTCCTTCCTCAGAGGAATGGGCCAAGGAGGTGCTGTCGCGAGGAGCGTCAGAAAACCAGGTCCGAGTGGGCCAATACGGAGCCACTAGCAAGACCTGCTCCTCATCCTCCCTGACTTTGCACAGAAGCTGTGCGAGAAGGCTCACTGGGGGAAACGCATATTTGCGTAGGCCTGGGGGCCAGCTGTGTGCCAGAGCATCCTTGCCGAGTGAGCCCTCGGACAGGGAATAGAACAACTGGCAGTGAGCAGTGTCCGGGGAGGCAAACAGATCTATCTGTGCGGCCCCGAAGCGCTGCCAAATCAGCTGGACCACCTGGGGATGGAGTCTCCATTCGCCCGGAAGCGGAGGCTGCCGTGAGAGCACGTCGGTTGCACGGTTGAGCACGCCTGGGACATGAATGGCACGTAGCGACCTCAGATGCTTCTGACTCCATAACAAGAGATGGCGGGCGAGTTGTGACATGCGACAGGAGCGTAGACCACCCTGATGGTTGATGTACGCAACGGCTGCAGTGCTGTCCGAGCTGACCAGTACGTGCTTGTCTGTCAACAGCTCCTTGAAGCGGCCCAGTGTAAGACGTACTGCTAGCAACTTGAGGCAATTGACATGCCAATGCAGTTAAGGCCCCGTCCACAGACCTGATACTGCATGCCTGTTGTACGTGGCTCCCCACCTGGTGGCAGAAGCATCTGTGTACACCACAGCATGCCTGGACACTTGTTCGAGTGGAACTCCTGCCCACAGGAACGAAGGGTCCGACCACTGAGTAAGGGTGCGACGGCAGTTCGGTGTCACGGGAACACGGAACGTACCACGCTGCCACGCCCATCTCAGGACCCGGTCGTGGAGCCAGTGCTGAAGCGGCCTCATATGAAGCAATCCGAGTGGCGTGACTGCGGCTGCAGATGCCATATGCCCCAGGAGCCTCTGAAAAAGTTTCAGTGGGGCCACTGTCCTGCGCTTGAGCGTACTCAGGCAGTTCAACACTGACTGGACGCGCTCCTCGGTGAGGCGCGCTGTCCGGGCGACCGAGTCCAGTTCCATACAGAGATAAGAGATCCTCTTGCCTGGGCGAGAGTTTGCTCTTGTCCCAGTTGACCTGAAGACCCAACCGGCTGAGGTGAGCTAACACCATGTCCCTGTGTTTGCACAACTGCTCTCGCGAGCTGGCCAGAATGAGCCAGTCGTCGAGGTAGTTGAGGATGCAAACACCCTGTTCCTTGAGCGGAACAATGGCCGCCTCCGCAACCTTCGTAAAGACGTGGGGTGACAGGGCCAGCCCGAAGGGTAGGACTTTGTACTGATATGCCCGACCCTCGAACGCAAACCGTAGAAAGGGTCTGTGTCGAGGCAGAATCGAGACATGAAAGTACGCGTCCTTCAGGTCGATCGCTGCAAACCAATCCTGGGGACGGATGCATTTGAAAATGCGCTTCTGCGTAAGCATCTTGAACGGCAGCCTGTGAAGGGACCGATTCAGGACATGCAGATCCAGGATTGGCCGTAACCCACCGCCTTTCTTGGGTACAATGAAGTAGGGGCTGTAAAACCCTGATTTCATATCGGCTGGAGGGACCGGCTCGATTGTATCCTTCGCCAGGAGAACAGCAATCTCCGCGCGGAGAACAGGTGCATTGTTCAGGGACACGCGAGTGTAATGGACACCCCTGAACACCGGGGGACGCCGGGCGAACTGAATCGCATAGCAGAGTCTGATGGTACGAATGAGCCAGTGGGACAGGCTAGGAAGCGCTAGCCACGCTCCCAGACTCCGAGCCAGCGGGACCAAAGGCACCACAGACGTACCCGACGTGGGGCAGCGAGGCAGAGTGCTGGGACCCGACTCGGACGGCATAGCGGCCCGAAGTGGGGTCGGACTCTGCGAGGTGACAGTGTGTATGGGAGACGGCACATGGGAGGCGGCCTTGACATACACACTGGGACCTGCTGGCGAAGTGAGAGGGGGCTGAGAGTGGCGAGGCGGGGCCTCACACACTGCCAGCCGCGCCCTCTTGGGACATGGAGGATTGGGAAACGGCTCTTTTTGTGAAAAAGTGGGTACCGCTGGACTCTGGAAAGCCAGCGGCGGGACGCAAATTCCCCCCGGCCCTCCTCCGGGGGAGGGAGAGATGCGGGCATCATCTCCCGAAGAGCTGAATTCCTCCCCTCCAGGTCGCCCGTCTCAGGACCGCTTCCTCGTATGCTTGCCACCTGGCTTGGCTGGGTTCTGAGCGGGTTGGGCGCCGCGTCCGCGACCGGCTCCCTACTGTCTGGCGGGTGGATGCTGCTGCTTGGCCGACTTAGCAGGGGCGGAGGACGACGCAGGCGGGCGCCCTCGGCGACAAGCGGGCTGAGGCTGTGCGGCCGGCGGTGGGGTGGAGGCAGCAGCGGACCGCCCGGGCAGCACGTGCTTGATCACCTCAGCCTGCTTCTGTGCGGCCGAGAACTGCTGGGCAAAGCTCTCGACCGCGTCGCCGAATAGGCCGATCTGAGATATGGGGGAGTCCAGGAACCGATATTTATCAGTCTCCCGCATATCAGCCAAGGTCAACCAAAGGTGGCGTTGCTGGACTACCAGTGTAGCCATCGCCTGACCAACAGAACGTGCCGTCACCTTAGTCGCCTGGAGGGCGAGGTCAGTGGCGGCGCGCAGCTCCCCCAGAAGCTGTTGGTCAAGACCACCCTGGGGCATGTCTATGAGCGCTTTGGCCTGATAGACCTGCAAAAGGGCTATGGCATGCAGGGCGGAGGCGGCCTGTCCGCAGGCTCTGTAAGCTTTCTCGTTCAAGTTGGATGAGAATTTACAGCCCCGGGATGGGAGACGCGGTTCACCGTGCCAGCCGGTGGCCGTCGGACACAACTGCATCGCAACGGACCGCTCGACTGGGTGGATCCCAGCGTACCCCTTGGTCTCCCCGCCATCCAGGGTGGTGAAGGCGGAGGAGGGACCAGGCTTGGCACGAACGCTATAGGGCGTTCTCCAAGACTTGGTGGGCAAAGCTCTGCGATTGCATCCGCAGTGTGCGATTGCATCCGCTTCCGTATTTATACCACCTGACGGGGGCGGTGCGCATTATGCAAATATCGCACGCCAATTCCATTGGCTTGTTTTTATTCGCTCGAAGCTGATAGGGCTCTCTGGCAATCTCTGGCTCTCTCCTCATGCACCTCTGGGAAGAATGGTACCGGGGCGGGGCGCTGAGGACCACCGCTCCCCTGGCCGGAGCCAGAGAAAACAGCCGTACGGGACATAGGGGAGGGGACCCCCGCCCCCTGAGAACCAAGGAACGAGAGTCTAGACCTCAACACTGAGATAGTCATGTTCCCACAGTGAGAACATGAACTATCCACAAAAGCTGCCTCAGGATGCTGAAAGCCCAGGCATGTGACACAGCGATTGTGACCATCAGCGGGGACCAGGGAACAACCGCATCCAGTAATGCACAGACGAAATGACATCTTGAAAAAGACGCAGGGTTTGTCTGTGAAGCTCTTTTAGAAAGGGGGAAATTCAGCTCTGTTCTTTGTGCTGAGGCACACAGGGAACAGCCGCGATGTGACTGCAGGTACACACTGATCGCCTGGCAGTACACACGCAAAGGAACCGGCCCAAATCGCAAACCAGCAGGGCAGAGAAATGCTGTGACAACAGCAGTTGAGAGCTAAAGCAAGCTCAAAAGGCTCCTCAGGAAACTTGCGGCCTCGCTGTAATGTGCCGTAACACCAACACTGGAACACAGGTTGGCTCTGAAGCGAAAGACAGTGTGCGATTGCATCCGCTTCCGTATTTATACCACCTGACGGGGGCGGTGCGCATTATGCAAATATCGCACGCCAATTCCATTGGCTTGTTTTTATTCGCTCGAAGCTGATAGGGCTCTCTGGCAATATCCCCAATTCGTCGGTCACTACTGACGTACGTCGAACGTGACCGACTGAAAGGGAACCGGAAACTTCAAGGGTTAGTTTACCCAAAAATGAAAATTCTGTCATTAATTACTGACCCTCATGTCGTTCCACACCCGTAAGTCCTTCGTTCATCTTCGGAACACAAATTAAGATATTTTTGATAAAATCCGATGGCTCAGTGAGAGCGCAGTATTCTTGAATTACTGTTCTGCATGGTTTGCATCCACAGCCCACTTAATGGCAAGGCCTTCCTTCTCAATTGTTGAGTATTTCCGCTCTCTTTTAAAGAGTTTTCTACTCAGAAATAGGACTGGTCTCTCATCATGAGCCTCTCCTTGGACTAGTACTGCCCCCAAGCCAACATCAGAAGCGTCCACCTGTACAATAAATCTCTTAGAGAAATTAGGGCTCTGTAACACTGGTTCATGGCATAACAAGTCTTTAAGTGCATTGAAGGCTTCTTTACACTCATTCGTCCAACAAAATTTAGCAGGACTCTTCTTGGTCAGATCAGTCAAAGGTGTAGCCACTGATGCAAAGTGGGGAATAAATCGGCGGTACCAGCCAATTAAACCAAGAAAGGACCTCACCTGCTTTTTAGTTTGCGGACGAGGAATGTTTTGGATAGCCTTAAGCTTTTCCACTTGTGGTCTGATCTGTCCATGTCCTAGTAAGTACCCCAAGTACCTCTCCTCCGTCTGAGCCCATGAACATTTTGTGGTGTTGATCATGAGCCCAGCTTCCTGAAGCCTCTTCAGAATGTCCACAAGATGCTGCAGATGTTCTTGCCAGGACCCACTGTATATCACCACATCATCGAGGTATGCAACTGCATACTGCTCACATCCCGTAAGTACAAGATCCATCAATCTTTGGAAAGTGGCCGGTGCTCCATGTAATCCAAAGGGCATAACCGTATATTGATATAACTCTGAGGGAGATCGAAAGGCAGTGTAGAGCTTGCAAGAGGGATCAAGGGGCACTTGCCAATATCCTTTACACAGATCTAATGTAGTCATATAGGATGCTTTACCCAGTCTCTCAATCAACTCATCAATACGAGGCATCGGATAGGAATCAAAACACGATACACTGTTTAGTTTTCTGAAGTCAGTGCAAAACCTAATTCCTCCGTCCTTTTTAGGGACCAGTAGTATGGGACTTGACCACTCACTTTTCGACGGTTCTATAATCCCCATTTCCAACATGGTCTCGATCTCAGTCTTTAACTGTTCTACCATCTTCTCTGGGACTCGATAGGGTTTCTGCCGTATAGGAGTAGTGTCTTTCAGGATGATATTGTGTGTGAGGATCTCGGTCCGACCCGGTCTTTCCTGGAAAAGTGATGGAAAAGATTGAAGTACCTCAATTAATTGCTGTTGTTGATGGTTATTCAAATGTGAATAACATTCTGGGGCCTTCGGTGATGATCGAACTGGTTCCATATCAGGTTCATCCTCTTCCTCCACTATGGCCCTCACCATCATCACTTGGTCTTTGACATCCTTAGGACCTTTGAGATCAGACACCCTCTCCTTGATTTCCCTCAGGAGATTAACATGTAGGACTTGCTTAGGCTGCTTTCTTTCGGAACACAAAATCTCATAGGTTACTGCGCCCAGTTTTCGGGTCACGACATATGGACCCTGCCACTTGGCCAACAATTTGCTGGTACCTGATGGTAGCAATACCAGAACTTTCTGTTCAGGTTGTAAGTCTCTTTCCCTGGCATGTGTGTCGTACCATACCTTTTGTCTTTGCTGGGCAGCAGATAAATTTTCTTTAGCCAGGGTCCTAAAGTTCTCCAACTTGTCCCTCATCTGTAAAATATAAGAGGCGATACTGCACTGGACTGGTTCCTCTGCTATCCACCCTTGAAATCAAATCAACCAAACATCTCACAGTGTGTTTAACTTGGACTGAACGCAAGGGGTACACCTCTGGATATCTGGTAGCATAGTCACAGATCACCAATGCAAATTGGTGACCTGAACTACTCTTCACCAAGGGACCTATTATATCCATCCCTATACGATCAAATGGAGTTCCAATAATGGGCAAAGATAACTTTCTATCAGCTTTTCGAACAGGTGCTACCATTTGACATTCAGAACAAGTTTTACAGTATTCTTGCACATCTTGATACATTTTTGGCCAATAAAATTGCTGACTGACTCGCTCGTATGTTTTCTGTTGGCCTAAATGCCCTGACCAAGGGATGGTATGCCCCAGATGTAAAATCAGCTGATGCAGAACTTTGGGTACTACTAGTCTAGGACTCTCTGTGTCGGCCAGATACAAAAGATTGTTCTTTAAAATGTACCAGTCCCCCTCAAACTTTGGTACACCCACAGGCTTGCTAAACCAACCAAATCAGTTAACTCCCTCGGGTCGGCGGTCACGCCGGCGATACCACCTCGGTTTTTTTCTTACCAGTGTGAAAGAGACTCAAAATACTCCATCAATGTTGCACATACAATTAAGAGTTATACACCATTTTAATCTGTGGAATATCTTCTTTTATTTGTGTACACTCAGAGTAAAAACAAAATGTTGTGCTTTTTGCAAAATAAAGAAAACTAACATGATGCGTGATCTGTCGTCTCCCTCTGAACGAAGTCCAATCTGATAGTTCTCAGAAAATGAACTGTAACTTAGTGAATACTAATCACAAAAAAATTAGACTTATGTCTAAAGAAACGTTGAAATGTCAGGTTTTAAATCGTGTAAGTCAAATCGAAAACAAAAATTCTGTGTTTATGTAATCTGTATGAAAAGAGACACGTCAGACGCCCGTGATTCAGCTCATTATCCGCTAATGCGGCCACGCCCACGGAACGAGCACTATTCAGACGCAAATTCTGAGGCAATACATGTATACATCGTCTCAATTGTGTATTTATTGTCTTGAAAAGTGTTTATCTGTATGTTAAAGCCATGGTTAGCGACCTCTGGAAGACATGCCGTTAGTTCCTGGAATGTCCTGTTCTTCTTTAGATTAATTTGTGGACTAAAGGTGTACAGAGCGCCCTCTGGCTGCAAGTATGAATTGAAAACACAGTATCCAGCGTTCATAGTGATGACAATAAATATTAAATAAATATTACTCCTCTGTACAGAATATTGACATAAACATATGAGAATCCATCAATATTTCTCCAAATGTGCATGCTTTTAAGCTAAAAGGCTATATGAAATGCCATAGAGGTAACATGAATGTTCAGACGCTTTGCATCACAGAAATACATTATATTTTAAAGTATATAATAGAATACCATTATTTTAAATTGTAATAATATTTCACAGTATTGCTGTTTTTTCTGTATGTTTGATATACACCATGATGAGCTTGAGACATGATCACAGAGGGTTTTTTCACAGCCTACCTGACTGAAAGAGCTCATTGATATGCAGGTCATTAGAGGTCATTATGTGAATCTTTTGTCTTCTCAGGTGTGAACCACAGGATTATTCATGATGATTCACACCTCCACGCATACTGTGTTTCTTGACAAAAAGTGTCTTACAAAAACTAATTCAATATATTGTTTTATATGAACGAGTATGCAGGATAATTTTTACATCATTTTGAAGCAAAAACTCTAGTCTACAACCTCCAATACCCAGAAGGCTTGTGAACACAGATTTAATATTCTTTTTTTGGCTTTATTTCAGTGACTTAAGTGTTTTGTTTTTTCAATAACCACGCATAAACGTTATTCCTTCAAAAACACAAACATGTACATACATGTTCCTCACATATTATTGTAGCCTAGTTTGTGCTGAATACAGTGTAATGACACTTTTTCCATTAATATGTTTATGAACAACTGAAAAAAGCACAAATGTCAGGGCATGTCAAAACTTCTCCAGGGCCCCGAAAATCCTCAGACCCCAGAGGGTTAAACAAGGAAAATCTTCCCCGATCACCACATCATATGCTAGTTTCTCAACCACCCCCACCCTTAACAGGTATGCCTGTTCTTCTATCACTACAGAGACATCAGCAGTTGGATAAATTTGTTCATCCCCATGTACACATCCCAAACATATGGTATCATCATAGTTCAACATTTCACAATTTATCAAGTCAGATTTCACCAAAGTTTGTGTACTACCTGTATCAACCAAAGCCTGGGCAGGCTGACCATTTACAGTTACCATTATAAGGTGCCTATGTTTCTCTGTAGGTTTTGATGATTCACCATAGCACTCATTCCTGGGAACATAACACATGTTAGTAACTTTTGGTTTTCTTAAGGGACAAAGAGAAGCCTTATATCCTGGTTGTTGACAATAAAAACAAATCAAAGTTGCATTAGCATGTTTCCCAGACACTCCCATAGTTTTATCAATAGGCTGTTCAACTTTACCCTTGCCCACAGTCACAGTACCTTTGCTGGTTCGTGGTGGATCTCAGTGTGCAGCCATGTACCTCTCAGCCAGCCTTGCAGCTTCCTCCCCAGTCAGTGGTTGATTTTCTTTGACCCTCACGTCGGGATGCAACACTCGCAGATACTGTTCCAATATGATGGTTTCCCCCAGCTGTTCCTTGCTCTTTGTTTCTGGTCGCATCCATCTCTTATACAAGCCCTTGATGCGGTTGTAGGTTTCTCTTACACTTTCGCCAGTTGGTACTGTAAGGCTCCTAAAACGCAGTCGATATGTCTCCTCAGTCATGTTGTATTTGGCCAGTACCACAGCCTTGATGTCATCATAGGAACCGGAGCATAGTTCGTCCATGCCCGCATAGGCCTCCAGAGCTTTGCCTGTTAACAAAGTTACCACTCGGGCTGCCCACTCATATTTTGTAGGTGGCAGTAGCAGTGGCAGGCCTGAATCATGGAGCAATAGTGGGCCAGGACCATGGAGCAGTGGCAGGCCTGGACTGTGGAGCAATAGTGGGCCAGGACCATGGAGCAGTGGCAGGCCTGGATCCTCAAGGAATGGTGGGCCTGGATTGTGGGGTGAAAGACCACACCATGGAGCATTGGGTGATTATGGTGAAGTCAGTGGAGATGGGAACCACCAGGGCGGTGCTGGTGGAACAGAAACCTGGGCAGTTCTTTTGGCTGAGACAAGGACAAGGAAAGTCCAGGAAAGGCCTCCATGGACGTGACATGACAGGCACAGTGTTCAGATAGGGCCTGTGTGGCTGTAGCATGGGGCACCGTGAGTTCATGGATGACCACCATGGCAGGCCATCAGGGCAGACAGAAAACTCAGGGATGACCAAACCCCATGCAGTGACGAGGGGACTAGGAACAACCTCTCTGGCCGCCACGGCAGAGCCTCATCACGTCATTGCAGCCATGCCAGAGACTCTGGCATGGCAGCCATGATGGCTGGATGCTCTGGCGTGGCGGCCATGATGTGATGAGGCTCTGGCTTTGCAGTCATGACGTGAACAGGCTCTGGCTTGGCAGGTACTGGGGAGTTGCAGAATCCTACATCTGCGACTCCCACAGTAAACGGGTATCCGCTCAATGACAAAGCATAGTCTATATACTTGGCAAGAGTCCCCGGACAGTCACTTTCAGGTGTTAACTAACTCAAAAAATCATTTAATACATTAAGAAAAATGCCCTTGAGGGCAACATCATTAAGGGCCGGTCGGGGAGCCGGGGAGAAGTTGTTTTGCGACTCTTTAGGCAGGGTCAGTGATCAAGTTTGAACAAAGGAAAAAGGGGGAAGGTTATTATGATGCTCACTTTGAGATGAGTTTAAGGCAGTGTTTCCCAACCACTGTGCCGTGGCACAATAGTGTGCCGTGACAGGTTGTCAGGTGTGCCATGGAAAATGATCAAATTCCAAAAAATAAGTAAAAATAAATGCTATAAATAAGAATATATCATTGCGCTGTCGGGCCAAAACCTTGTATCTCAATATTTCGTCATTGTTTTATAAAATTAATGCTATTGGTCATCCTTTATGTCTGTGGGTTTTACAAATGCGAGACGCGAGCGCAACTGTCAAAGTCTGCCTATTGCGTGTTTACATCTTTTTTTTATAGTCTATGGTTTACATTGAAAAACAATGGAAAAGTAGTGCAATTTAATGGAGAAACGTGTTTGGTGTGAACCGGCCCCTTCTGCTTTATTAAAGTTGCGTTCATTACTATAGCAACAGTATCTGCTGCGTTTTGCTTCCAAACTGAAACAGGACAGAATGTTTCAGCTGGCATGAACTGGGCCTGCCAGTGATGTCTGAACAAAGGAAAAAGGGGAAAGGTTTTCATGATGCCTAGAGCATGAGAGCATTTTGATCACGTCCATTTGTTACAGGTGGTACAATAGAAGGTCATCTGATGATTTAAGGTCCATCAATATTTGTCTGTGATTGAACTAAAAAAAAAAAAAATCTAAAAAAAAAAAAAACATTTGATCGGTCGATCTCAGCGTCCCAGCCAATGTATAAATTCTAAAAGGTTAGCGATATAAATTGGAGACATGTTCTGGAGAACTTTACAAAAACACATTTTTTAATTGTTTTTTAAACACAATATTGGCATTTTCTCACATTTATGTCTGTGAGAAAATGGAGGAGTCTGTGGTTGTTGCATAAAAGTCTACCTGTTTACACATATTCTGCATTCACAGAAAGTCTTTCTCCAATTCATTACCATTTTGCAAGGATGTATTCACTTTGAGATGAGTTTAAGGAAATATCTGGGGAAAACCAAAGGTGCTTTATAAAAAGGTGCTGACTGAAAGATCAAACAGACTGTATAAATATTGATCAACTTATCAGATCTAGCATGTGACTTTAAGGCAGTGGCAGTGTCCTTATGTGGGGCTGCATGAGTGCTGCTGGTGTCGGGGAGCTGCATTTCATTGATGGCATCATGAATTCACAGATGTACTGCTCTATACTGAAAGAGAAGATGCTACCATCACACCGTGCCCTTGGTCGTCGTGCACTTTTCCAACATGACAATGATCCTAAACACACATCTAAGGCCACTGCTGTTCAAAAAATCTTTCTTTTCGCTGTTACTACAAACAAGCTGCATAGCCGCTTGAATCTGAGTGCAGCAGGAGCTCTAGGTTACCGTAGAAACGTAAGTGGTTTGCCGTTGATGGCTGTCGTGACACTCGCAAACAGCACTTAACACGCACTTTGGCCGGTACAACCTGAAATATATTATTATTATAAACTTTTCATCAACTTCGGTAGGCTCTACAACAAAAGGAATTGCTGATCTCTAGTAATGTCGAATTTTTAATCAATCATTTGTTGGTAAAGGGTGAGACCTGGCGAGCCACATGATTTTTGTCAAAGAGCCAGGAGTGGCTCGCGAGCCATAGGTTCCCGACCACTGTCCTACACCTTCCCTATTCAACTTACTGAAAAAACGGAACTGGCGCCACGTTCATTTCAGCAGGCCATGCAGGCCAGCGGGGGAGTGTGGAGGGGGGTCAATCGTGCTTGGGCTCGGTTCAAGGCAAGTACACCCATATATGACTTTCTTTCTTCAGATGAAACAAACAAATATTTTTAGAAAATATTTAATCTCTGAGTCCATATAATGCAAGTATGCAGGACCCCCTAATGTTGATGCTTTAAAAAACACACAAAGTGAACACGATAATCCACACAACCACAGTTGATGAATCAACATCTTGTGGGTTTGTATGAATTATTAAAAATTAAATAATTTTCATGTTTGGGTGAAGTATCCCTTTAATATTTTCTCACACACAACACGGGTACCTTCAACCACAGTATAATTTAGTTTTTAAATGTACTGCTCTGTATTTTTTTCTATTTTGCAGGTGTTCATGGAGTTCAACAGGATTGTGGGAAAGAACCTCAAGCAGGAATTCTATAAAAGCATTGATCGACACAGTCTTCATCTAATTGATATCTTTCGATTTAAGAGAGGTAATGTTGGACAGCTGTTGACACAGCTTTCACAACAAACCAGGGTTAATCCATTTCCATTATACACTTGCATTGTTTGTTTTTTTACAATAATGAAAACATGTCACAATAAGTGATACTATATTGGTTGTCCAATACAATCAAAATTGTGCTTTGTTGGTTCAGCTTTCTTGTAGATCATTTCTTGTTATTCTAGCTATGTAACATTGTTTTTTATTTTACTACCCAACAGACTCAAGAGCCAACTGATATTACGTCACTGGTGCTCAGAGGGCTCCCGATTGTCCTTGGTGACAACCCTACGAACTTCTTCAAAGCATGCTTTGTAAGTAACTTATTTTCTCAAAGGACCATGACAACATAATCCTTTTATTAACTGATAGTTCTTGCATTTGATAAAATGTGTGCATAGAGCTTAAAGGGTTAGTTCACCCAAAAATGAAATTTCTGTCATTAATTACTCACCCTCATGTCGTCCCAAACCCATAAGACCTTTGTTCCTCTTCGGAACACAAATTAAGGTATTTTTGATGAAATCTGAGGGTTTCTGAACCACATATTGGCAGTAACGTCATTGCACCTTTTGAAGTCCAGAAAGGTAGTAAAGACATCGTTAAAATAGTCCACGTGACAGTGGCTCAACCTTAATGTTATGAAGCGACGAGAATACTTTTTATGCACAAAAACAGCCAACGCTGTACACGTGAGCAACACGATGCATGCGTGTGATGCTGACACAGGAGCCGGACAATACTGAGTCGGCGTTCTGATGTAAACATAAACCGAAAGGTCCAGGAGGGTGGTGGAGTTGAGGAAATCATGGGGGAGGGATGGTGGGCCAGGACCGTGAAGCAGAGGGTCATGGTGCAGTGGCAGGCCTGGGTCGTGGAGCAATGGTGGGCCAGGACCATGTAGCAGTGGCAGGCCTAGATTGTGGAGCAATAGTGGGCCAGGACAATGTAGCAGTGGCAGGCCTGGATTGTGGAGCAATGGTGGGCCAGGACCATGTAGCAGTAGCAGGCCTGGATCATGGAGCAATAGTGGGCCAGGACAATGTAGCAGTGGCAGGCCTGGATCGTGGAGCAATAGTGGGCCAGGACCATGGAGCAGTGGCAGGCCTGGATCCTCGAGAAATGGTGGGCCTGGACTTTGGGGTGAAGGACCACACCACGCGTTAGGAGTGAGACCGCACGTGGTAAAAAAAGACTGACGATTGGTTTCTCTCTGGCCATAATCCTGCAGCTCCAGTGAGCCTTCCATTCCTTCCTGACCTCATACTGAGATTGAGGGGGCATGGAAGAACCCATATTCTGCAAAAAGAAAAATGCCATTTCAGGCTTGAAAGGGTGGTAGACCTCACGTTTTCCATGGTGGTAGGTCGCTACCCTGTGGCGGCAGGATTAACTGTTTTAGGTCTTTGCTACTATTTAAATACTAAAGTAGTTTCTTTGTAGACCACTGTTTCCTGTGTAGAGTTTGTGGAAGGAATATGGGTATGTGTCGATGCCACCGATTGATGAGAGTGTTTGCTAATCATCTCATTTTTCCATGGTAGTAGGTCGCCACCCTGTGGCCGCAGGTGGAACTGTTCCAGGTCTTTGTTAAACTATTAAAATACTAATGTATTTCTTTGTAGACTGCTGTTCCCTGTGTAGGGAGTGTGGGGATTCATCTAAAAATAGGAAATAATTTTTATTTGATCTATTATGACATATTAGAGCCCTGAAGTTCCCTGTAGGCTGGCTAGAATGATTTTTAGAGGAGAGAAGTACCTGTATGGGTCTTCTCAGGTGAGTGTGCTGGTTTTGCTTATTGTATGTTCTCTGGTGAGACCACCACTCTTTTTCAGCTCTTTTATTAGTATCGAGTAGGTTGGCCTCCGCTCTGTTGTAGGCTGGCCCTCGTCAGGCCGCCTTGATAGCCCCCTCAGGGTAGAGTAGTTTGTCTCCTCTCCTACAAGGTTTAGAGAGCTGTTGTGAAACTAAGAGACTAGCGCTTTTACTTCAGTTAGATTAAATGTCTAGCATTGGCCCATGGGGCCGCCTGACATTGTTACCTGGTTAGCATCTCTCCTCCTAATTCTAATTAGGATAGCTAAGGCTTTCATGGTAGAAGAATCAGCCACCTTAGAGGTTTCAGATTGAGTGATTATGCCTCCTCTCTTTGTTGAGAATTGCTCTGTAGAGGCTGCTGCTCTGAGGAGCGCCAGGTAGATCTATGCCTTTTGGGCTGGCCCTTACCAGGGCTGCCCTGATAGCTGGCCTAGCCTACGCACTAGGGAGGGTGGTCTGCTAAGCATTCCTGCCCCTGACCCCTCATTATATGAGTGTAGGTTCTTTTTTTAGCATCCCTAGTGCTGGCCTTCTCTCAATAGAGAGTCGTCTGGCCAAGACCCACCCCCTTCTGCATTGGGGCTTAATGCAGGTTGGTGTAGAGGCAGAATAGGTAGCGACTAGGGTCTTAGGCTGCTGGATAGGCCTCCCCGGTGCAGTTGTCTCCTGGGTGGTGTAGGCCCCTTTCACTTTGTGAATAGTATGCTCTTTGCTGTGGCCCCGCATTTCAGAAGCTAGTTAACTGTTAGGCCCTAGCTAGGCTCTCCCTTAAGCCCACTGAACTGACGTTCAAGCGTTGGGTTGATTATGGGTGGTTTTTTCAATGAAAGGCCCCCATTCCCTTAGGGCTGAGTGCAGATATCATTTCTGTCATGATAGAGTCTCTATGATAGGCCTCTACCCTGTAGCATTCTCAGCGTCTTGCAGATAGTACTCCCTTGTTAAAACAAGGTGGTTCTGAGTGCTTCGCTTATAGCTCTGTTTTTATCTGCCCTTCACCATCGTGGCTTAGGAGAGTGGTATTGTAACCTTCACTGATGTCTGGTTATTTGGTACACTCCCTTGTAGCCCGAGCATTGCCACAAGCTGACGCCCGTGTTCATCTGGAGTAGTAGGCCCAAGTGGGCCTCCTCCAGGGCATGATGGCATAAGTTTGTACTCCCCCTGCTTTAAGGGTAAAAAGTGCTTTTACTGAGTACACTGCTTGATGGTAATGTGATAAGTCCCAGGCTTAGGCACTGTGTAGACAGTCTATCTCTGCTACTAGACTTGCTATAAGCTAGCTGGCCTTAGCAGGCCACCCTTCAGAGTGAGTCCCCACCATGTTGGGCTCTTAGCAGCCAGCAGATGCACTGTCAGGTTGCTGGCCTTAGCAGGCCTCCCTGTGAGCAGCCTCCAGTAAATGGGTTTCTGGTAGCTAATATGATTGCTGTCAGGTAGTAGGCCTTAGTAGGCCTCCCTGTGAGCGAGCCCTATCAGTGTGGAGGTTGTAACAATGAGACACGCTCCAGGTAAGTGGCCTTAGCAGGCCTCCCTGTGAGTGAGTCCCCAGCACTCTGGGTATGTGACAGCTAGCAGAGGCTTGCTATCAGGTAGCTAGCCTTGGTAGACCTCCCTGTGAGCGAGCCCCCAACACTTTGGGTTTTTTTTGCAGCTAGCAATGACTCATTATTGGATAAGTAGGCCTTAGCAGGCCTCTTTGTGAGCAAGTCCCCATTAGTGTGGGTACTTTTTAACCCTCTGGGGTCTGAGGCTGATTTGGGGACCTGGAGAAGTTTTGACATGCCCTGACATTTGTGCTTTTTTCAGTTGTTCATAAACATATTAATGGAAAAGGTGTCATTACACTGTATTCAGCACAAACTAGGCTACCATAATATGTGAGGAACATGTATGTACATGTTTGTATTTTTGAAGGAATAATGTTTATGCGTGGTTATTGAAAAAACAAAAAACTTAAGTCACTGAAATAAGGCCAAAAAACAAATATTATATATGTGTTCACAAGACATTTGGGTATTGGAGGTTGTAGGCTAGAATTTTTGCTTCAAAATGATGTAAAAATTATCCTGCCTACTCGTTCATATAAAACAATATAGAGTTTTAAATTTTGTAAGATACTTTTTGTAAAGAAACACAGTATGCATGGAGGCGTGAATCTTCATGAATAATGCTGTGATTCACACCTGAGAAGACAAAGACCCGCATAATGACCTGCATAATGACCCGCATAATGAGCCCTTTCAGTCAGGTAGGCTATGTGAAAAAACCCTCTGATAACAGGATCACGTCAGCTATTGTATTAAAGTTAATATAATGTCCACTCTTGACAAAAAAAAAACATGATTTTTGTGATCCCATGCATGCACGTATTATTGCACATCATGTGAAGAAAAATTTGTATAGGCCTATTATAGTTTAAATTACAGCACCAGTCAAAAGACTGGATGCATTAGTATTATAATGTTTTTAAAAGAAGTCTCATGTTCATCATGCTGTATATCAAACATACAGAAAAAACAGCAATACTGTGAAATATTATTACAATTTAAAATAATGGTTTTCTATTTTAATATACTTTAAAATATAATGTATTTCTGCGATGCAAAGCGTCTGAACATTCATGTTACCTCTATGGCATTTCATATAGGCTTTTAGCTTAAAAGCATGCACATTTGGAGAAATATTGATGGATTCTCATATGTTTATGTCAATTTTCTATACAGAGGAGTAATATTTATTCAATATTTATTGTCATCACTATGAGCGCTGGACACTGTGTTTTCAATTCATACTTGCAGCCGGAGGGCGCTCTGTGCACATTTAGTCCACAAATGTCTCATTAGAAGAACAGGCATACCATGTGACATTCCAGGAACTAACTAGAGATCGCTATAATCATGGCTATAACATGCAGATAAACACTTTTGAAGATAATAAATACACGATTGCGACGATGTATACATGTATTGCCTCAGAATTTGCGTCTGAATAGCGCTCGCTCCGTGGGTGTGGCCGAATTAGTGGATAATGAGCTGACTCATGAACGTCTGACATGTCTCTCTTTTCATACAGATTACATAAACAGAGAATTTTTGTTTTCGATTTGACTTACACGAATTAAAACCTGACATTTCAACGTTTCTTTAGACATAAGTCTCATTTTTGTGTCATTAGTATTCACTAAGTTACCGTTCATTTTCTAACGAGTATCAGATTGGACTTCGTTCAGAGGGAGACGAGAGATCACGCATCATGTTAGTTTTCTTTATTTTGCAAAAAGCACAACATTTTGTTTTTACTCTGAGTGTACACAAATAAAAGAAGACATTCTATAGTTTCAATTGATATATTACTTATGTCTCTATGACAAAAAATGAAGGAGTATTTTAAGTCTGTTTTGCTGCAATGTGAAAAAATCCTGCAAAACGCGCTGGCGCGTTTCCCGACTCCAGAGTGTTAACAGCAAGACTTGCCTTTGGTTCTGGTCTTAGCAGGCCTCCCTGCTAAGCGAGTCCCCATCTTGTTGGGTACTTGGTAGCCAGAAGATTCACTGTCAGGTAGCTGGCCTTAGCAGGCCTCCCTGTGGGTGAATCCCCAGTATTTGGGTATGAACCCAAATACTGGGGATTCACCCACAGGGAGGCAGCTAGCAACGACTTGCTATCAGAGATGGTCTTGGCAGGCCTCTCTGCAGGCGTGCCCCAACAGTGTGGGTGCTGTATTTAGCCACTTAGAACTGGCTACCAGGCAGCTGGCCCTATTGAGCCGCCCTGGAGGCTAGTCCCCAGCAGTAATGGGTACTCTGGTAGACGTGCATAGATTTGCTTCAGAGAGTAGGCCTTAGCAGGCCTCTCTGAGGGCGAGTCCCCAGCAGTGTGGGTACCTGGCAGCTAGCGAGTGCTTGTTCTCAGTTGTTGGCCTTAGCAGGCCTCTCTGAGAATTAGCAAGCCTCCCTGTGGGCGAGCCCCAGCGTTGCAGGCCTTGGACAGCTAGCTAGACTTGCTATCAGGTAGCTGGCCTAAGCAGGCCTCCCTGAGAGCGAGCCCCAGTGTTGCAGGCCCTAGACAGCTAGCTAGCAGGTAGCTGGCCTTAACAGGCCTCCCTGAGAGTCAGCCCCCAATAAATGGGTGCATGGCGGCTAGCAATGATTACTTCAGCCAGTGAACTTTTGCCATCGAGGTGTATGGCCTTACTGGGCCACTCTGAAGGCGAATTCCCCACAGTGTGGGTATTTCTCTGCCAGTTAAGACTCAATACCAGGTAGTTGGCCACTGTAGGCCTCCCTGATGCAAGTCCCCAGCCATTGGGTATCGGTCAGCAAGGTCTTGCTGTCAGGTGGTTGGACTTTCTGGCTCCCCTGAGACCGCACGTTACTACGTGTAGCTGGCTTGGCTAATCTAGTTCACCTTCGCATTCTAGCCTATAGCCTGGTCGACCTAATAGGTCGAGCTTGTTGTCTCCTCATTCTGAGAGTGGATTTAAGTACTTAGCTCCCTAAAGCTGGTCAGAGGTTGAAGGCTTCTCTCAAGGCCTTCCAGTTAGATCAGCCCTCAGGCTGGGAGCACTCCCCTCAATAGGGTCCCCTTTAGATTGCATGGCCTCCTTAGCACCTTGAAACATAGGTGCTTTGTAGATCCTAGGATCGAGCAGATTAACTCCCCTTGCTTACAAGGGTAGATAGCGCTTTGCTGAGTCCTGCTCTCCAGAATGCCTGTCTCTAAGGTCCGCTCTGAGTTAGTTTACTGCTTTTGCAGTCCCTTTTTCTGGATGTCTCTCCGGGAGACATATGTAATCTAGAGACTCTGTTTCTAAAGAAACAGACAGGTTGCTGGCCAGACTAGGTTACTAGTGAATTGGTAACAGACCAGGTCGGCCTCCCTGGTGGCATTCGGGGTTGACTTTGTTCCCCTGAGAAGTGACTGGCTGGGGGTCCCTCAGGTTCCCTAGCCACATTCCCTTAAAGGGACCCCTTCTGTTGTTGGTTCCAGGCCTTTGAGCGGCCTTGGCAGGCCTTCATGTGTAAATTATGGAGGCCTCTTTGAGGCTTATAGCTTGGGCTTTGACCGTAGAGAGTGCTGTCACTGACAGCCCAGTTGTGACCCGTAGGGAGAGTGGGTCTGGCATTTTATTTGAAACTGCTTGATTTTGACAGATGTCACTGACATACGTTGGCATGCGCTCCCCTCAGCATGGCAGCATGGGTATATTGTTCCCCTAGGGTTTCGATGCAGCACAAGTTCCCTTTTGAAAGGGAACGTCTCAGGTTAAGCATGTAACCATGGTTCCCTGAGAACAGGGAACAAGATGCTGCGTCTTCCAGCCATGCCTCGGGGCCCGCCTGCATACAGTCCATACATGTTATCTAGGTGCCCCTTATATACTTTCGGATCGCACCAGTATGATGTCATGGGTTGTCGCCGGTCAATATGATATTGCCGTGATTTGATAAGTGTTTCAGACACCGGTTCATGTGGAGGTGTTCCCCTAGTGTTTCGACACAGCGTCTCATTCCCTGTTCTCAGGGAACCATGGTTACATGCGTAACCTGAGACGTTGTTCTGGCTTAGACATGGGGCATTGAAAGTAAGGGAAAGGCCTCAGTGAACGTGACATGACAGGTACAGAGTTCAGATAGGGGCTTGGTGGCTGTAGCATGGGGCACCGTGAATCAATGGACGACCACCCTGGGCGCATCAGGGCAGACAGGAAACTCAGGGATGACCAAACCCCATGCAGTGATGAGGGGACAAGGAACAACCTCTCTGGCCATGATGGTAGGAGCTGCTATGGACATTGCTGCAGGAGAAGTGTGTGCAGCCCAAACACACATGATGGTGTAAGACTTGATTTTCCTGCTAAGACAAAAGCTGAGATCAAACACCCTGTAATAAAACAATAGATTCACAAGATACATAATATGTGGTATATAGACATTCTTAGTGAACTTTCAGTGTCTTGAGTCAGGGAGAAAGGAGAGGGAGTCGGTAGGGGAGCTAGAAGAGAGGTTTGTGCAAGGCGGTGTCCTATGCCATTTCATTGAGATCTTCTCTCCAGATTAGTGAGTTTTATTGTTTTATTGCAGGGTGTTTGATTTCAGCTTTTGTCTTAGCAGGAAAGACTAAAAAAAAAAATCTTTGTGCTCTCCATCAGACGTGTGTTCTCCAACCTTTCTTTTCATATTCAAATAAATTCTCAAAAGAATGCAATTGATAACAGCCTAAAAACAAGAAAATTGTGTCCAATTCTATATTGAAATCACAAAAATCTGTGTATTGAAAAAATCTGTATGTGCTTGCAGTGTATTGAATGATCCACAGCAAACGAGACTATATCTGGTTTCCAGTCTGGTCTGTTGTTGTCCACACAACAAACATGTCAGGACAGCTGCAGCTGCAGGGTCAATTCAAAGGTGTGCCTTCAAAAAGATCAGTGAGATGATAAGTCACTCTGGACAAATTACTCAGGAGTCCCTCCAGAGACCAGCAATAAAATTTGGATGATGTTATTACAATTTAGGTTTCATCTTTTGTTGCGTACACAAACAAGGAGATCTTTAAAGTTAAAGCAAGGGATGTCATTCCTCATCTCTGCTGTTGCTATCATGTCCCTGATAAGTAATGTGGTTGTCTAATTCTCAAGCCTCACTGGATTTTTTCTCCGGTCTTAACACTGAGTATTTCCGACCCATTCTACAAATGTGTTTACATGGGATGCATCTGTCTTTCCCTCAACACTTTTAAAAGGCAAATAAGAATTGACTTACCACAACAGCTGAAGAAAGAGAAAAAGATCAAACCTCTTGTTTGTTGCAAATCCCAGTGTTTCACTGAAAAGACACTCGCCAACTGGAGATGGGAGATCATGTCGGGGTCACCACTTTGTAAGGACCACCCGTAAACCACTGTAGGCAGGCAACCCTTACAATGACAACCCCCATCACCGGGAGTGCAGCAGGTAAGACATCAGGGAGTCCCAGGACAGGAAGTGCCGAGACCACAGGACTTGGCATTGCTGGCATGTGGGCCACGACAGCTTGGGACCGGCCTCCGTGGCTGGGAGCACCAAACACCACCCCCCCCCCACCACCACCACCCTAAAAAAAAATTTGGGAGTCTCTGGCATGGCTGCAATGACATGATGAGGCTCTGCCGTGGTGGCCATGACAACTGTAAGCTCTGGCGTGGCAGCCATGATGGTTGAAGGCTCTGGCGTGTTGGCCATGATGTGATGAGGCTCTGGCTTGGCAGTCATGATGTGAACAGGCTCTGGCTTGGCAGGTACTGGGGAGTTGCAGAATCCTACATCTGCAACTCCCACAGTAAACAGAGATCCACTCAATGACAAAGCATAGTCTATATACTTGGCAAGAGTCACCGGACAGTCACTTTCAGGCATTAAGTAACTCCAAAAATCATTTAATCCTTTAAGAAAAGGGCTTTGAGGGCAACATCATTAAGGGTCAGTCGGGGAGCCAGGGTGATAATGTCCTTTGAAGAGAAGTTGTTTTGCGACTCTTTAGGCAGGGCCGGTGATCAAGTTTGAACAAAGTAAAAAGGGGGAAGGTTTTTATGATGCCTAGAACATGAGAGCATGTTGATCACGTCCATTCGTTACAGATGCCACAATAGAACGTCATCTGATGACTTAAGGTTCATCAATATTGGTCTTTCCGTGTGTCCACAGAGCTACCTATACACAAAAACACCATCAGAGTGTAATGCCCTTTAAGGGGAATAAATTAACACTCTATAAATGATTATAAATAAATGCCTAATAAATTATCACCAAATAAATGCATTGCCTTTTAAAATGTAATACCATAACTGCATATGTACGGTTTAACCAATTCACTTTTTACTCTAATATTAATAAAACTATTTTCTGTTATTATCGTGAACATTTTTGTATCCATTAAGTATTCAGAATATACTATACTCTAAATACTTATTTGTATTAGTAAATGTTACTTCTATCAAGGTTTTGACAGCAGTCTTCTAAACAAGGAGAACCCAGATGCAGAATGACCAAGGAATTACATTTATTGACAAGACAAGGCACAATCAGGATGGTGATGAGGGAGGACAATCAAAACAGCAGGTCAGGGCACGCAACAGGAGAACAGGGGTAGGCAGCTGAGATCTGACCCAGGCAACGATAGGCAGGAGAACTGAGATGAAGCAGCACTAGACAGAACACTGAAGATCAGCCAGTAGCTTGAGGAACCAAAGACTTGACACTTGAAGCTGCTACTGAAGTAGCACCATAACTGCCAGGTCAGGAGAATAAGCTGCCAGGTGTCACAGTCTGTTCTGTTCAGTTTCAGTTTGTATGGACTCTCAGTTTGTTTTCATCTGTCACATGTTCCTTTATTCAGTTTCCCACCACTCGTCTGTCCCTGTGGTTACTGTCATTATTAGTTCATTTGTATCAGCTGTGTCCCATTCATTAGTCTCATCTGTGTTTGCTTTATTAGTTGGTCCCTCACACTCATTCCCTGTCTGCTCACCGTCCATGTATGTTGTGTTGCACCTGATCGCCTGCCTGTTGGATTGTTCATTAAAACCTGTATTTTGGATTAATTCTCTTCGTCTGTGTCTGCCTTCCTGCAACCCAGCATGACACCAGGAGGAAGCAGGACAGGGCAGGAACCAACACAAGACACACACATAACAAGACTCAAGACAAAAACAATAGGACAAATAACAAGACATAACAAGAGCAAAATGAAAACTGATAAGAACTATGACGAGAGAAAAAAAGAGAATCTAAGTTAACTAGAGTTACCAAAAATAACAAGAAATAAATTCTAGAAATAACTGGAATAAGACAAGTTAGCAATAAAATGAAAGTCAGAAGACAAAATCAAAAATAAGCAAAAGATTTAGACTAGCAAATTTGAGCAGAACAAAGAAAAACTTGAAAACGCAAAATGAATAAAATACAAAGCTAGAACTAACAGGTAAATCTAAATAAGCACTGTCTAATAATACCTGTAGACAAGAAATGCTCACATACAAAGGATACACGCAACGAATCAGCAGAGACATGAGGGAAAGGAACACAATATAAAGGAAACAGAGCACACAAGGATCAGGTGAGCACAATTAGTGAAACAAGGTGTTACGACCCTATGGTTGTGTTTTGTTCTATTTCTGTTTTTCTGTGAGGCCATATCCACACGGAGCCACAGCTTTCCCTATCCGATCTTTTTTTTTTTCCTCGTCTCAAGAAATATTTGTGTACACACGAAACCACTGAAACCAACTCAAAACGATGTAGTATACATACCAGATCAGTATGTGGCGCTGTATTTTCTGCTATAGAGATAGACTAAAAACAGGAGACTTGGAGCATGCGCATAAACCTTTCGTGCTGTATACAAACTTTAGTAAAGCTTAGAAATAAAGCTTTTTAGTAAAAAAACACACGAAAATGCAAGGGGGTCTTTTTTAGATTTATCCACTCTGGGACCCGGTTTCAAAAAATAGCAGTTTCATGCTCTCAAACACTGTAATCTGTCTAGACGAAACGCCTATACAATACAAAATTTTTGCATATACACCTAAACACGTCTCCGTGTGGACAGGCCCTGTGTGTGTGTCTGTCTAGGAACATCATCCTGGATGGTTCTTGCAGGCTATGTTGATGCTATGTCCTGATTGGTGCACAGTATTTTAAAAAGCATGTCATCACTTCCTCTACAGAGAGATCTTTTGTTTCGAGCAGAGTGTTTGGCTGTATAGTGCAGAGTCTGTGTTTGTTAGGACTCTGAGTATTGCTTGATGTGGATTGTTTGTATTTGAGGAACTTTGTTATATTTGACCCATTTTCCTGTTTTTGATGCTGAGTTTGGATTGCCCTTTCAATTTTGTTTGCCTGGTTGTATATATTGTAAATACTGTTTATTTGGGAAAGTAGGGAGTCTGACACCATTTTGTTTATTGTAAACTGTTTAATCTTTGTTATTTGGTTAGGGAGTTAGGTTTGTATATTGTATTTTTCTTTTCTTTTCTTTTCTTTTGGGTTAGGGTTTAGGAAAGAGGTTTTAAAACAAGGAAGTTTTGTTTATTTGGGCCCAGTCAGCTCCTGAATCACAAGTTCCAAATGTAAAGTCAATAAATTTATCATTGTTCAATTTCACTACATTTCTCAGAGTCTTTCATGTTGCACCCTTTCCCCTAGACGGGGTGTAACACAAGGACTAGACAAGGACTTAACAAGGTAAATATCATATCAGTCATTGTTATTTGTGCAAATAAAATCTAGTATCTAGGGGAAAATATTTGCACTTATTTGCAAGTATTTACACTAACTCATGTGAAATTGTTCAGGAATTTTCTATAACAATAGGAAGTGTTTGCACAAGATCACATTTTTTTTTTTACATCAATGTACTTACTCAAATATGTTTAGGGGAACATTGGAAGAGCAATCAGACAACAGGCCATATAAATATGAATCAACTTATCAGAGGCTACATGTACACCTTTGACAGCAACAACAGAACCATGTTCTCGATCAGTGTCCTTCTGCTTACTTGTAAGTTTCTTTCATCTGACTAAATTATAAAATCAGAAGCATAGTGAACAGTAAAATATAGCTGCACTTTTAGACATTTCAACAGCTCTGTTCTGGGTTAAAGTTAGGATGGAGAATAGTGTGAATGGCTTTAAGATTTGCATGGCACAGATATTTTAATCATTTATCTTATGTTGTTGTCTTACAGTGGTGTTTCTAAACTCCAGATTGCTGATATCTGCAGGTATTTAACCATGAACCACATCAACAATCACCAGTTAAGCAGAGATTATATGACTTAATTGTGAAGTTCATATTTGTTGTTTGTGTGTGGGTTTTGTGGTGTCAATATGTCACCGTACTGTGTTGTGTGTTTTTTAATTATTTAGTATTTTCCTAATGTAGTATCTGAAGTTTATTGTTTTCTCCTCGTACTTTGTCAAACACCTTGTTACAAATGACAAATAATACCTCGAAGGGGGGCTCTTTAATTTTCCAGAGACTGTAGTTACGTGTGATGGGTTTGTACAGCTTCTCAGTTGTGGTAAGATGTTGTAGTGTTACAATCAAGTTGAAGTTATTTATTATATAAATTAATTTTGTTATTGTTTTAACAAAGTAATCCATTATGTAATGATGCTTTTCATCTATTCAGACTCTGGTGTGATCAGTGTACAATCAGCAACCTTTGGTCGTACAAGCAGCAAGATTTGTAGCGTTGGACGACCACAAGGACAAACCTCTAATACTCAGTGTTCAATGGATGTTCCTGCCGTCTCTAAACTGTAATGAGCTTTTTCATTGTCTTTTTACTTGTGACTCCAGACAGAAGAATAGAATTCGAGTCTCTTGTTTACTCTGTGGTTAGTTAGTTATATTGACTTACTGACTTGGAAAATTTTTTAGTGATTTTGACATATTATCTTTCAACAGGTGTGATGGACTGAGAGAGTGTGAGTTTAACACTCAAGGACTTGCAGCACAAGATCCATGCTATGGAACCTACAAGTACTACACTACCAACTACATCTGCATCCAAGCAGGTTTGATTTTTCTCTCTCTCTCCTCCATTTCCTGTTTATTATCATTTACATCTCTGTGCAAGCCTGTAATTATCTTCTGTCCTCTAACTTCTTCCAGAAACAAGTGTGACTTGTCATGGTGGATACAATTACTTGAAATGTGGTGACGTATTTTTCCTTTTCCACAACTCTTATTTTGTTTCAAGAAATCAGATCACATGGATTAATTTAAGAAATCCTATTATTTCTCTCTCCATGAAGAAAATGGTAAGATAATGGTCAGATAAATACTGCAAACTATGGACGTACAGATAAAATCACCTGCTCGGCAGGACGTCCATCCAGTGAGCTCCAAAACATCAACTGCTATTCTCCCAATGCACTGGCTTCTGTGTCAAAAAGGTATAGATGGCTTTAAATTGCTTTAAAATTTGGTCATTTGTAGGTATATTTATATTCTTGATCTTCTTTAAATACCATCCCAGCATTCTCAGAACATTCTGGCAATGTTCTCTCAAAGTTATGAACAAACATTCTTCCTTAAAGGTCCAGTGTGTAAAATTTAGGAGGATCTATTGACAGAAATGCAATATAATATACATAATTATGTTTTCAGTGGTGTATAAAGATCTTACATAATGAAGCGTTATGTTTTTATTACCTTAGAATGAGCCATTTCTATCTACATACACCCGCGGGTCCCCTTACATCGAATCAGCCATTTTGCGCCACCATGTTTCTACAGTGGCCCTAAACAAACAAACTGCTCTACAGAGTGTGTTTGCTTGACTGGCTACTCTCTGCTGTCTCAGATGACGACCTCTTTGTCCTGTGTCGGCCACCGTAGCTTCTCTATGTGCTTCAAAAGGGAGGGGTGAGCGGTGGCCTGAGCCGTTGGTTGCAATTTGCAACCTCACCTCTACATGCCGCTAAAATTTACACACTGCACGTTAATAGAATGTTCATTGAAAGTGGTCTTTGCCATAAATTACAGGAATATTGGGAAAGTGTATTTGATTGTTTTTCTAAAATGTTAAAAAAACATTCTATTCTTGGAATATGTAGTAATTTAGAAATGTTTGATATACATGAAAAAAAGCTTTATTATTTGGTATGATAATTGGCAAAAGGATGGTTTTACGAATGTGGAAAACTGATTCTGTGCCTAAGTTTGAAACATTTGAAAGTAATGTTCGCATAATGTTTTCTCTTACATTTGCATAACAAAATTAAAAAAAAAAAAAAAAAAAAAAAAAACATTCAGAACATTGAGAAAATAATATTTTCATAAAAGTTCTTCAAACATATTTTGTTAGCCGGGATAAATATACAATGACTAACGAAAGCCTCTTTTTTGACATGTAAAGCTGTAATGGCCTGGAAAGCTGTGAGGTTTTTGCGACAGACACAGTCTTTACTGATCCCTGCTTTGGCATATACAAGTACCTTGCAATCTCCTATTTTTGCCTCCCACCTGGAATTCATGAGTATTTATTATCCCATTTGCTCCTGTTTTATCCTGTTTGAACAAAATGTAATGTTTTTAGATACTTAATTGCATGTTAATTGCAATTAAATGAAAATTTATTTAATTTTATATTCAATTCAATTAACTGAAACTTATGGTGCTTTTTGGCCCACTTAAGTAAGATTTAAATACATTTTATATGTATTTTCATAATTTCTTCTGTTGTCTTTGAAATATTGGTTAAAGTGTAATGATTTAAAATGTGAAGTAAAACTGTTCATTTTACATTGTTACAAAGTGCATTTCTTTTTTCTTTTTTTTTAGTGTAAGGTAACAATAAGGTTCATTAGTTAAACATTAGTTAATGTATTAACTAACAGAAACATTTGTTACTGTATTTACTAATCTTCATTAACGTTAGTTAATGAAAATACAGTTTTTCATTGTTTGTTCATGTTAGTTTACAGTGCATTAACTAATGATAACAAGATTTTAATAATGTATTAGTAAATGTTGAAAATAACATTAACAGAGATTAATAAATGCTGTATAAGTACAGTTCATTATTAGTTGATGTTAACTAATGTAGTTAACTAATGAACCTTATTGTAAAGTGTTACCGTTTTATGAAACATAGTCATGAAAGTGTACTCTCTTTAAGTGCACTTAAGTGGCCTTTAATTTCATTATTATTACATTATCTGCAAGTACAGTTTTTTAAAAATACACTTTGAGGTTTGAAGTACACTATAAGTGCACAATCAGTACAACTAAGTACAACTAAGTACAACTTCTTTTTCACAAGGCAAAGCACAGTCTCCATTTGACATGCTTTTAAAAGGCATGATCACAGTATAGCACACACAATACTCACTAAGACTGTTTTACCTTTATTTTACATTTAGCCTACTTTAATTGCTTTACAGCATCTCTCCTTTTTCTGTATAGGTTCAAGTATGGTCTGTGAACATGAGGAAAATGACCTGAACTGTGGTGTGTATTCTGTTGTTACTTTTTTGACTGTTGCTTATTTTTAATGTTTCAGCTGATAATCCAGAGATTATTACTAAATGGTGAAAGTTATAGTATATAATAACTGTTTTTTTCATCCAAGAGACTGTAAAACATTGAACTGTTGTTTTCAGAGAATGGAACTGCCATACACATTCACAGCGCTAACTATGGGCGAACTGATAGCAGCACATGTTCTACTGGACGACCTGCTTCTCAGCTTGCCAAAACTGACTGCTATGCCTTAAATTCACAGACAATAGTCACTAATGGGTCAGTTTACATCCACAATGTACAAATTTTCACATATAATCCAGCCTTTGCCCTGATAAAATAAACAAACAAACAAACAATCCAAACCATGCTGACCAAGCTGGGAGATTAGCTAAGACTAGCCTAGGCTAGTTTAAGAATTTAGCAGCAGGGCAATAAAATGATTTTAACAATAATAGAATCAAGCCAAGGGTTTTTTTTAATCAAGCTTTTGTTTTATCAATTTATATTTTTATGGTGTAGATGTGAAGGGAAAAACAGATGCTCCATATTAGCCTCCAACAGTGTCTTTTCGGATCCATGTTTAGGCACATTCAAATACCTGTACATCTCATACTCCTGCGTATCTAAGTGTAAGTGTTACTGTACAGAGCAATGAATTTGCATACTTGAGCTTCTAATCTGTTGATTAGTTTTGATTTGGTTTTACTCATGGTGAACTTACTCATCAGGCTATATTGAATATTACTGTTGATATTTTTTCCTGTCTTGCAGAATACGGTTGCTGATCTTGTGGTTTTTGGGCTCTTCAGTTTTCTGTCAACATCTCTTCTACTTTTGCTGCACTGAAACTAAATCAATTTCTTTCTTAAAGTATCTGTAATATTATGCCATCTTGGGAAATAAAATGTGAGGGTTTTTTTTCTGATGTAAAGATACGGCAGAAATAGTAACAGTAGAATACTATGCTATTCTGAATTCAGCCTTTGTGTGCGAGTTAAACTTGTGGCTGATACTTTTGAGTTTTTTCAGATGATTAATATTTATGTGGTCCTTGGTATACATTATGTTGTGATTTGTATATTTCCTTACAATAAATGCTTTGAAAATGAGAATGAGGTGTGTGCATCCCTGTTATTAAAGTTGGCATGAAACGGAAGTTGTGATAGTAATTTCTTCCCTATTGTGACATATATCCGAGAAACGGTGAAAACGATTAAACAGTTTCTTGAACAAGAAGAAAATGTAGGGCTGGACTTGATTTTATCCATCGGGAATTGATTGCGTCATTGTGGTTCGCTATTTCTGCAATCTTGTGTGTCACAGGTTGTCCCACGCTCGGGCCAGTACATCATCAGAGAAGAGGGAAAAGGGAGAGGAAGTTATTTTGATTAAAGATTACGAGGGCACATGAATTTAAAAAAATAAAATGATGTGCACGGATAAATTATTTCTAATAAATTCTGCAACAATCTATGAAAATATAGGAATTGCCCATTTTGATTTCACGGTGACTTTCAAGCATATTGTGTGTAAACACCAGGAGCTGTAATATCACAAAACATTTTATCTTACCACTAAGAGTTCTCCTAAATAGCAGTAAAAGTTCTAGCTAAGAGTTTTCTCTTAAAAACTATTCACAAAGCTGCAGAGATAACTTTTACTAAGAAATAGAGAAGTCTTAAGCTAAGACAAAGGACGGGTTGACCTCATTGCTATGTCAACACGCTTGCTAACTATGCCCACAGTGATTGGCTGATAGGGGAGGGGTCTCTGTCAGTGATTTATTCATAAAAAATATTGTTGAACAAGGTATCATGTTGCCATATTTAAATAAAGATTTTAAAATAAAAATGTTGCCATTTTCAAATAAAGATTTTAAAATGTAGGCTAAGTGTCACTAATTAAACAAGTATAAATTCAGCTAATTGTCAGCTTCATACATGTCTGCATGTAAATAACATGCAGACATGTACATATGGGCATGTAAATAACAGCATTATTATGAAGTGTATAAATATGAAGCGTATAACCTATAAATATGAAGATACATTTCTAGCTCTGACTGATTTTAAAACGTAATTTTGGCCACCCCTGAAATGGGTCATACTCATACCATTAACTTCACCTGAGCTGTTGAATTAAATGCGTTATAATAAAACCGCGCTCATTCAGGGGTATGCTTTTCTTGAATATACAAAGAAAATAATTTGTTTAAAATACATAGGCCTATACACCGTTCAGTTGATAACATTTGGCTTTTTAATGCTGCTAAAATGAATGTTTGAAGCAAACTGTTTGCTGAAAATATCCACAACTTCAGTATTTATAAATCATTCATTTATAACCATTTTTTTAAATAACAATTCATTCAAATTAATTAAACATTTTTAATTAGGCTGCAGCGATTAATATTTTGTCAGAAGCTCTAGTAAAATTCATGTTATTTTGTTTAGTTGCCTGTTCATGATCTCTGTTTGAAACAACAACAACAAAAAAATCATGATTCTCAATTTATCTAGAATCATGCAGCTCTTAATATATACAACTCATCTTGCGAACTTGCGATCTCAGAATTCAGGCCAGTTGATTATACCTAGAATATCAAAATCAACCGCAGGCGGTAGATCCTTCTCCTATTTGGCACCTAAACTCTGGAACAATCTTCCTAGCATTGTTCGGGAAGCAGACACACTCTGTCAGTTTAAATCTAGACTAAAAACGCATCTCTTTAACCTGGCATACACCTAACACATTATCAGAAATACTTTCAAATCCGTTAAAGGATTGTTAGGCTGCATAAATTAGGTCAGCCGGAACCGGGAACACTTCCTATAACACTAGATGTACTCGTTACATCAGAAGAAGAATGGCATCTACGCTAATATTAGTCTCTCTGTTTATCCCGAGGTTTACCGTAGTCAACCGGATCCAGGCCGTATCCAGGTGAGATCGAGGACCTGCACCTTCACAAGACCACAACGCAGCCCTGAAGTATCAGCAGAGATTGAGTCAACTAGATCATCCACTGTGAAGGCCTCATTGACACGACAGCCAGTGGCACAGTTCCTCAACAAACCGTCCATACCGGCGTGATGAATACGATCCTCAACTGGATGGAACTGGAATAAATACTTTGAATGCTGCGATCCCATCGGACTTATGATAGCTACCTGATTCAGGCACAGTAACAAAGCACTGTTCGCCAGAGAAGAACTGGCCCCCCGACTAAGCCTGGTTTCTCCCAAGGTTTTTTTCTCCATTTTAACACCTGTCTGCCACCTGATGTCACCTTTTGGAGTTTGGGTTCCTTGCCGCTGTCACCTTTGGCTTGCTTAGTTGGGGACACTTGACATTTGACTTGACATTTGATATTCAACAGTGCTTTGATCTGCCTGCATTGACACCATTTTCTTTAAGAGCTGCTATGCAGCCAAAATTATATACCAGTTATTACTGTAAAGCTGCTTTGACACAATCTGCATTGTAAAAAGCGCTATATAAATAAAGGTGACTTGACTCTCTAACCCCCCCTGAAGGCCGTTGTGTAATTCGCACCCTGTATATACACTATATTGCCAAAAGTTTTGGGACGCCTGCCTTTACGTACACATGAACTTTAATGACATCCCATTCTTAATCCGTAGGGTTTAATATGCAGTTGGCCCACCCTTTGCAGCTATAACAGCCTCAACTCTTCTGGGAAGGCTTTCCACAAGGTTTATGAGTGTGTTTATGGGAATTTTTGACCATTCTTCTAGAAGCGCATTTGTGAGGTCAGGCAGTGATGTTGGCAAGAAGGCCTGGCTCGCTGTCTCCACTCTAATTCATCCCAAAGGTGTTCTATCGGGTTGAGGTCAGGACTCTGTGCAGGCCAGTCAAGTTCCTCCACACCAAACTCGCTCATCCATGTCTTTATGGACCTTGCTTTGTGCACTGGTGCGCAGTCATGTTGGAACAGGAAGGGGCCATCCCCAAACTGTTCCCACAAAGTTGGGAGCATGAAATTGTCCAAAATGTCTTGGTATGCTGAAGCATTAAGAGTTCCTTTCACTAGAACTTGGATGCAGCTGCTCGGCCATGGAAACCCATTCCATGAAGTTCTCTACGCACTGTTCTTGAGCTAATCTGAAGGCCACACGAAGTTTGGAGGTCTGTAGCTATTGACTCTGCAGAAAGTTGTGACTTCTGCGCACTGTGCGCCTCAGCATGCGCTGACCCCACTCTGTGATTTTACGTGGCCTACCACTTCGTGGCTGAGTTGCTTTTGTTCCCAGTTGCTTCTACTTTGTTATGATACCACTAACAGTTGACCGTGGAATATTTAGTAGTGAGGAAATTTCACGAATGGACTTATTACACAGGTGGCAACCTATCACGGTACCACGCTTGAATTCACTGAGCTCCTGAGAGCAACTCATTCTTTCACAAATGTTTGTAGAAGCAGTCTGCATGCCTAGGTGCTTGATTTTATACACCTGTGGCCATGGAAGTGATTGGAACATCTGAATTCAGTGATTTGGAGGGGTGTCCCAATACTTTTGGCAATATAGTGTATGTACAGGTGCATCTCAATAAATTAGAATATCATGTAAAAAAATTTTTTTTTTCTGTAATTTAATTCAAAAAGTAAAACTTAAATATATTCTAGATTTATTAGACATAAAGTAAAATATTTCCAGACTTTTTTGTTTTCATTTTGATGATTACAGCTTGCTGCTCATCAAAATCAAAAAATCAGTATCTCAAATTATTAGAATATTTAATTTCAAGTTCTATTAAATTAGACAGGAAGTGTAGTGGGATAGAGAAAGGGGGGACAGGATCGGGAAAGTCTACAAGCCGAAACAGAGGATTAAAATCTAGATTAAAATCTGTAAATCAAAATATTTAGGCTATTGCATTCATATGGGAAAAAATGCTTACTGCCTCAATGGTGTATAGGGTCTTTGGGCGAATTGCTGAGGCGGATTGCCAGGAACAACCATTTTAGGACTGTTTGTGATTTGGTCTTAGTGACTTAGGAGTCCTAAAGAAACCCTTAAGAAATACTTAAGGGTTATTTTCTGCAACACCCTTAAGTTTAAGGGAAACAGAAGGGCGATCTTAATGGAAAATTACACTTATGCAACCGAGCACTGGATCATATGGATTACTTTTATGTCTTTCAATGAATGGACATAAATGACGAGAGAATATTAAAAATATCTTTATTTGTTTTCCAAATATGAATGAAAGTCTTATGGGTTTGGAACGACACGGGGGTGAGTAAATCAGTCAGTGTATCTTTTGGTCATTCATTTTTTGATTTAATATAGAAATCGGAAAATGAAAAACGGCACCTTTTTTGTTTTTCATTTTTTTCAAACAAAACGAAAAACAAGAATTCGGCTTGATTTTTCGTTTTTTATTCAGGGGTAGAAAATGAATAAACAACTTGAATATTTGATCTCTACATCTGGCTGGGAATGAAACACCCCTTTCCGCTGATTGTTCAGCCAAACATTAAATTTTATTTTGATGGAGTTACATATCTGTCCACTAGTGGACACCATGCATCAACGGTATAAAAAGTGATTCAATAGAACTAATGCTTGGTCTGAAAATTTTTTTTTTTTAAATATGCATGTTTTTAAAACATTTACTAAGAGCAAATGTATGAATACAAATAAGAAGACTTCAGATGCAAAAGTCGTCTGACATTTTTCTTTGAAACATTTTTTATCAGACTCCTATGTATAGGTTTCTACAAACCCGATTCCAAAAAAAGTTGGGACACTGTACAAATTGTGAATAAAAAAGGAATGCAATAATTTACAAATCTCATAAACTTATATTTTATTCACAATAGAATATAGATAACATATCAAATGTTGAAAGTGAGACATTTTGAAATGTCATGCCAAATATTGGCTCATTTTGGATTTCATGAGAGCTACACATTCCAAAAAAGTTGGGACAGGTAGCAATAAGAGGCCGGAAAAGTTAAATGTACATATAAGGAACAGCTGGAGGACCAATTTGCAACTTATTAGGTCAATTGGCAACACTCTCAGAGTGGCAGTGTCTCTCAGAAGTCAAGATGGGCAGAGGATCACCAATTCCCCCAATGCTGCGGCGAAAAATAGTGGAGCAATATCAGAAAGGAGTTTCTCAGAGAAAAATTGCAAAGAGTTTGAAGTTATCATCATCTACAGTGCATAATATCATCCAAAGATTCAGAGAATCTGGAACAATCTCTGTGCGTAAGGGTCAAGGCCAGAAAACCATACTGGATGCCCGTGATCTTCGGGCCCTTAGACGGCATTGCATCACATACAGGAATGCTACTGTAATGGAAATCACAACATGGGCTCAGGAATACTTCCAGAAAACATTGTCGGTGAACACAATCCACCGTGCCATTCGCCGTTGCCGGCTAAAACTCTATAGGTCAAAAAAGAAGCCATATCTAAACATGATCCAGAAGCGCAGGCGTTTTCTCTGGGCCAAGGCTCATTTAAAATGGACTGTGGCAAAGTGGAAAACTGTTCTGTGGTCAGACGAATCAAAATTTGAAGTTCTTTTTGGAAAACTGGGACGCCATGTCATCCGGACTAAAGAGGACAAGGACAACCTAAGTTGTTATCAGCACTCAGTTCAGAAGCCTGCATCTCTGATGGTATGGGGTTGCATGAGTGCGTGTGGCATGGGCAGCTTACACATCTGGAAAGGCATCATCAATGCTGAAAGGTATATCCAAGTTCTAGAACAACATATGCTCCCATCTAGACGTCGTCTCTTTCAGGGAAGACCTTGCATTTTCCAACATGACAATGCCAGACCACATACTGCATCAGTTACAACATCATGGCTGCGTAGAAGAAGGATCCGGGTACTGAAATGGCCAGCCTGCAGTCCAGATCTTTCACCCATAGAAAACATTTGGCACATCATAAAGAGGAAGATGCGACAAAGAAGACCTAAGACAGTTGAGCAACTAGAAGCCTGTATTAGACAAGAATGGGACAACATTCCTATTCCTAAACTTGAGCAACTTGTCTCCTCAGTCCCCAGACGTTTGCAGACTGTTATAAAAAGAAGGGGATGCCACACAGTGGTAAACATGGCCTTGTCCCAACTTTTTTGAGATGTGTTGATGCCATGAAATTTAAAATCAACTTATTTTTCCCTTAAAATGATACATTTTCTCAGTTTAAACATTTGATATGTCATCTATGTTGAAAACATGCAGTTTTGGGGAGGCTCCAGGAATCTGTTTGAGAACCCCTGCCCTAAGTCATTCCCTTAGGTAAGGGGAAATCACACCTTCAGTCTCATACTTTAGGGAAAAACTTAAAGTGCTTTATGCAACCGGGCACTGCTTCATAGATTAAATTAACAAATTTATGATGAACAAAGTTAATTTGCCCAAGTAATCTTTAAAGGGGGGGGGGGGTATCACACACAGTTTCTGCCAATCTCATGTTAATCTTGAGTACCTATAGAGTAGTAGTGCATCCTTCATATCTCCAAAAAGTCTTTAGTTTTATCATATTTATAAAAGATACATACGCTGTACCAAGTATTTCCAAAATGAAAATGTATGTCCTGTGAGCGGAGATAGAGTGACGAGCTGTCACGAGCACGCGCAGCTTTTGTGTAGAGATTGGCTGCAAGCTATCAATGGTCAGCTAAACAGATGTATTTAAACACGCAATACACCATCGCATTATCCCTGGATAACTTTTGAATCACTATAATGAATATAGCGTATAGTGAATGATGAATAATGAATTTATGAATTCACTACATTCGTGTTGTTTACATTATATGCACTTAGGCGCCTATTGCCAACAAAACAGACATTTGAAGCAGTTTTACTCACCACCTGCGGTTCCGACTCAATACCGGGATCATTACCGCTGTGACCGCTCCATCTTTCAGTTTCAAACAATCTGTAGGCCTAAATCCAGCGTAGAACTGGGCCTTGTTTATGAAACCATAAGCGCCGATCCTGAGGGCTCGAGCAGCCACAGAAAAACACAAGATATTCTCCATTCATTTTAACCAATAAAAAAGTGATTGAAACTATCAGTTTCTATGGTTATTTTAATAACAAATGTCGAATATCTTTCCCTCACAACCAAAAACACACTTCTTTGGTGACATTGTTGATTTCGTGAAGTCCTGTGACCTGTGCAGCGCTGCCGACGACATCCGTAAACCTGAACGCGCGTTGATGGGCGTGCTCTTGCTCTCTCGCTCTGGTCTAGGTGTGCGCGCGCCCTTCCGGGAGAAGTGCCCGTACAAGGAATTCCGACCTTGTTGACATCACTCAGGCCGATACTCGAAAAAAAGATCCCGAGTCCTGTAAGGATTTGGAAGAGAATTTTTGGCACAGAAATACTCCGTAATTCGTCTAACTCGTGTTTTGAAACTTTGGCCATGTTTAGCATGAGAATCCAACTCTTTAACAGCGTAAATAAGTCAGAATACATTAAATAGCATTATATCCCCCTATATCCTGGTCTTTATGAAAGAAGCACTCCAGAAGTAGAAATTGCATTTATCATGGCTCATGGGGTCAGAGAAGTGATGTAAGTCTTCACTGCTTTACTAGCGGTAAGAGGAGAAAAGAATGGGAAGTTGTGAAGAATGTGGATGAATAAAACTTCCTAAAGACCCGCGTCTTTGTTCTCTTCACTTTAAACCTGATGCCTTTGAGGCTTTTACTGGACCACAGCTACTGAAAGAGCTTACAGTTGGCGATGGATATAAGCGTAGGCTTTAACCAAATGCCGCTCCTGTCGTGGAGACTGACAAGGGCAGCCCATAACACATCTCGATTGAGACAGACTGCCTCAAAGTTCGTGCGCTGTGATGCACGAGATATCTGTGATGGCATAAAACAGTAGTATCTTCTCAGCACGTTTAACTGTGTGTAATGCATTCAGGTGACATATTTTTACACGTCACTCATACAACAGTTCGAATAGCCACAGAGACATTGTACGGCTTCGATGTTTTCATTCTCATTAATTTTGCATTCTGGCTCAAATCGAAAAGGCTGATCATGTTTTAAAAGGAACCCCGCGGGTATTAAGACTTGTATGCGTTGCTAGATTACCATTGCACCAAAACATACAGATGAAAAAGTATCAAAGGCATCAGGGCTAAATTGGAGAGAACAAAGAAGCGGTTCTTTAGGAAGTTTTATTCATCCACATTCATCACAACTTCCCATTATTTTCTCCTCTTATCACTAGTAAAGCAGTGAAGACTTACATCTCTTCTCTTGTGGCCCATCGACTGAAAATTGGCATCGTATTTATATTACGAGTTGTGTAGCGGTAAAAATAGCAACAGGGTAGCGTCAGTAGCTCACCGAGTGCAACCATTTGACGTCATCGACGTAGAATGCACTGTGCACCTAAAAAAAAAAAAAGGGCGCCCCGTTGTCCAAATATGTCATGGATTTTTTACATAACGTAAATCTTTCATGGGTTTTCTACTTCATATTTCAGTAAGAGACATCATTTACGTTATACAAGTCTTAATACCAGGGGTTCCCTTTAAGGCGACCATTATTTTAGAGCATTATTTTAGAACGTATTAATTTTTTGGATACGCGTCATGCAGCTGGCAGGTAGGTAGGTATCGCGTTTATATTGTTTTTCCTTTTTTATTCAAAATATTCACAAAATTGTTAACTATATCATGAATTTTATGACATATTCCGATTGTAAAATATTTGGAAGTGAATGTGTTTTGTCGCGCGATGAGTTTGCACTGCATTGCAATAGCTGTCGGATTTACGAAATTTTCCCCAAAATACATACAAGTATGTGGCCGGTGAACTGGGAGAAGAATAGAGTAAACTTTATCGTTTCATACACAATGTGTATCTGATATGAATAAAACACTTATTATTGCAGCTTCCTTAGACATCTGTGTATAGAATACAACAAGCGCTGAGCGCGTCTGTCTCTGGCTCAGCGCCAAAGCACATTTGAATCTTTGCATTTTATTCTTTGCCATTATCCTAATTGAACATTGGGTGTATTACAACTTAAGAATAATAGTCGTATAGACTGTCAACAGTGATAAAGATATAGCTAAGAGTGGTCCAGACTAACCTTACGACCTTACAGAAGGTATACTTAATTAAGAACGTTTCGGGAAACACGTATTTACGTTAAGGTACAGCTTAAGATATAATTTAAGAACGACGTAGAGTTAAGAAGGTTTCGGGAAATCCAGCCCTGTAGCCTATTGTATAAAGCGCTACATAAATAAACGTGACTATTTACACCGACGTCGAAACAGTACAAAGCTGGCTGAAATTCGGCCAACTTATCCTTTAACATATTGGGCCTCATTTATAAAGCGTGCGTACGCACAGATTTGATCTTAAGAGTGTGCGTACGCTTAAATCCACGCCAACGCTCATATTTATAAAAACGGTCTTTGACATGGAAAAGTGCTTAGCGCCACGTCAGGGTTTGAGCAGACGTACACACTTTTCCTTGTCAGATTACTGCAGGTTTTTGGAAATCTAAGCTATTCTTGCAGCTCGCCATTCTAAATTAAAGGATTTGGACGATAACTGGTGATCTTTTATATGTAAATTACATTAATTAGGTGTCGTTTACAACGCAGAGAACTGAAACCATTCAGTTGCGAGCAAGTTCAAGATCATTTGCGATTTATAGATTTCACATCTGAAAGAGAGGCGTACGCTCGTTTTCTGTGTGTACGTTCATTCTATGAATCACAAGTACGCACATCTGAGAAATGATCATAAGATCAAATTTAGGACGGTTTTCTTTTATTAATGAGGCCCCTGAAGTGCAAATCATTACCCTCACTAACATATCTTTCATTGTCTAAGAAAAACTAAATACTAGATGCATGCTTGTGAACCTTTTTATACAAAAATGGTTAAACTGTAATACCCTTTTTGCTTACCATACTCTACACTCTACAAAAACGCTGGGTTAAAAACAAATTACAAATTAGCTTCATTAATAATCAACAATAATAATAATCAAAACAATAATAATCAAAAGGTGAACATTTATTAATAAGCAATTTAATAAATGTTTAATTATTATTCATTAAACTTATTTACATATGTTCATTTATTAAACATATTAATACATGTCAATTTCCAACATACTTTGGGTTCATTTTAAGCAAGCAATACAGTAATTTTTAAACAATAGTTGAGTTAAATAAAACTACCCAGCAGGTTGGGCAAACAACCCAATTGTTGGGTTTGTCCATTTTCAACCCAACTTGGGTTGTTTTTAACCCAGCATTTTTTTAGAGTGTACCGTTCAAAAGTTTGGGGTCAGTAAGATTTTTTTTAAATGTTTTTGAAAGAAGTCTTGTATGCTCACCAAGGCTGCATTTATTTGATGCAGTACAATACAATAAAACAGTAACATTGTGAAATATAATAATTTAACTTTTCTATTCAAGTATATTTTAAAATGTAATTTATTTCTTTGATGGCAAAGCTGAATTTTAAGCATCCTTACAATAAAAAAATCATTCTAATGTGCTGATGCTCAAAAAAAAAAAAAACAACAACAAAAAAAAAAAACTATATATATATATATATATATATATATATATATAGGGTGCGATTTGTAGGGGGGGTGGGGGGATTTCCCCCCTTCTGGTCTATGTATCCCTACCTCTGCTTAATTATTTTTATCCCCGGTGGGGATAAAAAAAAATACCAGGTGATGCTACTCCACAAACCACCAACAGAGCACATAAAATACCAAAAATAAAAATATTTTTTAAAACATCGGCAAGTAAAACGCTGCGTTTATATAGAACTGTCTCTACGACCACAACAAACGGGACACTTTTCAGACGCGCATTCCAACTTCGCCTCAGCGCCAGGCACAACTCCGACTCCGGAAAAGATAGGTGAGGAGGAGGGAGCTTTACTTGAACAACAGTGAACTGCGGTCAGACGAGATGTTGTCAGGCTATGTCAGTAAAACTCAGAAAAATGAACATGACTGTCCAATCAGCCGTTATACTGTGCTCGCGGCGCGCACTCAAGAATTGCACGCGCAAATGCGGCGGCGAGCGCTGCACATTACTTTATTATAGCTTAAATAAAGCGCAAATGAAACTACGAGCATGCACCGTCGTTCTTTTGTTGTAAATTAAGTCATGAAATTACCAAACATGCGATTAAAGCTGCCTCAAAACTATGCATGCATATTTGTTGACATTGTTTCAAAGCAATTGTTATCCGATTTGTTGGCCGTAAAACGTCTTAAAATGCACGTCTACACCAAGGAAATCAACATTTTTTCGGGGGAGCATGCCCCCGTACCCCCCTAGACTAGTAAATTACATTTTGTGACCTCGGTAATTATGAAACCCTGTGTACGGCCCTGGTTCTATTTTATCTAACGAAATATGAGGTAAACGTGTATTTCTCCAAATGTGCGCACTTTAGGACTAAACGTTTGTGTATGCACTGTAGGGCTGGGCGATACAGCTAAAAAAAAATATCACGATATAATGTTTCATATTGATCGGTATCGATAATTATTGAAAAATTTTTAGTAGTTTGAATTAGTAGTAGTAGTTTGAATTTAACCAATGCATTTTTAATTAATTCAAACAACAAATAATTTTTAAAACAAAGCAAAATAAAATGTAAACAAATCTTTCTTATATTTTATATGAAGATTAAATAAGTGTTAAAGAAACTTAGAGCTGCACAATTCTGGATAAGTTGAGAAACTTTTTTTGTTTGTTTCAAAACGAGATCACAATTCTGAATGTCAACTAAACGAAATAACATGTAATTTAGAGGTTCTGACAAAATATTAAGTGCTGCAGTCTATTTTAAAATTTTAAATATATTTGGATTAATTATTTTTTTTTAAAAAATCTGTTTGGATGTATGAATCAATGACACGCTCATAAATACTCTTGTTTCATTACTGGATGAATCAGTGCATTTGAAAGAATCTGTTGGATGAAGATTCAACGTCAAATACATTTTTTAACAGTCACTTGTCGCCACCTGGTGGTGAAACAATGTAATCGATAAACATTTTCAGCGCGTTCAAGTTTCTTTCAAAAGCTGATTTGCTCTATTTTGATCGATAACATAGACATTAGTGTTTTATCTGAACTATAAACTTTTATCTCAGTACTTCTGTGATAACCTGAATATTTGTAGCACAGAAATAAAGATACTGTGTAATTGAAAGCACTGTTTGTGCAGCTGTTAATACCGACATAACAACTGCTCTCTCAAGACGAACTTTGAAGTAGATCTACTGTAAGACGTAAGGAAACCATGAAACTGTCACACTGACGAGCTGACATGTCCTTTTTTATTCACAATCTCCTCGTCGCCGGTAGGTACAGCATTCATTTTCATGTTTGTGTGTTCTGATCTCACGTGGCGATTGCGCAATTGAACTCCACAACAACTTGTTTGCGTTACTCGTAGCGCGTCTGTTTGTGATCCAGGGACGGAGCGCACTTGAGAGTTCTTCATGCAACCGAACTTCATGCCTGTTTATATTTTAACGCATTTAAGTGAAACTATATCGAGAGTTATATCGAACATTTTTTCTATCGTTATCGATTAAGACGTCTACCGTCGATAAATATCGATACCGTTTTATCGCCCAGGCCTAATGCACTGTGATCAAAAATAAATCGGAGCAAATGCGATTGAATGAAGAGGTTTATGTCTCGTTATTCTATTCAAAAAGATCAGTAACTACTGATTGATTTTGCATGATTTTGCATTCCTATTAGAAATTAAGAATTATTAGTGTCATTGTAAATAGTGGTGCAAATATCGAAGCTATCTAATCTGTCTAATACTTCAAAACTCAAGGTTAAAAAAGTTTATTGTAAAAATGTTTCTGTAACAGGCAGCTGCCAAAAATTAGTATATAGCTCCACTGTGGTTTGTGATTTATTTTCAAAAGGGAAAAAAAGACAAAAAAAAAAAAAAAAAAAAAAAAAAAACCTTTTCCAAACCCCCCATTATATATATATATATAATGTTGAAAACCGTTATTTCATATAGAAATATTTGGTAACAAATGTCTTTACTGTCACTTTTGACCAATTTAATGCATATGTGTTGAGTAAAATAATTAATTTCTTTCAAAATAAAAAAAAATCTGATCCCAAACTTGAGAATTTTTTGAATGTATTCTCACCTGGTGGCAAAAAAAATTAGACTTTTCAAACATGCCATTTCAACCTAAAATCTGCTTAAATGTTTAACTTCTTTTTATTTATATTGACTTTCAGATTTTTTTGATTTTTTTTTTTTTTTTTAAAGTATCATGTTGAAGCAGAAACTAACATTTAGGGCTTTGTTTACAAGGGAACTTAAAATCTGGCTTTACTCATTCAAGTTACTATACCATTTTAATAGTTTGAAATACTTTAGTGTCCTCTCATCAGTGTTAAAAAATGTCATTGCTTGTGCTTAAAAATATGAAATTAAAAGTACAGCTTAAGCAGAACAGATTCAAACAAGAAAGCAGAGAAGTCAGAATTAGTATTTGGTGAAAATAAACTGCCAGTTTAATAACCATACAACAAAACCTGTAAATACCAATGAATTATACTAAAAAAATATGATCGTAACAAAACAAACAAAAGAGGATGATAAATGCACAACCAGCTAAAGTGGAACAAAGGGAATTATCAGGAAGGACAATTAGAGTTCACAACCCCCGATCCCCAATACACTCACTCTCATTTTCAAACACATACATTCTCATACATTCTCACACACACACACACACACACACAGCCACTCGGTTACTCTCCATTAGCGGCAGTCACTTAGTCACTTACAGTCATTCAGAGACACATAAAGGACAGGGTTAGATAATCAGTACACATTAAATTCACAAACAAAATGACTGGACCTGCTATAATGTCAGCATGTCACCCTGTGACCCACCCCCCTTCCCAGCCACTGGTGTCTGTATAGGGGGCTTCGTTGAGCGTCTTCCTATGGGTGCTGATCATCATTCAGAAGGTATAGGGGAGGGGGCTAGGAACTGAACGGAGAGGGGTGGGTGGTTTAGGGTGGAATGAGGTGAAGGGTTGGTGGAAGCCATTTGCGTATTTAAAATGGATGTATGGGTGTTTGGAGATCAGTGCGGCTCCCCTAGTTCTCATTATCGCCTGCTTCGTCGCCCTGGTTTTCTGACGTCCAAAGCTGCAGGCATAAGAATCATTATAATGTATTAATATATAAATTAATTAATATAATATATAATATATTAATTTAGCTGTTGTGCAGAATAAAGCACTGAAACAGACATAACTTGTGCAGAACGTATAACGGAGAACTCACAGTGAGGTTGTCCCTTAGAAGCTGCATGATCAATGTGCTGTCTTTGTAGGAGTCCTCATTTAAAGTGTCAAGCTCAGCAATAGCTTCATCAAAAGCCTGTAATAGAAGCTCTGAATGAGTGAAATATACTGGTGCTTCTAATGGATATGGCTCAAACATCATTCAATAGATTTTCAAAGAGAAATAAAATTCACATTTATGTGATTAAGTGTATAGGGGCTGTTCACACAGGACAAGTTTTTACATCTGTGTCTTTAAAAAAAAAAAAAAAAAACAACACGCACTACATGGCCGTTTTTGGCCACTGTACCTTGTCTCAATGCTCAGCATTGAGATCCCTCAGCAATGCTCGGAGTTGAAAACAGTCCAGCTTTTGTTAAACAACTTGTTCTGTGTGAACTGCCCCTTATGCTGCTAGTAATTTAATATACTAACTGTCTTGGCGAGGTGACAGGCATTCTCAGGAGAGTTGAGGATCTCGTAGTAAAAAACGGAAAAGTTGAGGGCAAGACCCAACCGTATAGGGTGCGTGGGCTGCATGTCCTTCTTGCTTATCTCAAAAGCATCCTGGTAAGCTTTCTGAGAGTTCTCAACCGTGGCTGAGAAGAACAAAAAGTTCATATTGTGTTGATCACATTCATAAAAGATCGATAAAGAAAATGTGTGCACATCCAAAAAAAACATTAGGCAGGTGCTTGATCAAATAAAGCGCTTAATGTATTTATGTCATACATACAGACAGACAGATAGTAGATGTGCCGATATACGGTAATACGATATATTGCGATAATGAACATGCACTGTACTGTTATCGTGGCCACTTCAAAATACCGTGACTAATTATTATGAATTATTCAGATTTTTTGAACATGGATGGGAAGCATGGCAGAACGAGTGGAGGTGCACTGAATTAAACTCTCTGACAGTAGATGGTACTTATGGAAAAGCGGAAATGTAGCCTTTACCCCGGTAACCCCCGTAAACAAAGCAGCTGTGCTACTTTCTGTTTCTGAACAGTATTTAAATGTTTTAAACAGTCATTCAGATTTTTGTTTTCACAATGGTTTTCATCACAGCACCAAATACCTAAGACTTAATAGGCTATTTACAGGGCTCGACAATAAGGACTGCCCGATGGCCCGGGGCCAGTGTGAACAACGCTCGGGACAGTTGACGGAACTGTCACTTGCCAGATCGGGCTAGTGCTGTAGGGTGTGCGTTATATATCGTCTATGATATTGTAATTGTTGATTTAACGAGCTGAAATTGTCTCTCACTTTACAAAAAACAAACAAACAAAAAAAAAACACCCATTGAATGCACGCATACACTACGTGACGTAGTCTAGTAGGTTAGACTAGTGTGCGTGCATATTTAGAGTGCACGATTTCACTGCGTGATTTAGTCTATTAAAATGCATTTAGAATGCAGAATTCAAGATAAGGGGCAAAAATGCCCCTGTATGTTTTTTATATTTATATAATTTAATATAGTTTAATATATTAACACCAACACCAAATCACTTGTTTCGCTCTATTTCGCCAACGAAAATAGCTCCAAACAAACTCCACAGAATTGTTTTGCGTCTTCGAACAACACTTCCTAAATAAATCAGCCGTTTGAATGAATCGGTTGAATCTCAATGACTCGCTCATTAACAGGGACTTGCTGCCACCTCCTGGCGGGTTTAATTTCACATTTAAAGTATCTTTTCATTTTATAAATAATTTCAAATAACACTATTTAACGTTTTATATTTTTAACATTTCAAAACATTATTTATGCATCTGTAACTGCTCTTGACTGATTAACTTTAATAAAGTTTAATCTATAGTTCTATAGTTATACATTAGATTACAATTTCTGTGCCTGAAAATCTCCTGTTTAAGCCTACATAACCTGAAAAGGTTATGTAGTAAGTTTATTTAAGTTTACTTAATTTGTTTATTCTGTTGTATTTATTTGTGCTGTTACTTGTAATTTCATTATTTGTTCCTATTTTATTACTTACTGTTTACTTGTCTAACAATATTTAAAATTTAAGTGAGTTAATCTAGTAGCTTTTGGTGTCATTACCTTATTTATTATTGTTTAAAAACAAAGAAAACAATAACTAGGCTTATTTTATAGGCCCATTTTCTTTTCTTTTACTTTATTATTATTTTTTGTTTTTTTATTGTAGGGCCAGTGAAAATTTTGGCAGGGCAAGTAAAAATTTGAACCACTGGCCGGACCGGGCCAGTAGAAAAAATCCTTAGCGTTGAGCCCTGTATTTATTTTCAAACATAAACATTTTTACATTTCAGTTTAAGGAATTATCGTAACATGAAAATTTGATACATTCACATGCCTAACAGATAAATAATAGTGACGCAATAGTGAATTTTTTGCAGAAACCAAAAGTTCTCATTTAGCCGAAAAAACAAAAATAAAGTTTCTTGAATTAAATTTGGGTAAAGAACTCTTTTTGCTGTTCGGGGGTCATATTCTCAGGTAATAAATTAAACCAGTCATATTACAGCTCTTCAACAGGCCGCCCCTCTATATTTCAGCTGGACAAATGTTACATACTGTTACATAGAGCATCCACACTGCTGACATGTTTCCTGTTGTAGCTTATCCATTTTGTTTCCACAAAGTAGACACTTAAACAGCCTAAACGACGACATCTGAGAAGCGCTAATTAAACGTCACTGTATGCATGGATGGATGGAAAAAAATCATATATCTTTTGCACGTTTAATGTAAAAATTACAACCTATGCAATGAACAACTTCTGAAACAAATAGAAAAACTTGGAATAACTGCAGTGTGCACACACCCCTGAACTAAAACTTAGTTGAAACACCCTTTGATTTTATTACAGCCCTTAGTTTGTTTGGATACAAGTCTATTGGCTTGTGGCATATCTTGACTTCCCCACTCGCAAAAACATTCCAGATCTGTTGAATTGCGAGGCCATCTTCTGTGCACGGCCCTCTTCAGGTTTTCCCTACAGATGATTCAGATGTGAGCTCTGGCTGGGCCATTCCAAAACAATAATCTTTCTTTGCTGAAACAATTCTTTTTTTGAATTAGATGTGTGTTTTGGATCAGTCATGCTGAAAGATTAAAGTTCTCTTCGTTTACAGCTTTCTAGCAGATGGCAGAAGATTCTGTGCCAAAATCGACTAGTACACGGAGCTGTGCGTGATTCCCCAGGTGAAAAAAAAAGTATACTTGAATGCACTTAAAAAATAAAAAATAAAAAACGCTTAAATACAAGCAAGTACATTTGTAGTACATTCTTATTTTTTGTGCTAAATTGTAAAAGTTATACACTTATAGTGTTTGAGTCTCTCGTTCCTGTTCTGGATACTCCCCGTCAAGGCAGTTTTGGATTACCTGTTGGATTCTTGTCAGAGGACTGGTTTGCCCATTGCAGTCTCTGCGCTACCAAGAAATAATTTGCCATCTGCACCCACGACATCTGACCCTTGCAATCTTTTTTGCTATTTTTCTTAATAAACTGATATTTGCTGCATTCGCTATATCCTCATTTCACGTGACAGTACTATTTAAAGACACCATTAACATGCAGTTAAGTATATCATATAAAGGGAATATTAACATAGTTACAATACATTTGAAATGAATTATTTAATGTATAAAAATATTCGGGCAATACATTATAAATACATTTTGTATATATTTATATATTATTCTTATACTTTAAATAATAAGTGTGTTTTCTGTCTGATGAGTATATTTAAAAGTGAAAGATGGGTTCAAGTGTACTATAAGTGGTAACTAAATACATTTTTTAATACAGAGATAGTATGTTAAAAGCACATTTTAGTTCATATTCATGGTGTCTCAAAATAGCACAGTTGAGTACACTTAGATGTCCTTAAGATTATCTTAAGTACTAAAGAAGAATTTTTAGTATATTAAGTACAAAATTAGTGCACGAAAATAGAGCACTTAAAGTACATTATTGAAGTGTAATAAGTGTACTGAAATAAAGTGTATTTTAGTGCACTTTTTTTCACCTGGGTCCCTGCATTTACTAAAGCCCCAGTTCCAGCTGAAGAAAAGTAGCCCTTGCTTCACTGTGGGTATGGTGTTCTTTTGCTGAAGTGCTGTGTTGTTTTTGCAGCAAATATACCTTTTACAATTTTGGCCAAAAAGTTCAATCTTGGTATCGTCAGACCATAACACATTTTTTTCCGTTCTAGGATTGTTTACATCAGAGAGCACATGCCTCTTTGACGCAGTATACACACAGTGTTGTAAATTTAAAATACTAAAATTCTAAATAATTTGTAATAAAGAATTATTCTTTGCCCACTAGTGTTGTCAAAAATATCAATATTTCGCTCTCACACCAAAAGTGTGTGCACCACTGAAATATATATGTGCTGCACATAAAGCCGCCTCTCAAACAGCTTGCAAAATACCAAATTGAGTTTCTCTCTATTGAGCTTAAACGGTCAAATACACACAAAATTATGTCAAAATGCCCATCTGGGCAAGTATTCAGCTAAACACAGTCAGTTTTGGAATGTAAATGGTACATTTTGTATACAGTATACTGTAACAGTATAGTGGATCTGTGCATAAGCTCTTAAAGTGACAGCAGCCTAATATAGACCTTATTTGACAGAGAAACAAGTGCGCAGCCATCTTTAGAATTCTGTTTGAATTTCTATTTTTGAGGTAGCTCTGTATATTTCTAAGATTAATTTCAGAGTATTGTAATGTCTGAAGTAGATTTCATAACAAATATCAGTAGACCGGGAAAATTTTAAAACGAGTGGTTCATTCATAAATAAGATCTTACCTTCATGCTGTGGAAATACAAACCAGAAGACAGAACACAACAAGCGCAGCGCTGAAAAGGGGCGGGCCTACATAAGGTCTATACCTGCTGCTGTCTGTCATGTTAATCAAAGAACAAAAGACAAAAAAGAAAATCACTCACTGCTCTTGGCTGAATAACTTTTGTAACTTTATTTGTAAGAATTAATCTGTATTAAAGGGTTAGTTCACCCAAAAATGAAAATAATGTCATTTATTACTCACCCTCATGTCGTTCTACACCCGTAAGGCCTTCGTTCATCTTTGGAACACAAATTAAGGTATTTTTGATGAAATCTGATGGCTCAGTGAGGCCTCTATAGACAGCAATGCCATTGAACTTCTCAAGATCCAGAAAGGTACTCAAAACATATTTAAAACAGTTCATGTGAGTTCAGTGGTTCAATCTTAATATTATAAAGCGACGAGAAAAACTTTTTGTGGACGATTTCAAAACACTGCTTCGAATCTTTTGTTTCGAATCAGTGATTCGGATTGCGTGTCAAAATGCCAAACTGCTGAAATCACGTGACTTTGCCGCTCCATATCACTGATTCGAAACAAAAGATTCGAAGCAGTGTTTTGAAATCGGCCATCACTAGATATCGTTGAAAAGTCGTTATTTTGTTTTTTTGCCACACAAAAAGTTCTCGTCGCTTTATAATATTAAGATTGAACCACTGAACTCACATGAACTGTTTTAAATATGTTTTGAGTACCTTTCTGGATCTTGAAAAGTTTAATGGCATTGCTGTCTATAGAGGCCTCACTGAGCCATCGGATTTTATCAAAAATAACTTAATTTGTGTTCCGAAGATGAACGAAGGCCTTACGGGTGTAAAACGACATGAGGGTGAGTAATAAATTACATTATTTTCATTTTTGGGTGAACTAACCCTTTAAATTTTTACACTGAAGACTACCCAGTGTTATTGTACATCTGATTATTATATATTAATTTCATCATTCTAATTTCTCTAATATTTCTTACACGAGTACTACTTTTAGGCCCACCTGAAAAACTTAAAGCCGTGTTTATTTCATTTGTCTCATTATTCTATTGTATTTATTTGTGCTATTGTTTACAATTTGTTTAACTTATTTTATTACTGACTGTTTACTTGTCTTTTTTTGTAAATTTAGTTCAAAGTTTCAAATAAAGCCCTGTGTTGTGTGTAAGTCATTGCAGCAAAATTACCCAATTTAAAAAAAAAAAAAAAAAAAAAAAAATTATGAGATAATTAAAATATCTGTATGGCAGTATATATGGCAGTTTTCCCCGTGGTATCGAAAATGGTATTGAATATTGATATTTTTCAAAGTATCGTATCAAAGTTATAAATTCCAGTATCGTGACAACGCTAGTTTCCCACGATAAAAATAACATGCATGTTTATTATTGTGATATATCGTATTACCGTATATCGACACGTCTAATAGACAGATGATATAGATAGGCAGAGAGAAAGACAGACAGACAGATAGATAGATGGATAGAACACTGTCAAATCAACCAAGGAGAAATTTTATTGAAGAAAAAGTTAAACCAATTCTATAATGCACTTACCATTCTTAGTTTCTCCAGATGCAACCTCAGATAAGTATCTATAGTAATCGCCTTTCATTTTCAGATAAAACACCTTGCTTTCTGCTTGAGAAGCATTGGGAATTAGGAACTTCTCCAAAAGACCCTGTCAAGACAAGTTGGGAGCATCAGGATGGCTCATATTGTGAAAAAATGGCTCTTTCTTTCTGAAGAATGGTTAAATATAATAAATGACATTTTAAACACATTAAAAAGAAATTAACTTCTTTGACAACTGAACAATAAATATTTTCTATTTAAGAAAATGTGTTTAGGAATAAACATATTCAGAATCATTTGATGTCATCATAAAAGGTTTAGAAGGTCAAGAGAAAGAAGTGGAGATACCAGCACATCATTGCAGATGTCTTGCAGCTCAGTCTCAATCTTTTCACGGTACTCGCGTGCCATTTGCTGCTTCTTCTCGTTCCCCTCGGTTTTCTGCTCAATGCTCGAGATGACACGCCAGGAGGAGCGGCGGGCACCTACCACATTCTTGTACGCCACGGAGAGAAGGTTGCGCTCTTCATTGGAAAGTTCCACGCCACCCTCGGTAACAGCTTTCATAGCTGCTGCCATGTCATCGTAGCGCTCAGCCTGCTCGGCGAGCTTGGCTTTCTGCACCAGGTCGCTCTTGTCCATTTTACACTGAGAATCAGATATGAGTAGGTATGAGAACTAGGGCTGCATGATTCGAATTAAACTGAAATTGTGATTTGGCTGCGATTTTTTTTTTATATGCAGCTTGTCAGTGAAGCACGGCTCTGTGATCAGTAGGAAATGCTGCTCCTTCTGAAAGCCAGAGGGTGCTCTCGCGCAGAAACTCCAAATGTGCCCCAAAGAAGATAACGCACGTCATTCCAGGAAATCCCTATGGGTATCATACTATCACTGTAGCTGAACAAACAGAAGATTCAGGGCTCCAGACTGACTTTTTTTTATGAGGAGCACTGTAGCCCCTTACTGAAAATTTAAGAGCACACCTTAAATCAACCTGCAGCGCCGTTATTCACATTTTCCCCCATTTTGACTGTATTACTCACAAATGCCTTGATAATAAATAGACTTACAAAAAAATACAATGTGCAGTTTTAAGTTTGCAAGGCTCCAGATTAACATTTGAGGGCAGCATTATCATTCATACCGTCTAAATAATAATTCAAAAGCAAAATGATTGAAAATATATATTAGGGACTGGAAATGGCAGCCATCTACTGGTTACAATGGTAATTTAATGTTTTTTTGATTTTTAAATAAGAGTGAGTTTTCCTACATCTTGAAACTTTTATTTTTATAAATGGGGTAATCTATGAAGGATGAACAAATAATGTTTTGTTCATCACATTAAAAATAACATTTAAATATGGTAATATTAGAGTTTTGAAGTGCTGGAAAAAGATGTGTGAAGTACTTGAAAGCATTTTACTATTCCTGCCAAACTTCCATGGTTACAGTTAGTATTACTACATTAAATCCATAGCAAATATTGTTAATTTATGGGCTTGAAGCCCTCTATAACTTGTTAATTAATGGCACAATGTTTCTCCTGGTTTCCACATCAGCGCTGTTTGATCTGATATCTACAGTTAATAACGAAGAAGTCTATGCCGAATTTGAATGCTTCTCACTAGATCTTGCAGCGATGTTATGAATTCTGTGGCGAATTCAAATGTTTTCTTTACTGGATCTCCCAGCGCTGTGTAGTAACAGTGTCGCATGATCAAGATCAGCTTGTGAGAAGCTCCAGCTCTTGCTGCCACTGCACTGACATTGGTCCGAACTGATAAACGGCCCGTGAAGCACAAATGAGTAGCGCAGTTTCATTCCGCTTTCATTACGTTTGCCATTTTTATGTTGGGCAACATTGTGGTGCTAACAAAATTTTGCTTGCACAGGCAGGAAAAATAGTTGCAAAATGCGACCATTTAGTTGCAGTCTGGAGCCCTGAGATTGAAACGCTTTGATTGAAACACATGACTACAACAATATATGGTTTATCTGAGTTCTTCAAGCCTTCTCAGGTATTTTCATGATAATAAAATATATTGATAATGCAATGCTATAATATGTTGAATGAAATAATATGTTGTGTGCCTTATTCTGTGTAAGAAGTCACATCATCTCACAGAAGGATGTTATTTCAAACACTCATGACTGACATTATGAAGTGAGTTTAGAGTAAAAACATGTTACTAAATGTCTTTTGTTGGACAAGAGGTTCATAAATGCTTCTCATGTTTGGAAAGATGTTTGACGTGTCTTGCTTTTTCAAACGTACGTTATAAGTGACTCAAACTCGTTGTGCTTTCAGATGGAGCAGAATTTCCTACTGATCGCAGAGACGTGCTTCACTGACAAGCTGCACATAAAAAAAAATAGCAATGTGTGATTTCATAATCGCACTAAGCCAGACGGTTTAATTGCAATTTCAATTCGATTTTAATTAATTGTGCAGCCCTAATGAGAACAGTATTTTACATAAACCATGATACTCTAATTATATGACCAGCACCTGTATATTATATATATATATATATATATAAGTTGGCCATAGGAGCGTAAAATTAATTTTAAGGAAATTTACACTGGTTCACAATAGGCTACTGTACTGTATATGTTCAGTTCATGCTGAAGTCCTTAGGACAAGGCTTTTAACGGTGAGCCTTTTGTTTTTGTAATCAGGCTTTCAAAAAAAAATATGCTTTCATAATTTGTCCTCTTCTCGGTCGTGACGTTCAGCCACTCAATTCACTCTGTCATGCTCTACTGCCGTGAACTAGCAGGCTAACCACACATCCTCATTTAAAAAAAACAAATTCTTAGAGAATGTGTAATGATTCCCAATCTTCTAAACAATAGTACTAACATTATACTTTTATCTAACACAAAATGCAGACATGAACTTCGGATATTTCATAGTAATGATTCACCGCGTCTGACATACAGTGAGGCCTGAAGCACTTAGCAACCTGCTAAATCCATCCGCTGCCCACAAAAACGGATCAAAAGGTCATTTACGCAATTAAGGGAATGAAAACACGTTATGTAAGACACATGGGGAGTGATATAACGAACAAGGAAAGTACACTTACGTTCTGGATGGCGTTTACTCTGACTTTAATGGCTAAAAAGACACAATTCGGTTCCCGTGCTCCGCCTCGCTCTTCGGTTGTTCTGGGCAGTACCTCTTCCGCTTGTGACACTTCCGCTTCCTGCGTGCGTGCTAACCATTCGGAGAGAGGATTCCATAGATATACATAATAAAGGCTAGATGTCTTACGGCGGAGTCTCTAACGTCATCACCGGCGGCCATCTTGTCACAGGCAAGCTTTCTGGCGGCCTCTGTGGTACCTGATGTAAGGTGAGCGATCTGCACGAACACAAATACTCTTATCTCGCTGAAATCTTGACGGATTTACAAATGGATTTGTTTCTTACAAACGTTATTAACGTGGCTATAATTCTGGATGCTTGAACATGTTGAAATTGCAGCTTTTCTTTTCGAAAAACGACTTAATCGTGCAGCATAGTTGTGTATCACGGCTACTTGTGCAAGTTATCAAGGCTGAGACCACAATCGAGCTGTTCAATTATATAGGTTTTACTGACACCAATAACGATTTCATGACAACTAATCTTTTGTCTAAATTACAATCTTTGTGGATGTGGTTGTAGTTATTAGCTGGCTAATAACAAGAAGCTTTGAGTGAGACCTAATAGTTACAGTTTAGCTACTACCCAGCAATTTTACATCAGTGGGAGAGGCAGAATTGCTCTTTCTTTTCAATATAACTTAAGTTGCACATGATTTCCAATCGGTTTGGTTTGTTAAAAACATCTTACATTATGATACAGGAAATTGCTGGCTTTATAGGAGAAGATGCCATACTTTTGTGCAGCCTAGTAAATGGCCCAACCCTGAAGAAGTTAAAATGAACATGTAATAATTCAAATTATTTTATTATAATAGTAATATTCATATTATAAAAGTGTGTGTGTGTGTGTGTGTGTGTATATATATATATATCATGTTGCCATTCTGTACACTGAGTTTTAGTAGCCTATATATTGATTTAACATAAATACCTTGTGCGTGTGTATATTCATGCACCTATCTGTTCTGTTCAATGTTATTTTCATATGGAATTCCATGGTTATAATTATTCATAAGTATGCAGTGTCATAAGTACATCTCTGACGTTTATAACAAACCAAACAGTTTGAAAATCTGTAGAAAATTGAGCAAGTTATGGTTATTTAAAAAGTACATGCACCATTAAAACACAATGTTACGAGTGAGCGAGCTGACTGTGACAAGATGGCCGCCAGGTGCGGACGTCGACCTCCATTGGCCAGCGCGGACGAGACATCTAGCCTTTATTATGTACAGGTGCTGGTCATATAATTAGAATATCATCAAAAAGTTGATTTATTTCACTAATTCCATTCAAAAAGTGAAACTTGTATATTAAATTCATTCATTACACACAGACTGATATATTTCAAATGTTTATTTCTTTTAATTTTGATGATTATAACTGACAACTAAGGAAAATCCCAAATTCAGTATCTCAGAAAATTAGAATATTGTGAAAAGGTTCAATATTGAAGACACCTGGTGCCACACTCTAATCAGCTAATTAACACAAAACACCTGCAAAGGCCTTTAAATGGTCTCTCAGTCTAGTTCTGTAGGCTACACAATCATGGGGAAGACTGCTGACTTGACAGTTGTCCAAAAGACGACCATTGACACCTTGCACAAGGAGGGCAAGACACAAAAGGTCATTGCAAAAGAGGCTGGCTGTTCACAGAGCTCTGTGTCCAAGCACATTAATAGAGAGGCGAAGGGAAGGAAAAGATGTGGTAGAAAAAAGTGTACAAGCAATAGGGATAACCGCACCCTGGAGAGGATTGTGAAGCAAAACCCATTCAAAAATGTGGGGGAGATTCACAAAGAGTGGACTGCAGCTGGAGTCAGTGCTTCAAGAACCATTACGCACAGACGTATGCAAGACATGGGTTTCAGCTGTCGCATTCCTTGTGTCAAGCCACTCTTGAACAACAGACAGCGTCAGAAGCGTCTCGCCTGGGCTAAAGACAAAAAGGACTGGACTGCTGCTGAGTGGTCCAAAGTTATGTTCTCTGATGAAAGTAAATTTTGCATTTCCTTTGGAAATCAGGGTCCCAGAGTCTGGAGGAAGAGAGGAGAGGCACACAATCCACGTTGCTTGAGGTCCAGTGTAAAGTTTCCACAGTCAGTGATGGTTTGGGGTGCCATGTCATCTGCTGGTGTTGGTCCACTGTGTTTTCTGAGGTCCAAGGTCAACGCAGCCGTATACCAGGAACTTTTAGAGCACTTCATGCTTCCTGCTGCTGACCAACTTTATGGAGATGCAGATTTCATTTTCCAACAGGACTTGGCACCTGCACACAGTGCCAAAGCTACCAGTACCTGGTTTAAGGACCATGGTATCCCTGTTCTTAATTGGCCAGCAAACTCGCCTGACCTTAACCCAATAGAAAATCTATGGGGTATTGTGAAGAGGAAGATGCGATATGCCAGACCCAACAATGCAGAAGAGCTGAAGGCCACTATCAGAGCAACCTGGGCTCTTATAACACCTGAGCAGTGCCACAGACTGATCGACTCCATGCCACGCCGCATTGCTGCAGTAATTCAGGCAAAAGGAGCCCCAACTAAGTATTGAGTGCTGTACATGCTCATACTTTTCATGTTCATACTTTTCAGTTGGCCAAGATTTCTAAAAATCCTTTCTTTGTATTGGTCGTAAGTAATATTCTAATTTTCTGAGATACTGAATTTGGGATTTTCCTTAGTTGTCAGTTATAATCATCAAAATTAAAAGAAATAAACATTTGAAATATATCAGTCTGTGTGTAATGAATGAATATAATATACAAGTTTCACTTTTTGAATGGAATTAGTGAAATAAATCAACTTTTTGATGATATTCTAATTATATGACCAGCACCTGTATATCTATGGGGGATTCGGCCAAAGCCACTTGAAGGCAAGACAAGACTACAACCTTAGCTGAAAAAAAGCTACATTTGAAGAGGCCGTTTTTTGTTGTTTTTGTTTGTTTGTTTTTTGAATGGATGTCAATGGATGAGAGGTTTGACTTCACTATGCTGAATACACCGCTTTTGTGAGGAAATAGCCTATCATTTAATGAATCGACAGCCTGTCCACTAATCTTCGACGTGTTTTACACTAACACTTTTTTTTTTTTTTTTTTTTTTTTTTTTTTTTGACAAATATGTGTAGATTTTGCTATGATAAAAATGTTATTTTATAAGAAAAGGCCGAGTAGGGAATGTCGCGACAGGTAGGACTCGCGGCATTACCACCTGCAAATGTGTAACAGTATTTAATAATAGGCGTTGTGTAATAATATTGAGTGATTGAGTTGTCTAAAGAAAGAATTGTCTAAAGAAAATAAACAATATCGATGTTTTCTTTCTTTGTCTTTCAGGTTTTATCAATTTTAATGTTGGATTGAATTGCAATGACTCAATATGCCTACTTGTACTATGCCCTAAAAGTATGTACTTTTGTGTGAAGAAAAAGTTCATACTTTTGAGTGTGTAGCCTAAGGTAGGCAAGCTTTGAGATTTAATGATAATTCAATGATAATTTAATGGACAGCTCTGTCCCTTAGTTACACGCATCCTGTCACCATTTAAACTGCTCTGCCAATCATCTTGTCACAGTTAAAATCATCCACATTCAATTTAATTTAATTTCCTACCGTTTCGGAGAGAAAGGTCGTAGGTCTTTCATGCGGAGACCGCCCTCATGTTTTTTTTTTTTGTTTTTTTTTTGTTGTTGTTTTTTTTTTTTTTTTCCAATTTGTTTTTGTTTTGTTTGTTTTTTTTTTGTTTTTCAATTTGCATAATGATGCATTTAAAAGTTAATGACCAAACGTATCTTTGCCAAAGTTTACAATGCTGTTGCAGATTAAATATAATGTGGATAACATTGAATAAATATACTTTCGTCAGGTGAGATACTGATTAATAATCACTTAGATCCCTTTATGTAAACCTCTCTACTTAACATCCGCCATGTTTGTAGTTATTTTAACACTTTATTCGTGTTTGCAGTTCTAATCAAATCCTTGTGCAATTGGTTGTGGGCAATATTATCCAAAATCGCATACTTTCCTACTATATAGTAGGCGAAAAACAGTATGTGACAAAAAAAGTATGTCTGAATTAAAAAAAGAGTAGGCACAAAGTTACCCTGATGATCTACTTCTGCCGGCCAGATTCTGAGGCCCTGTACCAAATGGCACCCTAAACCCTCACGGTCTTCCTCTGAGTCCGCACTTGCACAATGTAATGCCGCTTTGACTGCCGGGTAAAGTCCTCTGCGTAGCTCACAGTCTTGCGGGCTCAGCAGAAGTGCGCATTGAGGGCGCATAGCAGCCGCAAAGGGGGCGCTCACGATTACCCTTCTTTTAGCTTAAATGACGAATGGGACACCCTACGGTCTTGTGGACTTAACGGACACGCGCACGCAGCGGCCATTGTAAGTCCACAAGACCGAAAGTGCACATGAAGTGTGCCATTTGGAACAGGGCCTGTATGGCGAGCAAATCGTGCCACGGATAACCTACCGAAGGAGACAGTCGTGTACTTTTGCGTGAGAGAAGGGGTACGTCGCCACCACAGACGCGTGATACCAGTGTTTTTGAGAAGTACGTTATGGGGGTGGATTATATAAAATTTGATGATTGCTAAGCAAACTGAGAGGAGAACTAACGTGTATACGCTCGCCAGCCGTCTGGCCAAAATCCCATAGTATTCAGGCGTCAGACGTAAGATATGAGACGTTAGACGTCACGGTCACGTGTCGGAGCTGCGCTCAAAGTGCGCGACGGCGATGGCGGCGTATGGCGCGGACTCCGTGCCAAAATCAAGCTTCCTAACGTCAAACCGAACGTCTATCCGAACGTCTTGTACTTTGAGCGTCTAACTGAGCGGGTCGACCCACGTGACGACCTGACGTGACGCCAGCGTCTTGAAATTAACTGGTTTTTAACCATGTAAGAAGCCAAGCTGATGTGTAAAGACTATAAATGGACATTACAGGCACTAAATACAGATATTTTATACCTAAATACTGAATACTGAATCCTGTGCTTGAAAGTAGCCTATGTGTTTTACTAGCATGTAACTGTAAAGACATCCTAGTCTTAATTTGACCCGTATATTCATGTTAACTGTTAACCTTTATTGCCTACTGTACAATATACCAGTCCATCAGACCAGTCTCTTTATCCTACTTTCCAGGAAATCTACAGAATACCAATCAGGTGATGTGCTTCAGGAGAGCCTTTAGTGTGGGCTGTTAAACTAAACTCTGCTGGTCGTGTCCCTGCAGGAACTGAATTGTATACCAGTTACTTTAAAAAAAATAAATAAATAAATAAAAAATTAGTTATAGTAGTTACTTCTCACAAATAGTAACTGAGTTAGTAACTAAGTTAGGCCTACTTCATTAACTAATTACCAGGGAAAGTAACTATTGCGTTACTTTTTAATTTTCTTTTTTCAAAAATGTCAAATAACTTGAATGCCCTAAAATTAAATATGTTAAATGAATGAAATGGACACTAAATAGAATAAAATATTATTATAAAACATTGTACACTAATCTACACTATTTTAATGTTGCTGTGGGGCAATGTGAGACACCTATCAAATTCAATATATTATTGTAAATATTATCATTACTATGGAACAATAAAACACAATAGATGGTTTAGAACTTTTAATATTTAACTGGCCAACAAATAAGTCTAAAAATAAATTATGCTTGATCCGACTCGACTCATGATCCGCTCTTGCTCACGACATGAAATTTATCTGTACTGTAGGCTACTGTTGGTAGCCATTAAAGAAAACGTATTTAGTTTCATACTTATGTTTAAATAGGCCTATTATAATGTTATTTTTTAATTTCATCTATTTAATAATGAAAAGTGAACAGCATGAGTAAGATAAGAGGATACATCATACGATGCGCAATATATCGGGAAACATGGAGTGGGTCAGACATGATTTTGACCACTTTATTAAGTTTTGTTTTGTAGAAAGCCTTTCTTTAAAGTGAATTTCGTTTTGTAAAAATTGTATCTTTAATTTTAATCAATGTTTCATCAACCAATTGCCTGGATTTAATAAATAAGAAGCAAATATAGCAGACAATATAATCATGACATGGAGGCGCGGGCGCGATCACTTGCACGTGAACTGGAGCGCGTCTTATAGGCCGTATGAACAGAAACTCAGCGTATAGGCTGCTTGCCTCACAGACATAAGAAATATATCTATAGAAGGCTTGAAATGTCTACTTTTATGTAGTCGAATTGGTGTGGTTCTAAAAACAAAGTATGGTCACATCAAATAGGCCTATTGATTAAAAAAAAAAAAAAAAAATTGTTGTTGCAGGGGCAGTATTTTATAATTGTTTTATGTAATTATAAATAGGGTTAGGGTCTCAATGATTTGATAATAAGTATTAAGGAATCTTGCAGCTATTCTATTTCTATAAGTTAAATAATGTGATCAATTCACTGACACTGCTTTGTAACAAATTAGAATGAAAAAAAAAAAAAATTGTAAAAGTTTTTGGCCAATCAAATCAAACTTTACTGTTTACAGAAGCCGAAGCCTAATTCCGATAATGTGTGTGCGAGGTATTATTTACCTTTAAATTATTTAATTCCTTAATCCCTAAAAATCTTTTTTTTTTGTTTGCCAGCTTTTTTTCAGTTTTTTTTTTTTTGTTTGTTTTTTTTCATGATCTGTTGTTTACTAATGTGACTAATGCTTTACAGTGTAAGACAATAAACTAAACCGATGCATACTTCCTCATCTGTGTCTAAGATAGGTATTAATCATTTTTAATATATTTATAATATTTTTAATATTATCATTTTAATATATATATAATGTGTGTGTGTGTGTGTGTAAAGTAGGCTAGATGTCGTAGGTTATGTCTGATATAAATGGTCAGCATATTTTATGCAATATAGCTTATTTAATTTTTATATTTAGGCGTAGCTTATAAAAAGCAGATAGGGTAGGCTATGCAGGTTGCAGATTTCGCTACTTTTGGTAAAGCATAGTATTTCTACGAAATTTGAAACATTCCGAAATTAGATGTCTGTTCCGGAAACTTTTAATGGAATATGGAGAAAATGTTTGTGGAATGTCTCGTGCTTTTCCAAATTAGCCGTCCAAGCATGGCCGGTTTGTTAATAATAGAATCTGCTGCTTTATTTAACTTTAATAATGCAATCAGCCGTCGCAATAATCAAATGTGGACAAGGATACAATCGAATCATGAGTTAAATTAAGGTAAGAAAAACACAAACGTGTTACAACGTGTCTTCACACGTAAACAACACGTTGGGAAGACCATCGGTTACCCGCACTTCCGACCGGTCGCCATAGGAACGCGTTAACAAGTAAGCACGTGTAGGAACGTGTTACATGAAATAATGATATGATGTTATTCCTCTAGGTGGCGACAAGTGTCTGATGAAATGTATTTGATGCATCATTGTATCATTTATTCAAGAGATCCGTTCAAAAACTCAAGGCTGTGGAAATAAAATTTGTTTATCCTTTTGATCTTTCATTTAAAAAAGTGACTGTCGTGTTCTGATCTAGCCCTTTACATTTCCCTTCATTTGTGAAATTCAATTCACCTCTGCAATTCTTCAATTCATGACACATTTACCAAAAAAAAAAGAAAAAAAAAAGTCTAATAGAAATGTATAGAAAATATGCTTGACAGTTTATGGCAACTAGTTCAACCATTTTGCATTAAATGACTCATGCAAGGAACTAATGCCTAGATGTTTTGAGGGGCAAGACTATTCAACAGGGAGCCATATCATATATTTTGATCAACATGACATAAGCAATTGATAAATTAGGAAACAGCAGACACTTACATAATCAATTGCATGAGTGTACCAAAGCATTTTAATTTTTTTTCAAGAGAATGAGAAATTGCTTTTATGATGTAGCCTACACAAGACTAGTATGTATTTTAAGGTCATGTCTGATAATAAAATAAAAACACAGCAACACACTTCTACAGAATGTAAAGTATAAGTTATATAGATAATATATTTTCTAAAAGGCATGCCTCAAAATTGACTTTTGAGGGGTACTTTAAATCAACCATCAATCCCAGTTTTTATTTGTGTGCGTAGATAGATAATTTTACAGATAATTACGTCACAAAATCTCATTCAACTGAGATGAAGGAAAGAGGGTAAGAGCAACTGTCCACTAAAGGAATTGTAATGTTAAACATTCATTCAAAAACATTTTAAAGGCTCGCCTGAGACTTCACATGATATCACCTGGATATTCTGTTGATTTCCTGGGAAAAAAGGATAAAGAGACTGGTCTGATGGTGTATAGGCAATTACAATAATTAACAATTTATTAATTTAGAGTGTTTTGCATGGACTGTGACCATTGTACAGCAGGCAATAAAATTAACAATAAAAACAAGTTAGAATGATAATAGGTCAAATTAAGAATTTGTAATGTCTGTATGGACAGTCTGCTTTTTGAAAGTAAAACAATCACAAGCACATGATTCAGGAAAAAATATGTTAGTTTTGTTTTAGGTGTGTATTGCCTGTAATGTCCAGAATTCAGTATTTAGTATTTAGGTATAAAATATCTGTATTTAGTGCCTGTAATGTCCATTAGTCTTTACACATCAGCTTGGCTTCTTACATGGTTAAAAACCAGTTAATTTCAAGACGCTGGCGTCACGTCAGGTCGTCACGTGGGTCGACCCGCTCAGACGCTCAAAGTTCAAGACGTTTGGATAGACGTTCGGTTTGACGATCGATCGATCGGTCGGTCGTTCGGAAGCTTGATTTTGGCACGGAGTCCGCGCCATAGGCGGCGACATAGTTGAGAAAGTATATATTTTTTTTTACTTTGCATCTGAATAACGTACGTGTGGATAAACGTATGGATAACGTACGTGTGGACTAACGTCTGGATAACGTATGTGTGGACTAACGTCTGGATAATGTATGTGTGGATAACATTGATAATAATATTTTAGCTTTATTCCTATTTTGCCCAAAGGAAGCTTTAAGGTGGAAATGTTCATAACTTGGAGGAAGCATTACAAATCCGTCTCTGATTGAAGCTTGGCCATTCCTCCGGGCTCCGGCCACTTCTGTTGCGCAAGCACCTCATTAACAGCTGACTTTTCTCCGTTTAAAGGACACACCGGCACAAAGGCCATTTACACATTCCAGCTGAACTAAGGCCTTCACCTCTTAATATGGGAAAATAAAAAAATAAAAAAATAACAAGCCCAAAGATGCATATAAGTGGTAACACTGCAGGTGCGCGCTTGGCGAAGCAGCTTTAGGAGCCTAAAGAAATAAAACACAACAGAGACGTGCTCGACGGTCAAACATGTTTTTTTCAAGCGCATGTTTACTTAGAAAAATAATGTAAAAGTGCTGCAATGGCATAAAACACCTTAAGGTTAGAACAACAGAATTAACAAATATATTGCATGGTTATATACGCTCGAATCAGATGTGTTGCATTAATTATTATTAGTAGACTTATTTGTTCGTTTGCATGTGCATGCATTCGATTTGTCTAATGCAATATATTGTATTATTATATTTAAGCTTTAGTTAGGCTATATTTGGTAAAACGTCACTGAATACATTAGGCTATTTATTATTGATTTTTTTTTTTTTTTTTTTTTTTTTTTAGGTAATGTTGCTGGGTGAGTGAATTAAAAACAGTGCTCAGTCATAAAAAAATCACTACAGGCTCGGCGCCAGGATGGCATAACTGGGGGGCATTTTAATCCCATGGGGGGCACCACTACATAGACTATTTTAGTTATGATTGAAAATATAATGTATAAACGTTAAGCCAAAACGAATTAATTCAAAGCTAAACTGAAACAGAAACCGGCGTTATAACCTGTCTAATTTGGCACAAATCCAAATGTTTCCATATTCACGATGTATTTGGATGCTAAACTATATTTATTATTTAAACGCTTTGATTGTACACAGACTACTTAAAATGAGCAGTGTAGCTTTTTATATATTTGGTTGACTGTATGTTATTTTGACAAACAGGCTGCGATGTCAAGTTACTAAAACTGATAGGTATGTTGTGTGTGCGCTTGAGGCGCCGGCGCGATCACTTCAATTTTCTTATAAAAGCGAAAACTCATAAAATACTCATTTATGGTCACATTTATGTAACACCATTCGAATCTGTGAAGCGTTAAATAGGCCTATTATTTTTGTACACTCACAATAAAAACAAAACATTGCTTGTAAAATAAAGAAAACAAAAAGAATTTTCTGCCGTCTCCGTTTCCTTTCCGTGAATTTGTTTCTCAAAAATGAACCGAAACTCAGCATATAGATATAGCTTAGTCTATTACTTGTCACATTTTGTTCCTTTCATTTTGTTAATATGTTAATTATTTAGGTGAAATAAATTTCGCGCATAGGCTATTTATTCCTTTTATATGATTTAATCCTATTTTTCTCCGTTCACAGAAGCGCTGCGGGTGCCTGATGATGATGAATCTATGCTATTTGTTCATGTAGGCTAAAACTAAACCCCTGGGATTTTTTTTAATGGGTCATAGACATTTATCCATTCTAATTTCGGTTAATTCTTATTTAATATAACCTTGTCGGTTAATGAAAAGATAATGATCGCGTCGGTTGAAAGTCAGGGGGAAAAAACGAAATGACATTGACAAGGCAACATTTTTCGTTTAGTTGAAGTTTTTCAATTTCAACTAATATGTATATTTTCTTATATTTCAGGTTTATTTCGATTAGCATAAATGTTTTTAATAGTTTTAGTTTTTGTTAGTTAACTATAATAACCCTGCCTGGGCAAAACATCCACAGAACTGCAGTACAGTCAATTTTCCAGCTGTTTAAGCCATGAATATTTACAAATATTCACGAATTATTTAATGCCGTCCGGGACACAATCTCAGGCCGGGAGTCTCAGACTCATCGAAGCCAATAAATACAGTTATTGATGCTCGGGAAGCTAACAGCAATTTCATTTTCAAAAAATTACATTACTTTTAAGAATAATAAATGTTGGAAAAGTGACAAATTCTGTCTGGGGGGGCCATGCTCTGGAAGCTAACAGCAATTTCTTAATGATCAGCATTTCGTCTGAAAGAGGTTCATCTGAAAATGTTGTCCACTAGAGGGAGCCACAGGATCAGGAATATTTTAAGCTTATGTTTCCATACATTTCATTTCTTTAACCATGTTCTGACAATATAGTTTTATAATTAGTGTACTGTACATTGAAACCTGTGAAATGCTTAATAATTCTTTTTACTTTTTCTAATATGCTGCCTTAACTAATATGACAGTTTGTTCTGTGTAGTATTTCTGTTTTCCAGTATTATATATAGCTTACTATATTTTCTACTAAAATATTACATGGTTAAAGTGTTTACTTGATCATGGGCCACTCTGAATTAATCTTTTAATTTCGAATTTGGTCTTTTAATTTAACTGTCTTTAATGCATCATGCACTTTACTTATATAACGGGTTTCTATGGGGGACAAAACACTTAAACAACATGTTGTTTTACTTGGATTATTCTGTCATTAGCAGTAGTGTTTATGACAAGAGAAATGTGTGAATTAGTTGTCTCTGGTTGTCATTTTAGAACATTAATTAAGCCATGTCAAGCATTTTCAAGTTAAGCAATAGCACATCTTCTAATGTCAGTTCATTAATTGGCTAATATGTTGGAGTGTAGGTCACGTTTTCCTCAACATATTCTGACCATTTAAACAAAATTAGGAAATGGAGAAATATTCAGCGATTTTGAGGTGATAAAATGTTAACAATGATTTTTTTTCTTTTTGCTCAAAACAAAACAAAAACACTAATTTATAGAACTTAAGACAATTTAAAAAATAACATCGAACTGGCAAAGTTACTTCAGACGTCACGGCGCAGACGTCACGTAGCTTCTCACACGGCTTCTCAGGCGAGAAGGGGGGCGACGAAAGTGTCACGCTTCTTATCAATTAACTAAGCAATCAGTCGTGTCGATCGTCGCGTACCTTGCAGTGAGCAGAAGCCGTGACCAATGACGTGTGATAAGAAGCGTGACACTTTCGTCGCCCCCCTTCTCGCCTGAGAAGCTGTGTGAGAAGCTACGTGACGTCTGCGCCGTGACGTCTGAACATACACTGCAACATATTAGCCAATAAATGAACTGACATTAGAAGATGTGCTAGTGCTTAACTTGAAAATGCTTGACATGGCTTAATGTTCTAAAATGACAACCAGAGACAACTAATTTACACATTTCTCTTGTCATAAACACTATTGCTAATATAATGACAGCATAATCCAAGTAAAACAACATGTTTAAGTGTTTTGTCCCCCATCGAAACCCGTTATATAAGTAAAGTGCATGATGCATTAAAGACAGTTAAATTAAAAGACCAAATTCGAAATTAAAAGATTAATTCAGAGTGCAAGCAATGGCCCATGATCAAGTAAACACTTTAACCATGTAGTATTTTAGTAGAAATTATAATATAGTAAGCTATATATAATACTGGAAAACAGAAATACACAGAACAAACTGTCATATTAGTTAAGACAGCATATTAGAAAAAGTAAAAAGAATTATTCTTGGAATAAGCATTTCACAGATTTCAATGTACAGTACACTAATTATAAAACTATATTGTCAGAACATGGTCAAAGAAATGAAAAGGTTATATACATTCAAAAGTATGGAAACAGATGAGCTTAAAAATAAGGAAGATAAGCTTAAAATATTCCTTATCCTGTGGCTCCCTCTAGTGGACAACATTTTCAGGTGAACCTCTTTCAGATGAAATGCTGATCGTTAAGAAATTGCTGTTAGCTTCCCGAGCATCAATAACTGTATTTATTGGCTTCGATGAGTCTGAGACTCCCGGCCTGAGATTGTGTCCCAGACGGCATTAAATAATTCGTGAATATTTGTAAATATTCATGGCTTAAACAACTGGAAAATTGACTGTACTGCAGTTCTATGGATGTTTTGCCCAGGTAGGGTTATTATAGTTAACTAACAAAAACTAAAACTATTAAAAACATTTATGCTAATCGAAATAAACCTGAAATATAAGAAAATATAAATATTAGTTAAAAAAAAAATTAAACTAAACGAAAACTAGAAATGTTGCCTTGTCAATGTCATTTCTTTTTTTCCCCTGAGTTTCAACCGACGAGATCATTATCTTTTCATTAACCGACAAGGTTATATTAAATTAGAATTAAACGAAATTACAATGAATACGTGTCTGTGACCCATTAATAAAATCCCAGGGGTTTAGTTTTAGCCTACATGAACAAATAGCAGAATAAACAACAGAACATGAGGATTCATCATCATCATCATCAGGCACCTGCAGCGCTTCAAAATGGAGAAAAACAGGATTAAATCATATAAAAGGAATAACCTATGCGCGAAATTTATTTCACCTAAATAATTAACATATTAACAAAATGAAAGGAACAAAATGCGACAATAGACTAAGCTATATCTAGGCTATATGCCGAGTTTCGGTTCATTTTTGAGAAGCAAATTCACGGAAAGGAAACCGAGACGGCAGAAAATTATTTTTGCTTTCTTTATTTTACAAGCAATGTTTTGTTTTTATTGTGAGTGTACAAAAATAATAGGCCTATTTAACCCTTCACAGATTCGAATGGTGTTACATAAATGTCTGAGTATTTTAAGTTTTTTCCGCTTTTATAAGAAAATTCAAGTGATCGCGCCGGCGCCTCACACGCACACACAACATAACCCATCAGTTTTAATAACGTGACATCGCAGCCTGTTTGTCAAAATAACATACAGTCAACCAAATATATAAACGGTACACTGCTCATTTTAAGTAGTTTGTGTAATATCAAAGCATTTAAATAATAAATATTGTTTAGCATCCAAATACATCGTGAATATGGAAACATTTGGATTTGTGCCAAATTAGAGAGGTAGGTTATAACGCCGGTTTCTGTTTCAGTTTAGCTTTAAATGAATTCGTTTTGGCTTAACGTTTATATGTTATATTTTTCATAACTAAAATAGTCTATGTAGTGGTGCCCCCCAGTTATGCCATCCTGGCGCCTGGCCTGTAGCCTAGTGATTTTTTTTTTTTTATTTATTTTTTTTTTTATGACTGAGCACTGTTCTTAATTCACTAACCCAAATATAACTAAAGCTTAAATATAATAATTCAATTTACTGCATTAGGCAAATCGAATGCAAGCACATGCGAACGAACAAATAAGTCTACTAATAATAATTAATGCAACACATCTGATACGAGCGTGTATAACCATGCAATATATTTGATAATTTTGTTGTGCTAACCTTAAGGTTTTTTATGCCATTGCAGCACTTTTACATTATTTTTCTAAGTAAACATGCGCTTGAAAAAAACATGTTTGACCGTCGAGCTCGTCTCTGTTGTGTTTTATTTGTTTAGGCTCCTAAAGCTGCTTCGCCAGGCGCGCACTTGCAGTGTTACCATGGCCACTTATATGCATATTTTGGCTTGTTAATTATTTTTATTATTTTCAATATTAAGAGGTGAAGTTCAGCTGGAATGTGTAAATAGCCTTTGTGCCGGTGTGTCTTTTAAACGGAGAAAAGTCAGCTGTTAATGCGGTGCTTGCGCAACAGAGGTGGCCGGAGGAATGGCCAAGCTTTAATCAGGGAGACGGATTTGTTTGCTTCCTCCAAGTTATGAACATTTCCACCTTAAAGCTTCCTTTGGGCAAAATAGGAATAAAGCTAAATATTATCAATGTTAGTCCACACATACATTTGTCCAGACGTTAGTCCATACGTAAGTTATCCAGACGTTTATCCACACGTACGTTATTCAGACGCAAAGTAAAAAATATACTTTCTCAACTACGTCGCCGCCATCGCCGCCGCGCACTTTGAGCGCAGCTCCAACACGTGACCGTGACATCTAACGTCTCATATCTTACGTCTGACTCCTGAATACTATGGGATTTTGGCCAGACGGCTGGCGTGCGTATACACGTTAGTTCTCCTCTCAGTTTGCTTAGCAATCATCAAATTTTATAGAATCCACCCCCCATACATACCACGCCTCATAACATAATTTTTATACATTTCTCACATACGCCGTCGCCACGTCGCCGTCAGGTATAGTTCCTATCGTGACGTCGCCGCCGGTCTGTAGTCTGCCGTCTTTATTAATCCCATTCAAAAATCTACACGGACTGACGGCAACGGAAGGGTAGACTGCTCCTTCTCCTTCTCCTGGTTAGTCAAAAATTTGGCACGATCCACAGCTCATAGAGAGCGCGTCTTATAGGCTAAATGAACCGAAACTCGGCGTATAGGCTGCTTGCCTCACAGACATGAGAAATATAATATCTATAGAAAGCTTGAAATGTCTACTTTTAAACGAAATAATTAAAAACTAAAAGAAATAGGCTACTCTCTGATTATGTAATCCGAATGAAATGTGCATACGTCCACTATGCGAGATGAGTCATTTCAATGTCAACTTCATCTTCGCAGCCGACACTGATTCAGAAAAACATTAGTTTACTAATAAACAATTAAAATGTCTTCTTGCTGTTTTTGTCACATTCATAATCATTACTTTTGCTGGTTCTTTACGGCAAGCTTTATGCGTGCGCTTGAGTGCTGTTACGTAAACGCTCATTATTATGGTTTATTCTCTCCGGCATTTAAGAAATTAAATTAATATAAATGTGATTAGTCAACTAATTGCTTAAATGAACAACTACTAGTCGACTAGAAAAAACTTATTTCACATAGGCTATTTTGATTCAGCATGTCACAAAGAGTAGGCTATTCTGGTTTGAGCTCGCGCTCCGCTCGCATGCTACACAGACACACACAGAGCATCGTACATTAATATCAGTTTAAAATTATATTTATATATGACTAACCTGTACTATTTCTTTACAACAAAACGCTTTGCAGGTCTATCATCTCTAGTCACACACCAGTTAGCCTATGTATCCGCACCCCAACACACACACCAGAGAGAAAAACTTTGCAGGTCCTATGGCTGAGAGAGAGCCTACTCGGATGAAAACCGCTTCAGTGAGATCAGTAATCAGTAACGGTAACGGCGTTGTAAAGGGGGAAACAGTAATTCGTTTGATTACTCGTTACTGAAAAAAGTAACGCCGTTTATTTATAACGCCGTTATACAATACAGTGATATAAATGTAGAAAATACACAATAGACAATTACATACAGAATTAATTCTGTATGTATTGGCCTACATACAATTACAGATTTACAGTTAGATGTCAGCAACTCCTGTGGCCATAGTTGAACGTCCTTAGTTGGCAAAGGAAGTACAGCCTCTGCCTGGGCTTTTTTCACAATGGAGTCTTTGTGAGTGTCCCACTTCAGGTACTGAGAGATAGTGGGGGCAGCGCGAGGGAATTTTTCGGAAGTTCACTATCATTTTCACTGTTTTGAGCATTTTCAGCTCAAGGTTGTTGTGACCACACCAGGCAGCCAGCTGTTCAGCATCCCATTTGTGTGCATACTCATCACTGTCTTGGATGAGGCGATGACTGTAGTGCCGTCTGCAAATTACAGGAGCTTGACAGAGGGGTCTTCGCAGTGCAGTCGTTTGTGTATAGAAAAAAGTGCAGGGATAGAGAAACCTGAGGAGCACCAGTGCTGATAGTGAGGGTCTTAAGTGAATTTCTGTCTCACTGTAGTTGCTACCTATATGTCAGAAAGCTGGTGATCCATTGACAGATTGGGGTGGGCAAGGAAAGCTGGGTCAGTTTGGCTGAGAGAAGGTATGTAACATAAGTGACATTATGAATAACCCGATTACTTCATATGAAAATACTGAGATCAATAAGTACTGTTATAACAAAATCAGTAAAACAATCATAAGCAGCACATTTGTAGTACACAGAGAGAAGAAACATTACAATAGTTTCCCATGTAACATGCCACAGAAAGGCTTCCTATTAACATTTGTGTTCTTAGCTGAGGTTTTTGACCTTGGATAGTATTATTTGTTTTTGTAAATTTAAAAAAAAAAAAAATTCTGTGGCCTTCCTTGTGTTTAAGATATTTTAATGGTAGTATGCGAGGGGAAAAAAAACCTTTATCATCTTCTTTGACAGCAAGATTGGGTTTCTCCCCAGCATGGTTTCAGATACTGGCTGATACTGGATGCAGCAATTCTATAATGTGGTGTTAATTCAATAATTCATCAATGCATCAATGATGAGCAAGAAACAAGTGCACAAAAATTAAAATTTTCATGTTTATTAAAAAAAAAAAAAAATTTCAATTATGCAAACAAAAAGCATTTATTTCCATCTAAGCACTGCGAAACATGCCCAAATATTAGCTGTCCATATGTTCTTCTAAAGAAAACGGGGCAATCTGTATTTGTCTGTGTAATTAAATATGAATTGTGTTCTTGTTTCCTAGAGTTCAGAGGAGATTCGAAGTTACACTTTTGCTGGATGCCTGGATCACCAAACACTTGCTTGGATCCAGTCTGAACATTCCTGCATTCTTGTGCAATGACTGACCCATAAAAACATACAGTGACATTTGGAAAATCAGTTTTCCTTTGATAAAACAAAGTTCGACATAAAAGGCTGTGGTTCATTTTTCAAAAGCGAGAAAGAGGATTTACTCCTATTTCTGGTTTCCATCCAATAATATCCTTGTATTTTTCTTTGAAAAAAATACTGCTCTGAGAGTGAAAATTCACTATATATACAGAAATATGCTCTGGTTATCAGATATGCTGAATGTGGGGGAAAAAACATAACATTTCTGGAGGAAGGAGGTAAAGTAAGATGAGCAAACCAGGCAGCCTGTTCACTAAAGCACTCTAGTTTCAGAGTGAGATTTATTAATAGAAATTACACTCAAAACCTTCTACAGGTCACTCCAGAAGTCCAAGCCTTGAGTCATTCCGCTGCACTTCAGAGGAGAGCAGTGAGGACAGTTGTCAGCAGAGCAACAGTCTGGGGAAGAGGCCAGAATAGGGTTCTTGTATTAGTTTGCTTTGGCTCGAAGCTGGGCTCTTTTGCCGGTGACGGCCTGGAAGCCAGTCTTGATGCTGGCTACAGAGCAACGTGAGTGACAGGTTTCACACTGCAAGAAGTAGAGACGTGTGTCCTTCTGCAGAATTGTATCCGGTGAGCGGCAGGTATGACAAGTCACATATTCCTCTGTGAAACAGAGAAAAGAGAAAATGCCTTGTCAAAAATCTATTAGGTAAACTAAATGTACTAGCAGAAAACAATGCAGTGTTCTTCACTTGTAAACCAAGAGTAAAGTGATCTAAACACTATCATATGACACGTACTACATTTGAAAAGGTCACATTGACATTTACATTAAACTATGTCTGCACAATTACTGTTTATTTAATCAAGATTGCAAAGCATAAATCAAAAGGAAAGATGTATGCTTCTTGACTCACTGGCAAATGACAAAGATGTATCACTTGCATGGACAGTTACATCGATCAAGTGCTAATGGTTACAGCATACATTAACTGCTTTTAAATGTTTAAAATGTGATATTTTGTTTATCTGAACATGGTCAAATTAAATTATGCCAACTGCAAGTGCGTAGGAGTGTTTGATGAGAGGTAATAGAACAGAACATACAGGGGCTGAACAATAAAACTGAAATATTGGCCAATATATTGTTAGAAGTTTCAGGTCTATATATGTCTGGTGGCCAAACTTCACTGATTTTACATTCCACTAGTAAGAGCAGAGTGTGAAGGTTGAATTAGCAGAGCAATAGCACAGCTGTACATAAAATACTGCAATCCACACAACATAATGGGAGACATATCAAAGTTCAAAAGAAAACAAATCGTTGGTGTGTGTGACCAGGACAGCAAGTCTTTGTGGTGTATCAAGAGCCATGGTATCCAGGACGAACCACATACAACAAGAGTAAATGTTGTATTGTATCCAAAAAACATAAAACAGCTGCCCAACTCACTGCAGAATTAAATGTGCATCTCGTTTCCACCAAAGATGTTCATTGGGAGCTCCACAGAGTCAATATTCATGGTCGGCTGTTATAGCCAAACCTTTGGTCACTCGTGCCAATGCCAAATGTTGGTTTCATTGGTGCCAACAGTGTAAATCTAGGGCTGTGGACAATGTGAAACATGTATTGTTCTCTGATATTGTTCATGCTGCACAGAGTGAAGCACGGGGGTGGATCAGTGATGGTTTGGGCTGCATTCCCTACTGTGCTTGATGTGCACTGCCAAGAACTACTGAACCATTCTGGAGGACCATGTGCACCTAATAGCTCAATTATTGTACCTTGAACGTGGTGCCGTGTATAAGCATGATAATGCACCAATACACACAGCAAAACTTGTGACAGAATGATTTGATGAACATGAAAGTTGAACATTGCCCATGGCCTGCACAGTCACCAGATCTAAATATTTTTGAGCCACTTTGGGGTATTTTGGAGGAGCAAATATTTCCTCCACTAGAATTACATAGTGACCTGGCCACTGTTCTGGAAGAGGAATGGCTCAAAATCCCTCTGGCCACTGTGCAGGACTTGTATCTTTCATTCCCAAGACGAATTGATGCTGTATTGGCTGCAAAACGAGGCCCTACACCATACTAATAAACTATTGTGGTCTAAAACCAGGCGTTTCAATTTCATTGTTCAACCCCTGTATATTGGCATGTAGTACTGGTACACCAGCTACATATTCATACATTTCAAATATTCTACTTACTTATATATCTTCTCAAGACATTCTCTATTTGTTTCTGTTGAAAGCGTCCTTTGATTACAAGTTGGTTATTTCCATCTATGGAGCCACTAGAAAAAAAAGAAGACATCTCTTTAGTTACAGAAGAAATCACCTTTTCACATCTGACAATTATGGAAATGCAATTAAAAACTCGCCTTGTTCCCAACTCAGCTAACAGGAATGCCAAAAGATGTTTGGGCTGTCGATGCAACCTGAAGATGAAAAAAAAAGTAAACATGCAATGGTTTAATAGACAAAATTAGGCCAATAAACTAGAATCACTGGTTTGATTAAATTCACATATTGGTCAGTCAAGAAAAAGTGTACAAATTAAAGAAAAGGAAAAATCTTCTAATCTTATTGTTTGCACCATGTTGGTTTCATAAACCCACAAACTTTTCCATTTTCGTCATAGTCTGAATACATGAGTGTAATCTTTTCAAGATTTTAAATACATTTTTCAATGCAAAAAGTTTTTTTTTTTTTTTTACAATTTTTTTTTATAATATTTCAATGTATATTTAATGTACACATTTATTAATACAGAAATATAAGATTTGTCTTTTTACAACCTGAACTAACCTTGTCTTGAACATTTTAAAATCGACCTTGAGAGATAGTCATGAGGGCCTTTTATGTTTTTTTTTTTTCTTTTGCACTTTAGTCCACTTGATTTTGATTTGGCAGACAAATATTTTTCAAATATTAATTTGATCCTTTGTTTTATTATGATATTAGGACAGTTGTATCACCCTGACAAGTCCCTCTAAATTGAATCTTCAGAAATAAAAATTTCAAAATATGTAATTTTCAGAAGTTAAAAAAAAAAAAAAACATGCTTCAAGAAATTACAAAACATGTTTGTATTCAAGTCATTGTTAGTATGAATTTTTTGTGCAGCTCTAAAAGGTAGGACAAAAATAGCGTAATGTGACGTTAACACTTTACAATAATTGTATTAGTTAACATTAGTTAATGCATTAGTTAACATTAACCATGAACAACATCTCTGTTCAGCATTAGTTAATGTTTGCTAACGTTAACTCGCACATACAATAATGCATCTATTCATGTTAACAGCGCAAGTAGTTAACATTAATGCATTAGTTAACATGGACTAATCATGAACAACACCTCTGTTCAGCATTAGTTAATCTTTGTTAACGTTAACTCACGCATATATTAATGCATCTATTCACGTTAACAGCGCAAGTAGTTAACATTAGTTAATACATTAGATAATATGAACTAATCATGAACAATGCCTGTAAATAGCCTTAATGTTTTAAGGTTAACTTACTGTACATATTTACATTAGTTTATGTAGCAGTTGACACACTAAGGATGAACATTTCTAACTCACCATCTTACCCTAAAGGTAAAAATGCCAATGTGTACCTTATCAGAATTATTTATTAATAAGGCATTGATTTGGGCTGTAAACATAATTCGGAAGTGGAAACCATCTGAACATTAACAGATACACTATATTGCCAAAAGTATTGGGACACCCCTCCAAATCATTAAATTCAGGTGTTCCAATCACTTCCATGGCCACAGGTGTATAAAATCAAGCACCTAGCCATGCAGTCTGCTTCTACAAACATTTGTGAAAGAATGGGTCGCTCTCAGGAGCTCAGTGAATTCAAGCGTGGTACAGCGATAAGTTGCCACCTGTGCAATAAGACCATTCATGAAATTTCCTCACTACTAAATATTCCACGGTCAACTGTTAGTGGTATTATAACAACGTGGAAGCAATTGGGAACAACAGCAACTCAGCCACGAAGTGGTAGGCCACGTAAAATCACAGAGCGGGGTCAGCGCATGCTGAGGCGCACAGTGCGCAGAAGTCGCCAACTTTCTGCAGAGTCAATAGCTACAGACTTCCAAACTTCGTGTGGCCTTCAGATTAGCTCAAGAACAGCGCGTAGAGAGCTTCATGGAATGGGTTTTAATTCCCGAGCAGCTGCATCCAAGCCTTACATCACCAAGTGCAATGCAAAGCATTGGATGCAGTGGTGTAAAGCACGCCGCCACTGGACTCTAGAGCAGTAGAGACGTGTTCTCTGGAGTGACGAATCACGCTTCTCTGTCTAGCAATCTGATGGACGAGTCTGGGTTTGGCGGTTGCCAGAAGAACGGTACTTGCCTGACTGCATTGTGCCAAGTGTAAAGTTTGGTGAAGGGGGGATTATGGTGTGGGGTTGTTTTTCAGGGGTTGGGCTTGGCCCCTTAGTTCCAGTGAAAGGAACTCTTAATGCTTCAGCATACCAAAACATTTTGGACAATTTCATGCTCCCAACTTTGTGGGAACAGTTTGGGGATGGCCCCTTTCTGTTCCAACATGACTGCGCACCAATGCACAAAGCAAGGTCCATAAAGACATGGATGAGCGAGTTTGGTGTGGAGGAACTTGACTGGCCTGCACAGAGACCTGACCTCAAACCAATAGAACACCTTTGGGATGAATTAGAGCGGAGACTGCGAGCCAGGTCTTCTCGTCCAACATTACTGCCTGACCTCACAAATGCGCTTCTAGAAGAATGGTCAAAAATTACCATAAACACACTCCTAAACCTTGTGGAAAGCCTTCCCAGAAGAGTTGAGGCTGTTATAGCTGCAAAGGGTGGGCCAACTCCATATTAAACCCTACGGATTAAGAATGGGGTGTCATTAAAGTTCATGTGCATGTAAAGGCAGACGTCCCAAAACTTTTGGCAATATAGTGTATGTTGACTACTTTTGGTACCACTTTTGACATTTTTGCAAAAAATAAATTGTGATTACGCTTGTTTGTCTGTTATTCTTTTATTTATAACAGTATAGTTTTAAGAAATGGTTATGGGTAGGTTTAGGGGTAGGTGTAGGATTAGTGGCTCAAAATATTGTTTTAATGTTGTATTTTTACTAAAATTGTCATTTTCCTAAACATTTATGTCCATTATGTTTTATTATTTTAACATTCTGTATAAAATGGATATGTTTAGGTTCGGGATGGGGTTTAGGGATCTTACATTTATCTACAAAACGATAAAAGGGAAATTATACATATATCTTTATGACATGAAAGATTTGTAAATATTTTTACGTTTTAGTGCTATAAATACGTCAATATTGTACATTTCAGCACCTTTCTAAACGTACAAAAATGTACGTTTTGTGTCTTTGAAAGTTACGTATTAATAACTACTAATTAATGACACCAGGCTGGTAATAAAGGTTCTGAAAATGTAATTGATGAATGGCTTTCACTCATTTAAGGATCAGGAAAATCAATAAGGTTCACAAATTCCATTAATGAATGCTTTGTTAATGGTAAGTCATGTTAATAAAGAGTCTACAAATGTTAGTAACACATCAGTTAATGTTGAAATAGTGTACACTTTACAATAAGGTTCACAAATTCCATTAATGAATGCTTTGTTGAATGTAAGTAATGATAGTAAAGTGCATATAAACATGAACAACATATCTGTTAATGTTCAGATGGTTTCCACTTCTGAATTATGTTTACAGCCCAAATCAATGCCTTATTAATAAATAATGCTGATAAGGTACACAATGGCATTTTTACCTTTAGGGTAAGATGGTGAGTTAGACATGTTCACCCTTAGTGTGTCAACTGCTACATAAACTACAAACCCGATTCCAAAAAAGTTGGGACACTGTACAAATTGTGAATAAAAAAGGAATGCAATGATGTGGAAGTTTCAAATTTCAATATTTTATTCAGAATACAACATAGATGACATATCAAATGTTTAAACTGAGAAAATGTATCATTTTAAGGGAAAAATAAGTTGATTTTAAATTTCATGGCATCAACACATCTCAAAAAAGTTGGGACAAGGCCATGTTTACCACTGTGTGGCATCCCCTCTTCTTTTTATAACAGTCTGCAAACGTCTGGGGACTGAGGAGACAAGTTGCTCAAGTTTAGGAATAGGAATGTTGTCCCATTCTTGTCTAATACAGGCTTCTAGTTGCTCAACTGTCTTAGGTCTTCTTTGTCGCATCTTCCTCTTTATGATGCGCCAAATGTTTTCTATGGGTGAAAGATCTGGACTGCAGGCTGGCCATTTCAGTACCCGGATCCTTCTTCTACGCAGCCATGATGTTGTAATTGATGCAGTATGTGGTCTGGCATTGTCATGTTGGAAAATGCAAGGTCTTCCCTGAAAGAGACGACGTCTGGATGGGAGCATATGTTGTTCTAGAACTTGGATATACCTTTCAGCATTGATGGTGCCTTTCCAGATGTGTAAGCTGCCCATGCCACACGCACTCATGCAACCCCATACCATCAGAGATGCAGGCTTCTGAACTGAGCGCTGATAACAACTTGGGTTGTCCTTGCCCTCTTTAGTCCGGATGACATGGCGTCCCAGTTTTCCAAAAAGAACTTCAAATTTTGATTCGTCTGACCACAGAACAGTTTTCCACTTTGCCACAGTCCATTTTAAATGAGCCTTGGCCCAGAGAAAATGCCTGCGCTTCTGGATCATGTTTAGATATGGCTTCTTTTTTGACCTATAGAGTTTTAGCCGGCAACGGCGAATGGCACGGTGGATTGTGTTCACCGACAATGTTTTCTGGAAGTACTCCTGAGCCCATGTTGTGATTTCCATTACAGTAGCATTCCTGTATGTGATGCAGTGCCGTCTAAGGGCCCGAAGATCACGGGCATCCAGTATGGTTTTCCGGCCTTGACCCTTACGTACAGAGATTGTTCCAGATTCTCTGAATCTTTGGATGATATTATGCACTGTAGATGATGATAACTTCAAACTCTTTGCAATTTTTCTCTGAGAAACTCCTTTCTGATATTGCTCCACTATTTTTCGCCGCAGCATTGGGGGAATTGGTGATCCTCTGCCCATCTTGACTTCTGAGACACTGCCACTCTGAGAGGCTCTTTTTATACCCAATCATGTTGCCAATTGACCTAATAAGTTGCAAATTGGTCCTCCAGCTGTTCCTTATATGTACATTTAACTTTTCCAGCCTCTTATTGCTACCTGTCCCAACTTTTTTGGAATGTGTAGCTCTCATGAAATCCAAAATGAGCCAATATTTGGCATGACATTTCAGAATGTCTCACTTTCAACATTTGATATGTTATCTATATTCTATTGTGAATAAAATATAAGTTTATGAGATTTGTAAATTATTGCATTCCTTTTTTATTCACAATTTTTATTTTTATTCCCAACTTTTTTGGAATCGGGTTTGTAATGTAAATATGTACAGTAAGTTAACCTTAAAACATTAAAGGGTTAGTTCACTTTCATATAAAATTTTCCTGATAATTTACTCACCCCCATGTCATCCAAGATGTTCATGTCAAAATTATAGTTTCAGTGCAGCTTCAAAGGGTTTTAAACGATACCAGACGAGGAATAAGGGTCTTATCTAGCGAAACGATCGGTCATTTTCGAAAAAAATGTAAATGTATATGCTTTATATAAACAAAAGATCGCCTTCCAAGTGCTTCCGCCAAAACCGTACTTTCGTATTCTTCAAAAAGCTTACGCTGTAGGTCCTACGCCTTCCCTATTCTACTTACGGAACTCGTCTGGTATCGTTTAAAGCCCTTTGAAGCTGCACTGAAACTATAATTTTGACCTTCAACCGTTTGGAGGCCACTGAAGTCCATTATAAGGAGAATAATCCTGGAATGTTTTCATCAAAAACCTTAATTTCTTTTCGACTGAAGAAAGAAAGACATGAACATCTTGGATGACATGGGGGTTAGTAAATTATCAGGAAAATTTTATATGAAAGTGAACTAATCCTTTAAGGTTATTTACAGGCATTGTTCATGATTAGTTCGTTATCTAATGCATTAAGTAAAGTTAACTACTTGAGCTGTTAACGTGAATGGATGCATTAATATATGCATGAGTTAACGTTAACAAAGATTTACTAAAGATTTACTTGGCTTGCTTAGTTGGGGACACTTGACATTTGACTTGACATTTGATATTCAACAGTGCTTTGATCTGCCTGCATTGACACTATTCTTTAAGAGCTGCTGTGCAGCCAAATAATGTACCAGTTATCAATGTAAAGCTGCTTTGACACAATCTACATTGTAAAAAGCGCTATATAAATAAAGGTGACTTGACTAATGCATTAACTAATGTTAACAAATTGCGCTAACATGAATAGATGCATTAATGTATGCGCGAGTTAACGTTAACAAGGATTAAGTAATGCTGAACAGAGGTGCTGTTCATGATTAGTTCATGTTAACTAATGCATTAATGTTAACTAATTGCGCTGTTAACATGAATAGATGCATTAATATATACACAAGTTAACGTTAAACAAAGATTAACTAATACTGTTAACTAATGCATTAACTAATGTTAACTAATTGCGCTGTTAACGTGAACAGATGCATTAATATATGCGTGAGTTAACGTTAACAAACATTAACTAATGCTGAACAGAGGTGTTGTTCATGGTTAATTAATGTTAAATAATGCATTAACTAATGTTAACTAATACAACCTTGTTGTAAAGTGTTACCAATGTGACTGACCCATATATCATCCATTGTATTATTTCCTAGAAAATACATTCAAAAGGTTTTTTTTTTTTTTTTACAAGACCATTCCTATTTTTCTCTGGAAACCAGATTCAGCAGACATGCTAAATGTTTGGACTCACAGTTTGCAGATGTCAGTGAAGTTTACAAAAGATGTTTTCTTGGTCCCAACTCGGACCACCTGAGGCGGCTTCATCACAAACTTCCTCTTTTCCCCTGCAACCATATCAGGGTTTTTCTCCCTCATGATGTTAAACACCCGGCTTAACAACTGTAAAGATGCAGACAAGTAAATAATGTAATAAATTAAAGGAAAACTACGTCACAAGCACTGGGTAGAGTGATGTGTGAGATAGAAGAAGAGAGAAAGTACTCATCATATGAATCATCATCATACCTCATCATAAGTGTAATCTCTCTCTGAACCTGCCCATGCTGGGCCAGATTGTGAACTGAATGTGATGCCTTCTGTGCTTTTATCATCCTCGATGACTGTAGTAAAATATAAGTAAAAAATTCAGATCAAATATTTAATCAACAAATAAAATCTGTCATAAATTCAAAGATAAGCAGATATTAGATTCATAATTTGAAACAGTACATCATGTAGTGCATTAAAAGCCTTAAGAGGAAAAAAACAAATGATTTTTTTCTGACATTAATGTCAGTCACTTTATTTATACATAGCATAATATAGAACTCAATACAGATTGACACACAACAAACAATAACCAGAATATGCACTGCATCGTTGATTGAAAGCTATGTAATGGAAAACAAGTAAGATTTAAGTTAAGTTTTGATTTAAAATGATCTACAGTTCTAGCAGTTCTAATAGTAACAGGCAGACTGTTCCACAGTTTTGGCGCTGCTGCTGCAAATGCCCAGTCACCTCTAAGTTTTAATTTTGTCCTTGGAACCACTAATAGTCCTTGGTTTGAGGATCTCAGAGACCTCCCCTAGCAATGATCTGACAAGAGATCAGTGAGATAAGATGGTGCTAAGCCATTTAGACTCAATTAAAAGAACTTTAAAATCAATTCTGTAGCATACCGGCAACCAGTGTAATGAAATTAGGGTAGGTGTAATATGTTCATGTTTCTTGACACCAGTCAGGAGCCTAGCAGCTGCATTTTGTACCACTTGTAGCCTAGAAAGAGTAGCCTGACTAATTCCTATATAGCGCAAGCTGCACTGTATATCAAACTTAAGAAACTTAATCCTGACATTATAAATCTAAGTAACACAAACTGGATCTGAATTATTTTTGCTGACATATGGAACAAAATGTGTCTTGCAAAAAAGTCAAATGTAACTGAGCTAAGATTTTTTTTAAAAATCTGTTAAAACCAGTTTTGAGGCTGATGTGAATTTAAAGTAAAATTTCCTTGTAGATGGCAGTTCATGCTAACTGAATAACTAACTATGAATAGCTGAATAGCTAACACAATATTTTTCTGTAACTATTAACTTATGCAGCACATTCAAATTAAATGAAGTGTATGTTCATACCATCATCTGTTTCCACAGTGTCTCTCTCCTCAACAAATTCCACTTTTTTTGATTTCTTTTTTTTAGCTGGAAGCATCAAGCCCAAATCATCTTCCTCCATTATTTCCTGCTGGTCTCCCTCAATTTTCAGCTCCTGGTCACCAATAAAATGAAGAGTCAACAGCCATTAGAAGAACTATCAAATGCAAAAAAAATATGCTTTAACGGACATACATTGGTGATGGTAAGTCCAATTCTGTTTCCGCGAACTGGTTCTTTTGGACAGTCCGTTTCAATAAACCAGTTTTTAAATTAAAAAAAATGCACACAATAGGGATTTTCATACTGCACTTAACCCCGGGTTATCATCGTTTAAAACCCTGCTTTTAACCCCGGCTAAAGGAACATGTCACACGTTTTAGAAGCGGAATTAGCATCACGTTTTTCCCGGGGTTACGGGGCTTTTGCGGTGTTAACCCCGCATTGCGGTGCCAAACGTGTACAGTGTGAAATTAAGCGGTCTTAGAATGTTATGGCTAGATGCTAATCAACAGACAGCCAATCGCATGCCTCATATTCATGTGTATTTTACAGTCACAGAAACCCAGCGTGTTGTATAAACTGTAGGCTAATAAGGCTATATTTCAGCATGAGGGAAAATTTTTCAAATAGTGACAGAAAACATGACAATTGGAGTGAAGAAGAGACCGTTTCATTCTTTCCTTTTCCTATAACGAGGATGCGCAATGCAAGGTGTGCATGTTGCATTCGTCCAATTTATGACACTGACACTGCAAATATGCAAATAAGAATGTTAACCTAGGGATTAGGAATGTACAGTGTGAAATTAAAGTTTATGAATAATTATTATAAAGATTAATTGTTAACCCTAGGTAAATTATGAGAAATGATAACCCAGGATTCGATTTACCCGGGGTTTAGAATGACCCAGGGTTAACTATTTCAAGGGTGAAAAGCCCTAATAAGTGCAATATCAAATGATTATCAGAATGAATTATAAAACAATTCCCTGACAATTTCCTTATAAACAACTACTAACCTTCACGCTTTCTTCAATGTCATTTTCAAACACCTTTTTTTGTTTCTTTTTCTTCTTTTTCTGATTAAAGAAGTTCAGATCATCTAAATCATCCAAAGGCTCTGTGAAGATAATTGGACAACAGTGTCATAAAGGTCCAATCTCAAATTCCACATTATAGACAAACTCTTTCACACTGCAAGGTTCTGGTTTAAATACATTTGATGAGAAACATGACTAAATCCATTGTCACGGAAAAAGAGAAAAGCAAAACACTTAATGGTTTATGGGAATAAAATGACCACTGATGATCATACTTGCATCCTCTCACCCTTTGTCTTGACGTCATCATCTTCAGGGTCTATTTCTCGCTCCTCTCCTGCTTCAGGCTCAACTTCTCTCTGTTCAACCTGTTGGGCCTCCTCTCCAAGCCCATCTCCATCTTCGTCGAGCATGAAGGGCTTCTTCTTCTTCTTTTTCTTCTTTGTTGTGGTGGGATCGAATAAAATCTAGGACACATATAAGGCACCAGGCTCATTTGGTCAAGCATGCCTCACTGTGCTGAAGGAAATAATACTCACCTGGTTTTACTGCTCAAGCAATGTTGAGTGTTCTTTATTAGTTTTTGCATTTCATACAACAAGAAATAATTCGTAATAATGTAGTTTTAAAAAAACACACCAAATGCAGCTTAGAGGCTGCATTTAAATCTAGTCACATGATTAAATATTAACAAAATATACAAATAGACTACCACAATACCTCGTCTTCTGACATGATGACTGAATTAAAAATCAATATTTTTCGTCCTGTTAAATATCGTTCACACGGTTTGCGTGACTACTCTCATCCACTGTCTTGCATCAGCAGAAGCAGCGAGCTTAGCGCGCAAGCGTTCTTCCGACGACAAATGATTACATCATCTTCACGACAACACTATGCGACTTTCCATGACAAACCCCATAGATATACATATCTATGGACAAACCCTGCGCCTGAGTTCTTCTTCGTCTGTTTTTTAGCGCATTGCATCCTGTGTGCATATCGCCACCTACTTTTGCTGTTATGCAGTCATGATTTATTTTTTAATCAATTTCTTCCTTGTTTTTGCTCTTTTCTAATTTTTCACATATACTTACATATCTAATTAAATATTCATACTTACATAATTTATTGATGCTCTATCCTATTCCTTCTTCCCAGGACCCACCTGGCGCTGCGTGTTCAGCTCCTCCAGACTAATTCCGTGGTTTTCTAAGATCCAGAATAGACTAGAGCATCTGCGTTCTATATTTAAATCCTTTCACTTAACCCAGTAGTAAATATATATTTTATTAATATCCTGTATCCAACTCTATCTCTATTAAAATCATATCCTAATAAATATTCTAAATCCTTATTTACCTTTCCTTTTTTGTTTAAAAATGATATTAATTCCTTTCTTTCTTCATCATACCTTTTAAAATCATATATTACATGCTCCACTGTTTCTTTCTCCCCACAATTCTCACACAGACCAGTCTCATGTATTCCAGTTATAAACAATGAAGCATTCAATCCTGTATGTCCAAGTCTCATCCTAGTAATTATTACCTCTTCTTTCCTATTTCGACCATTTATATTTCTTTTAGTATTTACATTTTTTTAATATTATATAAATGCCTTCCCTTATTATCAGTATTCCATGTTTCCTGCCATTCTTTATTAATATTTTCCTTAATAATAGTTTTAACTTCACCTTTACTTAAAGGAACATTAAAATCTATTACTTCCCTTTTTAAAGCATTTTTTGCTAATTCATCAGCAGATTCATTACCAGCTATTCCTGCATGTGCTGGCACCCAGCAGAATCCAACTACCACTCCTTTTCTTTGAATACGCCATAATAATGTAAATATTTCACACATCAAATCTTCTCTAGAAGAACGATAAGTTGATAGCGATGTTAAAACTGAAGCAGAGTCAGAACATATCACTACTCTGTCTGGGTTTACTTCCTCTACCCATGTTAATCCTATTATAATAGCAATCATTTCAACAGAATATATTGACAAATTAGACGTTAATCTTTTAGTTATGGATATTTTAAAATCTGGAATATATGTTCCTACTCCTGTAATCCCTGTTTTGGGGTCTTTGGATCCATCAGTATAGATGTGCATACTTGCATAAAATCTTTCCTGAATATACTTATTTACATTATAATTAATCTTACCCATTTCTTCCCATTCCCTTTTCTTATCTAATATCTCTAAATCAATTTTAATATCAGGAATTATCCATGTTGGGACCTCTCCCCACACAGGTGACACACTACATTCTATATTTGCAATCAGATATTTCTCTGCTAACTGATGTATATACCATCCATATCCTCTCCCTTTGTTGTTGTATTCCCAGCAATTATTTAAAACATCTTTAGCTATATGTTTTCCAGTATAACTCTTTAAAGCTGACATATATACCAAAGACAATTTAGCTCTCCTTAAACTCAATGGCATTTCATTGGCCTCTACTAATAGCGCATTGACTGGTGTTGTTTTAGATGCTCCTAAGCATATTCGAAGAGCTCTATAAAAAAACATGACTTACTTGTTGACATTTTAAAACTCCATTCTATACTCCATTTTTCCTTTTTAATAGCTATTTGCATACTTGAAATCACTTGAGGTACATTTCGACCTCTCTTCCAAATAGCCCCATCATCTGCATATAAAGCACAACCCACACCATATCTTGAATTGTCAAAAATATCATTAATCATAATGTTAAAAAGAATTGGGCTTATAACACTCCCTTGCGGAATACCATTTTCTGCTTTAAAAACTGATGACTGACATGCTCCTACTTGTACTATGAATGATCGTTCAAATAAAAACTGAGATAGCCAATTATACATTTTACCATCTATTCCTATCCTTGATGTTTTAATTAACAACCCTTCTCTCCATACTGTGTCATACACTTTTTCTGTATCATAATATACTACTGCCATAATTTCTTTCATTTTAATTGCCTTCTCTATTTCATTACTAATCTTAATTAATGCATCCATTGTTGATCTTTTACCTCTGAATCCACACTGATATTTACATAATTTACCCTTCTTTTCTAGCTCATAAGATAATCTATGAACTATAATCTTTTCCATTGTTTTACATAAGTTTGAAGTTAAAGCAATTGGTCGATAACTTCCTGGGTTTGTTGGATTTTTACCTGGTTTTAAAATAGGAATAACTACAGCTTGCTTCCATATCTTTGGAAGTATTCCTTCTAACCATTTTTTATTATATAACTTGAGTATCATTAATAATACGCTATCTGACAGGTGCTTTATCATTAAATAACTTACCCTATCGCATCCAGGAGCAGTATTGACACATTTTTGTAGTGCAATTTTCAATTCTGTGATTGTAAACTCTGAATCCATACAACTATTGTTACTATTTTTCTTCTTCATTATATCTGGATGTCTAAAATATCCCTTCTTCTTAATTCATATTCTTCTCCCAATCCTATGTGCTTTTTCTAAAACCTTACCTAAAATGTTTGCTTTACTTATATCTGTTACTGCCACTGTATCCTCTTCAATTAAGACTGGAATTTGAGTTGTCTTTCTCCTTTTCCCATTCATATTTCTTAACATATTCCATATTTTATCCATAGGAGTATCTTTTCCTATAGTAGAACAAAATTCTCTCCATCCTTCTCTTTTAGCATTCTTAATTATTCTTCTTGTGTTAGCTCTTGCTTTCTTATATTCTACCAAATTACCCATATTCATATTTTTCCTAAGTTGTTTAAATGCCTTATTTCTTTCTTTTATTGCTTTACTGCACTCTTCCTTCCACCATGGAATATTTTTATTTTTTTGCCCTGCAATTCTTTGTGGTATATATATTGTTGCAGCTTCCATTATTAAATTAGTAATTGAGTTGCAAAATGTTTCTACTGAATCTTCTACCACTGTATCCTTATATGTTTCACAATACTTGCTAAATGAATTCCAATCTGCTTTCTCATACATCCATTTTCTTTGCAGAAAACATCCTGTATTACTACTATTTACATTTATTCTACAAACAATTGGAAAATAATCACTTCCAACTGTGCTCTCACTGCTTACTTTCCATTAACATATTTCAGCCATTACATTTGATATTAATGTTAAATCTATACTTGATATCGTATTCTCTGTTATATTAAACTTAGTGCCTTCTCCTGTGTTTAAGCATACTAAACCTCTATCATCCATAAATTGTTCTATTATTTCCCCATTGTGATCTATATTTTTACTCCCCCACAGCCAATTATGAGCATTAAAATCACCACACCATAATTCCTTATTTCTTTTTCCAATTTTTTCAAACAAATTTATTGAAATCTTCTTACATGGATTATAAAAATTATAAATTACAATTGATTCTTCTCTTAAATACACTTCAACCATGACACATTCAATATCCTTAACCTCATTTAATACTCTATATATAGTTCCTTCTTTTATAAATGTTACTACCCCTCCCCCTTGTTTCCCCACTCTGTCCTTCCGAATAGACTTATACACTGGTAATACAAACTGCAAATTTGGCTTGAGCCATGTCTCTTGTACACAAATAACATTTGGCTTACATTCTAAATCTAATATAAATTTTTTGAATTCTTGACCGTTTGCTACAAGGCTCCTTGCATTCCATTGAATTACACTTATCACCATTAAGCTACTCAGATACCTGGGAAGCTTCTACTGTTACTGATCGAGTAAGAATCTTGTGTATCGTGTTTGCTGAGATCCCAGAGATCCCTAGAAATTCTGATGCAGCTTCTAGAATTGTTTTGATCTTAGCTGATCTACTTGGCAACATAGCAGTGACATTAATTACCTTTACAATAAAGACTAGAAAGTTCTCTTTTGTCATTATTAGTGCATTCTCTTTAGTAGCACACTGATGTTTACATTCCATCTTTTTTGTTTTTCCTATTTCTATATTCCTTGAATCTTGTTTGTTTTTGTCCCTTACCTCTTCTTTCCTGTCTTCTTTACTTCCACAAATCTTCACTGCTTCAGCATAAGTGACTTTGTGCTCAGCCTAATATTTTTGGACTTCTCTTGCTTTAATTTGTACCTCACATCCTCCATATGCAGCACTATGAGGACCACCACTTACAGCATTTTAGTCCATTCACCTCAGTACATTTGTCAAATTCGTGTTCTCCTCCACATTTTACACATCTTATTTTTCCCCTACATACTGCAGCCACATGTCCAATTCGCTGACATTTAAAACATCTTAATGGCATTGGGACATACACTCTTACTGGATAGCTAATATATCCCATTTTTACCTTTTCAGGCATTTTCCCTTCAAATGTCAGCAAGATACTCTCACTTTCCTGTCGTTGTCCTTCCTTGGTCTTATACAGTCTTCTCACATTAACAACTTTACCTCCTTTTATATTTTCATGAATTTCGTCAGTGGTTATATATGTTGGAATTCCATATATTACCCCCTTTTCAACCTTAGCTACTCCAATCTCTTTGGTTGTGATCTTTTCCCCATTCATTTCTTTCATCTTGAGTAGTTTGTTTTTCTGCCCAACATCTTTCACTATAATCAGAACTCTCCCTTGATCTAAACATTTAGCCAAAACAACTGATCCAATGATTTTATCGATCGCTTTAGATAATCCTATTGGATGCAAGTGCTTTCCTGAACTTTTTCCAAATGTCACCATTACTTTGAAACCATTCTCCTCAGTGTTTTGAACAATTTGTTCTCTTGAATTTTCCTGACTCGCTTTGGTCCTTTTTTTAATCGTATCTTGTATAGTTGCCTACGTTGCACGAGTGCTCACTACTGGCATTTTGATGCCGTTACGATGACTACACAGTGTTTACGTCCTGCTCCTTTTCATCAACCAATAGGAATGCGTTCTATTACGATGAGAACAAAACAGAAGCAGCAGGATGCAAGTCTGGAGTTCTGTAGGATACGCCTCCCGCCGATCGATCATGTGACTTTCTCGAACCTGAGAGCAGGAAGTTTGGAGCGTTTCTGTCTGGTTTTGCGCGCGCGCGTGTGTGTGTGAGAATGTTTAAATATAGAAAACAAAATATAACACTATAACAAATCAACCCATATTAAAACTGGAGTAAAATGTTCTTTATTTTCTGTTTGTGCTCACCTTAATTTGGAGAGGACGAAAAAAAAATCGCAGTTAAAATATCAAATAGTATAAACTTTGACTGTGAACATAAGGTAGCTACAAGTATTATGCGATTAATTCTCAAAATAATTAATATATTGTCTGGAAATTCCCAATACTAATTTGACTTCACCACTGACAATTCAAACAACCTCCAGTTGTCAATATAATATAATACAATACTACAGTACCAATACAGTACTACAGTACCTTCGAGGTAATTCCCGTCCCAAATATAATACAATATAATACTACAGTACCAATACAGTACTACAGTACCTTCGAGGTAATTCCCGTCCCAAATATAATACAATATAATACTACAGTATCTCGAGGTAATTCCCTTCTCGAATACTTCTAATACATTTCCAATACTTCTAGGTAATTCCCCTCCCTTAGGTGACGGCGTCCCATCAAGAAGCTACTATCACTACCTCAATCACACATGAGCACACAGGTCTTTAGCATCTATACACTCTCACCGTCCTTCTCAGGTGTACACTGGTCCGACACAGGATCATTAATACTAACTCCGAGTCAGGGCTGTTTCTAGCCTTTTTGGCACCCTAGGCAAGATCCTTATAATCCCCCCCCCCCCACCCCCCATATGTTTGAGCATATGTTTACTATTTTCCATAGCTTTAAAAGTGGACACGCCTAGACTTAATTGCTGCAAAAGTGTCAATTATGTCATCATAAGACATCTGCCTGGAAACATCCCTGTTTATGCTCATACAATCAGACATGGCATTGCCACATACTATTTTAAACCCGTTTGAAACTATTCTATATAGCTAAAGCTGTAAACAAGAAGTAAACACTTACAGTTAGGACTGGGGCTTGCCTCTGATGCTTCTCTTCCTACAGTAGCATCTGCCTTGTGATTCTTCAAAAATTTGTTGAGTGCACCTGTCATGATTGTTTGTACCATTAATATAAAACTCTCCAGCATAAACAGATTCTCATCCTAAAAACTGAGATAACATTATTACTGGAATTGTTATCGCACAAAATCAGAACCATTTGCTGGCCCAAAGTTGATCCCAGACTCCATGCTTGTCTGGCTGCCCCCACAGATGTCTCAACATTTTCATTCTCAGAGATGTTGCGAGATCTTTTCGGCAGGTGCAGTTCCTCAGCTCTGTTTACGTGTCGTCAGGTTGGTGAGGTTTGCAGTGTGACACGTGAATCCAGGTATCATCCTCGGCAACCTTGATGGCAGTGTTGATTGTCAGGATTATCTCATCTGGCCCCAACCACCTCGGACAGTGCCACGCCTTCCTCCGGAAGTCTCTGACCCAGATCCACTGTCCTGGACTCCTAGCTCGTAGGAATTTTGGGGTTCGTCACCTGGAACTGGCAAAGCAGCTTTCACCTGCGAGTAGATAGATTTGATAGCTTTAAGTTAAAGACATCATACTTTCTCAATTGTTCATCAATCGCCGCAAGTCCCTCCTAGGGAGGAGGCTCGATTCCCACTCGCATAGGCCAACCTGTAAGAATTTCATGTGGGCTGAGGGCTGTCCTGGTCCCTTTTCAGGCTCTCATGGCAATCAAGACTATTGGAAAGGCTTGAACCCATGTCATACATGTTTCTGCCATAATTTTACACAATTTTGGTTTTTACAGTCTGATTTGTCCTTTCCAGTGTGCCACCATTTTGTGGGTGAGTTTTCAAATTTATTCTCAATTCGTTTACCAATTCTGTGATCTTAATATCACTGGACAATCTTTCTGGTACTCCCCACCTTGGGATAACATCTCTTATTAGAGCTTTTGCTACAGTCATAGCATCAGCTTTTATACTTGGAAAACACTCAACCCACTTTGAAAACATATCAACAATGTCAACTCAAAGAAATCCATCGTGATGTGCTGAAAAGGAAGTTCTTGTGTGGGGTGGGCGGAGTAAGTTTGTGGCTTACTTCGTCTTCCCACGTTATTCGCTGCGAAGATATAACAGTTCTGACAGAATTTCTCTGCCACAACTGTAAATCCTGGGGCCTCCCAGGAAGTTCCAATTAGAAAATTCATTGCCAATTTTGAGGTGTGGTCTGCCCCGTGAGATCACTTTGCAAAATTTAGATACAATTGTTTTGGCAGGAAAGTCTTTTTTTGTTTTTGCATCTTTCCATACCCCATCTTCACATTTTGCACCCCCCTCCGACCAACGTTTTCTCTCCTGGTAGTTTTAATTTTTTCTGCTCTTCCCTCGCTAATTTCCCTCAGTCTCGTTGACTCGGATATACGTCATTGCTTACATTGCACGAGTGCCCACTACTGGCGGAACCTTTGCAATGGGCTAAATTGGAACTTCCTAAGCCCTTGATCACTTGGAATCTGCTATGGAGTTGATTTATTATCTAACTTTTTTTCTCTAACGAAATTGTTTAATGCAGCATTCTATATGTACAGTTGAGCTCAAAAGTTTACATACCCCTTGCAGAATCTAGAAAAATGTGAATCATTTTAACAAAATAAGAAGGATCATGAAAATTGCATGTTATTTTTTATTTAGTACTGTCCTGAATAAACTATTTCATATAACAGTTGTTTACATAAAGTCCACAAGACAAAAAAATTGCTGAATTTAAAAATGACCCCGTTCAAAAGTTTACATACCCTTGATTTTTAAAGGAACACTCCACTTTTTTTGAAAATAGGCTCATTTTCCAACTCCCCTAGAGTTAAACAGTTGAGTTTTACCGTTTTCGAATCCATTCAGCCGATCTCCGGGTCTGGCGGTACCACTTTTAGCATAGCTTAGCATAGTTCATTGAATCTGATTAGACCGTTAGCATCTCGCTCAAAAATGACCAAAGAGTTTCAATATTTTTCCGATTTAAAACTTGACTCTTCTGTAGTTACATCGTGTACTAAGACCGACGGAAAATGAAAAGTTGTGATTTTCTAGGCCGATATGGCTAGGAACTATACTCTCATTCTGGCGTAATAATCAAGGAACTTTGCTGCCGTACCATGGGTGCAGCAGGCGCAATGATATTACGCAGCGGGGGTCACAAGCAGGGGGTCACATGCGCTGCGTAATATCAAAAAAGTGTTCCTTTAAGAGTTGGGGATGTAAACTTTTTGAATTGGATGAACAGAATAAATTGTACTTTTTTTGTCTTCTGGGAAACATGTAACTATCTTTTGTAGCTTCCAAAGGGCAGAACTAAATGAAAAAATATGTTCTTTAAACAAAATAAAAAAAACTTGCACATCAACTTCTTGTTCAAAAGTTTTCACCCCTGACTCTTAACGCATTGAGTTTCCTTCTGGAGCATCAGTGAATGTTTGCAGCTTTTGTAATAGTTTTGTCTGAGTCCCTCAGTTGTCCTCAGTGTGAAAAGATGGATCTCAAAATCATATAGTCACTGCTGGAAAGGGTTCAAATATGCAGAAGATGCTGGAAAACTGAAGAATCTGCAGGACCTGAAGGATTTTTCTGAAGAACAGAGCTCAGTTTAACTGCTCAGAACAAACAAGGGACTCATGAACAACCATCACAAAACAAAAAAACAGTCGTGGATCATCCAGGTAATGACACATAGTATTAAGAATCAAGGGTATGTAAACTTTTGAATGGGGTAATTTTTATAAATTCTGCTATTTTTTTGTCTTGTGGACTTTATGTAAACAACTGTTATGTGAAATAGTTTATTAAGGACAGTACTAAATAAAAAATAACATGCAATTTTCATGATCCTTATTTTGTTAAAATGATTAACATTTTTGCAGATTCTGCAAGGGGTATGTAAACTTTTGAGCTCAACTGTATATAGGTGGGTTTGGGTTGCTTTAAATATTAAAATAATAATAATAATAATAATAATAATAATATATCAGAGTTGTTTGTGGTGGGGTAAATTAACGTGATATGCGGTGACGTCACGGTCGTGTTGCATTGTGGTATGTGGAGCTGCCTGAAGTGTACATATGAAGTAGACTTGCTCCCTCAGTCAAAATCGAGGGAGCGAGGGTCTGTCCATATAAACTTCCCTCATCCACTTTATGAAGTGGAACACACTGGCAGGGATTCCCCGGAGGGGAAGTGCTTAGGGAAGTTTGCGAGTGCATGTCTAAAAGTGGAGTGGAACCAGCCCCGGTCGTGAATCAGTTTATCGCGTAATTAAATGTGGCTGACTCCCTGATCAGTGCTCTGACTACTGAACTAGGGAGCTGATTGAATGCCCATCCCTCGCTAACTTCCCTTAGTCTCGTTGACTCGGATGTACGTCATTGCTTACGTTGCATGAGTGCCCACTACTGGCGGAACCTTTGCAATGGGCTAAACTGGAACGTCCTAAGCCCATGATCACTTGGAATCCGCTATGGAGTTGATTTATTATTTATTTTTTTCCCATACGAAATTGTTTAATGCAGCATTTTATATGTATGTAGAGGTGTGTTTGGGTTGTTTTAAATATTTAAAAATAATAATTATTTATATCTTAGAGTTGTTTGTGCAAAGTGTGGGTATTTGGACAGGGCAGTACACTCGAGGGAGCGAGGGTTTCACTTCACGAAGTGGAACGCACTTCAAAATGGCGGCAGGGATTCCCCCGAGGGGAAGTGCTTACCCAGCAAACGCAACGTCAGAGAGACGTTCAGATCATGTCTTTATAACGTCCGGAAGTTCAGACCCACTTTTGTACGTCTGCTGGATGTGCAATACAGGTTCAATATCTGAACGTCTGACTAGGACCCCTTTTGGACATCTGTGGACGTCTGAGGACCACCAAAACAGGTTCAATATTTAAACATCTGACTAGGACCCCTTTTGGAAATCCGTGGACATACAAAACAGGTTCAATCTGAACGTCTGACTAGGACCCCTTTTGGACGTCTGTGGATGTGCAAAACTGGTTTAGTATCTAAACGCCTGACTAGGACCCTTTTCGGACATCTGTGGACGTGCAAAACATGTTCAAGAACGTCTGACTAGGACGCCTGTTGGACGTCTGTGGATGTGCAAAACTGGTTCAATATCTAAACGTCTGACTAGGACCCCTTATGGATGTTTGTGGACATGCAAAACTGGGTCAATCTGAACATCTGAATAGGGACCCTCTTGGACGTAGCAGCTCAATATTTGAACGTCCGACTAGGAGTTTTCTTGGACATGTACAAGACGTGCAAAACAGGATCAGGAAATCAACATAAGAGCTTTTTAATACAAATGAAAATGACAAGCAGTCCTCTGTGTCCTGAATTGAACATGTAAATATCACATGTATTTTTGTGAGAAGTTTTATTTAGGTGTTTAAATAATTTTTGTATATATGAATAAAACAATAATGACAGTACCAAAATACAACCTGGCCAAAATCACCTATGGAATGCTCTTTTGCGTCACTTTTTAATATAATTTTCCACTAAGACATACAGAAAGCGTAGCCTAACATCAGTGTGTGATTTACAAAGCTTTTGATCAATTTAAACGTGCGCTCGCACGAGGGGCGTTATTGCGTTATGGCGCAGGGACGTAAACGAACGTGATGGCGCAAGCAGTCGCAAAGACGGAAGATATTAATTCTGTATATTACCAAAGACTGAAGATACTGAAGATAGATCCTCTATGTAATGTATTTAATTCTGCCCTACGTTGAGGACATTTGAAAAAGCCTACACAGGATGGGACCCATGTAGGCTACAGCCTTCGACGAAGCCATTTCAAATTCAACCCGCAATTCAAATTTCTAATCATCTGCCAGACGCGGACATGTGCAAAGGAAAAGGTAAGCATTATAAATGTATTTTTATTCGTCGTTTTGCCAGACAGATGTTTATACTAAAGATTTATATTGTTATGTGTTATGAATTTTTTGATTGACCCTTTTGTAATTTTAATTCCCTGTTGGTTATGGCGGTCCTAGTTTACTGTCTGGGGTAAATTTATATTGATCTCTTTTAGTTATTTAAGCTTTATCTGTTGTTCTTGGCGCTCAAGAACACCAGATTGACTTGACATTTGATATTCAACAGTGCTTGATCTGCCTGCATTGACACCATTCTTTAAGAGCTGCTGTGCAGCCAAAATTATATACCAGTTATCACTGTAAAGCTGCTTTGACACAATCTGCATTGTAAAAAGCGCTATATAAATAAAGGTGACTTGACTTGACTTGACTTGACTTGACTCACGCGAGCCTGTGAAAGGTCGCCTAAAAATATAATTCACGAAATACTAAATTTCAGTCTGGTGTAATTTTCTGAACATATGTTCACCACTGATGCCGAAATGAGCATTGTAAAGTTATATTTTTATTTATAATCGTTTATATTTGAATTGTGTTTCAGGGCAGTTCGTGAAGACAGAGAATCATGACAGATGTGACAACCTGGACAAAAGTCAGTTCCATTTTCATCTGCCAGACTCTCTATTAACACTGACCCAACTAAATCCAAACTGTTTGTCGTTACTTAATAATCCTCTGTATTTTGAGTTGTTTCTTTTATATTCATGATTTTCGGACAAACACACACTGTCTGTGAGTTACTTGGCAATTACAAATGGAAATTACATTTAAATAAACATGTTTTAATTTAATGCATCCTGAGAGTGTTAATTTTGTCCAGAAACGGTATAAACGATGTCCAAATGAGACCTTATAAGACGTTGAAAATACGTCCACAATGACCATATTTAAACTAGTTTTTAACCTTGTACGGAGGTTCCATGAACGTCTATACCGGACGCTCAGAAAACGTCATAAAAAATTTAATTCTGGCTCCTCAGTGGACGTTCACTATTCATGTCACTTGGACATCAATAGTGAACGCTAAAAAGACGTCTAAAAAAGACGTCGCAAAAACTGTAATTCTGGCTCCTCGGTGGACGTCTTTTGAACGTTCGACAAACGTTAAATTGACGTCTTTTGGACGTGTCTGTGTTTAATGGGTAGGGAAGTTCGCGAGTGCTTGTCTAAAAGTGGAGTGGAACGCAGCCTGAGACGCACAGAAAGATTTGTTTCGATTTATATTTAAAGTAATAATAATAATTATTATGATTATTATTAGTTTGGATTGTAGCTTGTTCCAAACATGTATGGCGAACACCATGAATCGAAACTGTTTAACGAATTAGCAAGACTTTCTTTTCAGAAACAAAAAGCCACGTGCTTTATTGAAAATTAATTCATCCAAACTCCTTACCTACATAAAGATAAAATAAAGAACATAAAAAGGACTTGGCAAAGAATAAACAAGACAGAGGAATATACAGTACATACACCTCACTCTTCCCCTAAATCTCATTGGTCAGCCGAGGTATTTCACACAGTTCACTCAAGTTGCATCAGTATGCCATTAATTAAGGCACATAATACAGCAGACACATCGTATACTTTTGAGTGCAAGAACCAAGACAGAAGTTACTTTTACTTTTTTATACATAATTTTAACAAGAGCTAAGGTAGATGCCACAGAAGGACTAACAACACCAAAGAAAAGGAATCCAAAAGTTTAATGATCTCTCAAATAAAAGCCATCTGAATTTTTTTAAACATACAAATGTACACACACCACACATGCCTCAACCTGAATAGATACAGCATTTTTGCATCTCAAAAAAGTATATGCTCCCACATGAGGGAAAAAAAAAACATGGTATTGTTTATTTTGTATGTTTTGAATAATTAGTCATCTACTGCCAGAAGAAACCCCTCAGCATAACAATGAATCAGAAAAGATGACAATAGGAAAGTTCTGTTATTAAATAGGTCATTTCTGCAACTATTTGGACACACCACCAAACAATGCATGATGGGCAGTCATGTATGTGTGTGTGTGTGTATATATATATATATACACACACATTTATGTATTCATTTATATATTTATTTATATTATGAACTAATGTCAGTTAATCCCAGGTTTTTTTTTTGTTACCAAACCATTATGTCACTGTCAGCAAACAGTAAAAATGTTTGTGTTGTTGGAAGTGCTGTATAACATTAATCTAACAGAATACATTAAGATCAAAGCTTGAAGCAAACAACAACAGTACCAAACATATTTAATATATCAGATGAGAGTAAGTTGACCATGTTTATGAAACTTGTGTATTGGCATGCTAATTTCATGACAAATCAAAACAACCAGTTTCTGAAGAGAAGTCAAATAAGAAACAAAAATTAGAAACACTAATGCATTACCTAAATAACAATGGCCAAATATTTAAGGGTCACTTCACATATTATGTTGTCAGATTGTATTGTCCTATTGACTTCGAAAACCCGCTTTAAATTCATTTTCGTTTGTAACTCTTGTTTTTCTAGACTTATTTTAGCCATACTGCAAGAGCTATGGTAACTCATTTTTTTTTTTTTTTTGTAGTGTTAACCCTCTGAAGGTATTTGGGTTTGCCTACACAAGCCAACCAGGACGAGCAATGAAAGTCTGTCAGATTGGGTAAATTCACATGGCCCATGCCTTGAGTTCTTCCATGTCATCCTCATCCTCTTCTTCTCTCTTTTTGTGTGCTGGAGAAACAAAGACAGATGGTTATTGAAGGTTTTTACAGAGGAACCTCTCTGCATGTTAGTGTTAAAGACTATTAAAGTGGTATTCCACTTTACTTTAACTTACCAAAGTCCAACTTCATATGTATTTTCTCCTATATAAACTTTTGCTTTACTTTTGATTTAAAGGTATTTTTTAGTTTGTGAGATAAAAAAAATCATTACCAATCTACAATAGCCAGTCACTGGATATTTTTGATAGACTTAAATCTTTTACACATGAATTTTGGCACTAAGTTGATATGGAATAAACAGCATGGAACGAACCGACAGCTGTTTTTTTGGGTAATGGATTTGAAGGCACACTGGGCAGAGAGACATCCTCTGTGCCACTAATTTCCAGCAGGTTCTTGTCCAGCTCCTCTTGTTCCAACTCCTCCAATTCAGCCAAGAGCTCATCCTACAAAGAGCAAGAATCATATTGCTCAGTCAACATGTGTAAAAACTGCATTTGAAGAGAATGTTGCAAAAAGCAATGAGGGATACATCTATGTAAAATGTATTAACAACCATTTCACCTTATTCACAGGGTTAGGAAGAACTGTACATACGTACGGTGTGCATTTTTTTTTTTTTTTAAATGTTGAACTAAAAAAAATAACAATAGTTAATTAACAATAGTTAATATCTAATTTCCTATGTATTTGCATCATCTTCCTTTTGCTTTATTGTCAGCAGCACAGAAATCTACAAGTCTGTGTAAAACCTGATGATCATGTTCTCCAGCATGATTTAAGATGATCCAAAGAGCATCTTGCGCTTCAACAGAAGCAAAAACATCTGAGAGTTACATGATCATTGTCACAAATTTTCTTAAAATAATGCTGAAACTTATTAGAATTTATTTTAAATCAATGTTTTTTGTTTTATTTTTTTTTAATTCCTAAAACATTCTGTTGGGGTTGGGGAACACTGGAGACTACATAAGAAAAACCTCACCTCATCAAAGTCTTCTCCAAAACCTACAGGTCTTGAAATGGCATCAGAAATCTCCTGTGCCAACTCCTGCTGGTCTGTGATGTCTTGCATGAGGTCATCCACTTTGTCTATATCCCTGAAAACATTCAATAATATCATTATGTGTGGTATTCTGGGCTAAAGAATCAATAGGACATTATAATCAGGTATCTTACATATTTTCATGGGCTGTCTTCATGGCCTTGGCTGCAAAACCCATGTTTTTAAGCACTTCTGTGTTTGTATTAGCATTCTCTAATGCTTCTCGCTGGAACTCAATAGTGGAGAGAGTTCCATCTATCTGAGCTAGTTGCTTTTCATATCGCTTCTTTCTTTTCAGGGCCTGTAACGCAGCTTGAGAAAGAGACAGGCATACACACCATCACTTAATGGTAAAATATAAATATAAATTATATATAGGGTTAATTCAGGATAATTGGGACATTTTTCCCAGTCATCTCAATGGCAAAAGATATATATTATTTGCATGCCATGGAAAAACAAATCAAGCACCTAGATTCCCACATATGTACATAACTTTTTCTCAGTTATCAATAATGTTAACGTTCAACCATACCCACACAAGATATTCCCAGCATGTGGGATGTTTAATTAAAAAAAGGTAAACAATACACTCGATGTAGTTAACCATGTTCCCTGTTAATGGCTGTTCTTTCACAACACACCACATGACACTAATCAGACGTAACTAAGTGATCTGAAATTCCATCCTTTAAGCCAAAACTCTTGAATTCAGTTTCGTGACAGCAGGGATTTTAATGTTTCCATCCACGTTCTTCCATAGGTATGTATACGTTCTTCTACCCGACATAGGTTTTATATTCATAAATCTACTTCATAGTTTCGATTATCACTCAGTTTAAGGTCAAGTGACGCATGGGTGTAGCTACCCAACGCTACTAATATCGACGACAGGTAGGGCGAAAGAAGAGGGTCGCATTGTTTTAAAAGTTATATAACACACATATGACATAAAGGGACGGTTTGTTTTTAATACATACCTCGTTTGTTTTTCGTGCCGTTTTTCTTTGCTGTTAATAGCTCCGCATCAATCTTTTGCTCTAAGTACTCTTGTTTCTTGGTTAACATCTCTTCTGTCTCACGGAGTTTCTGGATTGCTTCTTGTGGACTTGGGCCTTTGCCGCCTTTCCCCCCACCGCCAAACAATTTGCCGAAAACGGACATATTTTTATATTATCCGAAACTAAGAAATCCCTCTGAGTCTGATTGTTTCTAGACACTACTGATAACGTCAATCGCTGTTCCGTGTTCAGTTGTTGATTGTCTTACTTCCGCCTTCAGGCCTGCTGTCGTCATGGAACTCGTCACGGTCAGGCCACCTATCAACGCTGCAGCTGCTGGAAAGTGATTGCCAACTTTTACAGACATATGCAATAACTAATTTAAATATAACACTGACTGTAAAGGATATTATTTGTTTTTACGAGCATTAAGTCAAAAGTATTGACAGTTTGTAAACTTTATGATTCTGAATGTTAAATTCTTTATTCATAAATTTCGAATGTCCAAATCTCTTCTGAATAATGTTTTCTGTAACGAACTTGCTATTTTAATGAAGTCACTTAAAACTGTAAAAAAAGAAAAAAGAAAAAAGTAGGTTAAAAAGTACTTCCATTGTTAAATACTATTGATATGTATTTGGCGTTGTGTTAATGTATTTAATTGTAATAAATTAATTGTAATGTTTTTATCTTTATGCTACCTTTTGAGCTTCTGACTGTGGTGTCTTTTTCTAATTGTTTACTATGTCCTCTACTAAAAAAAAGCAGCTGCTGAACAGTAAAATTACAGCTCATGACTAAACATATTATTTGTCTCATTCTTTTGATTATTTAAGCAACCTTTTTCAACATCCAAATCTAGTTCATATTTTCTTAGGCTATATAAACACCATAGAAGATGTTTTCAGTCAACTTAGTGAATTGAATTTATGAGTTTACATATTACAGAACCTTACATGGGCTTACAAGAGGTCTTGGCCAAATTCAGGTCATAATCTTGTTAATGAAGATATTCATGTTTATGTGAATGAAACTTTATTGAAAAACAATTATTTAAAAATTAGAGAAATGATAATAATAAAGAGCCATAATTTAAGAAGTAAATAAATTTAAAATTCATCCCATTCATGCAGAATTGTCAAAAACGTGATTACTGGTTCAGAATAACTGCTTATGGCACACCAACATATACTAAGAGTTCTTTAGAAATAAATAATCAAATGTAAAATAATAATACAAAATGTGTTCTGTTGCAAGTTCACATACTTGATCTCATGTTTTCTCATGGTTTATTGTTGAGCTGACAAGTTGTCATGGTGAAATAATCAGTTCCAAGCCCTTGACATATTTATTTTATTTTTTATTTTATTTTTATGTTGTTTTTTTTTGGGCGAGGGGGGGGGGTCCCTTATTTTGCCTCACTGAAAGTGGCAACCCTATTTTTACTAGCTACAAGTTACAGCAGCAAATAAACATGAATGAACATTTGAAGGCATGTTGAAAGATACAATAGCCTACAATTTACCAAAACGTATCATGTCTCATGTAACCACTATAATGTTTCAACTGCGGAAAGACAATAGGCTTGTTCGACTTCATGCAGTGCTGCACAGACCGATCGGCAGCTGACTTGAAGCAGTGCATGCCGGTTAGATATTTTGTCTGACTTGAGAGAGTGCCGACTCCATTTGACTGTGACGTATGGCATCAAAGTACCGCGAGAGCGATTCGAGAGCAGTCAGCTGAGTCAGCCAGCGCAGTTTCTCAAGAGCGGCTGCACAGGCTCTGATGACAACACAGCTGTTACACGATTGGCCTGATTCACCGCATGACAACGATCACGTGTGTTTCCTGTTTATTCTCACACCTTCAGTTCCACTAATGCTCAAAAATCTGTATTTTTATAACAGTTAAAGTTCTTTTCATGTAGTCGTGATGTTATATTGTGTCATGTTTATCAAAATAAAACTGATTAAAAAAAAGTAGTCCCCACTACATTGGTATTTAAATAGTATATGCTTATATTGAACTGTATTCTTGCAAAAAACAGACACTGTAAGCAGTACATAAAGTATTGAATGAAAATGTCAATGAAACATCAGTGTATTAGTCAAATATTGCACTTATTTCACTTTAGCTGTGATAAAGTATGCAAACGCAGCGCAAGCGTCACTACAGGAAGCAGAAAGTCTCCAACTTCACGTCTCCGTTTTCAGCTCCTCCCTACCTGCACGCGGCTACTCTCGCCGATCGGTTGCATCCAGCCGCAGCCGATGTCGAACACACCTTATATAACAGCTTAAGAACAATATGTCACATAATGTTACATTTACCTTAGAAAAGCCATTCAATGGCCATGGTTAATCAATTGATTAACTAAATTTATTTTCGCTTTCCATTTAGGTTTTTGACTAAATTAATATTTTATTTTCCATTTTGGTAAAAAAAAAAAAAAAAAAAACTTCAGTGCAGCAATAAATTTCATGAAATTAAGAAGTCTAATATTAATACAATTATACAAATTAAAATGAGTATTTTTATAAAGGAACTTTGAAGCAACCTTGTGCTACTGCTAAAATAACAATTAAATTGGAGCAGCGGTACATTTGCCTGCAAGCAGAGATGGGCACTGTCACAAAGCGAGATCAGCAAAAACCATCTTTAATCTAATAAATTCAACAGGCAAGGAAAACTCAGGAAACAGAATAATACAACCACGTAACACACTGATGAGACAGGAATTACGGGAATTACAAAGAATTAAGAGAGAGCTTGGTGGAGATGGTGGGATGACAGGCCACAGTAGAGTTGAGGGAGCACTAAGCCAAGGAGGAGCCGATGGGTAGGAGGACTGAAGTGGAGTCCGGGGATTCAGTGGTGGGGAAGTGGGTGGGTCTTCCATCCAAGTTCTCAAGCTCCACTAGTACTCCCTCGGGGACGGGAGTTATTGCAGTCTCATGCACCTGATCAGTCTCGATGGGCACAGGCTCTGGGGTGGTATATGGCTCAGTTGTGTTTACTGGCACATTCTCCGAGGCAGGCGCTGGCTCCGTGTCTGCTGTGGAGTTCTGTTGTAGCTCCGTTGGGCGGGGTGAAGGCTGACTGGGGTCTGGTTTTGGAGTAGGACTGGTGTGCTCCGCCGGGCCAATGGTGAACGCCGAATTATTGTTCACCAGTACCCACTCCACACATGCAGCGATGTTATCATGGAGACCGCTCCCTGGAAGGCTTGCCCTGGACCGCTCGCTAAGGCTAGAGATGTAAAACACACAGAGCAAGCGGTCCGGATAGTGCAAAATCCAAAAAGTCCCTGGTGTGCGATTTAAGGAAGCGGTCTTTCTGCTCCAGGCATAAATGCTGGACAGCAGGAAGAAAAGAAAAGGAAAAAAAAAAGAAAAGAAAAACGCCGCAATAAACACTGTATTAGTCCTGTCTTCTGTCATGGGTAGCTGTGTACGAAGGCGAAGGAGAAAAACAATAGCCAGTCTTTAATCCAATAAATCCAACAGGCAAGGAATACTCCGGAAACGTCTCGGGTTACTTGACTGTAACCCTGTTCCCTGATAAAGTGGGAACGAGATGCTGCGCTTAGCGCTATGGGAACAGCTTTGCGTGACCATCTGTGAATACTGTGTATAACACGTCAATGAAATTGACCTTGAACTTGACAGTCTCAGACGGTGACATCATAGTAATGCGCGCTCATCTGAGGCTATAATTAGATGTGCCACAGGTGCATCTTCAAGTATCACTTTGTCTGAAGAAGGGTCCTGGGACATCCTCAGTGTGGCAATGAAGCGCAAGTTTCTCCTGCTCGTGGGTTGTGAATGGAGGAAGGCAGAAGGCTTCAAGAGTGACCAGATTTACAGTCGAAAATGGAACCTTAGGCAGGTAGTCAGGGTCTAAGCAGGATGGTGGCATTTACAGAGCCTGCAAGTCCCCAGTTCTTTTCAGGGAAGTTATAGCCATGAGAAAAACCATTTTAAGGGTCAGTAGCTTGTCAGGCGCTGACTCTAGAGGTTCAAAGGGGGTGTTAACCAGCCCCTTGAGGACTATAGCTAAGTCCCACGATGGAATCTTGGCTCTAATGGGAGGCCTCAGTCACCTGGCCCCACGAATGAAGCGGGCGAGTAGAGGATTCTTCCCTACTGGTACCCCATCAGTCAAGGCGTGGCAAGCCGATATAGCAGCCACATAAACCCTGAGAATGGCGGGGCAAATGCTTGCTGAAAGTTTCTCCTGTAGAAACTCCTGGACTAAAGAAACCTGGCAGTTGACTGGGTCTGAATAATGTGCAGAACACCATCTTTCAAAGACACCCCATTTGTTGGCATAAATTCTTCTTGTGAAGGGAGCCCTTGCACTGAGAATGGTCTGTATGATGTCAGCAGAAACGTGAAGGTTCCACAACTCCAGCTGGGGATGAAATATTGTCCCCTGCGCAGGAGACAGAAGGTCCCTCCTGTTCGGTATCGCCCAGGGCGAGCCGTCGAGGAGAGCTATTATCTCTGAGAACCAAATTCTGTTCGGCCAACGCAGTACTACAAATAAGAGGCAAGACCCTTGCTGGCGAACTCTGGCTAGAACTCCCGGGAGCAGAGAAACCAGGGGAAAAGCATATAAATGCATTCTGGGCCATGTATGTGCCATTGCGTCCAGACCCAGGGGGGCTGGGTGACTCAGAGAGAAGTAGAGGGGACATTGCGCTCTCTGTTGGGAGGCGAAGAGGTCCACCTCCACTTTGTAAAATCGTTTGTAAAAAGTTTCCACTCCCCCATCGATATTCTCTGCCTGGACAGTAAATCTGCTCCCACATTTAGATGTCCAGGGATATAGATTGCTCTTAGTGGCAGGAACTTCTCCTGAACCCAAAGAAAAATCTGCTGCGCTAGCCTGTTTAGGTGGAGCGAGCGCAGACCTCCCTGGTGATTTAAGTAGGAGACTGCCGCTGTGTTGTCCATCTGTACTAGAACATGGCAGCCTCTCAACTGCTGGAGGAAGTATTTCAGGGCCAGAAATACAGCCATCAGTTCGAGGCAGTTGATGTGCCATTCAAGCTGATGACCCTCCCACACCCCTTGGGCTGGACGACCATCTAAGACCGCTCCCCAGCCTGACAGGGAGGCGTCTGTCGTTAGCATTTTGCGACGGCAAGGCGCACCTAGAGTAGGACCCAAGTCAAGGAACCTGGGTCTGAGCCACATAGAGAGGGTACGTAGTCTGGGATGCGTAACCCTTATCTGCCTTTGGGGATTGGCCCTTGGATGAAATCCCCTGGCTTTTAGCCACAACTGCAAGTGTTTCATGTGCAAGAGGCCCATAGGGATCACCGTGGACGCAGATGCCATGAGACCGAATAACCATTGATACTGACGAATAGTAAGAGCTTGACCTAGCCTGACTTTGCTCAAGGTGTACTGGATGGTCTCGACTCGAGCGGGAGACAATTGTGCCCGCATTGTGATCGAATTCCATATAACCCCTAAGTATGTCGTTCTCTGGGTAGGAGAGAGAACGCTTTTGCTGGCGTTGAGTCTCAACCCCAGAGAGACAAGATGAGCTAGAGCGACATTTTGTGTGTCGTGACGCTAGCTCTTGTGAGTGTGCTAGTATTAACCAGTCGTCTATGTAATTCAAAATGCGGATGCCCTGGAGTCGCAAAGGAGCCAGCGCTGCATCCATGCACTTTGTGTATGTGTGGGGTGATAGGGCTAGGCCAAATGGAAGAACCAGATATTGGTAAGCTTCGTCCCCCAAAGCGAACCTCAGGAACTTCCTGTGCTGTGGCAATATTTCTATGTGAAAATATGCGTCTTTAAGATCGATCGTGACAAACCAATCGCAATGCTGAATTTGCAACACGATCATCTTGATAGTTAGCATCTTGAACTTGAGCATTCTGACGGAACGGTTCAAGCCTCGAAGATCTAAAATCGGCCCCATCTTTTTTGGGGACCAGAAAGTTTTGAATGTAGTAGCCTGTCTCTCTCTCTGTGAGGGGAACATGTTCTATGGCCCCTTTGTCCAGAAGAGATTGCAGCTCTTGTGACAGTAAATGTGCCTGCTCCGGTTTTACAGTAGTGGGGACCACGCCATTGAAACGTGGAGGGCGACGAGCAAACTGGATTCTGTACCCTTTTTCTACTGTCGTTAGAACCCAAGTAGAGATGCTTGCCAGGTTCTCTGAAATGGGTACCAATTTTGATACTTCCTGTTGAGGGGGGTGCTCAGTGTTCCGTGTCCTGGACAACAACAGGAAGTAACGGAACACCCAACACTTTGCTGGAAATTGCTGCCCTCCAAGACACCAGAGGTGGTGGAGATGGTACAGTGGTTTCGTGAGGGTGCCGGGAAGGGGCGGGCTGCTTTAGTTTCACACGCCCCATCCCAAGGGGAACCACCGCCACTGAACTTGGCGCAAAACCATCAGGACTTCTTCTTTTTGGAGACAATAGTCCTGAAGTCAGGCCTTTTTGAAGGCTGTTAAGGGCGACGAGCCGATCCCCAGTCTTGACGAGGGGGAGCACGATTTGCCACACTAGAGTTGGGGTACTCAAACTCGGACTCGAGTCCAATTTTCAATGAACTCGGACTCGGGAGAATTTGTACTCAGACTTGACACAGACTTGGACATTTTGGACTCGGGAAATTTCCAGAGTACAGTCGAATCCGGGCACTGAAGGACACAATATAGTATTATTCAAAAACGAAACGAAACTACTTACATTGAATTGTTGCAGTGTTGAGCATTGTAGCCAATTGCAGACATTTACGTTGAGCGCTTGAACGCAATGGCCCATCAGAGGCATTCTGGAGTCGCCATGCGGAGAATTTGCTCAAAATGTATGTGTTCAGAATCAGCACAAGCTTTATACTTTCGCAAACCCCCTTATAACCAGCAAAGTCTACTCTAGACGCGATGTAAATAAGAGATGACAATTGTTTTCGTGAAAGTGCAGAACTTGGTAAGTGACGGCTTAAAGTGAACGCTATTGACAATCAGAATAATAGTTTTGTTTTTCATGTTGCTAGAGGACCAGTGGTTATGTTCACACTGCAAAGTTTTAGGAGTGATAACTGCATATAATGTGGGAGTAAATCCGCTAATTTTTTGTTCTGTGGGAGTCTTGAAATTGCGACGATTGACATAGTAACCATAGCAACATTTTGGCGTCTCAAACCTGTTAACAAGAAACATGAAGGCAACAGTTTGGATGTGTAATCTACATAAATCATGACATGCATTAATGTAAATCCTATTAACCAACATTATTAATTGCAATGACATTATCAAGGGAAATAATCAACAATTTTACATATAGCCTGCTTCTTTAGCACTTTTTTTTTTTTTGATAAGCTATTTCACATAACAGATGTTTATTACGTATAGCCTAGTCCACAAAAATACAAGACAAATAACATACGCTTGATTTATAATATTGTGTGTCACTACCTGGATGGTCCACGGCTGTTTTTTGTTTTGTGATGGTTGTTCATGAGTCCCTTGTTTGCCCTAAACAGTTAAACTGAGCTCTGTTCTGCAGAAAAATCCTTCAGCTCCTGTACATTCTTTGGTTTTCCAGCATCTTCTGCATATTTGACCCCTTTCTAGCAGTGATTGTATGGATTTTGAGATCCATCTTTTCACACTGAGGACAACTGAGGGACTCAAACACAACTATTACAAAAGCTGCAAACATTCAGTGATGCTCACGAAGGAAACATCCATTAAGAGCCAGGGGGTGTAAACCTTTGAACGGAGTGATCGGTGTAAATTGTTATTTTGTTTAAAAATTCATTCATTCATTTAGTACTGCCCTTCAGAGGCTAAATAAGATATTAACGTAAAAAAAAAAAAAAAAAAAAAAAAAAGAACGAAAAATGTACACCACCATTATCTTGTTCAAAAGTTTACCCCAGGCTCTGAAAGGGTTAGTTCACCCAAACGTGAAAATTCTGTTGTTAATTACTCACCTTCGTGTCATTCCAAACCCATAAGACCTTCGTTCATCTTCTGAACACAAATGAAGTTATTTTTAATGAAATCCGAGAGGTTTCGGTCTCTCCATAGAGATCCAATGCAACTACCACTTTCAAGGTCCAGAAAGGTTGGAAAGACATCTTTAAAGTAATCCATGTGACTACTTTATGATATACTTTATGACTATACTTTATGATAAATTAACTATTTTATGAAGTGACACGAGTGTTTTGTTTGTGCAAAAAAAACAAACACATAATTTACCACTTTATTTACGAAAATATTGATCTGCAATGTGCACAAGAGCATCATGACACGTGTTTTGTGTTCACACAAGAGCTGACATTGTTGCGTGAACACGCTTTGGATAATATTATTTTGTAAATAAAGTGGTAAATTGTTTTTTTACGCAAACAAAGCACTCACGTCACTTCATTAAACCAGTGGAGTCACATGGAGTACTTTAATGATGTCTTCACTACCATTCTGGGGCTTGAAAGTGTTAGTTGCATTGGATCTTGGATTTCATTAAAAATATCTTCATTTGTGTTTCGAAGATGAATGAAGGTCTTATGGGTTTGGAATGACACGAGGGTGAGTAATTAATGACAGAATTTCATTTCTGGGTGAACTAACCCTTTAAGACATTGTTTTGCCTTCTTGAGCATTACCTTGCAGATTCTGCAAGGTGTACAGTAGGTAAACTTATGACTGCAACTGTACATTGCAATCATTTTGGTTAAAATATTAATTTAAGAGCTCAGTGTTGAGTTTACAATTGACCTTTCACTGGAGTTTGATTGACAGGCGAACTGACCAATCATAATGCAGATATCCTATTTTGTCTGACAAACAAACCAAACCAGTTAGTAGGTTAATGTCAGTGGACTTGAACCTGAAAAATGGTGTGTATTGACAACATCTTTTTGTAGTTCTGATGTTCATTCATGTTCATTCGTGCTGTAACTAGAAGAGATGATCAGTTTACGTGCTGCTTGAACTGAGGTGCTACACATTAAACTGCCACAAAACGGTATTTATTGTTTGAATTTCTTAAAAATGACAAAATTTGAAAGCTAAATCCATTTCATATCAAAAGTAACATGCTCTGTCTTGTCTGTTGGTGCGTTGTCAGTTTCCTCTTTGCTTCGTAATGTATTTTTCACTGTGTGAGAACAAGATGTGTAGCGTTAGAGTGCCATGGCTTGTCAGACGTAGCAACAGTAAGAGGGGAGGGTCTTTGCAAAAGGCCAGTTGCAATTTCAAATAATTTAAATCTTTCTGGACTCGGCCGGACTCGACTCGGACTCGGATGTTAAGGACTCGGACTCAAGTCCGACTCGGCCCCTTTTGGACTCGGACTTGGACTTGGACTCGAACTTGATTGGTTAAGGACTTGGACTCTACTCGGACTCGACAAAGGTGGACTCGGCCCCAACACTATGCCACACTCTGTTTTTGTGCCTCACGTCTGTGAGAAGGCCCGGGATGAGGCTGGGTGGCCAACAGCCCCTCCCCCTGAGTATGATGAGGAAGGAACTGCACAAATGCTTCCTCGTGTTTTTTCAGCTCACGAAATCGCACCTGTGGCACATCTAATTATAGCCTCAGACAAGCGCGCATTACTATGACGTCACCGTCTGAGGCTTTCAAGTTCAAGGTCAATTTCATTGACGTGTTATACATAGTATTATCAGATGGTCACGCAAAGCTGTTCCCATAGCGCTAAGCGCAGCATTGAGTGTAGCTTTTGAAAGGGAACAGAATAATACAACCACATAAAACACCAATGAGACAAGACAAAGAACTGAACAAAACGGGAAGAATATATACCAGACAAATTGAGGGAACTAATGAGCTAATTAATTGAATGACAGGTGAACTGAATGATTAATCAAGGGAACAAACTGGAAATTAGGTCACACAGGGAAAAAGAACTAAAACACACTGAACAGAACATAATCCTGACAGGTATAAATACATGAAAATGTATTTAAAATAAAAATACAAAATACCTGAAATGAGTTGAAATATATCAAAATAAAATACCATATACTGTGTGAAAAATTTATTTAAATACAAATACAGTATTTTGTATTTTGAAAATACACAAAATACATGTGAAATTGGCCATTCAGTAAAGTATCACTTTTAGGCTGAAATCTATAATGGTAGGGACTTCATTACCCATTTTATACAAAATCTGTCTGGACCTATTCTGAATGCAAAGAACATACAAAATTACAAAAAACAAAACAAAAAAAAAAAAAACATTTTTTTTTTTTCAAAAACCAAACACCACTTTTTTAATTATTTCCCCCATCACCATCCTTACTTCTCACTCATAACAATTACTCATTAACTCAAAATCAATTATTTATTGAATGACTGATTACATGGTGGTGTGCATGTGTGTTTCAGATGTCTATCGATTTAAATACCTTTTAGCACCACCAACAATTTTTTTTTTTTTTTTTTTTTTTGCTTTTTTGCTGGTAATAAGGTTGTTACAATACCAAAATTGTAGATACCAGTGAAATTTCACTATTCTCAATACCAGTTTATATACCACTGCAACTAATACCACTAGGCTAACTAATGTAAGTAAAAAGTTCTCAAGTTCTATTTTCTTTTGCTGTTTGATTAACATTAATGACACTGACAGCAGCAGGTATATTAGGCTGTTGTTACTTTAAGAGCACAGACCCAATATACTGATACACATTCTGTTTACCTTCACTCAAGACATAAAATGACTGTTTACATGAATCCTCAAATTTTGACATATTTTTGTGTCTGCCTGTCAGTGTGTGAATTCTGAATATGAGTTCTCTTTTGTAGCATATTGCACTATCAATATTTTTTTTTCTTTTTACATCCAGCACATCCCGCTCTTTATTACTCATTGGTCCTTGTTTCTTTATTGCTCTAGCATGTCAATAACTCCTTCCAATTAAAAGCTGCATAGATATATTTGCATACCGCGATAAAACGCATTCTTCCATCTTAAAAATATATCTAAACTACAACATATGCTCCCAATGACAAATGCGAACAGTTAGTTCATGCGTTCATGACCTCAAGGCTAGATTATTGAAATACTCTACTGGATGGTTGCCCTGCACACTTAATAAACAAACTACAGCTGGTCCAAAATGCAGCAGCTAGAGTTCTTACTAGAACCAGGAAGTAGGACCATATTAGCCTGGTGCTGTCAACACTGCATTGGCTCCCTATTGAACATCGTATAGATTTTAAAATCTTGCTAATTACTTACAAAGCACTAAATGGTTTAGCTCCCCAGTACTTGAGTGAGCTCTTAATGCATTATAGTCCTTCACGTCTATTGCGATCTCAGAATTCTGGCCAGTTGATAATACCTAGAATATCAAAATCAACCACAGGCGCCTAAACTAGCATTGTTCGGGAAGCAGACACACTCTGTCAGTTTAAATCTAGACTAAAAACGCATCTCTTTAACCTAGCATACACATAACACATTATCAGTTTATATTTTCACATCCATTAAAGGATTGTTAGGCTGCATAAATTAGGTCAGCCGGAACCGGGAACACTTCCTATAACACCCTATGTACTCCTAACATCATAAGAAGAATGGCATCTACGCTAATATTAGTCACTCTGTTTATCCCGAGGTTTACCGTAGTCAGCCGGATCCGGGCCGTATCCAGATCAGATGGAGGACCTGCGCTTAGACACGACCACAACGCATCCCTGAAGTGCCAGCAGAGATTGTGTCAACAATCCCCTGTGAAGGCCTCATCGAAACGACAGCCAGTGGCACAGATCCCCAAAACCATTTCCATACCGGCGTGATGAATCCAATCTTCAATCAGATGGAACTGGATTTAATATTTTGACTGTTACGTTCCAAATTTGACTTGTAACATTGCCTGAATCATAATCATGCACTTTTCGTTGTTGGCCAGAGGACAACTGGCCCCCCGACTGAGCCTGGTTTCTCGCAAGGTTTTTTTTTCTCTCCATTTTTGTCACCTGATGGAGTTTGGGTTCCTTGCCACTGTCGCCTCTGGCTTGCTTACCTTAGGACAACTGATATTCAACAATGTTTTCTGCCTGCATTGACACCATTCTATGCAAACTGAACTGAACTGGACGATGACATCACTGTTTTGTCCAGAGCTGCTGTATAGATAAATGAACTAAATTAATAACTAATGATTTTTACAATGGAATGAATCAATACTGAACTTACTTAAGCTGGACAATGACACCATTTTCTTCTAGAGCTGCTGTGCAGCCAAATTATTTTCCTGTTATCGCTGTAAAGCTGCTTTGACACAATCTGCATTGTAAAAAGCACTATATAAATAAAGGTGACTTGACTTGACTATACACCGATCATGCATAACATTATGACCACTGACAGGTGAAGTAAATAACACTGATTATCTCTTCATCACAGCACCTGTTAGGGATATATTAGGCAAGTGAACATTTTGTCCTCAAAGTTGATGTGTTAGAAGCAGGAAAAATGGGCAAGCATAAGGATTTAAACGAGTTTGACAAGGGCCAAATTGTGATGGCTAGACGACTGCGTCAGAGCATCTCAAAAACTGCAGCTCTTGTGGGGTGTTCCTGGTCTGCAGTGGTCAGTATCTATCAAAAGTGGTCCAAGGAAGGAACAATGGTGAACCGGCGACAGGGTCACGGGCGGCCAAGGCTCACTGATGCACGTGGGGAGCGAAGGCTGGCCCGTGTGGTCCGATCCAACAGATGAGCTACTGTAGCTCAAACTGCTCAAGAAGTTAATGCTAGTCCTGATAGAAAGGTGTCAGAATACACAGTGCATCGCAGTTTGTTGCATATGGGGTTGCATAGCCGCAGACCAGTTAGGGTGCCTATGCTGACCCCTGTCCACCGCTGAAAGCGCCAACAGTGGGCACGTGAGCATCAGAACTGGACCACGGAGCAATGGAAGAAGGTGGCCTGGTCTGATGAATCACGTTTTCTTTTACATCACGTGGATGGCCGGGTGCAGGTGCGGGTGCGTGTGCGTGCGCGTCACTTACCTGGGGAACACGTGGCATCAGGATGCAATATGGAAAGAAGGCAAGCCGGCAGAGGCAGTGTGATGCTTTGGGCAATGTTCTGCTGGGAAACCTTGGGTCCTGCCATCCATGTGGATGTTACTTTGACATGTACCACCTACCTAAGCATTGTTGCAGACAGGGTTGGGGAGTAACGGAATACATGTAACAGTGTTACTCAGGATACAAAAATCCAGTAACTGTAATTTGTTACAGTTACATCAAAAAACGTAGTAATTAGATTACAGTTACATTTTGAAAAAAGAGGGAATACTATCAGGATTACAATGGTTTCATTTAAAACTAAATAAATCATTATTTTGCCATAATAATAACGCTGCTTGATTATACAGTAGTTCCTGGTTCTGTTGCCAGTGATGACTCACGCGAGCCACCGCTGGTGCTTGCGCAAATATCACCCATCTACAATCTCCTCAGACGCATACTGAATCACTGCTGCTAGTTGAAACGATGCTTCCCGCGGGGAAAACGCTTTCAATTCTTGGAAATTTCGTTGCTATTTTGTTTTCAAAGAAGAATGTAAAAACAACATGGTTGTACAGTGCAATCTCTGCCTTCCAGCTACGAAAACACTTTCTTTATCAAAGGACTAAAAAAATAATCTGTAATACTATACTGTAGCCACTAGATGTCACATAGCCCTTTACATATATATATTCAGGGCTGTGTTTTCCCAAGCTGTGAAAATGAGACATGATTGCTTAGTTTTAATAGGTTTTAAAAGTAACCAAAATGCTAAACATTAAATTTCTCTTTCTTTCTTTTATACAGTTGTGCTCAAAATTATTCATACCCTTGGTAAATATTACCAAAGAAGGCTATGAAAATAAATCTGCATCTTTAATCCTTTTGATCTTTTATTTTAAAAATCTACAAAAATCCAACCTTTCATTGGAGAATAAGAATTTTAAATGGGGGGAAAATCTCATTATGAAAGAAATGTTTTTCTCTAATACACATTGCTCACAATTAATCATACCCTTTTATTCAATACTTTTTGCAACCTCCTTTTGCCAAGATAACAGCTCTGAGTCTTCTTCTATAATGCCTGATGAGTTTGGAGAACACCTGACAAGAGATCAGAGACCATTCCTTCATACAGAATCTCTACAGATCCTTCAGATTCCCAGCTCCATGTTGGTGCTTCTTCTCTTCAGTTCACTCCACTCATTTTCTTTAGGGTTCAGGTCAGGGGACTGGGATGGCCATGGCAGAAGCTTCATTTTGTGCTGATTTTGTTCATTTTGTATGATTAATTGTGAGCAATGTGTATTAGAGAAAAACATTTCTTTCATAATGAGATTTTCCCCCCATTTAAAATTCTTATTCTCCAATGAAAGGTTGGATTTTTGTAGATTTTTAAAATAAAAGATCAAAAGGATTAACGATGCAGATTTATTTTCATAGCCTTCTTTGGTCATATTTACCAAGGGTATGAATAATTTTGAGCACAACTGTATATGTAACCTTGAAGTAATCCAAAAGTAATCAGATTACATTACCTTCATATTGTGGTACTTGGATTACATTACTGAATACTTTTTTTTATGAAGTAATGTGTAACTGTAACAGAATACATTTTTAAAGTAACTCTCCCAAGACTGGTTGCAGACTATGTACACCTTTTCATGGAAACGATATTTCCTGGTGGCTGTGGCCTCTTTCAGCAGGATAATGCACCCTGCCACAAAGCAAAAATGATTCAGGAATGGTTTGAGGAGCACAACAACGAGTTTGAGGTGTTGACTTGGCCTCCAAATCCCCCAGATCTCAATCCAATCAAACATCTGTGGGATGTGCTGAACAAGTCCGATCCATGGAGGCCCCACCTTGCAACTTACAGGACTTAAAGGATCTGCTGCTAACATCTAGGTGCCAGATACCACAGCACACCTTCAGGGGTCTAGTGGAGTCCATGCCTCAATGGGTCAGGGCTGTTTTGGCAGCAAAAGGGGGAACAACACAATCGATTCACATTTTATATCATTGCCACAATATATATCCTCATATTACCCAGTCCTAGCAAGCAGTAATGCTTAAACACATTTGACTAGCTACTTGATAAAACCAACAACCGATTATCTATCAAGACTGACTGTCTAACGCTATTTTTACCCTTGCCACAGCTCTTTTATTCCTTAATGTCAACTGAAGGCAAATCTGAATGATGTTCACATTTAAACTTAATCAACAAGAATCAACCATGACATCTTCACATTATCTTATTCCTTATTAATGCAGAAAATTCGCTCACCCAATGCTAGATGGAGTTGTGCATGAAAGTTGAGGTTGGGGGGCCTGAACTAGTTGGAAATCTGCAGCCTATTAAAGAGTTTGACTGGCAAAAATATTTTTTATGTATTTTGAGTATACAAACATATTAAACTTAAATGTATTTAAATACAAATTACATTAGTTGTTTTTCAAAGGCTTTAAATACAAAATAGTATTTTTAATTTTAAATACGTATTTTAAATACATCTAATATACTGCCCATCCCTGCCTGCAAGTTCATAAAATTTATTCCTGCAGGGATTTTAGTTCGACTAAAAAGAGCTAAAAATAGACTACATAGCCTATTTCAAAATCACTACACATAGGCCTTATATCAGGGGTGGCAAACTCCGGTCCTGGAGAGCCACAGTCCTGCAGATTTTTGCTCCAACCCTGATAAAAAAAAAAAAACGACATTAGCAACCCCTGCCTTATATAGTCTACTCTAGATCTATATAATGTTATTAATAATAACATCGAATGCATCAATACAATGATAATTCGCTGCATGCAAAATCAGATATTATACCGTTAAATCAATTACTGTATGTTTACGTAAATGGGGGAGACACACAGCAGCAGACGCACAAAAATTTCCATATATGCACTCACTACTACAGTGTGCATTTTAGGACATCCTCACACCTTAGTCATACAACGAAAAGGCGTCATGCCTCAGACTTAAGACCTGGATACACTGCACGATTTTGGCAATCCTATAAGATCATTACTTTATCACACTGTGCGACATTGATCTACTAAACTTGGGTACGACATGCATGTAGACTGTACGATCATGACACCTATTGACTTGTAGGCTAAGATGCAAGTTTCTATAGAAGAATAAAACGTCATCAGCATGCGCTAGTGGTAAACAAAACACCATGTTGAATCACACTTTGGCAGTTGTAGATTTTATGTGTGCTGAAAATAAAAAGGAAGTGGTGAAAGAAGAAGGGAAAAGAGCTTGAGGTAAACAGTTTTAAGTTTTAGCGCCATGTCGCATTTTTTTTGGCTGGTCAGTAGACATAGGTCGTAGCAGCACTGTGTGTTGATCATGCTGAATTTCTGACACTGTCAGAAAACTATCGTAGGCTATCTTTGGTCGCAAGACCGGGAAAACGGCCGTCTTTGAACCTCTCTCACTGTACGACATAGGACCACCAATTAAGAGCCACGATCACAGAAATCGCCACGATTGTTTCACGATGGCAATCTTTCGTCTGGGACAGCCAAAAATCGTGCAGTGTATCCCGGGCTTAAAAGACTTAAGTCATTGGACAAAACGGCATCGCGCCTCAGACTGAAAGGCTTCAGGCCTCAGAAAAAAACGACGTCAGGTATCAGGTCTCGTACAATTAGGCATCGGACAAAACAGCCTCAGAAAAGGCATCAGATGAAACGGACTTGGACAAAAAGGCATCAGATGAAACGGACTTAGAAGGAAGTGAATTGCCCCGCCTCAATGTGATGTCACATGCACGCAGTTTTCTAACTGTTAAATGTTACACTAAGGCCACATTCACACAGCAGCAGAATACTGTTGTCAGTCCTGTATTTGAGTCCTTAATACGGTTACGTTCACACGCAGTACGGTTATTTACGGGAGTGACAACCGCATCCTATAACCGAACTCACACCCGCATTCTCAGAAATTTCGCGCTGTATGAACTGAACAGGTCTGGACAACTAGTTGTCTGTCACATCATACAGTGCGAGAGAGCCACTCTTTTAAGGTGTTTTGTGTGTGGTTTCACTTTCAGTAACTTACAGCAACAGAGATATGAGCTGTGCGTCATCTTAAGGTTTTAGATCCAGTCACTTTTCTCCACCGGAGCGGCTCCCGTAAGTTTTGTGTTTCTTTTCGAAATTCAAATGCCGTGTCATGCGCGAGACGTCGCAAAGGAGGTGACGTGCAGTAGCCCCTCACTGCAGAACACTCGAGATCCAGGGGGCGGAGTCGGGTAGATTAAGGGATAGGTTAAGTGGGAGGAGTTGGATCCAGATCCAGGGGGTGGAGACGGGTAGGTTTAGGGATATGTAAAGTGGGAGGAGTTGGTTCTAGATCCAACCCCACCCCCTGGATCTTGTGTTCTGCAGTGAGGACCATCTCGACATGTGAGTGCGACGGTTGAAGACTCCGGCTAGCGCGTTTACATTGATGCTGCTGTTGGTTAATGAAGTTTGAATGGATGAACTCGCGGTTCAATTGGTCTCTTGTCATGTCAAAAGTGATGAGACTTTTCAGTTTTATGGACGTCGCCATCTTTAATATTACGTTGGTCACTGTCGTTATGGTTACTAGTAAGAGAATATGGGCTTGACTCTCATTGCACGTTCATACAGACAGTGTTCCAGACGCTATTGTAAGTTGCTATGTGAACGGGACATTTTGAGACTACATTTGAGTAAATGCGGTTGTCAATCCCAAAAACTGACAGTGTGAACGTGACCTAAGTTGTATAAAACATAAACTTGTAAATTTGTATTATTCGCTAGTTTTATTTGCATAAATGTTAGCTAAATAACACACCACAACAAGCTTGCATTGCAAACTATCGTGAACACTTATGAAAATTAACCATGGTTTTATTATAGTAAAAGTGTGGTAACTATGATTTTTTTGTCAGATTGATACTATTTGTATAACAATAGTTTTACTACAAATACCATAAACTATAGTGTAGCAAAACCATGGTTAATTTGGGGTTACCATGGTTAACTACAATAACCATGTTTTTTGTTTTATTTGTAGTAAAACCATGGTTAATTTTCATAAGGGAAGTAAAAAATCTTTCGAGCTATTAAACTGCGTTGTTATAAGCACAGCTACTTTGTGTACAGAGGTTACCAAGGAAACGGCTTTATTTCTGCTGTTTCAGCTGAAATTAAAATGTAATCGACTCTTTGACAGTAGGTGGCCTACTGTCAAAGAGTCGATTACATTTTAATTCAGATAATTGCTGTTTTTCTGCAGACCAGTGTGAAAATCGCCATGTTCTTTTCTGTATAGAACCGAACCAGTCCAATATTTAATTAAAGCTGTAAGAATAAAATATCATCAGGTAGCCTATAGCTTACATATATATATATATATATATATATATATATATATATATCATAACAGTAACATAAAGAACATTGCTAAGGGATTACATAAATAGCCTACATGAATACCATCAATAGATAGATTCTACATAATTAACATGCACGCACACACACCTTACATCAATTTGGGAATAGTTACAGATAAATATAAAAAAGGGGGAAGAAAGAAAAAGATAACTAAAGGATGGCATTATGATGGGATAAAAGCCAACAGAAAGTTATACAAAAAAACATAGCCAAAGAAAAGAAAACAAAAACTGATGCCTTTTAGTCTGAGTCCGTTTCATCCGATGCCTTTTCGTCTGATGCCTAATTGTACAAGACCTGACACCTGACATCATTTTTCCTGAGACCTGAAGCCTTTCAGTGTGAGGCGCGATGCCGGTTTGTCCAATGACTGAAGCCTTTTAGTCTGAGGCATGACGCCTTTTCGTTGTATGGCTGAGGTGTGAGGATGTCCTAATATGCACACCGTACTCTGCTGGTGAGAGGGGCGATGTGGGGTATGCCACTGTGCTGACATATGTCAAAAAACTGTCGCGACGGCGAGGGAGCCATGCCTCTCCACCGACTGATCCACTACGAGAAGAGAGAACTGTCCATCTTGGCTGCATTTTTTTCACTCCTCCCCTCACTGCAGCCACCTACTCTTGTCTAAATTCCAGGTGAGGCATGGCGCATCTCAAATGTGCCTAACAAATATATCAAAGACACAAAATACATAATAGGGTACAATATGCAAGAGGTACAGTATCTCACAAAAGTGAGTACACCCCTCACATTTCAGCAACCATTTTAGTACATCTTCTCAAGGGACAATACTATGAAACTAATGAAACTTGGATATATTTTAGAGTAGTCGTTGTCCTGCTTGTATAGCAGTACAGATTTACTGTCCTCTGAAAATAACTCAACTTACAGCCATTATTGTCAAAATAGCTGGCAACAAAAATGAGTACACCCTAAGTGATAAAAGCTGTATGTCGTTTAACCATGCAAAGCCACATGTCCTGTTCATCATGTTCATGTTTTTGTCTGCTTGACAGGACCATACAAATTTGTTTATCTCGTATTAGAGCAGCTAAAATTTGGTGCTTTGAGTACAATTCTCTCATACTGACCACTGGATGTTCAACATGGCACCTCATGACAAAGAACTCTGAGGATTTGAAAATTAGAATTGTTGCTCTCCACAAAGATGGCCTAGGCTATAAGAAGATCGGTAACACCCTGAAACTGAGTTACAGTACAGTGGCCAGGGTCATACAGAGGTTTTCCAAGACGGGTTCCACTCGGTTTGCTGAAGACAACCTATTCAAGAGCATGAATTACTGGAACCATGTCCTGTGGTCTGATGAGACTAAGATAAACTTGTTTGGCTCAGATGGTGTCCAGCATGTGTGGCGACGCCCTGGTGAGGAGTACCAAGAAAATTGTGTCTTGCCTACAGTCAAGCTTGGTGGTGGTAGCTTCATGGTCTGGGGCTGCATGAGTGCTGCTGGTACTGGGGAGCTGCGCTTCATTAAGGGAAACATGGATTCCAACATGTACTGTGACATTCAGAAGCAGAACATGATGCCCTCCCTTCAGAAACTGGGCCGAACGACAATTTTCCAACATGATAACGACCCCAAACACACCGCAAAGATGACAACTGCGTTGCTGAGGAAGCTGAAGGTGAAGGTGATGGAGTGGCCAAGTATGTCTCCAGACCCGAACCCAATTGAGCACCCGTGGGCGGGCGAGCGGAAGGTGGAGAAGCGCCATGTGTCAAACATCCAGCAGCTCCGTGATGTCATTATGGAGGAGTGAAAGAGGATCCCAGCAACAACCTGTGCAGCTCTGGTGAATTCCATACCAAGGAGGATTAAGGCAGTGCTAGATAACAGTGGTGCTCACACAAAATATTGACACTTTGGACACAGTTTTGACATGTTCACTTTGGGTGTACTCACTTTTGTTGCCAGTTATTTAGACAATAATGGCTGTATGTTGAGGACAGTAAATCTGTACTGCTATACAAGCTGCACATTGACTACTCTAAAATATATCCAAGCTTCATTTCTATAGTATTGTCTCTTGAGAACATATAATGAAATGGTTGCTGAAATGTGAGGGGTGTACTCACTTTTGTGAGATACTGTACAAATGGCGTGTCAGTGAACAATGTACCGTGATGAAATGCATACATTTGCATGTCTTTGTGATTTCAGTAGAAATTTTCAGTACAAATTACATAAATTTACATGCTCTGTATCTGAATTATTAAAACTAGGGATGAATATTGAATCAGGCTGCTTTAAGTGTTTTATTCTTCATTAGAATTAGCCTATGCTATATTTTTATTTGTTCTCAATCAATAAGTGTCAGATTGTTTATTATTTTTTCCACAGTGTTTGCAGTCTCAAGTTCTTTTTTTTTTTCCAGAAGTCAAAAATGAGGCAAACTAATCTCTGAGCTTGATCTTGTGTTTATTTCAATGTATCATTTATTGAAGAACTGAAGCTAAGAATATAAACCAAAAGATACAATAAAGATGAAGTATAGGCTATCCTACATATTAATACTTATTCAAATGTTACTGAAAATTAAAGATGTCTCGCACACACTTGAAGAGCGTGGCACTCTAGTAGGCTACTACAGGTCCAGAATGAATATATTATCCACATCCTGTTCCCAAAATAGGCTACAGATGGATACTGAATGCTACTACAGCACAATAACAACATCATTGTATTTTATCCAATTTGTCATACTTAAGAAGTAATATAAATAATCATTGCACAGTGAGTAGTTCTCACAAGAACTATTTTTTCACGCGGAACAAGACAGAAAAAAGTTCTCAACAGATGAGTTTTAATTGGTACACAGTGAAGCCCGACAGGTGTTCCTCAGAAATAATTAAACTGACACTAAAACAGTCACAACGGGGTTTAGCCCTCTTGCAGCTTACACTGAAGGATATGCTTATTTGCTCCACATTACACCAGGTAACTGTAACTAACATTGTTTCTACAGAGGGTTTTTTGTTTTAAAAGTTGTTAAAATAAAACTTTTATGACGTTTTTGACCAAAGATGGCTGGCGAGTGTCCAATTTTAAAGATTCGCATATAGTAGCCTTCACGTATACAATATAGCCTATGCAATATCTCATATGGATGTGAAATTGAACAAAAATGTGAAATTAAGCAGCATAGCCTGTTATTTTCTTTTAAGGCTCTATTTCGCGTTTGATTGAATTAAAATAATTCATTAAAATGAGCAGTGATTGCGCACAACAAAGGCAGTAGTCCGCAATAAATAAAAGTTAATAAGCAAATGGCAGAGTGGGCGAAGTCCATTCAAAAGTAAGCATCAATATGCCCAATTCGTTCCGCAGAGCAGATCACAAACAAGTACAGCAGAGCAAGCATGCTCCACTCCGGATCACGTGGTGATCAATTGCATGTGCCTTTCGCCAACTGCCTCTTAGAATGGCCATTCCCGAAGTGATGTATTGCCTACTTTTAGGCATCCACACACTACATGATGATCGGGCCGATTTTGGGCCCAATTCTCCTTTTTTCAATTTTTCAATTCCCCGTCCCGTCGTCCGCCTTGTTTGTTTACTCTAAAGTCACGTTTGACTGCGAGAGATTTTGCGAGATTTCCCGTGTTCACATTAGGGACTCTGGTGGTTTGTGGATTGAATCTGTAGCTGCGTTCCATTCAACAGGGTCCCTACAAAGTGTTCACTGCTCCCTACTCCCTGAGCACGGTATATCAGTTGAAGTGGACTTCGCTGACAATAATCGCTCATTTGGAACGCCCTGCAAACGTCATCAAAGAAAGTAAACGACGGTGTCGCGCAGATTATGATAAAACATAAATAAATAGATATTATAATTTACTTTCGAATTTAAAATTGACTCTTAACAGATTTGAAGCTGTAACTGTCATGCCATATTAAAATAAATTCTCATTTGGTTAACTGTATAAATGTATTCTTAATCCATGGTTTGGGTCTCATCTCGTGCGCTTTCTTTTTCACGCGCAGCCGCATAGTAAACACTCCTGAGGTAAATAAAGTAAAATAAAAAATGACAGAGCCTCAGCTGCTTTTCAACACTTTTACTTTGTCATGCCTATTCATACAAAAAAATATGCAAATGTAACACTCATCGCCATAACCATTCATACTTTCGTTCGTATAATAATAACAAAATTTATGATTATTAAAAACGCAAACGTAAATTAATCCATCGGGAAGCCGTTTAAAAACTTTTTCAACGGCTCTGCTCCATCGTAGTTCTGACTGGTGACGCGGTGCGCAATGACAGTTGGGTGATTTTACCTCTCTACTTCCTGTGAAGTGATGTATCGATGTTCCCCTATTCCCTATGCCGTTCGCAGTGCCCTTCGAACTGAACATGTTCGCACCCTTCGGATTGGAATCTCACTTAAGATGGCGAAATACCCTGTGAAGTCCACTTACGGTCGAATGGAACGCACCTTGTGTGTGGTGTGCTGTCTTGTATGGAATTCCAAAGCTGCCAAAATAATAAATAAATAAATATACAAGGAAATGTAAAAAAAATAATAATAATAAAAAAAATAAAATAAAATGGGTCTACCTAAATATACAAAGAAATGTAAAAAAGCAAAAATGATTTATAATTTTTTCCTTATTTCCTTATTTGTGTGTAATTGTATTTTGACTGATCGGCGTATGACATCAAAGGCCGCGAGAGCGACTCCTTATGCTTTTGAATCACTCTCGCGGTACTTTGATGTCATTCGCCGACCGGCCTGCGCAGCGCCGATGCATATAAGCCTATAGCAATCGAGCTCAGAGTCTGGGGCTGCGTCCCAGTTCGTTTTTTTTTTTTTTTTTTTTTTTTTTTATGCCCTTCCCTCGCTAACTTCCCTCAGTCTCGTTGACTCGGATGTACGTCATTGCTTACGTTGCATGAGTGCCCACTACTGGCAGAACCCTTGCAATGGGCTGAACTGGAACATCCTAAGCCCTTGATCACTTGTAAGTTGATTTATTATTTACATTTTTTTTTTTTTTTTTTTTCCCTTACCAAACTGTTTAATGCAGCATTCTATGTATATAGACGTGTTTGGGTTGTTTTAGATATTTAAAAAAATAATAATAATATATCATAGTTGTTTGTGGTGGGGTAAATTAAACACGATATACAGTGACGTCACAATCGTGTTGCATTGTGGTATATGGAGCTGCCTGAAGTGTACATATGAAGTAGACTCGCTCCCTCAGTCAAAATTGAGGGAGCGAGGGTCGGTCTGTCCATATAAACTTCCCTCATTACCAATTAGGATATTTAAGTAGCTTTTATAAACATGCCTTTGAAAAAAAAAAAAAAAAAACATTACTGGTGTGCATCTTGAGACAAAACAATGGCACTGACAGATGCAGCTGCAAGTTGCTTTCAGTTAAAACGGCTCAAACATGCACTTTAGTCTGGGACTATGCTTAAGCCTTGTTTATGAAACCGGGGGATTATCTTTATCCTGAACACGGCTGTTAAAAATAAATAAGTCAGATACATGGAAGTGCATGAAATTATTCAGTATTAATCACATTTAAATGCGCTGGATGGGGCTGATAAGAGCTTGCGTTTATTTTCGATGAGACTTGCACATTAGCTCAACATGGAGAATAATTAGCACGCATCTCACTGAAGTCTACACAAGCATATTGATCAATTCCTGATTTTGCATGCACAACGTGACAGTTCAACTGCTTAAAATCAGGGCTGTAACTACCATAGACATAATTAGAAATGGCCAAATTGGTTTAAAAAAGGTTTAAAAGTTACTTTTTTTTTTTTTTAGTTTGGTCTGCCTCAGTGGTCTAACAGCGCTCGTCAATATCAAAATGATTGAGATCAAATCAAATTAGGCAGGGTTTACTGTTCACAGAAGCAGAGCAGAGTGTGAATTCCAGTGTGAAACCCCAGTTTAACATTGAAAGAAGAGAGTGAGGTAAGTAAATGGCAAAACGTTTTTAATACGCCAACTGTTTTGCAATTAAAAATGTTAAACGACCGATAGTAACATCCAGTGACGCAAACTCGACTTTTCTCAAATATGGCCGTTTTGAATTGAAAATATGTATTTGCGTGATTCATGTAATTCATTGTAATGAGTGTTTTAATGCAAATTAATGCAAATATTATTTGCAAATAGTTCAAAACGTTAACTTCCCAACTAGAATTAGACCTAGAATTTCCTTCACTGTTCTGTTTCTTTATGCTTTATAAAAATAGATCCAGACATCATTCGAAACTGTAAAGTGTCTAATTTTGTTTATACTCTCAAAACTTCTTTTTGAGTGTGTCACAAAAATGAAGCAAAACTCGTATAGCCTACTTTCCACATGTCTGTACAAAGCTTGAAATGCCTACTTTTAGATGAAATTACTTAAATCTAAAACAAATACTCTGAAAATGTAATCCATATGAAACCAACGAGAGGTACGGTCTTTTCAGTCTGAGCTCATTATATCTGTAATGTGGTCACACCCATACGCAGCGCAGGCTATTCGTCAGTGCCGGTCCTCCCTATATGCAAAGTATGCAAGTTGCATAGGGCCCCCGAACCACCAGGGAGCCCCTTTGTTCTCGAAAAAATGATTTAAGGACTAGTGCTGTGCAATTAATAGAATTTTAGTTTAATTTTTGATTTTGGCTTCCAACGATTATGAAAACACAATGCCGCATTCACCCAGGCAGCTTTCTGTGCACTCGATCCGAGATGAAGCGAAACACGGACAAGTATAGGCTACATTGGGCTTTGGGCAGGTGTTTAAATGGACAAATACACACAAAAATGTTTTATTCTATAGTTTTCACTTAAACGCTGTCAGTTATGTCTTAAGTGAACATAAACAGTTGGGAAAGTAAACGAGAGAATCATTCACTGCTCTTCACTGAATAACTTTAGTAACTTTAATAAGAATCAATGTATATTTAATTCATGCAGTGAAGACTATGCAGTGTTTTATTTTGTACATTTGATTACTTTATTCAATTTCTGTATAGTAGGCTTATTATTAGTAGTAGGCTAAATTTATTTAATTTGTATCTTTTTTTTGTCCTATTGTTTGTAATTTTATTTTTTATTGTAGGCTATTACTGAACTCTACACCCTGTGCAGAATTATTAGGCAAGTTGATTTTCTGATCATATTTTTTTTTTTTTTTCCAAACACATTTTACCAATTCCAAACCACATCAATCTTAATAACTACTATTAATTTTGTATGTAATCCTTTATAAGTGATATATAATTGTTCATGAAGGCTGAAGGTGAAAAACGCCTTATATTCAGGTGTGCATAATTATTAGGCAGGTTTTCTTTTACAAATAAAATGAGCCAAAAAAGAGATTTAACTCAGAATGAAAAGTCAAAAAATATTAAATGCCCATAAGAATGCAATACTAGAAATTGCAAAGTTAAGGCATGATCATTGGACAGCAAAATAATCATTGGTTCAGCAGGGTCAGACAAAAACGGGTGGAGAAGAAGACACGTTAAAATAAAAATAATTTAGATAATGCAAAAATAATTAAGAATTAAGGTGAAGAATTAGGTGTGAAACCATCAGGAACCCTTTAGTCTCCAGCGCCACCATTTTCAGAACTGCAGCCTACCTGGAGTTTCCAGAAGTGCAAGGTTTCAGGTTCTCAGAGACATAGGTTAGGTAAAGAATCCTAAAAAAATAACCCCCCACTTAATAAGAATCACATACCGATTTAGAGTGACTCTTGAAGGATCAGCACCACATTCTCTTGAACCACTGTTTGAAGAGTTTATCTTCCAGAATCTGGCAGCAAGTTTTGGAAGATCATTTTTAGTCCATCTCTGCAAGACAGACTTTTCAGGATAGGAGATGGACTAAAATGAACTCCCAAAACTTGCTGCCAGATTCTGGAAGATAGATTCTTCAAACAGTGGTACAAGAGGATGTGGTTCTGGTTCTTCAAGAGTCACTCCCAATCTGCCTATAAAGCCTATTTATAAAAAATAAAAAAAATCAGTCTTCATGTATTTTACTACACTTCAGTATGTGATTTTTATTAAGGGGGTCATTTTTTTTTTTTTATTATTATTCTTTACCTAACCTACTGTAAGTCTCTGAGATCCTGACACCTTGCACTTCTGGAGACTCCAGGTAGGTTGCAGTTCTGAAAAATGGTGGTGCTGGAAACTAAAGGGTTCCTGATGGTTTCACACTTAATTCTTCACCTTAATTCTTAATTATTTTACAGTTAAACATGTGTCTTTTCTTCTCCACCTGTTTTTGTCTGACCCACTTAGCATTTTGCTGTCCAATGGTCATGCTTTAACTTTAACAGACTTTAAACTGCAAAGTCTGAGTTGAGTCCTTTTGAGAATAAAATGAATTGTCCAAAATAAGCAACCATGAGTATATTTTCCTCAGTGTTGTTTTAGATTGCATAAAATCCAAATGCTGTTTATTGGTAACAAAATCATTTCTGATTTGTCATTTGACATGTAGCAGCTGTGAAGACCAACCATATTTCATGCTTTCCAAAGAGAGATCAAACTCCTATTTTATAGCCTATACTTTAACAATACGCATTTTGCAGAAAGATGTGGGCATATCTGAGAAATAAATATACTCACTTTATTATAACGGCACTGCCTTTTAAATCAAATAGACGTCTCTGTATGTGTGCCATCTGGATATTAAATCATGCATGTGACCAGCACATATTTGTTGTATTTTAAGTTCCTGATAAAATCGGAAAGAAGCAACAAAAGGGATCACGCCGGTTTCTGACGATTTGTGCTACCAGCATCATATTCATATGGTTTGAGACTTTATTAACATCCATACCTACCCCTACCTTTAACCTACCCTTAAAACAATGCAAATATAGTGTTGGTAGCACAGTCTGGTGGCGACCCAAGAAGTGCAGTGTTGCTCTCTATACACAATGTAGCCTATACTTGCAAGAAATAGGCTCTATATGTAAAGAAGGTACACACGAACCTACATTGTTATATTTTAAGCATTTGATCTGTCACATGTTGTTCATGCAAAATCAGGAAACGTGAATGTAAACTGAATTGTCAGTCACGTTTTAAACGCATTGATCAATATGAACTGTTTGGTAGACTTCAGTGAAATATGCTGTGCGAGTCTCATTGACAATAAACGCAAGCTCTTATGTGACTTTCTCACGCCATGTAAAGCGTAAACGTCAGTCGTTGTTATATATACAGTGCTGAAAGTCACTGTAGAAACAAGATTGTGGTGTTGGAAAGTTCCGGACGAGTAGAATATAACTGAGACATGTTTTGAAACTGGCGACAGCACAGAATAAAGGGGGTGGGGTTGGATCTAGATCCAACTCCTCCCACTTTACATATCCCTAAACCTACCCGTCTCCGCCCCCTGGATCTAAACCTACCCATCTCCACCCCCTGGATCTGGATCCAACTCCTCCCACTTTACATATCCCTTAACCTACCCGACTTCGCCCCCTGGATCTCGAGTGTTCTGCGGTGAGGGGCTGGTCCAGCACGGCGGCTACACAGTACTGTTGTAAGACAACAACATATGTATTGCAAACCCCTCCATGATGATGATGATGTTGTTGTTGTTGTTGGCGTATACCTACCAACGCAATGTCATTGCCATAGAAACCAATGCATATATTCCGGAAAACAAAAGGGTGGCATGGGACCACTGATCTATATAAATGATCAGTGCATGGGACACACAAATCAGATCTGAACAGTTGCAATACACAATGTGGACAGTCAATAATTTTTATAATCAGATTCCAATTGGATACACAAATAATCGGCTTTGGACTGACTGTGTGAGCGCGCAGTTTGTCATTAATTCCCTGTGTGACTTGCAAAGGCATGTCCGCACACCTCTTGGCTTTCGTTTTGGTCACACCACAAGGTGTCACTGTGGCCTCAAAGCTTTGCCCTTGCTTACACCAGCACTCTGAGCTCGATTGCTGTGCCTGAGGTAAAAACGCACCCCTCATTACAGACAAAGAAATGTAGAAATAAATGAAGGTGGAAATGAATAAATGTAGACATAAGTACACACACACACACACACACACACATATATATATATATATAATATATATATATATATATATATATATATATATATATATATATATATATATATATATATATATATATATATATATATAAAATATATTATTATTATTAATAATAAATAATAATAAATGTATAAATAAATGAATGTGGAAAAAATACAATTATACATAAGGAAATAAGTTTAAATACTAATTTATTTGTTTTTTTAACGTTACATGTATGTATTTATTTATTATGTTGGAAGCTTTGGAATTCCATAGTCTTGGTCACATTGTGGTACTCCACACACTATAGGAACAAAAGTGTAAAATCTTTTTTTTTTTTTTTTTTTTTTTTTTTTATTATGTTTGTCTCTCACATTTTGAAAATCTGATAAGATTTTAAAAATCTTCAAGTGTGGGCCAGCCTTTAGTTTGGAATCACTCTACGGGTAGCATCTTCAAAAATGCCTTTGCGGTGTAATAGTGCATGAACAGCTAGATGAGGCAAATAGAAATGGAGAATTGAGATAAGTGGAGAATTGAGCTAATAATAACACTTAATAGTTTGATTAGGGTTATTTTAATATGAGATCTGCATTTTGAAACTCCCTTTGTCATTTCTCAGCTTTTAGATACAGTAACAAGCCACAGACAAACTAAGAAAACCATCAGCTACACAGTGTTAAAATTTGTCAGCCAATAGGGCCATGATAGTGTAAAAAATCACTTTAAAGTCAAGTTTCTCTGATAATAAACTACTCTTTTTGTGGAGTGCTACTAAAGGATGAATAGCAGTGGACCAGCATACCCATTAGCCTCTCTGTACGTTGGTGACCTTCATCCTGATGTCACTGAGGCCATGCTGTACCAGAAGTTTTCTCCTGCTGGTCAGATCATGTCCATCCGTGTGTGCCGTGATGTAATTACACGGAGATCCCTTGGATATGCGTACATCAACTTCCAGCAGCCTGCTGATGGTGAGGACACTCACTATTCTTACAAGTATACTTTTTAATAATAATTAATTACCTAGACTAATTTTAAGTGATTAGAGTACTTCTATAAATAGTGAATCTTGTTTTTTTTCCCTCTATATTTAAGCGGAATGTGCCCTTGACACAATGAACTATGAAGTCATCAAGGGTCGTCCAATCAGGATCATGTGGTCACAGCGAGATCCAGGTCTGAGAAAGTCTGGTGTGGGAAACATCTTCATCAAGAACATGGATGAGTCCATTGACAACAAGGCTCTCTATGACACCTTTTCTGCTTTTGGTAACATCTTGTCATGTAAGGTACATCCTTTTTCATCAGTTTTTTTTTTTTTTTTTGTTTGTTTTTTTTTTTTTAATGATTATTTAAATTTTATTAATTTTTATCTGAAACAAAAGAAATAACTATTGCAATAATGCACCAAATTTTCCCCACAGTAAAGGCTCATTCACACTAAGAACGATAACTATAAAGATAACTATAACTATATTGGCATCCACATCAGCGGACAATAACTTTGTTTATTTTAAGCATGCACTGCAGTTTTGTCATCTGCTACTTTTAGATGCTTGAGCTCTTTAAAGTAGTATGGATCCTAATTGGCTGTCACTGATTTTAACATTCATCAACTGGGGAAAAAAAAAGTTCTAAAAATGATTCCAATGATTTTGTTTCGCTGTGCCGTTATCTTTATAGTTGTGGTGTGGATTCTGATATTCTTTTACATTTAGAACGATTTTTAGAACTATATCATTATCTTTATATTTATTGTCTTTGGTGTGAACGGGCCTTAATAGTATTTTTCATTCTAGGTAGTTTGTGATGAGAACGGCTCAAAGGGTTATGGGTTTGTGCACTTTGAGACACAAGAAGCTGCCAACAGAGCCATTGAGACAATGAATGGCATGCTTCTGAATGATCGCAAAGTGTAAGTACTGACAATGTGGTTTGTGGAACAACATTCCTTTACACAAGTGGTTCGCAATCAGGGGGCCGTAGGATGACTTAAAAGTACAACCCCAATTCCAGAAAAGTTGGGACATTTTGTAAAACACAAAATCAAGAATCTGTGATTTGTTCATTCTCTTGAACCTTTGTTTATTTGACAAAAGTGCAAAGAATTTTTTTTAAAAATGTTTTCACCAGCCAAATTAATTGTATTTTGTAAATATAAACAACTTTTGATGGCTGCAACACTCCAAAAAAAAAAAAAAAGTTGGGACAGAGGTAAAATAAAATTGAAAAGATTATAGAATATACAAGTTAAATTGTTTTGAAAAGTACACAATTAGCAGGTGAATTGGTATTAGGTGAGAGTATTGTAATTGGGTATAATAGGAACATCCAACAAAAGCTCTGTCTTTGCAAGCAAATATGGGTAATGGCTCGCCACTTTGTGCCAAATTTCATGAGAGACTTGTCAAACAATTCAAAAACCACACTTCTCAATGCAAGATTGCAAGGAATTTAGGTCTTTACCATCTATGATACGTAATTTTGTGAAAAGATCCAGGGAATCCAGAGAAATCTCAGTCTGTGTAGGGCAAGGCAGGAAACCTCTGTTGACTGCGTGACCTTCAAGCCCTTACATGGCATTGCATGAGAAACATGAGTCATGCTGCTGTGTTAAATATAGCCACATGCTCAGGAGTAGTGGACTTATTTTTACTGAACTCTTTAGCGCATGCACGCAACTTCTACCGGTCCCTTTTTGGGACATCTACTACATCTCCCCTCCCCAGGGGCAACCTTAACTGTTGAACATCTCTGTAAACATATTTTCTGAGAACAAGTAAACAAACACGTTAGAATACAAGTGCACTCTCTTTTTTTTTTTTTTTTTTTTTTTTTTTTTTGATTTCCTTATTATGATTAGCTCAGTGAACATAGTCTCTAAGCCACTGGTGGGTTCACTTGTCTTTTTGGAGGCTCTCTCCTTTTCTCAAGGCCTTTTCTCTCGCGCTCTCTCGCGCTCTCTCTCTCTCTGTGTATACTGTTTCAGGCACCTGTTCCACCTCAGCTTCTCTCCTAGGCACTGCAGTCTCTGGTGTTCCGACAGAGAGCTCTGGTTGAACTGACATAGTTTCCCTCTGTGACCCTGAGGCCTCTGGTGCCGGCACAGAGAGCTCAGGCTGAGCATGAAGGTGGGCTCTGTTTCTCCTAAGTTCCTCTGTTTCTGCCTGAACTATGTAGGACCTTGGTGTATTTGCCTTGCCAAGCACAGTTGCTGGTTGTTGCGATTTAGAGATCCATACTGCTTGTCCTGGTTTCAGCTCAGGCCTCCCAATGGCTCTGTGTCTCCTGTTAAAGTTCAGTGTCTGTGTTATTTTCAGCCGTTCATATTTTTTTTTTTTTTTTTTTTTTTTTTTTTTCTCTGAATACTTGCCTGTTCAGCCACCGCAGCTCGAGTTGCGATTTTTGCCTGTGGCAGTGGAGATCTCAATTTCCTGCCCATTAACATTTCAGCCGGTGAGGGTCCATGTAGCAGCTGTGTAACTCTGTAGGCCAACAGGGCACGGTAAGGATCGTAAGTCTGTCTTGTTTTCATGGCCCTTTCTGCCTCCCCATTGCTTTGGCTAAAGTATGGGCTATTTCTTATGTGAATAAAATCATAATCTGCAGCAAAGGCTGAAAACTCAGCAGATGCAAACTGTGGGCCATTATCACTTATTAGTGTTTCCGGCACTCCATGCCTGGAGAAAATGGACTTCAGTGCTTGTATTACACCTTTAGCTGTAGTGATGGAATTTTCTCGATTTCAATGTACCTCGAGAAGTAGTCGATAACCAGAAGGTAGGTTGTGCCTTTCTGGTAGAACAGATCAGCCCCAAGTTTTTGCCAGGGCAGTCTGGGTAATGGGGATGGTATCATAAGTTCAGTGTGCTGGGGTTGATGTCTCAAACATACAGTTGAGCTCAAAAGTTTACATACCCCTTGCAGAATCTAGAAAAATGTTAATCATTTTAACAAAATAAGTAGGATCATGAAAATTGCATGTTGGTTTTTTTTTTTTTTTTTTTTTTAGTACTGTCCTGAATAAACTATTTCACATAACAGTTGTCTACATAAAGTCCACAAGACAAAAAAATAGCAGAATTTATAAAAATTACCCCATTCAAAAGTTTACATACCCTTGATTCTTAATACTGTTTGTGGTTACCTGGATGATCCACGACTTTTTTTTTTTTTTTTTTTTTTTTTTTTTTTTTTAAATGATGGTTGTTCATGAGTCCCTTGTTTGTTCTGAGCAGTTAAACTGAGCTCTGTTCTTCAGAAAAAACCTCCAGGTCCTGCAGATTCTTTGGTTTTCCAGCATCTTTTGCATATTTGAACCCTTTTCAGCATTGACTGTATGATTCTGAGATCCATCTTTTCACACTGAGGACAACTGAGGGACTCAAACACGAGTATTAAACAAGGTTCAAACATTCACTGATGCTCCAGAAGGAAACACAACACATTAAGAGTCGGGGATGTAAACTTTTTGAATTGGATGAACAGAATAAATTGTACTTTTTTTTTTTTTTTTTTTTTTTTTTTGTCTTCTGGGAAACATGTGAGTATCTTTTGTAGCTTCCAAAGGGCAGAACTAAATGAAAAAATATTCTTTAAACAAAATAAAAAAAACTTGCACATCAACTTCTTGTTCAAAAGTTTTCACCCCTGACTCTTAATGCATTGTTTCCTTCTGGAGCGTCAGTGAATGTTTACAGCTTTTGTAATAGTTTTGTCTGAGTCTCTCAGTTGTCCTCAGTGTGAAAAGATAGATCTCAAAATCATATAGTCACTGCTGGAAAGGATTCAAATATGCAGAAGATGCTGGAAAACTGAAGAATCTGCAGGACCTGAAGGATTTTTCTGAAGAACAGAGCTCAGTTTAACTGCTCAGAACAAACAAGAGACTCATGAACAACCATCATAAAACAAAAAAACAGTCGTGGATCATTCAGGTGATGACACACAGTATTAAGAATCAAGGGTATGTAAACTTTTGAATGGGGTAATTTTTATAAATTCTGCTATTTATTTATTTATTTATTTATTTTTTGTCTTGTGGACTTTATGTAAACAACTTATGTGAAATAGTTTATTAAAGACAGTACTAAATAAAAAATAACATGCAATTTTCATGATCCTTATTTAAGTACCTCCTGTCTTGGTCACCCTATCTTACATCGCTCCATCAGCTGCCTGCAAATCATGTCATCTTGCTGTCCCTCCGCTATTTGTTGTAGTTTTGACTTTGAAGCTGGCAAGTAGTGATGTACCGCATCTACAAAAACCTGTGTTTCTCTTTCCAGCTCCATTTCCTAACTTAATAGTTCTGACTATTGGGGCTGTTGACAATGCGTCCGCCGTGACCAATGCCTTGCCTGGAACATGAACTATGTTGTATGTGTATCTCAGAAGTCTTAGACTGAATGTTTGAACCCTAGGAGGCAAGTCATCCAATGCCTCCGTTCCCAAAAGTGCCAACAATGGCTTGTGGTCCGTCTCTATAGTGAAATGAAGGCCAATCAGATATGAGTCTTTCACAAGCACATGCTACTGCCAACGCCTCTTTTTCCACCTGGGCATATCTCTGTTCTGTCTCACACACTAACACGTCGTCAGCATGGCAGATTACTCCTGTTATTCCATATAGGAACTGAGACATGCATCTCTGGAAGTGTTCTGGATCCGAGTTGATGCCGAAGGGTAGGACATTAAAACAGAATCGGCCAAATGGTGTGTGAAATGTTGTGAGTTCCCTGCACTGTTGTGCCAGTGGTATCTGCCAAAAACCAGACCGTGCGTCTAGCTTGGTAAAAATCGTTGCTCCATTCAACTGGGCCAGTGACTGCTCTACAGAAGGTAATATATGCTGCTCTCTGCATACTGCCTCATTAAGTTTGGTTAAATCGACACATATCCTGATTTTTCCATTTGGCTTTACAACAGGCACCATGCCGGCACACCATTCCGTCAGCTGCTCTATCCTTGATAGCACTCCCATTTGTTCCATATGCTCTAACTCCTCAATTTTATTTTCCAAAGGAATTGGCACTCTGCGTGGGGTTGTGAGTGCATATGGCACAGCATCAGATTTTAAGCAAATGCAGTAGTCTTCATCTAGTTTTCCCAGGCCAGTGAATACTTTTGGAAATTTCTTTCTGAACCTTTCCTCCGTTGATTCTACTGCATCAATCCATTCAACAAGCTGTAATGCCTCAATAGCTGGCAGGCCCAATAAGGGTCTGAAAAGTGAATCAATTACAAAAACCGGTTGAGAGGTTGTGCAGTCTTTGCTTTCCAACTTGCACATTATCTGTCCTGCCACTAGTAGCCGTTTATTATTGGGCCCGTACAGTGTTTTGTTTTTGTTTTTTGTTTTTTTGTTTCCATCAAAGGTCCGTCCCTCCTGTAGTCATATATTTTCGTGGGGATGGCTGTGACTACAGCACCGGTGTCTATTTTGAAATGTTTTCCCCATTCAGTGTTATGTCTGTGTACCATCCTGTGTTGTGGTCTTTTAATTCCCATAAATAATCTTGCTCCTCGAACACTTCCTGCACCAGTTGCCTAGAACGACATACTACTGCACAATGACCCCGTCTACGGCATTCCCGACATTCCGCATCCCTAGCTGGACATTCCTTCCAACCATAAGAGGGGATTCTGCCACATTTTAAACATTTACTCATATTTGACACATTCTGTCTGTTTCATTGCATATCCTGCTTGTTGTTTACTGTCATATGCTGCCTGTTTTCTTTTTACTGGTCCTGAAACTGCATCCACTTCACTTTTCTCCTCAGTCTGTGAAGAACTGCCGCGCATAATAGCTTGCTGCTGTTTTACCGTCTCGTTCTGTTTCACCTGACTGATAGCTCTGCTTAACGTCAAGTCTGAGTCCAGCTGGAGTTTTTCTGAAAGTTCCATGTCTCTTATTCCCACGACAATGCGATCATGTATTAATTAATCTTTCAAAAGTCCAAAATTACAATGTTCTGCTAGCTTTTGAATGGCCACTATAAAGCTATCCGCTGACTTGCCGGGTTCTTTTTACGCATATTAAACTTAGCTCTCTCGAAGATGACATTATGCTTACCCACAAAGTTATTGAAACAGTTCTATGGAAGGCTATTGAAACAGTTCTCCACTGCCGTATAGTTGAGCTTTTCTTCTGCATTTACAGTGGAAGCATTGAAAATATCCTCTGCTTCATCACCCATGAAGTAAATTAGAGTATTGACCTGGAATTCATCATCTCTCTTGTTCAATCCCGCCGCGACAAAGTATCTCTGGAAACGTCTGATCCATCTTGGCCAATCTTTGCCATCAGCACAATCGAATTTGTCCAGAGAGCTGACATGTGTATATGCGAGCTGACGCTTTGTTTCTTAGACATGATGTAAACAATACAAAGTTTGTTGTAATCTGTAAACGTTTCTCGGGCGTCGGAAGAGTATCGGATGTGTTCGCCCAATGTTCTTTTATCAAAACTTCTGACACCGTGTAGTAATAAATCCACAACACACACAGCTAATACGATAGACTTGTTTTTACTGACCACCTCAGCGCATGCGTGCAACTTCTACCGGTCCCTTTTTGGGACATCTACTACAACTAGGGGTGTAACGATGTTCAAACTGATCCGAAAAAACCGTGATACACCACTCACGGTACAAACCGCGATACTTATGGTGTACCAAATGCGCTCTGCCCCTGCTGCCCCGCCCAGCCCTGGCCCATTGCATCTACACGACGAATACGGTGTTGTAGCCAGTTCACACATGAACTCTCGCTAAATATATGCACTATATTAGCCTATATATTCATTATATTTTACTTAACTTGTTAGTGATGTCTTGATTATTTAATATATGTTTAAATTAATCTGCCATGAAAATGACAGCCACCTTGTAAATGATTATATTTCAAGGAATTGGAGTAAAAACAGAATTTTATAATTAGATTTAGAAGTTAATGCAATAAAACCGAGGTACGTACTGAACCATCAGTTTTGTGTATCGTTACACCTCTACTTAAGACAGTCTGTGGCTGCATCAAGAAATGCAACTTGAATTTCTGTTGTGCAAAGAGAAAGCTATACATCATTTATATGTAGAGATGTCACGAGTTCTGAGCCCGAGCTCATCTCAGATGGTCCAAAATGGACATGTTAGCTGTAGTCAGATGAATCCACGTTTCAGCTTGTTTTTGGGAAAAATGGACATCGAGTTCTCAGTCCCAAAGACGAAAGGGACCATCCAGACTTTCATCAGCGACAGGTGCAAATGCAAACATCATTCATGGTATAGAGGTGCATTAGTGCAAACGGTATGGGTGACTCCAGATCTGTCTCTTATTGAAAATGTATGGCACATTATGAAAAGGAGAATCAGACAACAACGACCACAGACTGTTGAGCAGCTGTCTGTATCAGGCGAGTTTGGGCATAAATTCCATTTGCAAAACTGCAACAATTAGTATCCTCAATTCCCAAATGACTAAGAAGTGTAATTAAAAGGAAAGGTGATGTGACACAGTGGTAAACATGCTCCTGTCCCAACTTTTTTTTTGGAGTGTTGCAGCTGTCAAAATTAAATGTCATGTGAAAACATTGAAGAGAATCTTTTCTTTGTACTTTTGTTAATTCTTTAACCTTTATTTAACTCACAAATCACAGATTCTTGAATTTATTGCGCATAATATATATATATATATACACTGTATATGTATACGTGTGTGTGTATATATATATGTGTGTGTGTGTATGTATATATATATATATATATATATATTTTTATTATGCAATAAATTCAAGAATCTGTAATTTGTTAATTTTTTGTAAAACAAAAAACCATAACGATGTTAATTTAATATCAAAATGTTTGTAAACAAGCTGCTTTGCAATAATTACGTAATATATTTTGGAAAAAAAAAACTGAAAATCACTGCTTTACGCTCAGTTTTTGTTTTTGTTTTCCCCATTTCATTTGTGTTTTGAGTTTTGTCCTTGTCAGCTATCCATGTTTTCAGTTTATACATGAACATCAGAGCTCAAAAAATGAATATACCTTTATTTCAAGTGGAGAAATGACAATCATAATGTTTGCCAATTTGGTTTTCTTTTTATGTCTTTTAAAAAAAATTAATCTGCATTTACAGGTTTGTGGGGCATTTTAAGTCTCGTAAGGAGCGGGAGGCAGAGTTGGGGGCTAAAGCCATGGAGTTCACTAATGTGTACATTAAGAACTTTGGTGAAGATATTGACAGTGAGAAACTGAAGAGCATCTTCACTGAATTTGGTAAACAATTTTGTAAAGGGTTTTTTAATCACTGTCTTCAGGGGCCACATGCATAAAGCCACTCAGAGTAAAATTTTAGTTTTAAATGTGTCAAAAGTCTAAGAATGACATAATTTTAGTCTTAAAGGGTTAATTCACTCCAAAATGAAATTTCTCATTACATACTCACCCTCATGTCGTCCCAAACCCATAAGACCTTCGTTCATCTTCAGAACACAAATTAAGATATTTTTGATGAAATTCGAGGGTTTCTGAACCACACAACATCAACAGAAATGTTATTGCACCTTTTGAGGTCCAGAAAGGTAGTAAAGACGTTGTTAAAATAGTCAACGTGACTACAGTGGTTCAACCTGCACTGTTCACTACATCAGCTGCGTATGACAACAGTTCAAATTGTTAAATAAAGTCATTATTTTTGTTTTGTTTTTGCACACTTGCATTCTTGTCGCTTCATAACATTAAGGTTGAACCACTGTAGTCACATGGACTATTTTAACTATGTCTTTAATACCTTTAAATATATACATTTGAGAGAAGAACAAAACACTAAACTTCTGACAAAATTATTTGGCAAAAAAGCTACAGTTTTTATTTTACCATGCAAAACAAATGCATAGAAAAACAAAAAGCTCACAGGAAAAAACACACACTGACTGCAACATAATCGGTTATTAATGTTTTGTTGGTTCTCTCTTGTTTTGCATGTTCATAATTTCTTTGCATGACACCATGGCCAAAAATTATGTCTGCACAATTTGGCATGTTTCATTGCTTTATCACAAATAAAAAAATTTACTCCAAGCAAAACTATGCAGTATGCTTACAAAATCTTTAACAAATTTTGAATAATATTTGGGTAAAGAGTGAAGATGTTGATTTTCCTAGGCCAGACCAACACTTTTGTCCAATACTGTACGGCAGTTCATTGACTTTTCATTTCTTCAAACCCTGTGGCAAAAGTAAGCTGTTTTTATGAGGATTTCAGGCTTCCCTGAGTTGTTGAAGCCATTTATGGAACTCATGTTCACATCATTGCTCCAACTGTAGTTTAAAAATAGTTTAAAAATCAATTTAAATAATAAAATAAATGTTCCAGTGAATTAATTAAATTACTTTATTATAATTACATTAAATGGTTAGTGTCATGCTGCCGTGACTACCATTCCAAGCTTACTCTTGGCTAATTCAGAGGTTGAGGGTGGCCATATTTTGGTTGACATCATTGTAGTCCTTAGTTCACAACACTTAAGGGCCACTTCAGTTAGCACCTAATAGTCCATCTTAGACTTTGCTAAAAGTTTTTATAAATGGCTCTTACACAAGTCCTACTTTTTTGACACTAAAGTCAAAGTTTAAGTCTATTCTTTAAGAGCATTTTTGAGAAGTTTTATATATATGGTCCCAGACCACAATACAGAGGCAAGCACTTTTCATAAAGAATATAGATTCTGTATCTCTTACTTGAAGTTGGCTCTGGTTCACAGGTAAGACCCTTAGTGTCTGTGTGATGACTGATGAAAGGGGACACTCTCGTGGCTTTGGATTTGTCAACTTTGAAAACCACAGAGATGCCAGGAGGGTAATTCAACAAATTGTTACATGGTACGTGTTAGTAGCCCAGATATATGGAAACTGAAGTCTTTCCTTCTCTTTGTGGTAGGCAGTAACTGAAATGAATGGCAAAGAGCTGAATGGCAGGGTCCTGTATGTGGGTAGAGCTCAGAAAAGACTGGAGAGGCAGGGAGAACTCAAACGCAAGTTTGAGCAAATAAAGCAGGAGCGCATACAACGCTACCAGGTACACACACATGCTTACCTGCATGGTAACTTCTATAAATCTGCAAAGAGCCTGAATTGGATATCCTAATCATGTGAGAAGGATTTGCTTCTACTTAATTGTATGTTGATATTTAGGAATATGTTTTGATGCATGCATTGTTTTTCATTTTAGGGGGTTAATCTCTATGTAAAAAATCTAGATGACAGCATTGATGATGAGAAGTTGAGGAAAGAGTTTGCACCTTATGGAACCATCACTAGTGCAAAAGTAATGTAAAGCACACAATATTACATGTCTTTACTCACTTTTAACGAATATAACAGGACAAAGTATAGTAAAAATTCTTTGCAAGTAGAGTAAGAGTCTAATATAAAATTCTTAATCTAACATGAAGGTTATTAGTGTGCACTACCAATATGTGATGTCAATTGTAAAGATGCTCCTCCTTCCTTTTAAAGTCATCATGAAAACTTTTTTTTTTTTTTAAAAAAACATCGTGGCCTGTTGCACTAAGCTGATTTCAGTTGCTAGCCAGGTAAGCTTGAGATTAGTTTGAGTAAACACTGGTTTTTCGGGCTCATGAAGGTAGATTGTTTTTTTAGCGGTGTTCATTGCCATGGTAACTTACACTAAACAGCTAACCTGCTCTGGAGCTGGTTTTATTCTGGGTTATAGATTGCAAACCCAAACTAGACTAATCAGCTGTGAGTATAGTGACATGTATCTGATGCAATAAAGTCATTCCCCCGTATCTCTCGCTCCAAATTAAAGTAGTTTAGAGTGAAAGAAATTTAAAAACAAATTTGCTCATCTTTTGCTGCTAATTATTTATTATATTAATATAAATTATAATTATGTATAATGCATATAATATATTCATATAATTATATTAATCAAGCTTGTAAACAAATTAAGCTTGTGTATTCATTTGAGCTTTTTGTGAACCTATATAAATTATTAGGCCTATTTCTTTGATTTGCATGCATTCATATAGTCAGATATTTTCTCTTAATCTTAATCTTCAGACGAGAAGTGAATTGTGCTGGCTCTTTCGCGAGAAGTGAATCAAACTGATGCTGTGTGATTCACCATAGGTGTCACACTTTCAGGTGCACGTGCTTCAGAGTTAATCGCAAACTCTGGATCAAACCTGAGTTGACAGACTGTTTATGCCTAGTGTTGTGAGACCGCTGAACCTGATCTAAACCAGGTTGGATTTATCTGGATTTGTCAACTCTAAACCTACTCTGAAACTCAGTTTGTTCACCTAGCTTCATGCAACAGGCCTCTGGAATTTCCTATTAATCCAGAAAAATTGCATCTTTGCACAGCTATTTAGGCATTATTTTCACAAACTCACAATCATTCTAGCTCAATTCTGTTATGTAATATCACAGTGAATACCCACTTTAAAAAAATATATATATATTACATGCAGATGGCAGTACTTATTGAGAAAAAGGGAAACTTTCTCACATTTATGCATTTTTTACATTGGGATCAATACATCTATCATTTATTTCATTGGGTTTTTTTTTTTATGTTTGGGATAGGTGATGACAGATGGTGGCCACAGTAGGGGCTTTGGCTTTGTGTGTTTTTCCTCTCCTGAAGAGGCCACAAAGGCAGTGACTGAGATGAACGGCCGTATTGTTAGCACTAAACCACTTTACGTGGCTCTTGCCCAGAGAAAAGAGGAGCGAAAGGCCATTCTCACCAATCAGTACATGCAGAGACTAGCCAGCATTCGAGCCATCCCCAGTCCTGCAATACCCACCACCTACCAGCAGAGCTCCGGTTACTACATGACCTCTGTGCCACAAGTAGGTGGAAGGGTTTATATGCATGTGTGGTTTTGCATGATGATTGCAGTATCTGCATTACTTATGCTGTGTGAACTTGCATATCTGCTTGTCTAGCATCAGGTTCGCTCTATATACAACACTGTACCAAACCTGCGGCCTGTGCCTCGCTGGACAGCTCATGCTCCTAGGACACAAGGTAAAAGTCTATTCAACATCAATATGAAGTCAGTTACTAAATTTCAATACTTTAAAAGGGGAGTATAATGCTATTTCATGTATTGACTTATTTACACTGTTAAAGAGTTGGATTCTCATGCTAAACATGGCCAAAGTTTCAAAACACGAGTTGGATGTATGACGGAGTATTTCTGTGCCAAATATACTCTTCCAAATCCTCAAACTTCCCAATCTTTTTTCGAGTATGGGCCTTTGTAACGTCCTAAAGGTCGGAATTCCTTGTACGGGCACTTCTCCCGGAAGCGCGCACACGCACACAACGACCAGAGCAAGAGAGCAAGAGCATGCCCATCAACGCGCGTTCGGATTTACGGAAGTCGTCGGCAGCCCTGCACAGGACTTGCTCAAGAAAGATTTATCACTTTGTTTTTAGACCACGAAATCAACATTATCACCAAAGAAGTGTGTTTTTCGTTGTGAGGGAAGGATAACCTTGCTTCCCAAAGAACCCAGTGTTAAGTGGAGCTGAGAGATTTGTGCTCACGCATTACGTTGATGCGCTCTCGATATTTGTTATTAAAATAATCATAGAAACTGATAGTTGCAATCACTTTTTTTATTGGTTAAAATGAATGGAGAATATCGCGTGTTTTTCCGTGGCTGCTCGAGCCCTCAGGATAGGCGCTTATGGTTTTATAAACAAGGCCCAGTTCTACGCTGGATTTACAGATCGTTTGAAACGGAGCGGTCACAGCGATAATCGCAGGTGGTGAGTAAAACTGCTTCAAATGTTTTATTGGCAATAGGCGCCTAAGTGCATATAATGTAAACAACACGAACGTAGTGAATTCATAAATTTATCATTCACTATACGCTATATTCATTATAGTGATTCAAAAGTTATCCAGGGATAATGCGATGGTGTATTTTTTGTGTGTGTGTGTTTAAATAAATTTGTTTAGCTGACCATTTATGGCTTGCAGATGATCGCTACGCAAAAGCTGCATGTGCTCGTCACTCTTTAGATCCACTCACACGGCACGCCTCCAGGCACTCGGCTGTTTTCGAAAAGACTCGGTACAGCGTATGTATCTTTTATAAATATGATAAAACTAAAGACTTTTTGGAGATATGAAGGATGCACTACTACTCTATAGGTACTCAAGATTAACATGAGATTGGCAGAAACTGTGTGTGATACCCCCGCTTTTAATGATTTAAAAATGAAACCCATCTGACAATACAGATTTAATTCAGTTAAATGCAAACAACCCATCTGACAATGCAATTCAGCACAAGCCATACTGCTACAGAGTTCACGATTTCTCAAAGGTTCAAATCAAAGGTTTGAGGTTAGATTACTTTTGTGCTAACCCTTATTTGATGTCACACATATTGTAGGATAATCTTGTACTATTTTGACAGATACAAAGAGAAAATATATTCCAGAAAATATATTCTATTCACCAACAAGATCCTCAACAGATTCTTTTTAAAGTGCAATGTATGGACAGTTAATACTTCAAAATACTAACACTAATGTACCTGTTAGTGTTTGCTGATAATAACACTGAATAAAACAAAATCACATCTTATGATTTTAAAAAATATATACTTAAAATTAAGTAAATTTAGAAAACGGCAACATTACCAAAAAAAAAAAAAAAATTCTTGTTGCTGATTTCTGTGCACGATTCCACACCCCTCCCCCTCACCGCCGGAAAAACTCGAAGAATCACGAACGTATACAAGCGGCAGGTTTATTATGAAAAAATGCATCTTGATCACCAAATATTATAATGACTTCTGAAAGATCATGGGACACTGAAGACTTGAAGTGGCCATCACAGGCATAAAATTGCATTTTAAAATATACTTAATAGAAAGCTTATTTTTAAAGCGTAATATTTCAAAACATTGTTTTATATTTCAGACATTGTTTCTTAAACCCTAAACCCTTTAAGTCTGTAAACCCTTACAGTTAGCTTTGTACTCAAATACATTTCTTTACAAGATTTTTTTAATTAATGGTGAATAATAAAATGCCATTTGACATCCCGTGTGCATTTGAATTCCTTCAGTACTGTTCATAAAGCATCCCATGATGCAGTTGTTTATCCAGTTATCCAGAGGTTATTAAAGGGTACATAACACACACAGTTTCGGCCAATCATGTTAATCTTGAGTACCTATAGAGTAGTATAGCATCCTTCATATCTCCGGAAAGTCTTTAGCTTTATCAGATTTATAAAAGAAAGATATGCTGTACCGAGTCTTTCCGAAAACAGCCGAGCTCCTTGAGGCGTGCCGTGGGCAAAGCTAAAGAGTGACGAGCACACGCAGCTTTTGCGTGGCGAAGCTATCAATGGTCAGCTAAACAAATGTATTTAAACACTCACAATACACCATCGCATTATCCCTGGGTAACTTTTGATTCATTATACGTTTGTGTTTACATTATATGCACTTACGTGCCGACTGCCAACAAAACAGACATTTGATGCAGTTTTACTTACCACCTCATAGTTAATTTGAGGTGATTTCTGTGGTTATTTTAATGACAAATGTCGAGAGCGCATCAATGTAATGCGTGAACACATCTCTCAGCTCCACTTAACGCTGGGTTCTTTGGGAAGGAAAGTTATCTTTCCCTCACAACCAAAAACACACTTCTTTGGTGACATTGTTGATTTTCATGGTTTAAAAACAAAGTGATAAATTCTTTCTCGAGCAAGTCCTGTGCAGCGCTGCCGTTGACTTCCGTAACCCGAACGAAGCATGTTGATAGGCGTGCTCTTGCTCTCTCGCTCTGGTTGATGTGTGCGCGCGCTCTTCCGGGAGAAGTGCCCATACAAGGAATTCCACCCTTTATTACGTAATATAGGGCCATACTCGAAAAAACTCTCCAAAACATGTAGGAAATCTGAAGGAGTGTATTTGGCACAGAAATACTCCGTCCAACTCCTTTTTTTGAAACTTTGGCCATGTTTAGCAAGAGAATCCAACTCTTTAACAGTGCAAATAAGTCAGAATTCATGAAATGGCATTAGATGTGTCTTTGAAATGGCATTAGATGTGTCTTTAATGTGGAATACATTAAAGACACAAATATTTGTCTCTTTCACTTTTTGTTTACGGCCGCCTTGTGTGCTTACTATGGAGAATTATTATTGGAGCATCTATTCTATGAGTGATACTATGATCAAATACTTTATTTTTATTTTTATTTTATTTTATTTTTTTTTACTGCTTAGTCTGCATTTATGTTCAGTGTTCTTTGTGTATTTGGATGAGTTAATGTCTTTTTGGCTGTTCTAGCTCCATTTACAGCTCAGTTTGTGAGGCAAGCAGTGCCACGCAGGCCCTCCACTACCATCAGCACAGTCCGTCAGGCCTCCACCCAGGTTCCTCACATTGTTAACAACACCCAGCGAATGGGTAAGTGTGTGTGTGTGTGTGTGTGTGTGTGTGTGTGTCAAGTCAAGTCACCTTTATTTATATAGCGCTTTTTACAATGTAGATTGTGTCAAAGCAGCTTTACATTGATAACTGGTACATTATTTGGCTGCACAGCAGCTCTTAAAGAATAGTGTCAATGCAGGTAGATCAAAGCACTGTTGAATATCAAATGTCAAGTCAAATATCAAGTGTCCCCAACTAAGCAAGCCAAAAGGCGACAGCGGCAAGGAACCCAAACTCCATCAGGTGACATCAGGTGGCAGACAAGTGGCAAATAGGTGTTTAAATGGAGAAAAAAACCTTGGGAGAAACCAGGCTTAGTCGGGGGGCCAGTTCTCCTCTGGCCAACAGTGCTTTGTTACGATTCAGGTTGCCATCGTAAGTCCAATAGGATCGCAGCATTCAAAGTATTTATTCCAGTTCCATCCAATTGAGGATCGTATTCATCACGCCGGTATGGACGGTTGTTGAGGAACTGTGTCGTGGCTGTCGTGTCGATGAGGCCCTCACAGTGGATGATCTAGTTGACTCAATCTCTGCTGATACTTCAGGGCTGCGTTGTGGTCGTGTCAAGGCGCAGGTCCTCGGTCTCACCTGGATACGGCCCGGATCCGGTTGACTACGGTGAACCTCGGGATAACCAGAAAGACTAATGTTAGCGTAGATGCCATTCTTCTTCTGATGTAACGAGTACATCATGTGTTATAGGAAGTGTTCCCGGTTCCGGCTGACCTAATTTATGCAGCCTAATAATCCTTTAACGGATTTGAAAATATAAATTGGTAATGTGTTATGTGTATGCCAGGTTAAAGAAATGCGTTTTTAGTCTAGATTTAAACTGACAGAGTGTGTCTGCTTCCCGAACAATGCTAGGAAGATTGTTCCAGAGTTTAGGTGCCAAATAGAAGGATCTACCGCCTGCGGTTGATTTTGATATTCTAGGTATTATCAGCTGGCCTGAATTCTGAGATCGCAATAGACGTGAAGGACTATAATGAATTAAGAGCTCGCTCAGGTACTGGGGAGCTAAACCATTTAGTGCTTTGTAAGTAATTAGCAAGATTTTAAAATCTATACGATGTTTAACAGGAAGCCAATGCAGTGTTGACAGAACCGGGCTAATATGATCATACTTCCTAGTTCTAGTAAGAACTCTAGCTGCTGCATTTTGTACGAGCTGTAGTTTATTTATCAGGCGAGCAGAACAACCACCCAGTAAAGCGTTACAGTAATCTAGCCTTGAGGTCATGAACGCATGAACTAACTGTTCTGCATTTTTCATTGAGAGCATATGTCGTAGTTTAGATATATTTTTAAGATGGAAGAATGCGGTTTTACAGATGCTAGTAACATGGCCTTCAAATGAAAGATTGGTATCAAAGAGCACACCCAGGTTCCTAACTGACGACGAAGACTTAACAGAGCAGCCATCAAGTGTTAGACAGTATTCTAGGTTATTACATGAAGTTTTTGGCCCAAAAATTAGAATCTGTTTTTTCCGAATTTAGTAGTAGGAAATTAATGGTCATCCAATTTTTTATATCAGCTATGCATTCCGTTAATTCTGTGAATTGGTAAGTTTCGTCAGGGCGCGAAGAAATATAGAGCTGAGTATCATCAGCGTAACAGTGAAAACTAACGCCATGCTTCCTAATGATATCTCCCAAGGGTAGCATGTACAGAGTGAAAAGCAACGGTCCTAGTACTGAGCCTTGCGGTACTCCATATTGAACTTGTGATCGATATGACATCTCTTCGTTTACTACTACAAACTGATAACGGTCAGATAAGTATGATTTGAACCATGACAATGCAATTCCACTAATGCCAACATAATTTTCGAGTCTATTTAAAAGAATATTGTGATCAATAGTGTCAAATGCAGCACTAAGATCCAGTAACACTAATAGAGAGATACAACCACGATCTGATGATAAGAGCAAATCATTAGTAACTCTAATGAGGGCAGTCTCAGTACTATGGTACGGTCTAAATCCTGACTGGAAATCCTCACAGATACTATTTCTTTCTAAAAAGGAACATAGTTGTGATGATACTGCCTTTTCTAGTATTTTTGACAGAAAAGTGAGATTTGAGATCGGCCTGTAATTGACTAATTCTCTAGGATCAAGTTGTGGTTTTTTAATAAGAGGTTTAATAATAGCCAGCTTAAAAGTTTTTGGTACATGTCCTAGTGATAAAGATGAATTGACGATATTAAGAAGAGGATCTATAACCTCTGGAAGCATTTCTTTCAATAGCTTAGTCGGTATAGGGTCTAACATACATGTTGTTGATTTTGATGATTTAACAAGTTTAGACAATTCTTCCTCTCCTAAAGCAGTAAATGAATTGAATTTTTCCTCAGGGACACTACAATGCACTATCTGACGCGATACTGTAGTAGACGGTTGCATGGTTATAATTTTTTCTCTAATATTATCAATCTTGCAAGTAAAGAAGTTCATAAAGTCATTACTGCTGTGCTCTTTGGAAACATCAGAAGTTGAAGCTTTATTTCTTGTTAATTTAGCCACTGTATCAAATAAATACCTAGGGTTGTGTTTATTTTCTTCTAAAAGTTTTGAAAAATAGGCAGATCTAGCAGATTTTAGGGCCTTTCTGTACTCAATCATTCTCTCTCTCCACAAAATGCGAAATACTTCTAGTTTTGTTTTCTTCCAGCTGCGCTCCATTTTCCTGGCTGCTAACTTTAGGGCCCGAGTGTGCTCATTATACCATGGCATTGGATTAATTTCCTTAATCTTTTTTAAGCGCAAAGGAGCAACTGAGTCTAATGTGCTGGAAAAGACAGAGGCAATAGTTTCTGTTGCAACATCGAGGTCTTCTAAGCTTTCTGGTATGCTAAGGCGATGAAACTGATCAGGAAGATTATTTATAAAGCGATCTTTAGTGGTAGAAGTGATGGTTCTACCATATTTATGGCATGGAGGCAGTTTAGCCGCCTTGACTAAATGTAGTATGCACGAGACTAGATAATGATCAGAGATGTCATCGCTCTGCTGCAGAATTTCAACAGCATCAATATCAATTCCATGTGACAATATTAGATCTAAAGTATGATTACGACAATGAGTGGGTCCTGACACGTGTTGTCTAACACCAATAGAGTTTAGAATATCTGCAAATGCCAATCCTAATGTGTCTTTTTTATTATCTACATGGATATTAAAATCACCAACAACAAGGACTTTATCTGCAGCTAGTACTAACTCCGATAGAAAGTCAGCAAATTCTTTGATAAAGTCTGTATGGTGTCCTGGTGGCCTGTATACAGTAGCCAGCACAAATGTCAACTTACATGTTACGTAAAGTACCATCACTTCGAAGGAATTATATTTGAAAGACTTCTGACTAATACTGTAAGTATTACTATAGATTACAGCAACACCACCGCCTTTGCCTTTCTCACGGGCATTGTGTCGATAATCATAACCTTGAGGACTAGACTCATTTAAAGTAATGTAATCATCCGGTTTTAGCCAAGTTTCTGTCAAACACAGCACATCTAGATTATTATCTTTGATAATATCATTAACAATAAGTGATTTTGAAGAAAGGGATCTAATATTTAACAACCCGAGTTTTATCATTTGTGTAGCATTATTATCTCTATTTTTTATTTGTTGAACATCAATTAAATTTTTACCATTAAATGGGTTTGGAAGTTTTTTGTTTTTACTAATTCGGGGTACAGACACAGTCTCTATTTGAAAATATCTAGGTGTAAGAGTTTCTATGTGTTGGGAGTTATCTGAATTATCTGACTTCTGTAACGTGAGGCAGCTAGCAGACGGTCGGTTTAGCCAGTATGTCTGCTTCCTGACCTGGGCCCCAGTTTGTCATGTTTCAGCTCTAAGACTATGTGCCATATTACTAGAGAGAAGAGCAGCACCATCCCGGGAGGGATGAATACCATCTCTTTTCAACAGGTCAGGTCTGCCCCAAAAACTTTTCCAATTGTCTATGAAATCTATATTATTTTGCGGACACCACTTAGACAGCCAGCCATTGAGTGATGATAATCTGCTAACTATCTCATCACTCCGACGAACAGGAAGGGGGCCAGAGCAAATTACTTCTCCTGACATTGTACTTGCGAGTTCACACACCTCTTTAATGTTAATTTTAGTGATCTCTGACTGGCGAAGTCGAACATCATTAGTGCCGACGTGAATAATAATCTTAGAGTATTTACGATTAGCATTAGCCAGCACTTTTAAATTTGCTTTGATGTCAGGTGCTCTGGCTCCCGGCAAACATGTGACTAAGGTGGCTGGTGTCTCTATTTTCACGTTCCGTGTAATAGAATCGCCAATAACTAGGGCACTTTCAACAGGATTCTCAGTGGGTGCGTCACTGAGTGGGGAGAACCTGTTTGATGTTCTTATTGGAACGGAAGAGTGGTGTTTTCCGCGGCTATGCCGCCTCACAGTTACCCAAGTGCCCTGCTGCGCGGGCTCTACAGCCGGAACCGAACAATGTACAGAGTTCACTAAGCTAGTCGCATCCAAAACAGTATCTGAAGCCCTTGCATTCTTACTATCCTCGATTAAAGTTTGGATGCGTGTCTCTAATTCTGAGATTCTCTCTGTCAGCCTGACTATTTCCCTACATTTATGACATGTAAATCCCTCGTCGCTGACAGAGAGAGCTATGGTGAACATGTGGCAAATGCAACAGGTAGCAATGCTGGGAGAGGATGACATGACTCACCGTGTTTGTAGACTGATCCGACTTACCACAGCTGTTTGAAGAACGCGTTGAAAAAGGAGCGCGCGAGAGACTGTTAACAAGTTAACAAGCTAGCGCTGCAAATGCAAACGCGTTGTAACAGCGATTTAGATTCAAAGATTACAAGCTAGCGACGTCAGATTAGTGTGGTAGGCAATATTACATATAAGGTAATAAAAAATAATAATAAAGTAAAATAAGCAACAATGAATAAAAGTAAGAGATTCAAAACAAAGCTATACGGAGTTACAGACGCAAACCAATCTGAGCAGCGAGGCAGACAGGAGCAATCGAGCAATCTTGTGACAAATCGAGCAATCTTGTGACAAATGTGTGTGTGTGTGTGTGTTTAACCTATATGTGGTGTCCAAATGTCCTTAAAAGCTATACAGTGAGTAGAACTGAGTAAAATGGATATGGAATAATGTTTTATGTTAAAAAAAATCATTATCTCAGAATATAAACAATAAGTCAATATAAAGTCCCCACAAAGAACGAAGATACAAAAACAAACGTGTATGCAGGTGTTTTTTTTTTTTTTGTTTTTTTTTTTTTAAAATGGGAAATAGGACTTTGTGTATGGATCTCTGTCACCTTTGGTACATATATGCATTTAATCTAATAAGCTGGAGTTGATGGATGTTAGTGTCAATGTGCAGTGTCTTTTCTTGTTGAATGTGCCCGTTTCTCTCTTAACTTAGCCAATATTGGGACACAGACTGCTGGTGGGAGAACTGGAGCTGTAGTCAGAGGAGTCGGTCAATACAAGTACTCAGCAGGAGTCCGAAATGTGCAGCAGGTCATCAATGCTCCAGCTCCTGTTGTTCACCAGGTAAAATGAAGATGCACACCTGTATTCTCTCATTCCATATTCAAGCAGAACTCTGTTGTGAAGCGGAGCTTGTGTGGCACTTGCAAGTATTATTTGAGCTCAGAGCTACTTAGGGACCGTTCGCACACGATTGTGAGATGGAGTGGAACGGAGTGGAACAGAATGTGATGGATCTTATCTTTTAGGGAGCACACGATGGCCCTAAAATGCAGGGTAGTGCCTCCCAAACCCCAATGGGGTCTCCTGTGGGGTTGAGGGATGCTTGTACTGTTAAAATTAAAGAAATTGCTGAATTCAACACAATCAGGGGGGCAGGCCTGAGAGGCGGACCTGGCAGGGTGTTTGAGGCTTGCATAAGCAGCCATGTGCTTTCTGAAGCATGACACATGCATATTAAGTAGCCATGTGCTATTGTTATAATATATGTATATTAAAATATAAAATGTATATAAAAATACATACAATATTTTAAATTATATTAAATTAAATATTATATTTAAATATGTAAATATTGTATACTGTATGGAATATTCTATATTACATTAAAAATACAATATTTTAATTAAAATACTCAATATTTGAAATTGTATATTTATATTACATAAAAAATATTAAATACTCTCTTTGGTATTGTATATTTATATTAACTTTATAAATATTTATATTAAAAATAAAAAGAAATATAGAAAATAAACAAAAAAAACTTCTATCTATCTATATAATTTATAATACACACACACACACACACACACACACACACACACATATATATATATATATACATAAATATATATACATATATATATATATATATATATATATATAGAGTTTATTTTACATTAGATTAATTTAGACTGTTACACATGTAGACTATTATAAGGAGTCCCTAAAGGGACCTTTGCAAAAAAAGATGCACTGTTATTTGCAGGCAGGGAGTCAGAGCCAAATATGTATTGTGAACAAATTTTTTTAAATACATCACAAACACATAACTAAACTAACAAACACATACACACAAATCACACATACATAGGTAAAATGAAAAGTGACAGAGTGAAACTGAAAGTGGGAACAGGAAAAGAGTCATTATACCAGGAAAGAACCATGAGTTTCTCACTACAAAGCTCCTTTGTTAACAACTTTAACTAACCAGCAGCAATTTAGTATATCGTTCGATACTTGCATTATGCCTCAGCTGCTTGAAGAGTGTCCGAATATAATTGCAGTAGAAAGTCCTGAGAGTTCGCTCCGATGGTGCTGAAGTTGCAATTGATTTCTTCTGCGTTGAATGAAGAAAAAATGGCAAACTTGCGTGGTTGGTTTGACTCTTAGTGGGGAAAGAGTCTTCTCTCTCTTCTAGGTAAACACATGGCTGGGGTGCAGGTTTAGGCCTACAGGCCTTGGCCTGAGAGGCCACAAAGCAGGAGATGTCTTGAGACAGTCGAAGAAGCAAGAGGGGGGCGGTCACATTGACAGTGCCCTTTTAAAGTCTGGGAGAAGTCACACCTCTTAGGGTTGACCTGACCAATGAGATAGGTGGAATTTCCGAGCGGGAAATTCCTCTGTGGGGGCGTTTTACGGATCTTTCTGTTGGCCTGATTAAAATGGGCCTGGTGGGTTTGTCTATTTATACTCTGATTAATACAACAAAGGCACACTGCATTCTATGAGGAGGTGACATACGTGAAAGTGTGAGTCGTTAAATGAGCATTAATTTGATAGGAGACACTATATCGTGTCTCCTATCAAATTAATGCTCATTTAACGACTCACACTTTCACGAGTCGGGTTACTTTAGGGTTACTTTAACTAGCAGTTCCTTCATAAGATATACATAAAATGAAAATGCAATGCAAGAGACACTTTACAAGACAGTTAAAATCATAAGCAGAATGTCCTGTGATGCATGTTCATTTACAGATCAGTTCATCTATAAATGAAGGCAGAAGAGTCTGTTTTGAGGGCTATGGGTTTTTTCCTATGGCCTTTGCTTTTCCACATGGCTGGGAGGGTAATAAACCGCCTTATCAGTTGGTATCCATGGTTACTGAGGCCCTTGCACAAGTTGGTCCTTTGGGGGATGGGTTCGCAGACCCCAGAGTGAGTTTTAAAGATTATTTGTTAAATATGACAAATTATTGTCTGATTTGTCTCAGTCATTACATAAGCTCCATATATGGTTATTTCGGGGAGGAGATGGGGTGGAGATGCATGTATGAACAATCTTCCGCTGACTGGGTTTTTGCGCAGGTTCTGGCATACGCATTTATAAATCTGAAAATTTTTGGATTAAATCTGTGGTAAGTTTCATACATGAGGCCTCTGGTCCAGAAGCCTGATGCTCATGGTGTCTGTTCCCCCCATGAAGTCCTTAAACAGCCTCTCAATGAGCTGCTTAGTCTCCTGGGCCCCATGAGTGCGATGGCGACGGCAATGCCTTGACAGCTCCTTGGTGGTGGTGTGGCAGCCTGTCCACTGCTTAGGCTACTTTAGCTGTTCCACATCCAAACATCCCACTCAAGGATGCGAGTGGAGAGGTGTTTCATGAAGAGGCTTTATATCGGGTGGCTGTCTGTGTTCACTCCTACTGAGAACCACCGCATAAAGTACCACAAATACAGCCTGATAACCAGCTGGTTCCACTCTGCGAATATTGTGGCTGCCTTGCCTTTATCCGTGGCAGAGCAGCAGTCCCAGTCCACGTAAGGACTTTTGGAGGAGATTCTCCAGCTCTGCGGTAGCGCTCCACAAGTCCAGAGCACATGGGAAGCAGGCCTCTCCCTCTGTGAAGGCAACACATAAGGACCTGCCCAAATTCACTGCCCACATCTGTGACCATAGGTGCTGATGAAAAACACAAGATATTATCCATTCATTTTTTCCAATCAAAAAAACGATTGAGATTCGGAAACCTCTCTGATTAGTGGATCTCACATCGGGTCCCAGCGAGGCGTAAATGCACACGATTCTATCGTTATATTTAGCATTACAATATAACCTGACACAAAAGCTTGTGCTTTGTTTTTTGCACAATGATAAATTGCATTTTACGTAACTCCAAAATCATCCGGTATATCAGCAAGAGAGAGACTCGGGACAACACTCATGGAAAATGTGTTTTAGTTTGGTTGGTAATCATAAGTGGTGGGTGAACCAGGATAAGGAGATGCGCTTCCCCTTAAAAACAAATTTCCTTATAGTTTCAATTTACATGCCGTCAAACAACCTTCACATCCCAGCATAAACATTCCTGATAAATTTATTAAAGTGTCTACGTTCACAAACCACTGTTAAATTTAACAGAAAAACAACCATACTGTATGAGGGATTTAGCATGGCAAAAAGTGCATGAAGAACACTCCCTTTATAATCGCAATGAGCTAAGATGAGTGACAACTTCTGATCTCACAGCATTCTCTTATAATAAATGAAGCTGACTGCACAATGAATCTCTTATTTACATAATGTCTACACTTAGTTTGTTATAATGAGAGGATTTGCGAACGTGCGGAACTCGGAATACCCTCACCGCTCAAAACACTGATTACCGTCACCGCTCAAAACACTGGAGTTCCTACTAACATAAACACCCCTAATTGGCCCTTGCATTAAAAAAATAACAGGTATGTTTGTAATTGGCTATATTGCTCAACACGGCAGAAATAGAATCCTTTGATGTTCTCCAGACTGCAAACACAGATGTGTACTGGATCGTTTGCCAAATTTGTTTCGCCAATATCCTATTACAGAGAAAACTGATCCTAGACTAGCACTAGCTGGCATTAGAAGCAGCAGCAGGCAGTGGTTTGAGTGAGAGAATTCCACGCTAGTCTCAAGTCTGTGCCCAGGGGAAGGCTACGCCTTGCCCAGCCTTACACACGTTCTGCCTATGTTGGTAATGTATTTGCAGTCCGTGCTTTTCTCTTCGCAAGACATGAATAAATATTGTAAAATGAATTAATCAAGTGCACCATCACGTGGAGATAAATTTGTGTCACCTTGCTTAGCCCAGTTATCGTTTGATCATGGAAACAGAGGTGAATAAAAATGTTTATTTTTGGTTTGTAATTTAATGACACTAGAAAGTTTCCAATAAACAAAAATAAGATGTAGGTGCATTTGTTATCAGGGAATATTGGGGGTGGGGGGTGGTATGGAGTGTGGGCAACCACAGGCAGCTGTTTCAGCAGCCTCACCAGCGAGCTTCTTAGTGACCTGGAATAGGATTTTTTTAAAATAGTATTAATATGGAAAGCCGATGTAGCATGCGTCTGTGTGGCATATCTATACTAATAGTGAAGTTGTCAGTTTTTGTCCTCATACCTTTTTTTTTTTTTTTTTTTTTTTTGAGTCTTTAGAATGGAGCCATAGATGGAGATCACCCTGGCCTTTAGTTCCGGGAGCCATGTCAGTACATCTTTAGCATATACTGACAGCAAAGAAAGCCATGTTAGCTGGCATGACCAGAAGGTGTAGTACACCTCCTACCATACTGTTTCCAAAACCATCCATCTGAAGACTAGTAATACATAATAATAAAACAGGTTATGTAATGTACAAAAGAACAGTATTCTTAAACCACAAATTTAGATCCACAAAAGAATAGGTAATGCTATCCTGGAACATCTACATGTGCAGCAAGTATATCTTCAGATGGTTCCTCTGCAAGCTGAGCTGGAGGAGGCCACTGTTATATCAGGATGAACGGTGTTAATAATTAGTCAAGTCAACCTTATTTATGTATAAAATACAGATTGTTTTAAAGTAACTTCACAGTAATAAATGGGGAAATAACAAAATCATTGCTGCAAACTTCATCAGATTTGATATGAGATTCAAATTCTGCTGTGAAGCAGCTTTAAAGACAATGGTGTCATTAATAAGCTCAAGTCAGCTGAATTACAAGACAAAATCCAAAAACAAACAAATGAAAAGTGATTCATGCCTGGAGGCGCTTATTCCGGCGTCTTCTCAGCATCTCTTCTTCTCATGTACTTCTGCAGAGCATCCATCTTGGTACCCCGTCTGGCTGTGTGCTTCCTCACCAAATTGATGAAGATTAAATGGAGGGATATACACAATTAACTCAAGCCCCAACATAACGCATTTTTTACTGCCTGCTTCCTCAGTTAGACATGTAAACCAAACCCTTTTTTGTCCCAATCTATTGCCATGTACAGATTCTTAAAGGACATGCTGGCCAAGTTGCTGAAACTGGTGCTGGTGTGCCAGAGCCCCCTCTAACCTAGCACTCCCTGATGGCTGCCATCACCTCAGTAAACAGCATATGTGTATCAGCATATCTGAGAAAGGCATCCTTGTTCCTCAAAACAGCAGACTGGTTGGTGTACACTCCCTCACGCTTCCGTTGATGGGCAGCCACCATGGCTGCGTACCCAATGTCATTGGACAGCAACCATTTAAATGGTACTAGCCAAACTGCAGGGCACTTTCACTCAGCACAAGCTGGTGATTTGATGCATCACCACCTGCTGCTGCCATACAAGCAATGGCCTCCTCCTTCACACTTGTAGCAGGCCATAACAGACCCGGGGTGGGCTTAAGGGTGAGCTCACCAGTGGGGCCCACTCTATGGAACTGAGCATTGAAATCCATTTTCTACATGACGAGGAGATGAAAACAAACCAAATCAAAATCTCTTTGTCTTAAAAAAGAAAACACAGGTCATACAGCTACCTGTGAGTGTGAACAGATGTGAGTGTGTTACACCTGTGGGTGTAAAGTTCATGACCTTGCTAAACTTTGCTGGGTCATTTTCACACCTTGTTAACTGCACTCTTGCCAAATGTAACAGTACAAAACCAAACATTCAGAATATTGATGCATGCAAATATTAATAATACACATAGATAATCTCACAGCCTTGTGGAAAATTTACCATGTTTTTTTTACTACAGTAACTATAGGGTAGTATAGTATAGTAACTATGTCTTAAGATAATGTCATAACCATTGCTTTACTACGTTAATCATATTACCCATTATAGTTGGAGTAAAAGCTTGAGAATAATTATTGCGCAAATATTGTTGGTTTTTTTTAAAACCCACAATCAATGGCATTGCACAGTTTTACATGACGTCAGCCACTTAAGGCTCAAAACATTAGCATAGCATACAGGTGTTTGCTTTTACTTCTTCGAAGCAAAACTGTGCAGATTAAAGTGTTGATGATAGAGACCATATTGAAGGCACAGGTGATAATCTGAAAAACAAATTGCTGTCAAACTCACCAAAGCACTGTGTATACTATTGTCACACCTCCCCCACTTTGCAAAATGCGCTGGCTAGTGGTCCGGCCCACAGACCAATCAGGGCACATGTTTTTCGGAACTTCGAAAAGAACCTCTTGGCAGCTACACACCATGACCATATCGAGATGCATTCTAAGTGGAACATTGGTCCGACCAATGGCGAGCCAGAGGACTGGCCAATCAGAATGCAAGAAAAGTGGGACATCGGAAAAGAAGTGAAACCGAAGATCAGCTCGGAGGGAGCACAATGGATGACACAAATTCCATTTGAAGCATTCCTCATTTTTATACCTTTTTTTTTTTTTTTTTTTTTTTTTTTTTTTTTAAATAAACTTGGATTTTAAAAAAAAGTCCTGTAAAACACTGTAAAAGCTAAATATCAACAGAAAAGCAATAAAGTACTTTAGAAGTTTAGTTTTAGACCACAGCAATGTAATGATTCAACACTTAGGAGCATTTAAATAGTCAAGTCGGTATTGATTCATTCTGTTAAAAAAAAAAAAAAAAAAAAAAAAGTTATTAATGTTATTATTTAGTTATTAATGTAGTTCATTTATCTATACAGCAGCTCTGGAGAAAACAGTGACGTCATCGTCCAGTTCAGTTTGCATAGAATGGTGACAATGCAGGCAGATCAAAAACATTGTTGAATATGAAGTTGAATGTCAAGTGTACCCAACTAAGCAAGCCAGAGGCAACAGCGGCAAGGAACCCAAACTCCATCAGGTGACAAAAATGGAGAAAAAAAAAACCTTGAGAGAAACCAGGCTCAGTCGGGGGGCTAGTTCTCCTCTGGCCAACAACGAACAGTGCATGATTATGATTCAGGCAGAATTACGGGTCATAAGTCAGATTGGGATCGGAACAGTCAAAATATTAAATCCAGTTCCATCTGGTTGAGGATCAGATTCATCACAACGGTATGGTTAGTTGAGGATCTGTGCCACTGGCTGTTGTGTCGATGAGGCCTTTACAGGGGATAGTTTACACAATCTAGCTGACATTTCAGGGTTGCGGTGTGGTTGTGTCTAGGCGCAGGTCCTCCATCTGATCTGGATACGGCCCGGATCCGGCTGACTACGGTAAACCTCGGGATAAACAGAGAGACTAATATTAGCATAGATGCAATTCTTCTTATGATGTAATGAGTACATCGGGTGTTATAGGAAGTGCTCCCACTTCCGGCTGACCTAATTTATGCAGCCTAACAATCCTTTAACCGATGTGAAAATATAAATTGATAATGTGTTATGTATGCCATGTTAAAGAGATGTGTTTTTAGTCTAGATTTAAACTGACAGAGTATATCTGCTTCCCAAACAATGCTAGGAAGACTGTTCCAAATTTTAAGTGCCAAATAGGAAAAGGATCTACCACCTGCAGTTGATTTTGATATTCTAGATGCGTTAAGAGCTCGCTCAAGTACTGGGGAGCTAAACCATTTAGTGCATTGTAAATAATTAGCAAGATTTTACAAAAACTATACAGTTTAATAGGGAGCCAATGCAGTATTGATAGAACCAGGCTAAATAGGGAAATATCTACTGTATGTACTTGAAGTATAACGGTATTTCTTTTTCTTTAGATGGTCCAGAATACAGAGCCGGCAGTTCATGTGAGAGGCCAGGAACCCCTTACTGCCTCAATGCTGGCGGCTGCACCCTTAAAAGAGCAGAAACAACTCCTGGGTACTTTTATATACGCACGTGCACACACGCACGCACGCGCGTACACACACACACACACACACACACACACACACACACACACACACACACACACACACACACACACACGGTCACTTAAACATTAAAGGTTTGAAGATGTGTGCACTTTGAATCATTTTTATCTCACCTTAAACCAGTGATTGTGACTTGAAATAACAATACTCTTCAGTAGAGAGGGTATTACTAGAAATAGTACAGCAGCAGGGGTGTCCAATCCTGCTCCTGACGGGCCACTGTCCTGTAGAGTTTATGTCTAACCCCAATTAAACACCTGAACCAATGTAATCAAGTCCTTTAGGATTACTAGAAACTTCCAGGCAGGTATTTTGGGACAAGTTGAAGCTAAACTCTGCATGGATTTGGCCCTCCAGGACCAGGATTGTACACCCCTGTTAACTATATGAACAAACTACTCTCTTCTGTAGTACTGTAATATTTATACATTGAAAACAAATACATCCATCCCCTTTAGAGCAATACTGCTTAAAAAGTAAAGAAAAAGACTAGAGTGCTGCACTTTACAGTGTCTGACTATTTAGTGTAAAACGGCAGATAAAGTTATTGTATGGCTTCAAAAGACTTAGAATATAGCACACAAGTTCTACGTACTACATCTTATTATAATTAAATTAACTAAATTGTTTGCATCCCATACAGGTGAGCGGCTATATCCGCTTATCCAGGCTTTGCATCCTGCACTTGCAGGAAAGATCACAGGCATGCTGCTGGAGATTGACAACTCTGAACTTCTGCACATGCTTGAGTCTCCAGAGTCCCTGCACTCTAAGGTTCACCCACTCAAAAAAATTACTCAAGACCTGTAAAGATCAGTTTTTGTTCGATCATTGTGATAATTATTTTTTTTATTTTTTTTTTTTTGGTACTCTTTAGGTTGAAGAGGCAGTAGCAGTACTTCAGGCTCATCAAGCCAAGGAATTGTCTACTAAATGAGGAAGCTCTGTAAGGCAGGTAATCTGTTTAGTCTTCTATCTTAATATTTGGCCTTACTCATGTGCAATGCCAATTAGTAGCACATATGAGTGTCACACAAATGTTGACCATTTTTATTTTATTTTTTCAGGCATGCAGCTGAAGGTCTGTGAATGTTACAGAGAATGCGGGAAATGGTTGAAAACAGCACTTCAGAGTCATGTTATTTAATCCATGGTTTGCACACTGCAAATGTCCTTTTGCTCTCCACAATGTTAAGTTTGTTCTGATTTTGTTTATTTAAAAAAATGAAAAATGGCAAAAAAGGGAAAAAAAAAAAAAAAAAAAAAAAAAAAGGAAAATGACAAGAAAGGCTAAAAATTTTTTGAAATTTCTGTGTGGAATAAAATGTTCCTGGCTTAATAGACATGCAAATGGAGTTCATAAGTGTCTTATTCTAATCATCACTATTATTTTGAGATTTGTGACATGGCCACATTTGCAAGGACTGCACAGAGATTTTTTTTTTAAGATAAGTGTTGATGTTTAAGGCAATCATCGTGTAATAGCATTTTCAGTTTTGCATTCAAACAAAAGCAAATCCAATAAACAATGTTCTTAATGAAATAACTTTATATTATAGGTTTTTCTTATTCATGTTTGTGCTGAATGCTGGAAAGATTTGAGAGGTTTGAGAGTGTTCTTGATTTAATACAATTTATTATTGTCAAACTATTATTATTGTTTTTTGGTGGATAAATTTATCCTTATTTTTATCCCTACCTTATTTTACCTTCTACCTTATTTTAATTATTCTCAGGTTGGGTAAAGTAAGTCGAATCTGTCCTAAATCATAAGTATTTGAAATCTCATACTTACAAAATAAGTCTCAGAAGACTTCTCTATGGTCTGTTCAGCTCAATCAGAGACTTTTTGGCAGGCGAGCTTCTTAGTTATAAGCAAATAAAGTTTTATTAATTACAGGTTAACTAGTTTACATACAAAGTACTAATATATAAAACAAAGTAAAATAAAATAACAGTAAAAACCCCGTAACAATCGGTTGTCTGCAGGAGGTGCTAACAGCAAGTCATCTAACACCGGAGAGGCCGTTCTCAAGAATCAGCGTCTGCCGTTATCTTCACTTGTTAGTCTTTTATAGATGATCAGAAATTCTGAGGTCATGATCTATGGTAGACCCCCTCATAATTCATTAGTCCTTTACAGACAATTTATCAAATCTGAAATCTTGTGCTGTCATAAGCCCTGGAAAGCACCTCAGGATTTGCTTATATAAAGCCCTTCGTTTCTTTGTCTTCTTTCTTCGGATTCTCCTCCTTTGTTGTCTCCTGCGCTTCGTCTGCAAGACATTCGACGGTAATAACTGCCTTTCTTACTAATACATGTTTTTTCCTTACTATTCTACTAGCATGCTCTTAGTACAATTATCTTATAAAACACATTTAAATCACAATCTTTATTAAATACTTTACCAAAACCAGTTGTCTTGTTTTTCTTAATGAACAATTACTACATTCATTATTAAATGCTTTTTCAAAACCAGTTGCCTTGTTTTTCTTAATGAACAATTACTACATTCATTATTAAATGCTTTTTCAAAACCAGTTGTTTTTCTTAATAAACAGTTATCATGAACAAGTTATCTTTTCTATCATAAACAAGTTATCTTTTATATATATATTTTTATAAATTCAGCTTATTATATATATATATATATATATATATATATATATATATATATATATATATATATGTGTATATATATATATATATATATATATATATAAAATAAGCTGAATTTATAAAAATGACCCCATTCAAAAGTTTACATACCCTTGATTCTTAATACTGTGTGTCGTTACCTGGATGATATGATCCACGACTGTTTGCTTGTTTTGTGATGGTTGTTCATGAGTCCCTTGTTTGTCCTGAGCAGTTAAACTGACGCTTTTCACAATACATATCGTTTCAAAGCAACTTTACAGAAAATGCATAATTTCAGAAATGTACATATACAAATCACACAGTTAGCTAACAATGTATTAATTTAAGCAATGTATTAATTTAGGTAGAAACAATGAGCTCATGGAAGTAAGGAATACATGTTAACAATGATTAGGAAATATAGCAAAATTCTGGGAAAATTAAATCATCAAGGACTAATTTGCCAGAGATATGTTCTGTAGGTCAAACATGGGCTCATGTATGCCTGAAGTATAACATCAGAATAAGTCAATGAGTATGTATTGAAAATTCATGATCGAGTACTAATTTGCCAGAAATATGTTCATTAGGTCAAATAGGCAATACTCTATGGCTGACGTATCATCAAAAGGAGTCAATGAGTTTAAATAAAAAGTTCATCATTGAGGACTAATTTGCCAGAAATTTGTTCAGTAGCTCAAAATGGGTTCATAAATGGCTGAAGTAACATCAGAGTGAATCAATGAGTATGTATTGAAAGTTCAAGATCGAGTACTTTTGGGCCAGAAATATGTCCATTAGGTCAAATATGCTATACTCTATATGAGTCATTCAATTTCTTGATCGAGGACTAATTTCCCAGAAATATGTTCAGTTGGTCTAAAATGGACTAACTGATGGGTGACATAATATCAGAAGGAGTTAATGATAATGTTCAAGTTCAAGATCGAGTGCTCTTTGGCCAGAAATATGTCCATTAGGTCAAATATGCAATATTCTATGGCTGACATATAATCAGGTGTCAATGAGTATGTATAGAAAGTTCATGATCGAGGACTAATTTGCCAGAAATATTTCCATTATGCAATACTCTATGGCTGACGTATCATCAGAAGGAGTCATTGAGTTTGTATAAAAAGTTCATTATTGAGGACTAATTTGCCAGAAATATGTCCAGTAAGTCAAATATGGGCTACATGTATGTCTGAAGTAACATCAGACTGAGGCAATGAGTATGAATAGAAAGCTCATGATCAAGTACACTTGGGTAAGAAATATGTTCAGTAGGTCAAATATGGACTTCTGTGTAGCTTATGTAATATCAGAAGGTGTTAATGAGTATATATAACAAGTTTAATACTGAGTAATCTTTGGCCAGAAATACGTTCAGTAGGTCAAATATGGACTACTGTCTGGCTGATGTAACATCAGACAGAGTCAATAAGTGTGTATATGAAGTTCATGATCGAGGACTAATTTGCCAGAACTATGTCCTTTAAGTCAAATATGCAATACTGTATGGCTGACGGATCATCAGAAGGAGTCAATGGGTCAGTGTAGGAATTTCTTGATCGAGGACTAATTTGCCAGAAATATGTTCATTAGGTCTAATATGGACTTCTGTATGGATGAGGTAACATTAGAAGGAGTCAATGATAATGTATAAAAAGTTCAAGATCGAGTGCTCTTTGGCCAAAAATATGTCCATTAGGTCAAATATGCAATATTCTATGGCTGACGTATTATCAAGAGTCAATGAGTATGTATAGAAAGTTCATGATCGAGGACTAATTTGCCAGAAATATTTCCATTAGGTCAAATATGCAATACTCTATGGCTGACGTATCATCAGAAGGAGTCATTGAGTTTGTATAAAAAGTTCATGATTTAGGACTAATTGTAACTAATTCTAAGTTAGATCTGCAATGCAATAGCACTATGTTATCTCTTCACTGCATAATGGATTAAGATAAATCTTATATGCACTGCAATGTGTGATACACCTTTATGTGATAACCCAATTTAGTGTTCATATGATATGCGTTTATGTGATAATACGCAGCATTTATTAGAATTGCAACCTTCATTGTGTAGGACAATATTAATGAAGGGGAGAACCAAAGAAAGCGGAACCAAAGTGCGGGTATCGTTGCACTGCGGTGCCTAAGTGACGGGCGCCTTCCTCTTCTCTCATACAGAGATTTGTAGATGAAGATGGCGGTTCGCTCTTTCACTCACTGATTATATGATTCTGTTTTCCAGGTTCGTACTCTGTAAAAACTATGACAAGAACTGTCTCCTCCTGAAGTGTATGTGATGTAGTGAAACTGTGATGAGTTGGTTATGGAATTTTTGACGCTTGAAGCCGAGTTAAAGAGCCGCGTTTATAATCGCGGGAAAAAGGTTTTGTAACAATGGCGTTAGCGGCTGTATAGTAGATGTGTATTGTGGCTGAATGTGTAGATCGGTGTACTGGTGTCCTCACTCCCTGGTAATGCTTTATTTCGTGTTTTAGGGTATCCTGACAGGTTATAAATTATAGTAAATGTTGAACGAAGACGGGTATGTTGTTTAAAACTTAAAAGGGAGTTATTACTAAAGTTATACAGAAGCAGTTAGGTGTCTGATCTGAGTTTAACAATGTGTTAGTTGAACAGTTTCCCTATGTGCATGATTCATGTTGTGACTCTAAAGTCATTTAAATATTCATTTACAGCCAAAGAAGGTTTATGATTCACATTATTACATTAGTATTAGGGTGGATTTCTGGAGTTAAAAAGAAAAAAAACAAATAATTATATATATATATATATATATATATATATAGCTTAAAACATGATTTATCCTTGTGATATTACTGCACTTTAAAAAAAAGAGTGATGTTGATTTTTGCAAAGACATGATTATTTTGTGAATGTGAGTGTGAACGATGTCACCCACTGATATGTGGAGAGTAAAGAAAAAAAAACTGTATAGAGGTGTTTAAATTGAAATTTACAAATGGACTCTGAAACTGAAACATGTTTACACTAAGGGAATGTTATTGTTTTATACCATGACTTGAGAAATTTGTAATAAAGATACAGAGATTTGTAGATGAAGATGGCGGTTCGCTCTTTCACTCACTGATTATATGATTCTGTTTTCCAGGGCTGTCATCTAGGAGAGCTGAGAGTAGTGAACCCCAGTCAAAATCATTTGTTACTCCAGTTACACTATTTGAAACTCGTAACAAACTGTGGGGGCTCGTCCGGGATCTCTCCTCATTACAACCAGGGGGAGCAGATCCAGAGATACTAGGACCACGTGACCAAGGTGACAAGACGCTGCTGCAGGCCAGGAGTCAACCCGTGGGTGTCCGAGGAGGGAGACCAAAGAGAAAAGGGATCTCAACCTCGCTTAGGAGCTGCACTGCTGATCCTGAGGCCAGCGCACGCTACTTACCAGAGGGCTACACGCTGATCCTGTGGTCATCGCACACCAGCATCAGGGGATCTCATCTGGGATCGGGAGGTCGACACGCACACACACACACGCCACTTACTAAGTCACTACACCGCTGATTTACTGAATTCACAAACCACAAGGGGACATCAGGACTACACACCATGTCAGCAACTCGTAAAGAATTAGTATGGGGCATCTAGAAACAACTATTCAAACTCTCAAGCAACGACATCTATTAGGTCGCAAAAGACATTGCAATCAACAGTCAACATGAAGAAGAGCTGAATGCGAATGATGAAGAAGGCTGCATGGAGTATGTAGTCTCCTACATGCAATCTGACACCTTACTAGGACTTGAGGATGAGGGTATGGGTCAGTTGTTGGTTTTAAATGATTTGATAGGTAAAGTAATTAATGCTGATGCTCCTGTTAATTTTCCTGTGGGTGTATTGAGTGATGGTAGCACACAGGTTACACCTAGTCACAGTCCATCCACTACAATCCCAAACTCTGCATCACAACCTCATTCTCACCCTTACAGTACAGTTATGCAAACACAACCTCACTCTAACACTCATACCAATACAACAACACAGTCATTAGAAGAACTGAGACAAGCGTATGAAGAGCTCGGTGAGAAACTGCGACAATGTGCATTTACAGAGACCCCATCACCCACAACTTACCCCCACCAGGGTGAGTCAGAGTTACACTGTATGCCACAGATGATCTCGGAGAGACCAGTAATACTGAAGGACCTCTCCTACCTGCAGCGCAGAGACTTCAAAGTGCATGGTGGTCAGGTTGGGGATCAGAACTCTGATTTAAATTACAACAATATCAGCAAACAAATCGACGAGGGAGTGAAAGAGGGCTTTGCAGAAGCAGAGGTGGTCAGAGGGGTGTTGAGGATCATCAAACCAGGGGCTTTTAAAGATATGCTTGTAAACAAAGACTCAATTACAGTATCTGAACTCAAAGGCTTCCTCAGGTCTCACCTCGGAGAGAAAGCAACAACTGAAATGTTCCAGGAATTGATGTGCGCCAGGCAATCAGACCAAGAATCACCACAGCAGTTTCTCTACCGCATGATTGGGCTCAAGCAGAAAATCCTTTTCCAGTCCCGACAGGCCAGTGCAGACATTTCATATGATCCCAAGACCATCCAGGAGGTGTTCCTCCATACTATCTATCAGGGTTTGGGGACAAAACATGCTGACCTCCGACAGAGACTGAGGCCTCTAATCTCAAACAGTCAAGTCACAGATGAGGAAATCCTTCGCCAGGTCATGAAAATAATAAGTGATGAGAACGAGCACCAGCGCAGACTGGGCCAACTCCCCCGACAAAAGGTAACACAAGCACACAGCGCCAAGGTTGAGGCGGGAGATCGTGACAACAACAAGTCGCGGGATACACCATCAGACAATGAAAATCTCCAGACAATACAATAGCTCGCTTCTCAGGTAGAGACCCTGACACAAATGGTGGCTTCTTTGATTGAGCAGTGGACAGATAATACTTGGGTGTCTTACTCTCCTTCTCAGCCAACCTCTAGTAGACCTGTCCAACCACAGCTGGGACAACCTGCAGTCCAGGTGAGAGGAAGGATTACCATTACAGGAGTGTAACCATTGCGTCGTGTGTGGAGAGGCGGGACACAGAGCAGCCGGATGTCTGCAACGAATCAGGGTGCAGGGAAACGGGGCTCGGTCTTTGTGGAGGGACGCCCAGAGACCGGTGAGCAGCTTCAGTCCCAAAAAGTAACAAATAACAAACAAATAACAAGACACCTCAAGCAAAACAAACAGCAAAATCCACATGTACTGACCAGCCAGAGTAACATCGCCTGCAAGGCACCCCTAATTGGGAAGAAAAGTCTGCTGAAATGTTTGATTGGCGGGTACCCAGCTACAGTCCTGTTTGATTCAGGCTCACAGGTGAGCATAATTGACCAACAATGGACTGACACTCACATTCCTAATCATATCTTGAGACCTCTTTCTGAGCTTTTAGAGGAAGAACTTGGCGTCTATGCAGTCACTGGCCATGCTGTCCCCTACAGTGGGTGGGTTGAGCTCACTGTTAATCTTGCAGGGAATGAAGACCCAAACCTCACCATACAGGCTCCTTTCCTAGTCAGCCCGCTACCACTGCCCCAGCCCCTTCTAGGAGCCAATGTACTCCAGGAGATCATCAGAAGGAAAGAGTCCTCGGGTGATGCAGTTGCCACAGTTGTCAGCCTTCTCTGCAGTGCCTTTGGAATAGAGGAGGAACAGGTGGAGGCTATTGTGAATTTCATCCAGGTGCCTCCTAGGACATACTGTGACCCAGTCACTATAAGAGTGGGCCAAGACCATACTATCATTCCCCCGGGCAGGACAGCCCATGTATGGTGTAGGGTACCCCCAAACTTTGAGGTCTCTAACCCCATTGTTTTATACGAACCGACCGAGGAAAGTGTTGTCTTAGGGCAGTTGAGTGTAGGTGAAGGCCTCTTGGAAATCAATAACACCCGACGGCCTTATGTTAAGGTGCCCATCTCCAATCACTCAAAGCATGAGGTCACCCTGCCGAGGAGAACCTCTCTGGGAACCATCCAACATGTTATCAAGGTCATTGAGACCGATGCACCAGAGTCACATCAGGCTGATCCCACACCAAGAAAGATGACATCAGTCGAGGTTAAAGCCGTCGCTTCTCCCAGCACCTCCCCACCAGAGTCCTGGCTTCCCCCTGTTGATATTAGTCACCTCAACCCTGAACAACAACAGGCAGTAAGGAAAGTGCTCTACGAGGAATGTGGGGCATTCGCCCGTGACAGCGACGACATAGGATGCACCCCCTCCCTACAGATGGAAATCAGGACTAAGGATGACATCCCAGTTCAGAGGGCCTACGCATCCATCCCAAAACCACTCTATAGGGAAGTTAAGGAGTACAACCAGGAGCTGTTGGTTAAAGGGTGGATTGTGAAGTCCCAGTCGCCCTATTCAGCTCCTGTTATCTGTGTAAGAAAGAAAGATGGGTCCTTGCGCCTGTGTGTCAATTACCGGCTCCTCAACAACAAAACCGTGCCGGACCGCCATCCCCTCCCCAGGATTCAGGACCTCACTGACTCCCTGGGAGGATATGCCTGGTTTTCGATCCTCGATCAGGGGAAAGCCTACCATCAAGGTTTTATTGCCGAAGGATCAAGGTACCTGACCGCATTCATAACCCCATGGGGGCTCTACGAGTGGGTCAGTATACCCTTTGGGCTATCAAACGCCCCAGCGGCCTTTCAAAGGAGCATGGAAAGTATGCTTGACACGCTGAGAGACGAATGCTGCATCCCTTACCTCGATGACGTGTTGTGCTTCTCCAGGTCCTTTGATGAGCATGTGCAGGTGCTACGCAGAGTTCTCCAAGCCTTGCAATACCACGGGGTAAAGCTGAAGCCAGAGAAAATGCGAGCTCTTCCGCAAGGAGGTCCGATATGTCGGCCGGTTGGTGTCAGCGGAAGGAGTAAAAATGGACCCCAAAGACCTTGAAGCAGTGCGGACACTGAAAGACAAGACGCCACAGACAGTTGGGGACGTCAGGCAGTTGCTCGGGTTCCTGAGCTATTATCAAACATACGTGCAGGATTTCTCACGTATAGCTAAACCCCTGTACGACCTGCTCCAGTCGAAGCCCAGCACCCCTCCGGCCAAACCACCACGTGGAAAAACAAAAGGCAATCAGCAATCCTCCCGTACTCCAGTAGAATGGAACATACAACACCAACAGATCCTTGAACAGCTTGTGGACCGGCTCACCAAACCCCCAGTGCTGGCGTATCCCGATTTCAATCGCCCCTTCACACTCCACAGAGATGCCTCCCAAAAAGGTCTCGGTGCAAGTCTTTATCAGAACCAGGATGGGAAGATGAGAGTGATTGGGTACGGGTCACGCACACTAACCTCAGCTGAACAAAATTATCACCTACACAGCGGAAAGCTGGAATTTCTCGCGTTGAAGTGGGCGATATGTGAGAAGTTCCGTGACTACTTATTCTACGCCCCTCATTTCACAGTCTTCACGGACAATAACCCCCTCACTTACATTCTGAGTACTGCCAAACTCAACGCAGTGGGTCACCGGTGGGTGGGGCAACTGGCCGATTTCAACTTTGACATCAAATACCGGCCAGGCAAAACCAACATCGATGCGGACACCTTATCACGCTGCCCCCTGGACATTGACACCTTCATGGCTGGGTGTTCGGAAGAGATATCGGAGGAGGCAGTATGTGCTGTATGGGAAGGAAGCCGGAGAGCACAACAAGGAGATGTGGCCTGGGTGGCAGCCCTCAACTTAGCATCCCACCGCCAACCTCAAGTTGAGCCACTGCCGGAAGTCAGTCATGATGAGCTTGTGAGGGAACAAAGAAAAGACCCTGCTATTGGGAAAGTGATGGCGTTGAAGGAAAACGACACACCACTAACAGGATGACAAAAGGAGAATGAACACACATGCAAGGAGGCTGGCAAGAGAGTGGAGCAGATTGCACCTAGAGAATGACCTTCTCTACAGGAAGAGTGCAGGACGACAACTGGTCCTGCCCACCACCTATAAACGAACAGTACTCACCCAGCTGCATAACAACATGTGCCATGTTGGCGTTGAAAAAGTTCTGAGCCTAGCGAGGGAGCGATTCTACTGGCCTTTCATGAAAAGAGAGATAGAGGAGTATGTGACCAGGAAGTGCTCGTGTATTAAACAGAAGAAGCCAGCCACACATGAAAGAGCACCAATGGGAAGTATTACATCAAATTCGCCCCTTGAGCTGGTGTGCATTGATTTCCTTCACCTGGAAGCCTGCAGAGGTGGATACGAGTATATACTGGTAGTGGTTGATCACTTTACCAGATTCGCGCAAGCCTACCCCACCAGGAACAAGGCTGGTAAGACGGCTGCTGACAGACTTTTCAATGATTTCATTTCCAGATTTGGATACCCGGCCAAACTACACCATGACCAGGGTCGAGAGTTTGAGAATGAACTCTTCAGAACTCTCAGGCAATTAGCTGGTGTCGCCCACTTGAGAACCTCTCCGTATCACCCCCAGGGCAATCCTGCAGAAAGATTCAACCGCACGCTATTGCAGATGCTTCGCACCTTGGGAGAGAAAGAGAAGGAGAGTTGGAAAGACCACCTACCCCATGTACTCCAGGCATATAATTGTACAAGACACGAGGCCACAGGTTTCTCACCATACTATTTGTTGTACGGCCGTCATCCTCGCCTACCAGTGGACATCCTCTTCGGCCTCCTAACAGATGAGGGAGCTGAAACGAATGGGCAAAAAGGATATGCTGAGAAATGGGCAGGAAAAATGGTGGAGGCATATAGAATAGCAGACGCAAACAGCCGACAGTCCAGCTCCAAAGGGAAGACATACTACGATAAACGGAGCAGAGGTGTGGTCCTTCAGCCTGGGGCCAGAGTCCTTGTACGCAATCTCAGTGAACGAGGGGGCCCTGGAAAGCTTAGACCGTACTGGGAGCAGCTTATCTACATTGTGAGAGAACAGGTTGGAGATAATCCTGTCTACAAAGTAAGCCCGGAGGCGGGAGGCCGTCCAGTTCGCACTTTACACAGGAACCTCCTGTTGCAAGTCAACGACCTACCTGTAGAGCCTCATCAGAACCCGACTACCAACACAGCTGAGTCGCAAAAGAGAAAGAAGAGAGCTTCAGAGATCCCGAAGCCCACGCACGAGATACAGGACCCAGACATAAGTGACTCTGAAGAAGAGGAAGTCGTGCCTCGTTACTGGTTGCGAATACCGATGGAGAAACCAAGAGCTGGAAGTTACTCACCCGTAGCGCACGCTACTCCCGACTTCCAAAACAGATCTGAACAGAATGAGACTCACCTGGGAGAAACGATTCATGCAGAACCTGAACAGGACAGGGAGAGTGTTAGAGACGAGGAACAGGGGACATCCAGTGAGGATGAACATGGCATGGAGCAGCTGCAACCTGTGACTGTTCAAGAGGAACTGCATGCTGTCCATCAAGAGAACAATGTCTCCACACCACAACCTGCACATCAGATCCCACTGAGACAGTCCACGAGAGAAAGACGACCAAGTTATGTGTTTACTTACCCATCCCTGGGTCAACCCGCTTATCAACCGCGGCCCACTGTGAGTGCAGTTGGAATCCAGCCATTACAGTATACTTATCAGTGTCCCGGTACACCATACCTCCACCACTTCCAACCCCCGTCCATCGCCCCATGCCCTTACCTACCTGTTGTGTACCCAGCTCACTGGGGATGAGACGCCATGAAAGACAATTACATACATTCTATACTCACCAGATAAAAGCTGGCACACACACTTTATAGGACATATAGGATACACTAATTGAGAGTTGGAATGTGTCTTGAAGAAAAAATGTGTGAAAGTTCAGAGTGAAATTGTTCAGAATATCTTGTGTCAGGAGCCACTTTTATTTGTTGGGGAGTGTGTGATACACCTTTATGTGATAACCCAATTTAGTGTTCATATGATATGCGTTTATGTGATAATACGCAGCATTTATTAGAACTGCAACCTTTATTGTGTAGGACAATATTAATGAAGGGGAGAACCAAAGAAAGCGGAACCAAAGTGCAGGTATCGTTGCACTGCGGTGCCTAAGTGACAGGCGCCTTCCTCTTCTCTCATACAGAGATTTGTAGATGAAGATGGCGGTTCGCTCTTTCACTCACTGATTATATGATTCTGTTTTCCAGGTTCGTACTCTGTAAAAACTATGACAAGAACTGTCTCCTCCTGAAGTGTATGTGATGTGAAACTGTGATGAGTTGGTTATGGAATTTTTGACGCGTGAAGCCGAGTTAAAGAGCCGCGTTTATAATCGCGGGAAAAAGGTTTTGTAACAATGGCGTTAGCGGCTGTATAGTAGATGTGTATTGTGGCTGAATGTGTAGATCGGTGTACTGGTGTCCTCACTCCCTGGTAATGCTTTATTTCGTGTTTTAGGGTATCCTGACAGGTTATAAATTATAGTAAATGTTGAACGAAGACGGGTATGTTGTTTAAAACTTAAAAGGGAGTTATTACTAAAGTTATACAGAAGCAGTTAGGTGTCTGATCTGAGTTTAACAATGTGTTAGAAGTTGAACAGTTTCCCTATGTGCATGATTCATGTTGTGACTCTAAAGTCATTTAAATATTCATTTACAGCCAAAGAAGGTTTATGATTCACATTATTACATTAGTATTAGGGTGGATTTCTGGAGTTAAAAACAAAAAAAACAAATAAATATATATATATATATAAACTATATAGCTTAAAACATGATTTATCCTTGTGATATTACTGCACTTTAAAAAAAAGAGTGATGTTGATTTTTGCAAAGACATGATTATTTTGTGAATGTGAGTGTGAACGATGTCACCCACTGATATGTGGAGAGTAAAGAAAAAAAAACTGTATAGAGGTGTTTAAATTGAAATTTACAAATGGACTGAAACTGAAACATGTTTACACTAAGGGAATGTTATTGTTTTATACCATGACTTGAGAAATTTGTAATAAAGATACAGAGATTTGTAGATGAAGATGGCGGTTCGCTCTTTCACTCACTGATTATATGATTCTGTTTTCCAGGGCTGTCATCTAGGAGAGCTGAGAGTAGTGAACCCCAGTCAAAATCATTTGTTACTCCAGTTACACTATTTGAAACTCGTAACAAATGCAACAGCATGTATGTTAAGTGTTTTCTCTTCACTGCATAACAGATTAAGACAGATCTTATATGCACTGCAATGCAACAGCACATATACCTCTTTAATACACAACAGAATAATTTAAATATTGAATGCAATGCAATGCAAATCAAATACTATGTGTTATCTGTACAACGGAATGCGTTAATTCTTGTATTCATGTTATTGTATTAATCGCAGTGCAAAAGCATGTATGGTATCTCTTCCATGCATAACGGAATAAGTTAGTTCTTGTATACAATGCAAGGTTTATATGTTACTTCTTGAATACATTGCAATGCAACAGAACTTATGTATTACCTATTTAATGCAGAAACCAAATGAAAGTTAGTTAATTTCTTCTATGCACAACATAATTATAAGTTAATTATTGTATGAAATTATTGATAACAGATTACACACAATCTCCTGTGTCTGCTCCAGCACTTCCTACAGAAACAGAGACTTTTTTCATTAGTTTTGTCAGCACAAACAAAAATTCAAACCACAGCACCTCAAAAATCGTCTACCACCCCGAATCAATAACGGGCGTCTGTGTAGATAGTCACAATTTTGTCAGTCATCAGTTTACCCGCTCCAGTGAGGGTCACAAGCCCATCTGCTTATACCAAATAATTAGAGGACAGCGGCCCTGAAACTAACACTTCACATTCCATGGTCACAACTTATCCTTCGCAATTCAGGCCTGTTGTTTTGTTTCTGAAGGCAAAGCCATCTACAAACAACACGTTCTCACAGTTATCAAGTGGTTTGTCTAGCAGGTCAAGTCATGGTGTACAGACCTGATCAAGGATAGTCAAACAACAATGATGTTCCTTCCCGTCCTCCTTTGTTCTCCCACCAGTCCTTCGTACTGTGAATGTTACTGGGCTCTCTGGATAATTTTGATTGCCATTGTGTCACTGTTTCTCTGCCCTCAAGTCTACAACATTTTACATTTAGCATCGTGACCACACATAGCTGACAGTGTTTAAATTTAGACCCTCAGTTGAATTTAGACAAGGGTTTTTTAACCCATGGGTGGCAATCCTCAATTTCACAATTTCAATTTTCCCTAAATACTTACTCTCTGGATTAGTATGTTTAATTCAAATCACCATCATAAATGACAAAAGTAGTCTTATGACTACTAGCCATTACCACTAGCAGACAGAGCTGGATAACCAATCCACTTAAAGCTCGTCCCATGTTCTGTATCGTCTTTTTCATCAGATTCAATCAGAATTATCTGCTTGTCAACATTTGTCGTTTCACTTAACCCATCTGTAATGATAAAACACTCATTCCAGAGGTTAATGACATATACACTATCTGAGGACAGAATAGTTTCCCCAAACTAACACATACAAAACATAATTCAGTCACCCTCACACTCACTCACACTAGACACACATGACTATAAACTGCTCATTTTCAAAGTTTGCTTTTGGTGTTAAAATCTAAAAAAAAAACATTTAAACTTCACATTTTTTTCCCCTGTAGTTCTTTACTTAGTTTTTACATGATCTCTTATCCAGTCTCAGAACTTATCTGTTCATGTTAATTCTTTTCTACAAAAGTCAGCTGGGTTGTTTTGGTTCCAATCTCATTGCTTTGTTTTGGCTTTAACAGGCTGATAACAGACAGACAGAGTATCCTTGCCTCTGCCCCAGCAGTCTCTCTCTCACTGCACAAATAATCAATTCAACAGCCTCACAAGACTGTAACTTAGACTAGGAGCATTTTTAAAGTTATCTTTAGGTTAAATGCTGAATTCACTTAACTTTCTCTTGAATCTGCAAAATCAGTCTTTATCTTTAGCCCCCACCATGTCTTGGAATTATCCTCTGCCATGTCTAATGATCTGCAGGAGTAAAACTATGATAGAGACAAATTAGTTCAAAATCAACACAGCCTCATGAATTCAGGGATTCATTGTAATGCTGAATCCTAAACTTCTATACCGGTTTTGCCCATAAGGCAACCAACATCATGTTAATAAATTTTTGCTATGGTCTCCCCAGAAATTACGGACAATCACCTCATGGTCTCAGTCGGCTCTTGAAAGCTCATTCCATTCAGCTCTTTATCATTAATCTTTTCCCTCGGGGTGTTGTCCCCTGGCATAGTTGCATCAAGTTGTGGACACTTGTCACAATGAAAAACAAGCCATCCTAGGAATGCGGTTTCTGGTGAGTGGTATAGAGGAACATTTTTGGGGCAGACTGCTGTACCTTTTCACAGGTCATCCCCCCTTTTGATGCTGCTGGCCTCACAGACATCCGCTCAACTCTCATACCCATCTCACATAAAACACCTCCCTTCAGGGTAGATGCCCAGTGGCGGCGGTAACCCCCTGCCTTAGGTTGTCCCCTATCTGGCCAAAGAGGATCTTACCCATCATTGAGAAATCACCTCGTGCACACTGGTAACCGCTCTTTCCCATCATGCAATCTCTGACAGTTTTCTTTAACAGAATCAGGTGTTTTCTGGAGCCTAGGAAAGCATTCAAGAGCCACCAGAGCCATTGGACTGCCTAATAGTGTTAAAACATGGAGACAGGTTAATGACAGCAGTATTTAATCACTAAAATCATTAGACATTCTCAGCAGCAGCATATCAGTGCTGACATTATACTCAGTAAATTTAATTCTCACAACTGTCCATTCAGTGTAGTGTTCTGCTACATCTGTAACCGGAGCCATTGGCCCTGCACATGGTGGTGACAAAGATCAGACAAAAAGTTGCTGGTCATAGAGGAAATTCATTCTATCATTCAAGGTCTGTATTACTAATTTAAAGACCTCTTTACACTCATTGAGTTTTACTTTGACACATTTAACAACTAATTGCCCTTTTCATGGCAATTATTTCTTTTAACATCTCTGTGTCCATGATTTTCAACTGAGACACTGTACTTCACTATAAATAGCTTGTTATTGTGTCACTTATGACACAGGCTCAGATAGCAGCATTTAGCTGACTTTGAATGAGAGAGACTCTGAGGATTTCAGGACTAGTACACTGCCTTTTTATAACTTTTAACATCAAACTTTACTCTGGCCCAGCTTAAGACTGCGCCAGAAATGACATATGTTTTCAAATAAACAACTGTGTTTATATTTGTCTTTTACTAACACATCAGAGAATTTAGAGATTACAAATTTCCAATCAGTTCGAGTCTCTGTTAAAACTCCCTTCATTTTGACCATCAAAAACCAAACATTTAGAAATTAAAGGTCCTAAATCATTTTAATTATGTTACACTATGATAGCGATGTGCTCATCACATAAAAAAAACATACTTGAGACTGTTCAAATATTTTTCCATAAGGTGAAACATTCTTTCAGAATTTTCATTTTCATAACATTAATTTTGCTGCTATATTTCTCTTCATTATAGCTACTTATCCCGTTATCAAATAGTTAGTCTGCAGATGCAAACATATTATCAAATAGTTAGTCTGCAGATGCAAAACATATTATCAGTATGGTTTCTACTGTTTTGCAAAACCACAATGTTATTTTACCCATATCTCAACTACTAGGTTGCACCGACAGCCTTATAGCTGCTTTCTCCTTCAACCATTATTATATAAATTGTAATTCTCTAGACATCTAATGTCATGCATCCATTTAATGGATGCAAAACAAAACTTTTTTGTAAGTTACATTCAGTTCTCCTTCCCTACATGCCAATTCTTTCTGCATCGACCTTCTTTCCCTTCTGTCTGCTTCCTGCAGCCTACAATCTATTGTCTGCTTACATTTCACACACACACCGCTTTCACACAACATCCCCACATCGCAGTTCTCTTCAACTCATTCCCTTACGACCTTAAGTCTTATGACACTCAACGTTCCCTCTTCTCGGAAAATCATATTGTTTGACTAACTTATCTACATCTAGCATGCATTTTTGGCCATACAATTTTCTCATTTGATAAAACACTGGTGCATCATTTTCTGCAAGCTTGCTCTGGGATTTCCCCATATTGGATCTCCCGACTCTCGTGGATTTACCTTGTCGATGCGCACCTAATAATCTGCTGGACGTCTCCTACAGATCCGACCTTTAACCCAAAGTCGGACAGGTTGAGCCTCAATGCTCCCGATCTTTTTAACCCAAAAACCGGACGGGCTGAGCCTTAATGCTCCAGCTTAAGACGTTTAAGCTGTGTCACCCTTTCACAAGTTTGTTCTCTGCAGTACCCTGACTGCAGCTGGGCTCAATCCCAAAAATTTGCTTCAGTGTGTGACCCAGTTTAGATTTCTCAGAAACCTCCCTCCATGGAAACATCTTTACTATCCCAACGTGATGCAGTTTCCGGGAACGTCTTGATCGCGCTGCCTCTGCCCAAAGTTTTGTCTAAACTGTGTCATACAGCCTAAGTTCCCTGACTTACAAATTTATTCCTGCAGCACCCTCACTGCAGCTGGGCTCAATCCCAAAAAATTTGCTTCAGCTGCATGACGCAGTTCAAATTTCCCCTTTAGAAATTACCTTTGCTGCTTCTGCATGCGCGACCTCAATTCCCCTTAGAAACCCCTTGACCACGACCACAGAGCCAGCCAGAGCCACCAATATGGTTTGTCCCGTTTCTCTTTTTTTACCCAATTCTCCAAATCACAAATTTTCAATTTGTCCCATTTCCTAATCTTCCAAATTTTACCAAATCTCCATTTTTTTTTTTTTTTTCAATTTTTTTTCTCCCTTAATCACTCTTAATCACAAAATTTCAAAACTTCAATTCCCCATAAAATTTTGATTTATCTCTTACCAGAGAGTCGTGTTGCCATGGGTTCGTTTACTGATTCCAGTGGTGTCCCCTTCTGGACCCTGGCGGTCGGCCCCTCATCCCTTAATATAATCGGGGTAGGGCTGAGACTACTAAGTCCAGGATGATCAGTCACCGTCTGCTCTCGGGTCCAGAAGGCACATCCAAGGAATCCCACTCTTCTGACACCAAATTGTCGTGGCAAAAATCAACACACTCTTACTGCATAAGAGATAAACACGTCTAATTGTCTTTCAAAGTTTTATTTCTTGCAAGAAAGGTCAGACAGTCATACAGAAACACAAGTAGCTGCAGAGTGTAAGACAAAGAATAAAAGCTTCCCCTCACTTTTATATCTCTAAACTCCAAGGCTGAAGCCTCTGTCCTTTTACCATATTAGGAACATGTTTACCACTTCAGTGTTTTTCCACTTGTCACCCAAAGAATGCATACTTAAGCACTTCTGAGAATAACAAAATCATTTAACCATAAGCATATAAGTAAAATCATATGGAAATTATACAGAAACTCCAAATTTGCCCCACACAGGATTTCTCACAGATTCCTTCTCCATCAGCTTGTGAATGAAGAGCCAACCCTTCCAAAATCTCTCTCCCTCTCGTGTGGCACATCTGCTCTCAGCACTTCTACACTCTTACTGCCAACTTACACTCTTAAATACAAGCATGTCTACTTGTATTAATTTCTCCTCTACAGTGAACACATCTCTACTGTGAGCAGTCCTGTCACTACCACCATCCCCCCCACTGTATTCCACATGCCAACACAGAGGAAGACGGTAAATAATAAAAATGGTAATGTAAAAACAATCACATTTTTTCTTTCTTTTTAATATTATTTCCTTAATTATGTTTATATATATATATATATATATATATATATATATATATATATATATATATATATATATATATATATATATATATATACACACATGTATATTCCATTGTTCAGTTTTCACTATTCATCTGGTATGCCAATCAATCAAAATTATATATCACATTCATAAATACCACAAAATGCTTAATAAAATGCTTAAGCCACTTAATTGTAGTCCTGTTTGAAACCTTTGAAACCTTCAAGGTAATTAGAATGTTAAAAATGCATTTTCTTGTTGAAAACAGTTGACTTTATAATTATTGTTATTAACCATTCTAATTCTTTTGCCTGTTTGTTCTTTAAAGGGAAGAAAAGAATATCTTTCTGATGGGAGCCTTGCAACTTCTGGTTTGTAAAAATATTATTTGCAGTCTTACAACGTTTTCCATAAACAAATTCTCTTTTTTTATTTTTTAATATTAGCCAATGTTTTAAAGAGAGTTGGGTTGCATATTTCTGAGTGGCATAATACTTTATCAATCAGTCTTTTTTTTTTTTTTTTTAAGTTCACTATAGCCTAATTGATAACCTCTATGCAGATGCATTTTTATAATGTGTTGTTGTTGTTTTCTTTTCTTCATAGTGGCACAGACTGGAGAAGTACCTGGGTGACAGAGGATGCTGTTCTGGGCACTTATGTTTGTCTTTAAACAGTTTGACATATCAATAAAATTGGGAAATTACTACAAAATGTGTGCATTCATTATGCCTTTTGGTAAAGCTAAGAATGTCAAGGTGGTAGGGTCCATTTCCAGGAAACACAGAAATGATTAAATGTATAGCCTGTCTTTAATACACTATAAATACACTGTAAATGTTACAGAAGCACTTCATTTCAATAGTAGCTGCACTTATCTTTGGTCAAGAAATACTGCAATGCTTGAATAATTATCAGAGTATTTCAGTATTTTTGAAACATTTTGAATCATTTTAATATTTCTGTCATACAGTATACAACTGCAATATTTTTTTAGCTTAAATGTTATGCATTAACTAATATTAGTGTACACAATGCATAAAATGGAAACCATTAGGCCCTTGCTTGGGGGGAAAAAAATGTCACTGTAATCAACAAATCTATTGCTGCATCAGGTTAACCCCACAATGTAATCTGTCATTTTAGTTTTATATTTAATGGGGGCAAATAAATGTGTAACTGATGAACCTGGAAGATCCTGTCATAAATGACCATATATGGACAAGTAAGTGTGACGCTTCTGTTCAAATGGGTTGTCATAGGCTCTGACCTTCCCTTGGCATCCGCAGGATTCGTTGTGGTTGGACAATCTTTTAACCCATATTAAAAAACGTTTAATGTTGCAAAGTTCTTTTTGCTGTTATTATTACGTCAGTAATACATTCAGTTAACAAAGCGGTGTTGCTCTGTTGTGAGAAATTACCTCTTTACCGAGATCCTAACCCTAACCCTAAGCATAACTTCACTGAACTACAAATAACAGCGCCATGTTTTTGGTGTTTCATCGATACAATGACAGAGGCTTATGGGTAATGTAGTTTAAAACGTTTAATAATGAAATGGAAAAAAATACTATCTTTAATTAATACTATCTTAATTAAGGGATATCTAATCATGTTGATTGTGCAAACCTCTATGACGTATTTGAAAGGCAGACTGAAATATGGTATTTTATTATGAGCACTTTTTAAAAAGCCTTTATACCTCCTTTTCGTATATATTTGAAAGCTGTGTCCAACATTATTTAGTAAACATAGCACAAGTATTTGTCATACCAATTTTCTCTGTGATTCTATAATCAGACTTTGATTTACAGCCATCTGAAATGTGCATTTTCTTGCTCTTCCAAGGGACTCTACTGGGCCCCTGGGGGTGGAAGGGCAGTAAAACATACACAGGTGTATTCTCATCATGGACAACAAAGTGTGTTGAGTCACATTATACATTATATTGTCTTTTCAACAATTTGCCATTATGCAGGTTGTTGCAAGTTCATCCAGTCATAATTAACATAACAGAACAAGAATAGACCCCCAAAACACTCATAAATGCCATAATACATAAATGCCCATTTGGAATGGGCTTCTCCATTTATTTAATTAGATCAAGAACAAGAATACAGTGTTGACAGTAAACAAAGACACCAATACATATTGTGACACTACATTGTACTATTACACAAGGCCAATGTGCCATTCAGTAAGACAAGGTATGTGTAAAAAATTCATGCATGTAGGTAAAATTCATGCGTGCAAAGAATCATAATATAAAAGACCCCATTTGTAAAACTGTGTCAAAACGTTCTCATCTTTGTCCTCCTCAAGTGCTGGACATCAGAAATGTGCATGCTCATCTTGCTTATAGTACATGATCCATGTTGATCTTTCCCTGGTACATCACCCGAAGTGCCTGTAGCAATATAGCCCATGCAGTCTCTTGTAATACACCTTTCACCTTCCTAGCACAAGAAAACATGTATTTAGGAGGTGGTAAATCAATAAACAATATATAATATTATTACTTATAATTGTTGCACTGGACGTACCATTGGTTATCTCTCAGTTCTCACGGTTGTGATGTTTACTCTTATGGGCCATAGCATCTGAGTTGTCACAGTAGAGGTGTTTGGAAAAAGAAGTCTTCACAGTGGATAACTGATGGTTTCAGGCTGCAGTGATGCACTTGGTGGCCACAGAATACTCCCGTCAACAAAGACTCCATCATCTCTGGACTCAAACCTGCTTCTCTTCAGTCTAGGCCATGCGAACTGACCACTTCTGTAAGGTCTGACCTCAGCATTGAGTGTTTTCAGTGCCAGCTGCCAGCTCCTCTACCTCTTGACGTAGTCTTTCTGTACAAGTAGAAAATGAGAACATAATACAAGCAGTCAAAACAAATCAGTAATGTGTTGAAAACTCTTTAGTACATATACAACATGCCAATTTCTTCATCAACTGACTTCATCCTCCTTCAAACAATCAGACAAAACAATAAGAAAAATAGTTTTGGTGAAAACAGATGTCAGAACTCACCATATTCTGTAATTTCCTGCCCAAATTCCAAAGATGATCGCACAGCTGATTTGCTCATTCTAGGAGCGATAAAAAGATGTACATGTGAAAATGATAACTGCTAACTCGAATAGTCCTTTGAGAGATCAATATCAAATGCTGTACTACATTTAACTGCATTGCTTGAATACAGACATACCAATGGAAATGTGCACCTTTTCATCTTTCTGTCTTTTCTGTTCAGGCACAAGATGGCCATGTTCATTCCTCATCCCCAACAGGACTGGTATGCCTGGCTTGCTGTGACTGATTTTCTTTGCGTTTTTGGTCTTCCATTTCAGATGTAAAACAAGAAAATGTCTACTGACCCCACATTTAATTACTATTGTTGTTTAAACTTATACATTAAGACAGTTATAATTAAGTTAATTCACCAAAAGATTCAGGTCAGAGGATTTGATGAATAAATATTGATTACAATTTTCTACAAATCTTACCTGAGGAGGGCTGATCATGGCAAGAACTTGCTGAGCATCACTAGTAGCTGTTTTAGTTTCAGCACTAGCAGCTTCAAGCTCAAGTTCACTGGGAACTCTAGCAGGCTCCTGAGTTCATCTGTATACATCAGATTAAGTCTGACATAAAGCCATCATGCAAACTCTTTCTACCTTAAAACAGAGAAAAAAAGAATGTGTAAGTGAGTGAGGGAGTAAAGGACTAAAGATGAAGAGAAATAAGCAGAGAAAGGACGTATTTTGTGTGTAAGATTAACGGAATGAGAGGAAGGCGTTTTTGTGTACGAGTTTTGTACAAGTGCGCTTGTACAATATCATATGATTTTGCTGACTTGGTAAATTGTAAGAATTATTACTACTTCTAGCTGATAGGGCCGTGTGGTATGTAAAACAAAGTTTAAGGAACATTGAATGCTGTGCAAAATATAACTGCAGAAATGTTCAAACAAGGGTTAAGACCAACACAGACATACCATTGGAAATGTTTGCCTTTGCAGCTTTTTGTCTTCTCCGTAAATGCACAAGATGGCCAAATTCATCCCTCTCCTTCCTTTGGTCTTCATTTTCAGCTGAAACAAAGAGAAATATATACATGTTGAGACAGTGTGTTAAAAATGATCTGTGACCGAAATATCCGAGAGGAAGGACGTTAAGGAAAGTAGTTAGCAACACATTAAATTACTGTGTTCAATACCTGTGAAGTGTTGAACCTTTGAAGGACTTGTTCAGCCTCCCTGGCAGCTTCTTCAAGATCAGCATTGGGAGATTTGAGTTCAAGTTCCCCGTTAATGCAAGCAGCTTTCTGACAGAAATGGTCAAAATTTAATTCTGAATTTTAAAAATATGCCATGATGAAGAAGAAAGAAAGAGCAAAAATATGTGTAAATGAATTACGGATTACAGGTCAGAAAAATAGGCAAGGAAAAGCTGAGAGAGAGAAGTAAGAATATTCTTAACCTGTCTGAATGCATGTACAGTTTTTTTTTTTTTACATTGTCTTAATAATTTTATTGTTACTTCTGGTGTATAAAAAAAATTAATGTTAAATGAATTAGAGAGAGAGAGACAAACGGACAGTAAGTAGGCTTTTGCGAGAGATGGCTTCTTAAAAGAGCTGTTGGATTAAAGGTTGTGGGAGATGGAGATGGAGTATGTCATCTGAAGTAACTGCAAGACAGAAAAAAATATTGAATTACAACTACAATACAAAAAGATATTGTAAGCATGGCAAAAGTTGTGGTTACTGTGTTTTAACTACAAATACCACAGGGCTCGACAATAAGGACTGCCCGATGGCCCGGGGCCAGTGTGAAAGACGCTCGGGACAGTAGACGGAACGGTCACTTGCCCGATCGGGCCAGTGCTGTAGGGTGTGCGATATATATCGTCTATGTCTATGATATTGTAATTGTTGATTTAACGATCTGAAATTATCGAGTATGTCCCTCAATTTACAAAAACCAACCAAAAACACACTCATTGAGTGCACGCATACAATACGTGACGTTAGACTAGTGCGCGTGCATATTTAGAGCGTACGCTTTCACTGCGCGTGATTTAGTATACTAAAATGCCTTTAGAATACCCCAGAATTCGAGATAAGGGGCAAAAATGCCCCAGTATATCTTTTATATTTATATCATTTAATATAGTTAACCAATATTACACAGCGCCGTTTTTCTCCAAATATCAGCAATTACAAATGTGATATTGATTTTATACAGAGTACAGTTTAATGAACAAGAACTTAATATCAAGTGACTTACATTTTAGACACCAAATCGCCTGTTTCACTCTATTTCGCCAACGAAAATAGTTCCAAACAAAGTCTACAGAATTGTTTTGCGTCTCTGAGCAACACTTCCTGAATGAATCAGCCGCTTCAATGAATCGGTTGAATCCGGTTGAATCTCAATGACTCGCTCATTAGCAGGGACTTGCTGCCACCTACTGGCGGGTTTAATTTCAGGTTTAAAGTGTCTTTTCATTTTTAAAATAATTTCAAATAACAGTATTTAACGTTTTATATTTTCAGCATTTCAAAACATTATTTATGCATCTGTAACTGCTCTTGACTGATTAATAAAGCTTAATCTATAGTTATAGATATTACAATTTCTGTACCTGAAAATCCTGTTTAAACCTACATGAAAAACTTGAAGAGCATTGTTTATTTAATTTATATGTTTGTTCTGTTGTATTCATTTGTGCTAGTACTCGTAATTTGATTATTTATTACTATTTTATTACTTGTTGTTTATTTATATAACAATATTTAAAATTTAAGTGAGTTAATCTAGTAGCTTTTGGTGTCATAACCTTATTTATTAACGTTACATGTATCAAAAACAACGAAAACAATAACTTGGCTTATTTCATAGGCCCATTTTCTTTTCTGTTACTTTATAAATTTTTTGTTGTGGGGCAAGTGAAAATTTTGGCGGGGCAAGTAAAAATTTGAACCACTGGCCCGACTGGGCCAGTAGAAAAAATCCTTAGCGTTGAGCCCTGTACCACATTAAAACTACAGTAACTGTGGTAAAACCATGGTAAGTGTTGTGGTTACTGTGTTTTAACGACAAATACAACTTTAAAACTACAGTAACTGTGGTAAAACCATGGTAAGTGTTGTGGTTAGTTTTTTTTAACTACAAATACCACAGTAAAACTATGGTTACTCTGGTAAAAACCATGGTAAGTGCTGTGGTTACTGTGTTTTAACTACAAATACCACAGTAAAACTACAGTAACTGTGGTAAAACCATGGTAAGTGTTGTGGTTACTGTTTTTTTTTTTTTTTTAACTACAAATACCACAGTAAAACTATGGTTACTCTGGTAAAAACCATGGTAAGTGCTGTGGTTACTGTGTTTTAACTCCAAATACCACAGTAAAACTATGGTTACTCTGGTAAAAACCATGGCAAGTGTTGTGGTTACTGTGCTTTAATGACAAATGCCACATTAAAACTAAGGTTACTCTGGTAAAACCATGGTAAGTATTGTGGTTACTGTGCTTTAACGACAAATACAACATTAAAACTACAGTAACTGTGGTAAAACCATGGTAAGTGTTGTGTTACTGTTTTTTTAACTACAATTACCACAGTAAAACTATGGTTACTCTGGTAAAAACCATGGTAAGTGTTGTGGTTACTGTGCTTTAATGACAAATGCCACATTAAAACTAAGGTTACACTGGTAAAACCATGGTAAGTGCTGTGGTTACTGTCCTTTCACTACAAATACCAGAGTAAATCTACAGTTACGGTGGGAGAAGCATGGTATACATACATACATGTTCTTTTACTGTGTGTTTACTACATATGACATGGTGAAGCGACAGTTACTATGGTAAAAGCATGGTAAATGTGTGGACTTTTTACATGATCCCTTTCCCAACATAGGCGAATTTCAAATGAATATCACAATGAAAACTAACTTAATAATGCTGGCGTCCGTTTGAATGATTTGAACGTAACACAGCTTAAATAATGGGACAAATAGCGTCGCGTATCGATTTGAAACACGAAACACGATTTCATTCATAAATACGATCGACCACTTTACAGGACGGGTGGAAACCTTACCCGTACGTGTCTTAAAGTCATCTAAAATCCATATCTTTTTATAGCAATAAACCACTTCGAATAGCTGGGAGAGTTTAAAACGTAAACAAGTAGATAAAAAAAACACAATTCGTTGAGGCGGAAGTTTCCGTAGCATATCTTCTCCTGCTGCCGGTAGGGGCGCTAATTTAGGAAACGCTCATATGCGTCGTATTTGATGGTAGTGACAAACGACCTATATGGTCGTATAAGTTGGAGGACTTGTTGGATGTGTAAAGATGGACAGAGATACATGATCCATAAAAAATAATTAAATAAGACATTTAGCAGATATTGTTGAAGAAATAACAATATCAAGATTAAACAGATATGTACAACTCCTATTAGAGCGTAATAAGAGGATTAGAGAAGTTCCAAAATATAAAAGCAGATAACATTACAAAACTAGAGAGGTTAATTACTAGAATTTAAAATTGAATAAAAGTAATGTTTTTACCAAATGCTATTAAGGAAAATAGGTGAGAATGAAATGCTTTTTCTATAAACAACAAAGAAAGATTGCCATAAGGACCTACAATGTGTCTGTAGATGATGATACTTTATAGGATTAAGAATGTAGAACAAGGTCATGCAGAATAAGGCATTAATATGTGCCTAATAAGTAGCCTACTAATTAATAGCCAATGTTGTAGTAACATGCTTGTTAATAAGCAACTAGTTAAAAGACCCTAAAATAAAGTGTTACCAAAGTTGTATATATTAAAATGTGAATAATAATGAAGAGGAAAAAGCTGATTAGAATAAGAAGAATAATTAAAATTGAAGAGACTAATAATAAAGGTATATAGAAAAATAACCTACATAATAAAGTGGAAAAACTATTATATGAAGATTTTATCAAATAAGTGAAAATATATATGAAATATATATTTTTCATTTAAAAAGTATATAAAGGAATATAAATAAGATGTAAGAGTTAGTACAAAAAGTACAATAACAAACAGAACTAATTAAAAGGGTCATTATAAGATGTTATAAGACCATTGAAAATGAGCAAGAAAGCAGTATTGTTAGAGAACAAACTTAAAGCTATTAACTAAAAAGAGAAAACATGGTTTTGAATAAAGTCTGAGAATTAGTGTCTCAGGATGTGCAATGAGTATTTTGGAAAATAATTTAAAGTGAAGTAATGACTTACAATAAGATAAACTTAACAAATAAAATATAAACTATATAAAGTTAACTTGAAACAAATCAAAATTTGGAAATGTAAATATAAACCTAAGGAAGAATTTAAGAAAAATGAAAATAAAAATAAAAATAAGGGATAAAATTTATTAAATTAGACATATTAAGAGGAAAAAATAAAATAAAGAGAAACTAAAATTCTCACAAAGAAAGTATAGGAAAAACAAATAGCATTGAGCACAGTTATTGTAACTGACTAAACTGAGAAAGAATAAAACATCAAAATAGAAAAGGTATTATTTGCAGATATTAATTAAAGTAAATTTATAAAGGTCAAACCTAAACAAATAAATAAAATATAATACCTGTAGAATAAAGAGTCTTTGAGAAACTCGTAAAGAAATGACTATGACGTATTTCCGTGTGTGTGTTCGTCAGGAATGCGAAACAACACATGGCTTTAAAAGTGCCATAAATAATTGCCTAAGTGTGTTTCTGGACGGGGTACCAAATTGGATCTTTAAAATTGGATTGGAAAATTCTAAGAAAAAAAACTAGATTCTGAAATCTTGCTTTGATACATAAAATAAAATGTTTTAGCTTAATAAGAAAAAATATTCAGCTGAAACAATAACTGGAGATATTATTAATCAAGAAAAAGAAAAAAAGAAGGTTAACTTCCCAAGAAGGGGAGAATTTGAAGAAAATTAGTTCAGTAATTTGGACAATTGGATAGAACACATTGATCATAATTGAAAATTATTAATAAATAATTAATAACTAATTAAAGATACAATTACTGTTGCCAGAATATCTTCTAGAAGGGGAGAGTAATCCATCTTTAGAAGATCTTCTGACATGCAAACACAGATTTTAAAGCAATAGTTAATCTAATGACTATTGTTGGAACACAGATTCCAGTCTGTGAGTATGTTGAGGTTGCTGTGGGAAGATTTATGACCAGAGCAGAGACACAGAAGGGTCAAACTTTCTGTTGGCATAAAATGGAGACAGAGAGACAAAATGAAAGAGAGATGGGCAATGAGCCAGACATAATGCAAAGATGAAGAAAAAATAATTGTGTAAAATAATTGTAAAATAATTGTAGTTATAACTAACAGTTATAACTATAAAAAAGCAGGATTTTGGCCATTATAAGCATATAAGCATTTAAGTAGTGATTCAGACAATTAAAAAAGAAGTACACAATATGGAGCATATACATTATGAGGAAAGGCCTGGATTTTGTCAAAACAGCCCAAGACATATGATTGAAAATAAAGGACATCAGGACTTAAAAAATTAAGTATAAAAAGCCATAGAATGTTTTTTAGAGATGTAGTGTACATATATTTGAAAACATATAAAGTTTAGCTAATTAGACAGAGGAATAAATTATGTTTTAAGAATATGAACAATGAAGGTAGTACTATCAGTTTAGATAGAATTAAGTTTTGGGAAATGGAAACATGGCTTTATCTTAAAGATATGAAGATATAATAAGACCTAGTAACAGAGTGACAAAAATACAAAACAAGTTATGAAAGTCACTGGTAAATAGAACTTTAGAACAAGGATAGCATTAGATGCCAAAATAATAATGATAAGAGTAAAGAAAAGAAATACTGTAAGTAATCAGGTGATAGTTTAAATCACTTGGTTTAATAGGAGATCTTGCAGTTAACCAAAGACTACAGAGATAGAAAAACCGCTTCAATTCTATTACTTGAATAGAGAAATGGCAATGCATAACAAGGTGAAATATAGCCCTCCATCTAAGTAAAAGAAACCAATCATTGATTGGAAAAGTCACTGTAGCTGCCATTAGAAGCTCCGGTTCCCATAGAAACAAGAAGCTACTGAATAGGATTGCACATGTGCATTGGCTGGTTTAGTTTAAAAAATAGGCCTTTATACTATATATTTTAACTTAACTATATTTAAGCATAAAAAACAACATTTATGTGACAGTTTATGTCAAAATTAGTTGCTGATTTGGAATATGATATTAATCATGTAATAGAGTAATTAAGAGTTCAGTGAGCAGTTTTTGAGATTTCAGAATCCCCCATTCAAATAGACAGGACTTTGTCTTAAATGTTTGAAAAAGCAATTACAAACATGGCCGACAAGCAAACAGATGTATCTTTAAAGGGATTTTGATTTAACAATGGAAGATGCCGTTACAATGACAATTAAAGAATTAATAATAATAAAAGTCCTAGGAAAATATTAGGCAATACAAGTATTTAGATTAGAATATATAAACAACATAGAACAAATTGTTAGGATGAAGTTCTTGAGTACTGCAATAAAGATAAAGTATACAAAAACCAGAATGTTCTTTAAAGGCTTCTGAGTTATTCTGGAATCTGCAGATTAGTGGAAAAAATGTACAAAGGGAGTGAAGCAGTCTTCTGACCAGGATTTATAGGTTAGTCTTTCACCCAGGAGAGTAGGTGCTCTGAAAGCTCATAAAACAACATGCTTTTAATAATATAGACACAGAACAAGAGAAACTTGGCAAAACAACCTGGGATCTAGGGAGAGATTTAAAAGATAAGGAGACATCATTTAACTTCAAAAGAGTTTGGACAACAAAACTATTAAAGAAAGATAAGCAGCTACAAATGCAGAATGATAATATTTAAATGAATCAATTGACAACAAGAATAAGTAACAAGTCAGATGAGTTTATACAATATATTGTATAAAGCTGTTATGTTGTATATGCCTAGAAATACGGATGTATAAATAAATTGTAATGTACAATGTGAAGGAATATGTATGTTTACATTTCCATTTTGTTTTATTAAGACTGCAGAGTAATAACGCATGCATGTAATACAGATACATGTTGTCTGATTGGAAAATAAGGAAAAAGATTAAGAAAATTTGTTTTTATTTGAAAGAAAATTTTAAAGAATGACTTTGTCAAACCTGCAAAAAAGGATATCTGCACAGAGAGAAGCTAATAAGTGTTTGACAACAGAAATAAGCAAGCCCAAACTGTAATAGCAGTTGTGAGGGCCTGTGAAAATGCATATATGTAATGATATGGACAGGAAGAGAATGATGAATTACTGTTAGGCAGTGTGGAATATAATAATTACAAAATGAGAAAACAGGTAGTGAAAACCTAGATGAAACTGATGTTAGTAAATATTATTATTAAATAATATTTACTATGAATAAAAAATGCTTTAAGGGCAAATGGGCAATTAATAATAATGTGAAAATATATAACTAATGAATGTTTTGAAATGGTTCCACCGAGAGGTCAGAGACCTGTGATTGGCAAATACATAATTAGGAAATTATATGTGCTTTACTTGCCAAACACACTATGGAACTTTTAAATGTAAAGAAGGTGTTTTAAAACTAAAATTAAAGGGAATAAAGCAAGCCCTTGAAACATCTTGGTTAAAGCACAGTGAAATGCACAGCCTATGGAAAGGTATAAATACCAAGAAACCATGATTCCCATGACTGACATCGGTAGATTGTCTAGTCACTGGAAGGGGCCGTATGTTTCTATGTGAAGATCCCAAGAAGGCAATTGATTTAATAAGAAAAACTAATAAGGTACAAAATAGTACATTTGTGATGGCAATAAAGCAGAGTACAAAAATTTGAGACTCTGGTAAAATTATGAATTAAAGAAGAATTAAAAAATCAAATACAGATGACCCTGGGTGGACTATATGAATGTATTTTAAATAAAGCTTATAACAGAAACAGGACAGTTACCAAATTAAAATAGTATGATAAAAAAAAAAGGGAGAGATACATATAACACTTAAAAGTAAACGAGCAAATGTAGGACAAAGTTGCATGAAGGGGGGTGTTGATATCAGCCACACCCTGCTTCATTAGGAAATGCAACTTTTCTGTGCTACTTGTACCTCTTCTGCTTATAAAGAATAATAATGAGAACACAACTGAGATTTAAGAAGAAAAAACATTTATTGAGATAAGTGATTTATAAAGAATAATAATGAGAACACAACTGTGATTTGAAGATAAAGAAAAAACAGATGTTTGGTTTATAGAGAAAAACAAGTGATAACTTTTTTATGTTAAAAAATGTAAAAGGGATATCTTGGAGGAAAAGACATGTATGATAACTTGTCTGTGTGAAAACAATGAGAAAAGAGTTATAAGTGATAACTTTTTTATATTAAAAACATGTAAAAGGGATATCTTGGAGGAAAAGATATGTATGATAACTTGTCTGTGTGAAAACAGAGAGAAAATGTATGATAACTTGTTTATGATAAGTGTATAAAGAGAAAAGATAACTTGTTTATCATAACTGTTTATTAAGGAAAACAAGACAAATAGGTTTTTGAAAAATGTTTAATAAGATAATAGCTCATTAAAAAAGACAAGACAACTGTTTTTGTAAAAGTACTTTAATAAGAATATAGTTTATAAAGAAAAGAGACAAAACACTTTATTGTTGTAAAGCTTTATTAAGAATATGTTTATAAAGGAAGACACTACAACTGTTGTTTTAAGATTTTAATAAAGCATGCTAGTAGAATAGTAAGGACATAACATGTATTAGTAAGACAGGCAATTATTACCGTTGAAGGATGTCTTGAAGACGAAGCGCAGGACACAGCAGAGGAGAAGAGTCCGAGAACAAAGAGACAAGGCCTTTATATATAGACTCAGATGAGGGGAATTCCAAAGAAGATGACCTCAAGAGGTCAGATAGTCTATAAAAGGCTGGAACGTGAAGAGAACAGGAGATGCTGCTTCGCACCTGAGGCTGCTTCTCCGACACCAGAACCAACGCTGATGATGCCTCGACATTGCTGATATTGCCTTGACTGAAGAACTTTTTGATATTTATACTTTATTTAATTACTTGTATAGAATGTTTGTAGAATATATATAATGCTAGAAATACTATTGTAATAAATAAATGAACTTACAACTTTATAACTAAATTCGGCCTCATGTGGCATTAATATAAGTCGATGAGCCTGAACAGACCACAGAGAAGTCTTCTGTCTGATTGTAAGTGTCTTAAAATGCTTATAAATTAGATCAGATTTGACTTACTTACCTTAACCTGAGAATAATAAAAAATAAGGTAAAGGTGTTTAGAGACACACCATAAAACAATATGAAGTACATAGCTGAGGACTAATTTGCCAGAAATATGTTCAGTAGGTCTAATATGGACTTCTGTATGGGTGAAGTAACATCAGAAGGAGTCAATAGTAATGTATGAAAAGTTCAAGATCGAGTACTCTTTGGCCAGAAATATGTCCTTTAGGTCAAATATGCAATACTGTATGGCTGACGTATCATCAGAAGGAGTCAATGATTATGCATAAAAACTTTATGAGCAAGGACTAATTTGCCAGAAATATGTTCTGTAGGTCAAACATGGGCTCATGTATGGCTGAAGTAAGATCAGAATAAGTCAATGAGTATGTATTGAAAGGTCATGATCGAGTACTAATTTGCCAGAAATATGTTCATTAGGTCAAATAAGTAATACTCTATGGCTGACGTATCATCAAAAGGAGTCAATGAGTTTATATAAAAACTTCATCATTGAGGACTAATTTGCCAGAAATTTGTTCAGTAAGTCAAAAGGGGTTCATATATGGCCAAAGTAAGATCAGAGTGAATCAATGAGTATGTATTGAAAGTTCAAGATCGAGTACTTTTGGGCCAGAAATATGTTCATTAGGTCAAATATGGACTACAGTATGGCTGATGTGACATCAGAAGGCATTAATGAGTCAGTATAGAAATTTCTTGATCGAGGACTAATTTGCCAGAAATATGTTCAGTTGTTCTAATATGGACTGACTGATGGGTGACGTAACATCAGAAGGAGTCAATGATAATGTATAAACAGTTCAAGATCGAGTGCTCTTTGTCCAGAAATATCTTCTATCGCTGACATATAATCAGGAGTCAATGAGTATGTATAGAAAGTTCATGGTCGAGGACTAATTTGCCAGAAATTTCCATTAGGTCAAATATGCAATACTCTATGGCTGACGTATCATCAGAAGGAGTCAATGAGTATGTATAGGAATTTTTTGATCAAGGACTAATTTGCCAGAAATATGTTCAGTATGTCTAATATGGACTTCTTTATGTAACATCAGAAGGAGTCAATAGTAATGTATGAAAAGTTCAAGATTGAGTACTCTTTGGCCAGAAATATGACCTTTAGATCAAATATGTAATATTCTACTGCTGACGTATCATCAGAAGGAGCCAATGACTATCTATAGAAAGTTCACGATCGAGGACTAATTTGCCAGAATATTTCCATTAGGTCAGATATGCAATACTCTATGGCTGACGTATCATCAGAAGGAGTCATTGAGTTTGTATAAAAAGTTCATGATTGAGGACTAATTTGCCAGAAATATGTCCAGTAAGTCAAACGTGGGCTCATGTAAGAAATATGTTCAGTAGGTCAAATAGGGACTTCTGTGTAACTGATGTAATATTAGAAGGCGTTAATGAGTATATATAACAAGTTTAATACTGAGTACTCTTTGGCCAGAAATATGTTCAGTAGGTCAAATATGAAATACTGTGTGGCTGATGTAAAATCAGATGGAGTCAATAAGTGTGTATATGAAGTTCATGATCGAGGACTAATTTGCCAGAAATATGTCCATTAGGTCAAATATGCAATACTCTATGGCTGAAGTAACATCAGTATGAGGCATGTATAGAAAGTTCAAGATCGAGTACTCTTGGGACAGAAATATGTTCAGTAGGTCAAATATAGACTTCTATATGGCTGATGTGACATCAGAAGGCGTCAATGAATATGTATAGAAAGTTTATGATCGAGGACTAATTTTCCAAAAATATATCCATTACGTCAAGTATGCCATACCCTGTGGCTGACGTATCATCAGAAGGAGTCACTGAGTTTATATAAAAAGTTAATCATCGAGGACTAATTTGCCAGAAATTTGTTCAGTAGGTCAAAATGGGTTCATATATGGGTGAAATAACATCAGAGTCAATCAATTAGTATGTATTGAAAGTTCAAGACTTTTGGGCCAGAAACATGTTCATTTTGGTCAAATATGGACTACAGTATGGCTGATGTGACATCAAAAGGCGTCAGTAAGTATATATAAAAAGTTCATGATCGAGTACTCATTGGCAAGAAATATGTCCATTAGGTCAAATATGCAATACTCTATAGCTGACGTTTCATCAGAAAGAGTCGATGACTCAGTATAGAATTTTCTAATTTGCCAGAAATATGTTCAGTAAGTCAAACATGGGCTCATGTATGTCTGAAGTAACATCAGAGTGAGGCAATGAGTATGTATAGAAAGTTCATGACTGAATACAGTTGGGTAAGAAATATGTTCAGTAGGTCAAATATGGACTTCTGTGTAGCTGATGTAATATCAGAAGGTGTCAATGAGTATATATAACAAATTTAATACTGAGTACTCTTTGGCCAGAAATATGTTCAGTAGGTCAAATATGGACTACTGTCTGGCTGATGTAACAACAGATGGAGTCAATAAGTATGTATATGAGGTATATGGCCGAGGACTAATTTGCCAGAAATATGTTCAGTAGGTCTAATATGGACTTCTGTATGGGTGAAGTAACATCAGAAGGAGTCAATAGTAATGTATGAAAAGTTTAAGATCGAGTACTCTTTGGCCAGAAATCATCTCAGGTTACGTATGTAACCATAGTTCCCTGAGAAAGGGAATGAGACGCTGCATCCGATAGGATCGCTTTGGGAACGCCCCCAGCGTGATTGCGTCTGATGCACGTCTGTCAACTAGTCCAATGGCGAGGGTGAACGTCACGGGCGGGTGACGTCACGACCAGGAAAGGATAAATACACATCCGGCGAGACCGGCTTCAGCTAAAACTGCCAAAGCAAAACGATCACAGGGATGCAGGGAGTATGGCAACGCGACGCAGCGTCTCATTCCCTTTCTCAGGGAACCATGGTTACATACGTATCCTGAGACGTTCCCTTTCGAGGGAACTCGTGCTGCGTCCGATAGGATCGCTTTGGGAACAATATACCAAAACGCCGTAATCCCAAACACCTGTCTGTGTGAAACTGTGGCGCACTAGGACAGTAGAACTGCTGACCCTGGAGCTGCGTCCAGGTCAAGGTCATAGTACCTCACAAACGTAAGAGGCGAGGACCATCTGGCCGCATCGCAAATTTCTTTGAGGGAAACCCCCGAAATTAAGGCCTTGGAGGCCGCCATACTCCTTGTCGAGTGAGCTCTGACAGCTAAAGGACACTGCTGACCAGAGACCTCGTAGGCGAGTGAAATAGCCTTGACTATCCACTTGCTTACAGTGTGTTTGGACGCAGGGCGACCCCTGTTATGCGGCCCAAAACACACAAACAATTGATCCGCTTTCCTCCACAGGGCAGCTCTGCACTGGACATAGCAGATTCAACTTCTCCTGGTCTGGGGTTACAAATGGAGGAGGACAGAAAGCTTGCAGCACTATAGGCCGAGGAACATTGCTCAAAACCTTTGGAATATACCCAGGTTTAGGGTAAAGGAAAGCTTTGACCATCCCTGGTGCAAATTCAAGACACGTAGGGGATACTGAAAGGGCCTGAAGGTCTCCTACTTTCTTTAGGGACGAAATGACAAGAAGGAAGACAGTCTTAAGTGTCAGGAACTTATCTGAGACTGACTCAAGTGGCTCAAATGGAGCTGTAGATAGGCCTTCTAAAACAATAGCCAAATCCCAAGCAGGAACCCTAGTGCGTGTCGCAGGCCTCAGCCTCTGGGTGCCACAAAGGAAACGAGTCATCAATGGGTTCTTCCCCACAGTAGTACCATCCACAGGGGCATGGTAGGCAGAAATAGATGAGACATACACTTTTAGTGTAGATGGGGTTAACCCAGATGAGAAACGACTCTGTGAGAACTCTAGTACTGAACCTATCGGGCAGTAGACTGGATCTAACTGTTGTTCATGACACCAAGAAGTGAAAAGTTTCCACTTCAGGGCATATAGTTTCCTAGTGGAAGGAGCTCTGGAGTGAAGAATGGTCTCTACAACCTCAGTTGAGAGACCAGACTCTATGAGTTGGGCCCCCTTAGAGGCCAAACCCACAGGTTCCACATTTCTGGACAGGGATGATGAATCATGCCCCCCGCCTGAGATAGGAGGTCCCTCCTGATCGGAATCTTCCAAGGTGAGCCATCAAGAAGAGCTATCAGGTCTGAAAACCATATCCCGCTCGGCCAGTAAGGTGCTACTAGCAGTAGACTTATCCCTTCCCGGTGAATTTTCTCCAGAACTCCCAGGAGCAGAACAACTGGGGGAAATGCATACAGACGCAGCCTCGGCCACGCCTGTACCATGGCACCAGTCCAAGTGGAGCTGGATGTGTGAGGGAGAACCAAAGAGGACAGTGCGTCGTATCCTGAGACGCAAACAGATCCACTTCCGCTTGGCCATAAATCTCCCATATGAGCTTCACCACCTCTGGGTGAAGTCTCCATTCCCCTGGCCTCAGCCCCTGCCTCGACAGGATGTCTGCTCCTATATTCTGGGTCCCTGGAATATAGATTGCTCTCAAGGAGAGCAACTTCCCCAGGGACCACAGGAGGATCTGGTGCGCCAGTTTGCATAGTGGACGCGACCGCAGACCCCCCTGTCGATTTATATAAGAGACCACCGATGTATTGTCTGTCCTGACAAGTGCATGATGGCCCCTCAGGTCTGGGAGGAAGAACTTCAACGCATTGAAGACCGCCATCATCTCCAGGCAATTTATGTGCCACGAGAGCTGATGACTCCTCCAAAGACCCTGAGCTGAGCGGCCTTCCATTACCACTCCCCACCCTGTGAGAGAAGCGTCCATCGTTAGAGTGAGACGACGACACTGAGCTCCTAACACAGGGCCCTGGGACAGGAACCGATTTTCCTTCCATATGATCAAGGCATGGAGACATCGCCGCATGATCTTGATCATACGAAGTGGGTTCCCCCTCAGGGAAAACCCTTTGGTCCTGAGCCACCACTGTAAGGGTCTCATGTACAGCAGGCCAAAAGGTATCACATTGGACGGGGTGCAGGGTGAAAGAGCTAGGCCGAACGGAAGAACCCGAAATTGGTATGCTTCGCCCCCGAAAGCGAACCTCAGGAACTTCCTGTGCTGTGGAAGGATGGAGACATGGAAGTATGCGTCCTTGAGGTCTATTGTGACAAACCAATCCTCGGATTTGATTTGAGTCACGATCTGACTTATCGTCAACATCTTGAACTTTAGCTTTCGTACTGCTCGATTCAGATGACGTAGATCTAAAATAGGGCGCAACCCCCCATCCTTTTTTGGAACCAAGAAGTACCGGCTGTAAAACCCTGACTCTCTGTCGGCAACCGGAACCCTTTCTATAGCCTCCTTTGCTAACAAGGTCTTTACTTCTTGCTCCAACACCAGAGCCTGCTCTGGAAGTACTGTTGTCTGCAGCACTCCCTTGTATAGAGGTGGGCGGCACCAAAACTGGATTTTGTAACCTTTCTCTATAATTTGCAGGACCCAACGTGAGATATTTCCACTCTGCCAGAAAATCTACTAAGGGAACCAGCCTCTCAAGGCTGGCCTCTGGTGTATTGACAGCACATATTTGATGTAAATTTACCCTCCTCAGAGGATGCGAATGTGACGCAGCGTCGTGTTTGTCTATTGAGCTCTGCACCACTAATTCGCTGGGAACCGTTGCGCCCCGAAGCACCAAGGGTGGTGGGGTTGGCAGAACGGCCCCCTGAGGGCCACGAGGTGGGACGGGCACTGTATACTGAGGTGAACACCGCTCCACCCCGTGTGGGGCTGCCTTCAGAAGTCTGACATCAGCATCAGCACTTCTTCTGCCCAGCCTTCTTCGCCTGAAGCAAGACCCTCAGGTCCGTCTTCAGTTTGGAAGGCTTGGGCTGAGAGTGCCGTCCCGGCCCACCGTGTCTTTGAGGTGGAGCACGAGAGGCGACACTCTCTTTCTGCTGTGCTCTGTATGAGGAGCTGTACGGGATGGATGGCGGTGTGGGAGATATTTTCTGAACGCCTCCGCTTGCTTCTTGGCTTCCTGAAACCTGTCGACGACTGATGTAACTGCGTCGCCGAACAGGCCAGATGGCGCAAGCGGGGCGTCAAGGAGAAAGGCCCTGTCCTTGTCTTTTAAATCGGACAGATTGAGCCACAGGTGCCTCTCTGTTGCCACCAAGGCTGCCATGGACCGCCCAACTGCTCTGGCGGTCTCCTTGGTGGCTCTCAGAGACAAATCTGTGGCTCGACGCAGTTCTGGGCCAATCCCCTCCCTGCCATCCAAATCCTTCAGCAGGTCGGCTTGATATGCTTGCAAGATAGCCATCGTATGCAAGCATGCACCAGCCTGACCTGCCGCCATATATGCTTTATAATAATATATTGAGCTGCACAATATCGGGACAGACAACAATAAATAGACAGAGACAGTTTGATAAAGAGCGCTTTGCTGAGGCAGAAAAGCTGAAGCCGGTCTCGCCAGATGTGTATTTATCCTTTCCTGGTCGTGACGCCACCCGCCCGTGACGTTCACTCTCGCCATTGGACTAGTTGACAGACGTGCATCAGACGCAATCACGCTGGGGGCATTCCCAAAGCGATCCTATCGGGCGCAGCGCGAGTTCCCTCGAAAGGGAAATGTCCTTTAGGTCAAATATGCAATACTGTATGGCTGACGTATCATCAGAAGGAATCAATGATTATGCATAAAAACTTTATGAGCAAGGACTAATTTGCCAGAGATATGTTCTGTAGGTCAAACATGGGCTCATGTATGGCTGAAGTAAGATCAGAATAAGTCAATGAGTATATATTGAAAGTTCATGATCGAGTACTAATTTGCCAGAAATATGTTCATTAGGTCAAATAAGCAATACTCTATGGATGACGTATCATCAAAAGGAGTCAATGAGTTTATATAAAAACTTCATCATCGAGGACTAATTTGCCAGAAATTTGTTCAGTAGGTCAAAAGGGGTTCATATATGGCCAAAGTAAGATCAGAGTGAATCAATGAGTATGTATTGAAAGTTCAAGATCGAGTACTTTTGGGCCAGAAGTATGTTCACTAGGTCAAATATGGACTACAGTATGGCTGATGAACAGAAGGCATTAATGAGTCAGTATAGAAATTTCTTGATCGAGGACTAATTTGCCAGAAATATGTTCAATTGGTCTAATATGGACTTATTGATGGGTGACGTAACATCAGAAGGAGTCAATGATAATGTATAAACAGTTCAAGATCGAGTGCTCTTTGGCCAGAAATATGTCCATTAGGTCAAATATGCAAAATTCTATGGCTGACGTATAATCTAAAGTCAATAAGTATGTATAGAAAGTTCATGATCGAAGACTAATTTGCCAGAAATATTCCCATTAGTTCAAATATGCAATACTCTATGGCTGAAGTAACATCAGAGTGAGGCTTGTATATAAAGTTCATAATCGAGGACTCTTGGGACAGAAAAAATTTAATCACGTCTAATATGGACTTCTTTATGGGTGAAGTAACATCAGAAGAAGTCAATAGTAATGTATGAAAAGTTTAAGATTGAGTACTCTTTGGCCAGAAATATGACCTTTAGATCAAATATGCAATATTCTATGGCTGAAGTAACATCAGTATGAGGCATGTATATAAAGTTCATGATCGAGGACTCTTGGGACAGAAAAAATTTAATCAAGTCTAATATAGACTCCTGTATGGCTGAAAAAAAATCAGCTAGAGTCAATGACTATGTATAGAAAGTTCAAGGTCGAGTACTCTTGGGCCAGAAATATGTTCAGTAGGTCAAATATAGACTTCTATATGGCTGATGTGGCATCAGAAGGCGTCAATGAGTATATATAAAAACAGAAATATGTTCAGTCGGTCAAATATAGACTACTGTCTTATCTCACATCAGATGAAGTCAATAAGTATGTATATGAAGTTCACAATCAAGGACTAATTTGACAGAAATATGTTCAATATAGACTTCTGTATGGGTAAAGTAACATCAGAAGGAGTCTATGGTAATGTATGAAAAGTTCAAGATCGAGTACTCTTTGTCCAGAAATATGTCCATTAGGTCAAATATGCAAAACTCTATGACTGAAGTAACATCAGAGTGAGGAAAGTATATAAAGTTCAAGATCAAGGACTCTTGGGACAGAAAAAATTTAATCACGTCTAAAATGGACTTCTGTGTGGCTGAAATAAAATCAGAAGGAGTCAATAAGTATGTATAGTATGGAAGCCCTGAACCGAAAAAAAAAAGAAGAAAACTTATCTCGTTATTTCGACATATTAAGTTGTTATTTCGATATATTAAGTCGTTATTTCGAGATATTAAGTCGTTATTTCGACATAATATCTCGTTATTTCAACAAAATAAGTCGTTATTTCGACATAACTCTTTATCGTAGTATATGAAATTTAATAGGCTATAAAACGCGTACCAATCGCCGCGATTTCGAATCCGCCTTTTGCCGAACTCGCTCTTCTCTATTTTCCCATCACATAATCACATCAGAAAGGCATTTATTTTCAATAAAAATTAAAATAATGTTTTAAAAGTGGAAATAACCTGCCTAACGAGTGTTTAATAATATTAAAAGTATATTGGGTAGGGTTAGGGGAAGGTGTTGGCTGGGTTTTTATTCTCCCAATAAGGCAGCATCTATTTAATAATTTTAATAAATATAATATTTTACAGTGCAAATAGCTGTAGATGTTATTTACACTTTACACATTTACTGTTACAAGTTGGTGCTCCAAAATCCCAGAGGTTTATCATGGGAATTTGCATTCATTCCAGGCTAACCTTTATCGAGGTTAAATGTATGTGTAGCCCATAAATGCTACATATTACCATAAAAGGTTGTCATAAATACCCTATAGGCATTTATTCTATGTAGTTTTCATAAGACTGGATATTCTACTAATTCATACTTTTCTACTAACGTTAATCCTTCTAATACCTGGCCTAATAATTAACTTATTTAGCAATTACATAGCTGTATAGTTTTGTGCTAATTGCCAGTATTGCTCTTTCAGCTAGCTTCATAGTTTATCTGTTAACTTTTCACAAGCCTATAACGGAAGGTCTATTTACAATATGTGCAAATAGTGCAACAGTAGCGCGTAGGGTTTGTAGTTCTGTCTTTTTCGCCGTGGGTTCGAATCCGCCTTTTGCCGAGCTCGCCCAATAATAGAGCTCGCTCCTCTCTATTTTTTCATCACATACATTTTCAATAAAATGAAAATAATGTTAAAAAAGTGGAAATAAACTGTGAACAAGTGTTTAATAATATTAAAAGTGTTTATTGGGTAGGGTTAAGGGAAGGTGTAGGGAGGTTTTTTATTCTCCCAATAAGGAAGCATCCATTTAATAATTTTAATAAATATACTCATTTACACTCTATGATATTATTGCATCCTGTTAATGTACAAAAATACTGAAGTACAAATAGTATCTGCTAATACAATGTACAGCATCTACTATTTACACTTCTTGTAAAGAACTGCTACTTTTACATGGTGTAAATAGAATATATCGCTATTTTCACCTAGTGTAAATAGCATATTGTTAAAATACTGCTACTGTCACTTAGTGTAAATAGGATGTATCGCTATTTTCACTTAGTGTAAATAGCATCTACAGCTATTTGCACTGTTAAATATTATATTTACTATGGGCTATGGGCTACATACATTTAACCTCACTAAAGGTTAGCCTTGAATGCAAATTCCCAAGATAAACCTCTGGGATTTTGGAGCACCAACTTGTAACAGTAGGTCAACATAACTACAATGCGTTCTTTAATTGATTCCCTGTCTTATTCTGCCCTCTAGTGGCTAATATCGAAAGAGAAAATGCTGCTAACCCTAGCCAATAAATACTTTTAATATTAGGCTAGCTATTAAACACTCGTTAGGCAGGTTATTTCCACTTTTAGAACGTTATTTTCATTTTTATTGTAAATAAATGCTTTTCTGATGTGATATGTGTTGGCAAAATAGAGAAGAGCGAGCTCGGCAAAAGGCCGATTGGAAACCGCGGCAATCGCAGAAAATGCTGGAATTGGGAGCAGATTACGCTCCTGTTGCGCCACTAAAGACGTTGAATTATCCCTGTCTTTTATTAAACTTGATATACAATAACGAGTTATGTTGAAATGACGACTTATTATGTTGAAATAACGAGATATTATGTCGAAATAACGACTTAATATCTCGAAATAACGAGATATTATGTCGAAATAACGACTTAATAACTCGAAATAACGAGATATTATGTCGAAATAACAACTTATGTCGAAATAACGACTTAATATCTTGAAAAAACGACTTATTAGCCCATGTCGTAATAATGACTTATTATGTCGAAATAACGACTTAATATCTCGAAATAGCAACTTATTATGTCATAATAATGAATTAATATCTCGTAATATCGACTTATGTCGAAATAACAACTTAATATCTCGAAATAACGACTTATTATGTTGAAATAACAAGATAAGATTTCTCTTTTTTTTCCTCCCCACCATAAAGTTTTTTTTTTTTTTCTCCACCATGCGGTTCAGGGCTTCCGTAGTATAGAAAGTTCAAAGTCGAGGACTAATTTGCCAGAAATGTGTTCAGTATTTCTGATTTGGACTTCTTTATGGGTGAAGTAACATCAGAAGGAGTCAATAGTAATGTATGAAAAGTTTAAGATTGAGTAGCCTACTCTTTGGCCAGAAATATGACCTTTAGATCAAATATGCAATATTCTACGGCTGACGTATCATCAGGAGTCAATGAGTCAGTATAGGAATTTCTTGATCAAGGACTAATTTGCCAGAAATATGTTCAGTATGTCTAATAATATGGACTTCTTTATGGGTGAAGTAACATGGGAAGGAGTCAATAGTAATGTATGAAAAGTTTAAGATTGAGTAGCCTACTCTTTGGCCAGAAATATGACCTTTAGATCAAATATGTAATATTCTACGGCTGACGTAACATCAGAAGGAGTCAATGAGTATCTGTAGAAAGTTCATGATCGAGGACTAATTTGCCAGAAATATGTCCAGTAAGTCAAACATTGCTCATGTAAGTCTGAAGTAACATCAGAGTGAGGCAATGAGTATGTTTAGAAAGTTCATGATCAAGTACACTTGTGTAAGAAATATGTTCAGTAGGTCAAATATGGACTTCTGTGTAGCTGATGTAATATCAGAAGGCGTTAATGAGTATATATAACAAGTTTAATACTGAGTACTCTTTGGCCAGAAATATGTTCAGAAGGTCAAATATGAAATACTGTCTGGCTGATGTAACATCAGATGGAGTCAATAAGTGTGTGTATTCATGATCGAGGACTAATTTGCCAGAAATATGTCCATTAGGTAAAATATGCAATATTCTATGGCCGAAGTAACATCAGTATGAGGCATGTATATAAAGTTCATGATTGAAGACTCTTGGGACAAAAAAAAAAAAATTAATCAAGTCTGATGCAAAAACTTGAGGCAATGAGATCCAGGCAGTCCAGCAATTATTATGTCAGAGATCAAATTTGAATAAGGAATAACAAATTTATTAAGTAAAAATTATAGAGACAAACAAATTAAGTAAGTAATAGTTAATAATAAAATCCAGAGTATTGTATCTAATAGATGAAGAAGAAGATCAGAATATAGAGAAAGAAGGAACAAAATTAAGACATTTGCAGAATGAAATGAGAGGTAGAAGAGAAGAAGCAGAAGCAGCCAGAAGTAGAAGACGCAGAAGAGATGCAAGAAGCAAAAAGAGCAAAGAAAAAGCTAAACTATCAAAGACCCAGTCCGTTTTATACCATAAGCACAGGAAAACTTACATCCCACTCAAACTTATGTTTTGGTCTAATAAGAAAAGGTCAAACAGACTTATCCATTATGTCATAGTTGGTGTAACGGCTAGGTCAGAGTGACTGGTCAAATGTCAAAGATAGATGAAAATAGATACAAAAGGTATTGTTTTGACACCCTTAAGAGAATATTGCAGATCTTGCATTATCTCATGTCTGAAGTAATGGAAACAGACATATTTTCATACAAAGGTACATCAAGTTCAAATGAGCAACTAATTCTGAAAACATCATTGCTTCTGCAGTACTTGGCAGGCGGCCACTATCTAACCACAAACATGTCAACATAACCTGTCACATTGGAACACTCGAAGAACAATTGAATAAAGCAAGCATACTCTTAAAGATAAAAGAAGAATAACCATAAAGGAGTACAATAAAAAGTAAACACTTGAAAATATGATGAGGATTAATATATGGAGTAGGAGTACATGAATATATGAAATCAAATGTAATATCAATAAATCATAAGCCATAAATGATTAACATGAAATATGAATAAAATGCATGAATATGAATATTGACCATTTTGGATCCACCAAAGTCTAATATGGACTCCTGTATGGCTGAAAAAATCAGATAGAGTCAATGACTATGTATAGAAAGTTCAAGATCGTGTCCTCTTGGGCCAGAAATATGTTCAGTAGGTCAAATATAGACTTCTATATGGCTGATGTGACATCAGAAGGCATCAATGAGTATGTATAGAAAGTTCGTGATCGAGGACTAATTTGCCAGAAATATTTCCATTAGGTCAAGTATGCAATACTCTATGGCTGACGTATCATCAGAAGGAGTCGAGTTTATATAAAAAGTTAATCATTGAGGACTAATTTGCCAGAAATTTGTTCAGTAGGTCAAAATGGGATCATATATGGGTGAAATAACATCAGAGTCAATCAATGAGTATGGATTGAAAGTTCAAGACCGAGTACTTTTGGGCCAGAAATATGTTCAATAGGTCAAATACGGACTACAGTATGCCTGGTGTGACATCAGAAGGTGTCAGTAAGTATATACAAAAAGTTCATGATCGAGTACTCATTGGCCAGAAATATGTCCATTAGGTCAAATATGCAATACTCTATAGCTGACGTTTCATCAAAAAGAGCCAATGAGTCAGTATAGAGTCAGTAAGAAATTTCTTGATTGAGTGCTAATTTGCCAGAAATATGCTCAGTAAGTCTAATATGGACTTCTGTATGGCCTAAGTAACATCAGAGTGAGGCAAAGAGTATGTATACAAAGTTCATGATCAAGAACTCTTGGAACAAAAAAAAACAAAACAAAAAATTAAGTAGGTCTAATATGGAGATCTGTATGTCTGAAATAAAATCTGAAGGAGTATGTATGAGTATGTATAGAAAGTTCAAGATCGAGTTCTCTTGGGCCAGAAATATGTTCATTAGGTCTAATATTAATACTGTGTGGCTGATGTGACATAGGAAGGGTTCAATGAGTATATGTAAAAAGTTCAATATCGAATACTCTTTGGCCAGAAATATGTTCAGTACGTCAAATGTGGAGTACTCTCTGGCTGATGTTAACATCAGTAGTCAATGAGTATCTTTAGAAAGTTCATGTTTGTCGACTCTTTGGCCAGAAATATGTTCAGTACTTCAAATATGGACTACTGTCTCTCGGATGTAACATCAAAAGGAGTCAATGAGTCTGTATCGAAAGTTCAATTTCAAGAACCTTTGGCCAGAAATATGTTAAGTTCATATATGGACTACTGTATGGCTTCATTGCGCCACGGAATAAGTTAGTTGTGTACATTGCGATTACAGCACATGCCTTATATGTTATTCTTCACTGCACAACGGAATAATTCATATTTTGAATGCAAAGTTACGGGATATTTTATGTATCTCTTCAACGCAGACATGAAATTAGTTATTTATTGTATTTATTGCAATGCAAAAGCACATATGGTATGTGTTATCTGTTCAATGCACAACGTAATAAGTTATACATTGTAATGAAACAGCGCATTTCAGCGCATACCTTATATGTACTTTGCCAACAGCATGTTGCACTGCAATTAATATTGTATTTATTGCAGTGCAACAGCATATGCGATTTGTTTTCTCTTCAATGAGTTAGTTCTTGTGTGCAACGCAGTGTACCAAGCACCTGTCGTGTTATCTCTTCGGTGCACAACGGATTAAGTTACTGCAAAGCAATGTACAAGTTATGCGTTATCTCTTCAATGCATAACGGATGCGTTAGTTCTTGTGTACAATGCAAGGAAACAGTGCATAACTTACATGTTGCAATGCAACAGCACACGTTATATTAATTTCTTCTATGCACAGCGTAATGTTAACTATTGCATGTAATCCACTGAAATTGTTCTTGATGCATTGCAATGCAACAGCATATGTGATTTGTTTTCTCTTCAATGCACAAAGAGTTAGTTCTTGTGTGCAACGCAGTGCATCTGTCGTGTTATCTCTTCACTGCACAACGGATTAAGTTACTGCAATACAATGCACATGTTAAGTGTTATCTCTTCAATGCACAACGAATGACTTAGTTCATTCATTGCCACACCATGTATGTTATGTGTTTTCTCTTCAATGCATGAGGAATAAGTTAGTTCTTGTATACAATGCAAGGAAACAGTGCATAACTTTACATGTTAGTTATTGAATGTATTGTAATGCAAAAGCATGTTATATTAATTTTTTCTATGCACAACATAAGTTAATTATTGTATGCAATGCAATGAAATAGTTAGTTTTTGTATTTATTGCAGTGCAACAGCATATGTGATTTGTTTTCTCTTCAATGCACAAAAGTGAGTTCTTGTGTGCAATGCCATGACAAGAACCTGTCATGTTATCTCTTCACTCATCAACGGATTGATCTAAAGCAATGCAATGCACGTTATGCGTTCTCTTCAATGCATAACGGATGATTTAGTTCATTCATCGCAACACCAAGTGTTATGTGTTATCTCTTCAAAGCATATGGAATACGTTAGTTCTTGTATACAATGCAAGGAAACAGTGCATAACTTAAATGTTGCAATGCAACAGCACATATGTTACATTAATTTCTTCTATGCACAACACAAGTTAATTATTGTATGCAATGCAATGAAATAGTTTTTATATTTATTGCAGTGCAACAGCATATGTGATTTGTTTTCTCTTCAATGCACGAAGAGTTAGTTCTTGTGTGCAACGCAGTGCAACAAGCACCTGTCGTTTTACTTTATCTCTGCAAACTGGAATAACTTACTGCAATGCAATGCACATGTCATGTGTTATCTCTTCAATGCATAACGGCTGAGTTAGTTCATTCAACGCAACACCACGTGTAATGTGTTATATCTCTTTAATGCGTGAGGAATAAGTTAGTTCTTGTACACAATGCAAGAAAACAGTCCCTAACTTCCATGTTAGTTATTGTATGTATAGTAATGCAACAGCATATGTTATATTAATTTCTCCTATGCACAACATAAATTAATTATTGTATGCAATGAAACAGTTTTTGTATTTATTGCAGTGCAACAGCATATGTGATTTGTTTTCTCTTCAGTGCACAACAGAAAGAGTTCGTTCTTGTAAGCAATGCACTGCAACAAGCACCAGTCATGTGTTATCTCTTCAATGCACAACGGATTAAGTTACTGCAATGCAATGCACATGTTATAGTTATATCTTCAATGCATAACAAGATGAGCTAGTTCATTCATCGCAACACCACGTGTAATGTGTTATGTGTGTGTGCTTCAAGGTATGAGGAATGATAGTTATTGTATATAATATAGGGAAACAGTGCATAACTTACATGTTGCAATGCAACAGCACATATGTTATATGAATTTCTTCTATGCACAGCGTAATAAATGAACTATTCTAAGCAATGCAAAGAAACAGTTAGTTCTTGATGCCTTGCAATGCAACAGCTCTTATTTTTATTCTCTTCAATGCACAAAGGAAAGCTTTAGCTCTTGTATGCAACGCAGTGCATCTGTCGTGTTATCTCTTCACTACACAACGGATTAAGTTACTGCAATGCAAATGCACATGTTAAGTGTTATCTCTTCAATGCACAACGAATGACTTAGTTCATTCATTGCCACACCATGTATGTTATGTGTTTTCTCTTCAGTGCATGAGGAATAAGTTAGTTCTTGTATACAATGCAAGGAAACAGTGCATAACTTACATGTGTTATTGAATGTATTGTAATGCAACAGCATGTTATATTAATTTCTTCTAAGCACAACAAAATAATTTAATTATTGTATGCAATGCAATGAAACAGATAGTTCATGTATTTATTGCAGTGCAACAGCATATGTGATTTGTTTTCTCTTCAATGCAGAAACTAAAGAGTTAGTTCTTGTATGCAATGCCATGACAAGAACCTGTCATGTTATCTCTTCACTCATCAACGGATTGATCTAAAGCAATGCAATGCACGTTATGCGTTCTCTTCAATGCATAACGGATGAGTTAGTTCATTCATCGCAACACAACGTGTTTTGTGTTATCTCTTCAATGGATGAGGAATACGTTAGTTCTTGTATACAATGCAAGGAAACAGTGCATAACTTACATGTTACAATGCAACAGCACTTATGTTATATTAATTTCTATGCACAGCGTAATAAGTTAATTATTGTATGCAACGCAATGATAAAACTAACTAGTTTTTGTATTAATTGCAGTGCAACAGCATATGTGATTTGTTTTCTCTTCAATGCACAAAGAGTTAGTTCTTGTGTGCAACGCAGTGCAACAAGCACCTGTCGTGTTATCTCTTCAGTGCACAACGGATTTAAGTTACTGCAAAGCAATGTACATATGCTTTATCTCTTCAATGCATAACGGATCAGTTAGTTCATTCATCCATCACAAAACCACATATGTTATGTGTTATCTCGTCAATGCATAAGGAATAAGTTAGTTTTTGTATACAATGCAAGGAAACAGTGCATAACTTGCATGTGGCAATTATGTTATATTAATGTCTTCTATGCACAGCTTAATAAGTTTACTATTGTACGCAATGCACTGAAACCAGTTTTCGATGCATTGCAATGCAACAGCATATGTGATTTGTTTTCTCTTCGTTGCATAAAGGAAAGAGTTAGTTCTTGTATACATCGCAGTGCAACAAGCACCTGTCGTGTTATCTCTTCACTGCAAACGGAATAACTTACTGCAATGCAATGCACATATAATGAGTTATATCTCTTCAAGTGCGTGAGGAATAAGTTAGTTCTTGTACACAATGCAAGAAAACAGACCATGACTTCCATGTTAGTTATTGTATGTATAGCAATGCAACAGCATATGTTATATTAATTTCTTCTATGCACAACATAAATTAATTATTGTATGCAATGAAACAGTTAGTTTTTGTATTTATTGCAGTGCAACAGCATATATGATTTGTTTTCTCTTCAATGCACAAAGAGTTAGTTCTTGTGTGCAACGCAGTGCAACAAGCACCTGTCGTGTTATCTCTTCAGTGCACAACGGATTAAGTTACTGCAAAGCAATATATATGTTATGCTTTATCTCTTTAATTCATAACGGATGAGTTAGTTCATTCATTGCCACACCATGTATGTTATGTGTTTTCTCTTCAATGCTTGAGAAATGTTAGTTCTTGCAAGGAAATAGCGCATAACTTACGTTAGTTATTGAATGTATTGTAATGCAACAGCATATGTTATATTAATTTCTTGTATGCACAACATAAATTAATTATTTTATACAATGAAACAGTTAGTTTTTGTATTTATTGCAGTGCCACTGCATATATGATTTGTTTTCTCTTCAATGCACAAAGAGTTAGTTCTTGTGTGCAATGCAATGCAACTAGCACCTGTCGTGTTATCTCTTCACTGCACAACGGATTAAGTTACTGCAATGCAATGCACATGTTATGCGTTATCTCTTCAATGCACAACGACAAAGTATACAATGCAAGGAAACAGTGCATAACTTACATGTTGCAATGCAACAGCACACGTTATATTAATTTCTTGTATGCACAGCGTAATGTTAACTATTGTATGCAATCCACTGAAACAGTTCTTGATGCATTGCAATGCAACAGCATATGTGATTTGTTTTCTCTTCAATGCACAAAGAGTTAGTTCTTGTGTGCAACGCAGTGTAACAAGCACCTGTCGTGTTATCTCTTCAGTGCACAACGGATTGTTACTGCAAAGCAATGTACAAGTTATGCGTTATCTCTTCAATGCATAACGGATGCGTTAGTTCTTGTTAATGCATGACTTACATGTTGCAATGCAACAGCACACGTTATATTAATTTCTTCTGTGCACAGCGTAATGTTAACTATTGCATGCAATCCACTGAAACTGTTCTTGATGCATTGCAATGCAACAGCATATGTGATTTGTTTTCTCTTCAATGCACAAAGAGTTATTTCTTGTGTGCAACGCAGTGCATCTGTCGTGTTATCTCTTCACTGCACAACGGATTAAGTTACTGCAATGTAATGCACATGTTAAGTGTTATCTCTTCAATGCACAACGAATGAGTTAGTTCATTCATTGCCACACCATGTGTTATGTGTTTTCTCTTCAATGCATGAGGAATAAGTTAGTTCTTGTATACAATGCAAGGAAACAGTGCATAACTTAAATGTTGCAATGCAACAGCACATATGTTACATTGCAATGCAATGAAATAGTTAGTTTTTGTTTTTATAGCAGTGCAACAGCATATATGATTTGTTGTCTCTTCAATGCACAAAGGAAAGAGTTAGTTCTTGTGTGCTATGCACTGACAAGAACCTGTCATGTTATATCTTCACTGCACAACGGATTAAGCTAAAGCAATGCAATGCACATGTTATGTGTTATCTCTTCAAAGCATGTGGAATACGTTAGTTCTTGTATACAATGCAAGGAAACAGTGCATAACTTAAATGTTGCAATGCAACAGCACATATGTTATATTAATTTCTTCTATGCACAACATAATAAGTTAATTATTGTATGCAAAGAAACAGTTCGTTTTTGTATTTATTGCAGTGCAACAGCATATGTGATTAGTTTTCTCTTAAATGCACAAAGAGTTTAGTTCTTGTGTGCAACGCAGTGCAACAAGCACCTGTCGTGTTATCTCTTCAGTGCACAACGGATTAGGTTACTGCAAAGCAATGTATATGTTATGCGTTATCTCTTCAATACATAACGGATGCGTTAGTTCTTATATACAATGCAAGGAAACAGTGCATAACGTACATGCAACAGAACACGTTATATTAATTTCTTTTAAGCACAGCGTAATGTTAACTAATGTAATGTAATTTCAGTATGCAATCCACTGAAACTGTTCTTGATGCATTGCAATGCAACAGCATATGTGATTTGTTTTCTCCTCAATGCACAAAGGAAAGAGTTCATTCATTGCCACACCGTGTATGTTATGTGTTTTCTCTTCAATGCATGAGGAATAAGTTAGTTCTTTTATACAATCCAAGGAAACAATGCATAAATTACATGTTGCAATGCAACAGCACATATGTTATATTAATTTCTTCGTAATAAGTTAACTATTGTACACAATGCAATGAAACTGTTCTTGATACATTGCAATGCAACATATGTGATTTGTGTTCTCTTCAAAGCACAAAGGAAAGAGTTAGATAAAGATGTTTTGACTTGCAGGATTGCAGAAAGGCTTACAGGATTGTTCCAGAACAAAAGAACTGATGAAGACATTCCTCATATCATTTTTTTCAATGCCAGAGTAAATGCACAGCTATAGACGCCTGAAAAAAAAAGTTAACCTTGGGTTATGAAGCCCAGCAACTCTGAATTACAGTGCCAAATGAATACAGTGAGATTTGTTACAGTGAGACGGGTTAAAGCGTGGCATCTCAGAAGGCTGAATTTTATCAAAAAACGAAGCTGTTGTTCATTCCAGCTGAGAACCGCCCTGCCAAGATCTTGTCATGTGATTAGATAGTTTAATCTCATCCACACAAAAGGCCAAGAACCTTGATGTCAGACTGACCAACATTGATTTGCACCCCACAAACGAACCACATTACTGTTAAAACTGATCCTGTGTTAGTAATTTCCATTTTTTTTGTCACGTTTTTTCTGTTTCCACAACATTCTGTCCCAAGAGTCCTTGATCATGAACTTTCTATACATACTCATTGCCTCACTATGATGTTTGACCTTCTGAAAATATCTCTGGAAAATTAGTGCTTGATCATGAACTCTTTATACATACACATTGATGACATTCTGATGACACGTCAGCCATAAAGTATTCGATATTTGACTTAATGGACATATTTCTGGCAAATTAGTCCTCAATCATGAACTTTCTATACATATCCATTGACTCCATCTGATGTGATCATCCAAACTGTAGTTCACATTAGACCTACTGACCAGATTTCAGGCCAAAAAGTATTTGATGTTAAACTTTTTATATATACTCTCTGATGCCTTCTGATGTCACATCAGCTTCTGAAGTCCAGAAGTCCAAATTTGACATAATAAGCATATTTCTTGCCCAAGAGTAAGCGATCTTGAACTTTTTTACAGACTCATTGCCTCTTTCTGGTGTTAAAGCAGCTATTAAGAAGTCCATATTTGACCAACTGAACATATTTCTAGCCACAGAGTACTGGATCTTGAACTTTCTATACACACAGACAGACAGTAGCCCATATTTCACAACCTGAATATATTTCTGGCAAAAGATTCCCTGAACATGAACTTACTATACATTGTCAAAGACTCCTTCGAATGTTACATCAGCCAGGCAGAAGTCCATATTTGAACAACTGAAAATATTTCTGGCCAAAGAGTCCCTAATCATGAACTTAAAAGACATTATCAATTATCAGATGTTACATCAGCCAGACAGTACTCCAAAACTGGCCTACTGAACATATTTCTGGCAATAGAGACCGTGACCGTGAACTTTCAAATAATATTAAATCTGATGTTACAATCAGACATACAAGTCCATATTTGACCTACTAAACATATTTTTGGCCAGAGAGTACTGAAGAAACATCACAGTTAGGCAAAGAGTATGTATAGAAAATTCAAGATTCTTGGTACAAAAAATTTAAGAAGGTTTAAAATGGAAAGTTTAGAAAGTTCTAGGAGAAATATGATAATTGGGTCAAATATGGACTACTGTCTTATATAACATCAGAAGGAGTCAATGAGTCTGTAATAGAGAGTTCATGATCGAGGACTAATTTGTCAGAAATATGATCAGTAAGTTAAATAGGGACTACTTGTCTGGCTGATGTAACAACAGATGTAGTCAATAAGTATGTATATGAAGTATATGATGGAGGACTAATTTGCCAGAATTTTTTTCAGTAAGTCAAAATGGCTGAAGCAAGATCAGAAAAAGTCAATGAGTATGTATTGAAAGTTCATGATCGAGTACTAATTTGGCAGAAATATGTTCATTAAGGTCAAACAGGCAATACTCTGTAGCTAACGTATCATCAAAAAGAGTCAATCAGTTAATATAAAAAGTTCATGATCGAGTACTAATTTGCCAGAAATTTAAGTCAAAATGGGTTTATATATGGCTGAAGTAAGATCAGAGTGAATCAATGAGTATGTATTGAAAGTTCAAGATCGAGTACTAATTTGCCAGAAATATGTTCATTAGGTCAAATATGGACTACAGTATGGCTGATGTGACATCAGAAGGCGTCAGTAAGTACATCTAAAATTTCAAGATCGAGTACTCTTTGGCCAGAAATATGTCTGTTAGGTCAAATATGCAATACTCTATAGATGACGTTTCATCAGAAGGAGTCAACGAGTCAGTATAGAAATTTCTTGATCGAGGACTAATTTGCCAGAAATATTTCCATTAAGTCAAATATGCAATACTCTATGGCTGAAGTAACCTGAAAAAGTATAGTTTTGTAGTAAATGAGACAACACTGCATTGCAAGCAAGAACTAACTCTATCCTTTGTGCATTGAAGAGAAAACAAATCACATATGCTGTTGCATTGCAATACATCAAGAACTGTTTCATTGGAGTGCAAACAATAGTTAACATAATGCTGTGCATAGAATAAGTTAATATAAAACATGTGCTTTTGCATTGCAACATGTAATTTATGCACTGTTTTCTTGTATTGTATACAAGAACTAACTCCGTTATGCATTGAAGAGATAAAAGGTGTGGTTGCATTGCCATGAATACAAGAATATATGCCCTATTTCCTTGCATTGTATACAAAAGTAACTTATTCCGTTGTGCCATGAACAGATGACACATAACACGGGTGCTGTTGCACTACATTGTATACAAGAACTAAAATGACATAACATATTTCGTTGGGTATTAAAGAGTGAACACGTATGTTTTCTTGCATAGCAAGCAAGCATGCACTGTTTCTTTTTATTGTATGAAGAACAACGATGTGAATAGAAAAGAAAACACATACCATATGTCCTGTTGCATTGCAATAAATACGAAAACTAAATCATTTCATTTGTGCATTGAAAAGATAACATTGCATTTCATACAAGACCTAACTTAAACCGTTGTGCAGGATGAGTAACATAGGTATGCACTGTACAGAAGAACTGACTCATGTCGTTTGTGCATAGCGTATGTGCATTGCATCTTCATACACGATCTAACATTAATCTATTATGCGGTGAAGAGATAACACATTACATATTCTGTTGCAATGCATCCAAAATCCTAACTAACTTATAAACTTATTTCGTCATTGCAATGCATAAAAGAAGGTATGCGCTTTTTCATTGCATTGCAAACATGATCTAACTAAATGCGTAGTGCAGTGATGAAAAAACGTAAGCTATGCACTGTTTCAATTACATTACATACAAAAACTAACTATTTTGTGTACTGAGAAGAAAATATAACTTCCTGTTGCATTGCAATAAAACAATAAGTTTCATTTGGTTCCTGCATTAAATGCATACAAGAAGTAACATATAAACCTTGCTTTGTATACAAGACCTAACTTATTCCGTTATGCATGGAAGAGATACCATAAATGAGTATTGCATATATGACCTACTGAAAATATTTCTGGCCAAAGAGTACTTAGTATTAAACTTGTTATATATACTCATATTTGACCTACTGAACATATTTCTTGCCCAAGTGTACTCGTGTACTCATGAACATTCTATAAAAACTTATTGACTCACTCTGATGTTACGTCAGACATACATGAGACCATGTTTGACTGACTGGACATATTTCTGGCAATTAGTTCTCAATCATGAACTTTATATACAAACTTAATGACTCCTTCTGGTGATACGTCAGCCATAGAATATTGCCTATAACCTAATGAACATATTACTGGCAAATTAGTACTCGATCAAGAAATTTCTTTACTGACTCATTGACTCCTTCTGATGAAACTTCATCTATAGAGTATTGCATATTTCACCTGACGGACATATTTCTGGCCAAAGTGTACTCGATCTTGAAATTTTATATATACTTTCTGACGCCTTCTGATGTCACATCAGCCAAACTGTAGTCCATATTTGACCTAATGAACATATTTCTGGCAAATTAGTACTCGATCTTGAACTTTCAATACATAATCATTGATTCACTCTGATCTTACTTCAGCCATATATGAACCCATTTTGACTTACTTAACAAATTTCTGGCAAATTAGTCCTCGATGATGAACTTTTTATATAAACTGATTGACTCCTTTTGATGATACGTTAGCTGCAGAGTATTGCCTGTTTGACCTTAATGAACATATTTCTGGGAAATTAGTACTCGATCATGAATTTTCAATACATACTCATTGACATTCTGATCTTACTTCATCCATACATGAGCCCATGTTTGACCTATGAACATATCTCTGGCAAATTAGCCCTCGCTCATAAAGTTTTTATCCATAATCATTGACTCTTTCTGATGATACGTCAGCCACACAGTATTGCATATTTGACCTAAAGGACATATTTCTGGCCAAAGAGTACTCGATCAGGAACTTTTTATATCTACTTACTGACGCCTTCTGATATCACATCAGCAATACCGTAGTCCATATTTGACCTAATGAACATTTTTCTGGCCCAAAAGCACTCGATCTTGAACTTTCAATAAATACTCATTGATTCATTGCTTTCTTACTTCAGCCATATATGAACCCATTTTGGAACTACAGAACAAATATCTGGCAAATTAGTCATTGATGATGAAACTTCTATACAGACTCATGGACTCCTTCTGGTGTTACATCAGACAGACAGTAGTCCATATTTGACCTAAGGATCATATTTCTGGCCCAAGAGCGCTTGATCTTGAGTTTTCTATAGATACTCATTGACTCCTTCAGATTTTATTTCAGCCATACAGAAGTCCATTTTAGACCTACTTTAACTTTTTTTCACCTCCATCATGAATTTTCAATACATACTCTTTGCCTCGCTCTGAAGTTACTTCAGCCATACATGAGCCCATGATTGACCTACAGAACATATCTCTGGCAAATTAGTCCTCGTTCATGAACTTCCTATACATATTGACTCCATCTGATTTTAGAGAGGCCAGACAGTCGTCTATATTTGACAGACTGAACATATTTTCTGGCCAAAGAGTATTCGACATTGATCTTTTTATATATACTTATTGATGCCTTCTGATGTCAGATCAGCCATATAGAAGTCTATATTTGATCTACTGAACATACTTTTGGCCCAAGAGTACTCGATCTTGAACTTTCCATACATAGTCATTGACTCCAACTGATTTCTTTCAACCATACAGGTGTCCATAGTAAACTTGATTAAATTTTTTCTGTCGCAAGAGTCCTCGATCATGAGCTTTATATACATGCCTCATACTGATGTTACTTCAGCCATAGAGTATTGCATATCTGAGCTTATAGACATGTTTTTGGCAAATTAGTCCTTGAACTTGAACTTTCTACACATACTCATTAAATCCAGATTATACGTCAGCCATAGAATTTAGCATATTCGAACTAATGGACATATTTTTGGTCAAAGAGTACTCGATCTTGAAATTTTATATATACTTTCTGAAACCGTCTGATGTCACATCAGAGATACTGTAGTCCATATTTGACCTAATAACCACATATCTGGCAAATTAGTTCTCGATCTTGAACTTTCTATAAATACTCATTGACTCCTGATTGTATTTCAGCCATAGAGTATTGCATATTTGATCTAATAGACATATTTCTGGCCAAATAGTACTCAATCAAACTCAATGACTCCTTCTGATGTTGTCACCCATCAGTCAGACGGACAAATTAGTCCTCGATCATGATCTGTCTATACATACTCATTGACTCCTTTTGATGTTACTTCATCCATAAAGATGTCCATAATAGAGATACTGAACATATTTCTGGAAAATTAGTCCTTGCCCCTGAACTTTCTATACATGCTCATTGACTCCTGATGATTTTATTGCAGCCATACAGAATTATGGCTGAACTTTATATACGTGCCTCACTCTGATGTTACTTCAGCCATAGAGTATTGCATATTTGACCTATTGTAAATATTTCTGGCAAATTAGTCTGCGATCATGAACTTTCTAAACATACTCATTAAATCCAGCTTATACGTCAGCCATAGAATATAGCTTATTCGAACTAATGGACATATTTCTGGCCAAAGAGCACTCGATCTTAAACTGTTTATACTTTGTCTGATGTTACGTCACCCATCAGACACTCCATATTAGAACAACTGAACATATTTCTCACAAATTAGTCCTCAATCAAAAAATTTCTATACTGACTCTTTGACTCCTTCTGATGAAACGTCATCTATAGAGTATTGCATATTTGACCTAACATTCATACTTCTGGCCAAAGACTACTCGATCTTGGAATTTCTTTACTGACTCATTGACCTTCTAATGTTACATCAGACAGACAGTAGTCCATATTTGACATAATGAACATATTTCTGGCCCAACAGTACTTTTCATGAATATTCATTGATTCCTTCTGATGTTCTGATGCCCATGTTAGACCTACTCAGTTTTTTTTCTGTCCCAAATGTCCTTGATCATGAACTTTTTATACGTCTTCTGATTATACGTCAGCCTTAGAGTATTGCATTTTTGAATTAATGGACATATTTCTGGCAAATTAGTCCTCAGTCATGAACTTTCTATACATATTATATATAAAAACTTTAATCTCGAACAGTCGTTGGTAAGACATATGTTCAGTCGGTCAAATATAGACTACTGTCTGGCTTATCTCACATCAGAAGGAGTCAATAAGTATGTATAGAAAGAAAGTTCACGATCAAGAATGAATTTTCCAGAAATATATTCAATATGGACTTCTGTATGGGTAATGTAACATCACAAGATGTCAGTGGTAATGTATGAAAAGTTCAAGATGAAGTACTCTTTGGCCAGTCCTTTAGGTCAAATATGCAAACACTGTATGGCTGACGTATCATCAGAAGGAGTCAATGAGTCAGTATAGAATTTCTTGATTGAGGACTAATTTGCCAGAAATATGTTCAGTTGGTCTAATATGGACTGACTGATGGGTGAAGTAACATCAGAAGGAGTCAATGATAATGTATAAACAGTTCAAGATCGAGTGCTCTTTGGCCAGAAATATGTCGATTAGGTCAAATATGCAAAATTCTATGGCTGACGTATAATCTGGGGAAAATGAGTATGTATAGAAAGTTTATGATCGAAAACTACTTTACCAGAAATATTTAAATTAGGTCAAATATGCAATACTCTCTGGCTGAAGTAACATCAGAGTAAGGCATGTATATAAAGTTCATGTTCGAGGACTAACGTGCCAGAAATATGTTCTGTAGGTCTAGTATGGATTTCTGTATGAGTGAAGTAACATCAGAAGGAGTTAATGATAATGTATAAAAAAGTTCATGGTTGAGTCCTCTTTCTCAAAAACATGACCTTTAGATCAAATATGCAATATTCTTTGGCTGACATATCATCAGATGGAGTCAATGAGTATCTATAGAAAGTTCATGATCGAGGACTAATTTGCTGAAATATTTCCATTAGGTCAAATATGCAATATTCTATGATTGACGTATCATCTGATGGAGTCATTGAGTTTGTATGAAAAGTTCATGATTGAGGACTAATTTGCCAGAAATATGTTCAGTTGGTCTAATATGGACTGACTGATGGTGAAATAACATCAGGAGTCAATGATAATGTATAAACAGTTCAAGATTGAGTGCTGTTTGGCCAGATATATGACCATTAGGTCAAATATGCAAAATTCTGTGGCTGACATATAATCTGGAATCAATCAGTACGTATAGAAAGTTCATGATTGACGACTACTTTGCCAGAAATATTTCTATTAGGTCAAATATGCAATACTCTATGGCTGAAGTAACATCAGATTGAGGCATGTATATATAAAGCTCATGATTGAGGACTTGGGAAAGAAAAAATTTAATCACGTCTAATATGGACTTCTGTTTGGCTGAAATAAAATCAGAAGGAGTCAATGAGTATGTATAGAAAGTTAAAGCTCGAGGACTAATTTGCCAAATATATGTTCAGTATGTCAAATTTGGACTTCTTTATGGGTGAAGTAACATCAGAAGGAGTCAATAGCAATGTATGAAAAGTTTAAGATTGAGTACTCTTTGGCCAGAAATATCCTTTAGATAAAATATGCAATATTGTACGGCTGACGTATCATCAGAAGGAGTCAGTGAGTATATACAGAAAGTTCATGATTGAGAACTAATTGCCAGAAATATGTCCAATAAGTCAAACATGGGCTCATGTTTTGTCTGAAGTAACATCAGAGTGAGGCAATGAGTATGTATAGAAAGTTCATGATCGAGTACACTTGGGTAAGAAATATGTTCATTAGGTCAAATATGGACTTCTGTGTAGCTGAAGTAATATCAGAAGGCGTTAATGAGTATATATATCAAGTTTAATACTGAGCACTCTTTGGCCAGGAATATGTTCAGTAGGTCATATTCTCTGGCTGACCTACCACCAGATGGAGTCAATAAGTGTGTATATGAAGTTCATGATCTAGGACTAATTTACCAGAAATATGTCATTTAAGTCAAATATGCAATAGTCTATGGCTGAAGTAACATCAGGATGAGGCATGTATGTAAAGTTCATGATCGAGGATTCTTGGAACAGAAAAAATTTAATCATTTCTAATATGGACTCCTGTATGGCTGACAAAATCAGATGGAGTCAGTGACTATGTAGAGAAATTTCAAGATCAAGTACTCTTGGACCAGAAATATGTTTAGTAGGTCAAATACAGACTTCTATATGGCTGATGTGACATCAGAATGCGTCAGTGAGTACATATAAAAACTTTAATGTCGAACATTCTTTTGCCAGACATATGGTCAGTAGGTCTAATATGGACTTCTGTATGAGTGAAGTAACATCAGGAGTCAAAGATAATGTATAAAAAGTTCTAGTTCGAGTGCTCTTTGTCCAGAAATATGTCCTTAAATCAAATATGCAATATTCTATGGCTGAAATATAATCAGGAGTCAATGAGTATGAACAGAAAATTCATAATCGAGGACTAATTTTCCAGAAATATTCAATGGAATAATTCATATTTTGAATGCAATGCTATAGGATATGTTATGTATGTCTTCAATGCAGACATGAAATGTTTTAATCATTTTATTTATTTCAATGCAAAAGCACATATGCTATGTGTTATCTGTTCAATGCAGAACGTAATAAGTTATTCAATGTAATGAAACAGCGATAATTTTATATACTCTTGTTATGCACTGCAATGCAACAGTACATATACCTCTTTAATACACAACAGAAACATTTAAATATTGAATGCAATACAATGCAAAAGCAAGTACGTTATGTGTTATCGCTTAATGCGTTAATTCTTGTATTAATGTTATTGTATTAATTGCAGTCTAACAGCATGTATGGTATCGCTTCCATGCATAACGGAATAAGTTAGTTCTTGTATACAAATCAAGGTTTATTGTTACTTCTTGAATGCATTGCAGTGCAACAGAACATGTATTACCTAGTTAATGCAGAAACCAAATGAAAGTTATTGTTTTATTTCAATGCAACAGCACATGTTATGTTTTCTTCTCAATACACAAAAGACTTAGTTTTTCTATGTTATGCAGTTCAACAGCACCTGTGTTATGTGTTAACTGAACAAAGCACAACAAAATAAGTTAGTTTCTATATACAATGCAATTGAAACAGTGCATAGCTTATATGTTATTCATCACTGCACAATGCATTAAGTTAGTTGTATCGTGTATGCAATGCAATGCAAAAAAACATATCTTATATGTTATTTCTTCAATGCACATCGATATTTAGTGCTTCTATACAATGTAATAAAAAGTGCATACCTTCTTTTATGCACTGCAATGACGAAATAAGTTTATAAGTTAGTTATGATTTTGGATGCAATGCAACAGAATATATGTTATGTGTTATCTCTTCACCGCATAATGGATTAAGGTTAGATCGTGTATGAAATGCAATGCACATATGCTATCTCTTCAATGTACAAAACGACATGAGTTAGTTCTTCTGTACAGAGCATACTTTATATGTTACTCATCCTGCACAACGGTTTAAGTTAGGTCGTGTATGTATAGTAATGTATGTAAATGAGATGATTTAGTTTTCGTATATATAGCAATGGAACAGGACATATGGTATTATTATTTTTTCTATTTAAATCGTTGTTCTTTACACAATACAAAGAAACAGTGCATGCTTGCTTGCAATGCAACAAAACATACGTGTTCACTCTTTAATACACAACGAAATATGTCATTTTAGTTCTTGTATACAATGTTATCTGTTCATGGCACAACGGAATAAGTTAGTTTTGTATACGATGCAATGAAATAGGGCATGTACTATTAGGTCTTGTATTCATGGTAATGCAACCACGCCTGTTATCTCTTCAGTGCATAACGGATGAGTTAGTTCTTGATTACAATGCAGTGCACATTTGTTATATTGACTTTTTCTATGAACAGCGTAATGTTAACTATTGTTTGCACTCCAGTGAAACAGTTCTTAATGTATTGAAATGCAACAGCATATGTGATTACTTTTCTCTTCAATGCATAACGGATGAGTTAGTTCTTGATTACAATGCAGTGCACATTTGTAATATTAACTTTTTCTATGCACAGCGTAATGTTAACTATTGTTTGCACTCCAGTGAAACAGTTCTTGATGTATTGAAATGCAACAGCATATGTGATTACTTTTCTCTTCAATGCACAAAGGAAAGAGTTAGTTCTTGCTTGCAATCCAGTGCAACATGCACCTGTTGTCTCATTTACTGCAAAACGGAATAACTTACTGCAATGCAATGCACGTTATGTGTAATCTCTTCAGTGCATAACGGATGAGTATAGTGCATTCATCGCAACACCATGTGTAATGTGTTCTATCTCTTCAATGCATGAGGAATAAGTTATTGTAGCACATATTCATATTCATTTCCTCTATGCACAAAACATAACTTAATTTTTGGATGCAATGCAATGAAACAATTAGTTCTTGTATTTATTGCAGTGCAAACAGCACATGTGATTTGTTTTCTCTTCAATGCACAAACAAAATGATTTAGTTTTTGTATTTATTGCAATGCAACAGCACATAGTTATTAATTTCTTCTATGCAATTAACTATTGTACGCAATGCAATGAAACAGTTCTGATGCATTGCAATGCAACAGGATATGTGATTTGTTTTCTATTCAGTGCACAAAGGAAAGAGTTAGTTCTTGTGTGCAAGGCAGTGCAACAAGCACCTGTCGTGTTATCTCTTCACTATGAAACGAAATAACTTACTGCAGTACAATGCACGTTATGTGTTATCTCTTCAGTGCACAAGGGATGATTTAGTTCATTCATCGCAACACCACATAATGTTGTGTTATCTCTTCAATGCATGAGGAATAAGTTAGTTCTTGTATACAATGCAAGGAAATAGTGCAAAACTTACATGTTAATTCGTTATATTACGTTATATTAATTTCTTCTATGCACAACATAAGTTAATTATTGTATGCTAATGAAAATGTTAGTTCTTGTATTTATTGCAGTGCTGCAATAAAAGTTCTTGCTTGCAATGCAGTGCAACAAGCACCTGTCGTGTTATCTCATTTACTGCAAAACGGAATAACACTGCAATGCAATGCACTTTATGTCTTATCTCTTCAGTGCATAACGGATGAGTTTAGTGCATTCATCGCAACAACCAAATATTTTGTTTTCTCATCAGTGCATGAAGAATACCTTGGTTCTTGTATACAATGCAAGGAAACAATGCATAACTTATATATTACAATGCAACAGCACATAATTATATTACTTTCTCCTATACAAAGCGTAAAATTTTATTATTGTACGCAATGCAATGAAACAGTTAGTTCTTGATGCATTGCAGTGCAACAGCACATGTGATTTGTTTTCTCATCAATGCACACAGGAAAAAATTAGATTTTGTTTGCAACGCAGTTTAACAAGCGCCTGTCGAGTTATCTCTTCAAGTGCAAAACGGAATAACTTACTGCATGAGGGATGATTTAGTTCATTCATCGCAACACCACATAATGTTATATATTATCTCTTCAATGCATGAGGAATGAGTTAGTTTTTGCAAGGAAATAGTGTAAAACTTACATGTTAATTCTTGTATGCATTGTATACATCTTCTATGCACAACATAAGTTAATTATTGTATGCAGTGCAATGAAAAAGAGTTAGTTCTTGTATTTATTGCAGTGCAACAGCATATGTGATTTGTTTTCGTTTCAATGCACAAAGGGAAAGAGTTCTTGCTTGCAATGCAGTGCAACAAGCACCTGTCGTGTTATCTCATTTACTGCAAAACGGAATAACTTACTGCAATGCAATGCACTTTAAATGTTATCTCTTCAGTGCATAACGGATGGGTATAGTGCATTCATCGCAACACCACGTGTAATGTGTTATATTTCTTCAATTCATGAGGAATAAAGTTAGTTCTTTATACAGTGCAAGGAAACAGTGTATAACTTACATGTTGCAATGCAACAGCACAAATGTTATATTAATTTCTTCTATGCACAACATAAGTTAATTAATGTATGCAATGCAAATGAAACAGTTCTTGTATTTATTGCAGTGCAACAGTATGTGTGATTTGTTTTCTCTTTAATGCACAAAGGAAAGAGTTAGTTCTTGTAGACAACGCAGTGCAACAAGCCTGTCGAGTTATCTCTTCATGTGCAAAACGGATGAGTTCATTCATTGCAACACCAAATATATGTTTTCTCATCAATGCATGAGGAATACCTTAGTTCTTTATACAGTGCAAGGAAACAGTGCAAAACTTATATGTTGCTATGCAACAGCACATATGTTACATTAATTTCTTCTATGCACAGCGTAGTAAGTTAGCCATTGTATGCAATGCACTGGAAACAATGTTTTTTTTCCTTTTATTTATTGCAATGCAACAGGACATATGGTACGTGTTATCTTTTCTATTCACGTCGTTGTTCTATTATACAATACAAGGAAACAGTGCATAATTGCCTACAATGTAACAAAACATACGTGTTCACTCTTTAATGCACAAAGAAATATGTTATGTCATTTTAGTTCTTGTATACAATGCAGTGCAACAGCACCTGTGTTATGTGTTATCTGTTCATTGCACAACGGATTGTTAGTTTTGTATACAACGCAAGGTAATAGAGCATATGCTATTTATGTCTTGTATTCATGGCAATACAACCACGCCTGTTATCTCTTCAATGCACAACGGATGAGTTAGTTCATTCATTGCAACACCACGTATGTTATGTGTTTTGTCTTCAATGCATAAGGAATAAATAAATTCTTGTATACAATGCAAGCAAACAGTGCATAATTTACATGTTGCGATGCAAAAGCACGTTATATTAATTTCTTCATTTCAAAGCGTAATAAGTTAACTATTTTACGCAATGCAATGAAACAGTACTTGACGCATTGCAATGCAACAACATATGTGATTTGTTTTCTCGTCAACGCACAAAGGAAAGAGTTCGTTCTTGTATACAACGCAGTGTTGTATCTTCACTGCAAAGCGGAATAACATACCATATATATTCATTGACTCCTGATGTTAAATCAGTAGAAGACCAGTCCATATTAGACCTACTTAAATTTTTTCTGTCCCAAGAGTTGATCAACTTTCTATTCTACTCATTGCCTCACTATGATGATATTTCAGCCACACATGAGCCCATATTTGACCTTCTGAACGTATTTCTGGATAACTTAGTCCTCAATCATGAACTTTTTATACATACACATTGATTTCTTCTGATGCTATGAAAGAAATAGAGTCTTTGCATGTTTGACCTATTGAGTATATTTTTGACACAAAATTATTCGAAGCTGAACTCAATTCACTCCTTCTGATGTTACTTTCAACCAAACAGAAGTCCATATTAGACCTCTTGAACGTATTTGTGGCAAAGCAGTCCTCGATCATGAACTCTCTATACATACTCATTACATCACTCTGATGTTACTTCAGCAATACATGAGCACATAGATGACCTACTGAACATATTTCTGGAAAATTAGTCCTCAATAATGAACTTTTTCTACAAACTTATTGACTAATTCTGAAATTACATCAGGTATACAGAACTCCATATCACACCAAAAGTACTCGATCTTGAAATTTCTATTCATTACTATTGACTCCTTCTGATGTTACTTTACCAATACAGAGGTCAACATTGAACATATTTCTGGCATATTTCCTCATTCATGAACTTCATATACATAATTGACTCCATCTGATGTTAGATAGTAGTTTATATTTGAACTACTGAACATATTTCTGGCCCAAGAGTACTCGATCTTGAACTTTCTATACATAGTCATTGACTCCATCTGATTTTTTTCAGTCATACAGCAGTCCATATTAGACTTGATTAATTTTGATTAATTGTCCCAGGACTGCTCGATCATGAACTTATATACATGCCTGATACTGATTTTACTGCAGCCACAGCGTATAGCATATTTGACGTAATGGACATATTTCTGGCAAGTTATTCCTCGATCATGAACTTTCTGTACATACTCATTGACTCCATTTGATGTTATTTCACCCATAAAAGAAGTACATAATGGAGATACTAAACATATTTCTTGAAAATTAGTCCTCGATCATGAACTTTCTATACATACTCATTGACTCCTGATTATATTTTAGCCATAGAGTATTGCATATTTGATCTAATGGACATATTTATGGCCAAACAGTACTCAAACAAAGTCAATGACTCCTTCTGATGTTACGTCACCCATCAGTGAGTCCCCGATGAAGAAATTTCTTTACTGACTCATTGACTCCGTCTGAGGAAACGTCATCTATAGAGTATTGCATATTTGACCTATCGTACATATTTCTGGCCAAAGAGTACTCGATCTTGACATTTTATATATACTTTCTGACGCCTTCTGATGTCACATCAGCCATACTGTAGTCAATATTTGACTAAATGAACATATTTCTGGCCCAAAAGCACTCGATCTTGAAATTTCAATACATATTGATTCACTGCTTTCTTTCTTCAGCCATATATGAACCCAATTTGACTTACTGAAAAAATTGATAAACTGATTGACTCCTTTTGATGATACGTTAGCTACAGAGTATTGCCTGTTTGACCTTAATGAACATATTTCTGGCAAATTAGTCCTCGAACAAGAAATTTTTATTCTGACTCTTTGATTCATTCTGATGAAACATCATCTATAGAGTATTGCATAATTGAGCTAACGGACATATTTCTGGCCAAAGATACTCGATCTTGAAATTTTATATGTACTTACTGATGCCTTATGATGTCACATCAACCATACTGTAGTCCATATTTGACCTAATGAACATATTTCTGGCAAATTAGTACTCGATCTTGAACTTTCAATATATACCCATTGATTCACTCTGATCTTACTTCAGACATATATGAACCCATTTTGACTTACTGAAAAAATTTCTGGCAAATTAGTCCTCGATGATGAACTTTTTATATAAACTGATTGACTCCTTTTGATGATACGTTAGCTACAGAGTATTGCCTGTTTGACCTTAATGAACATATTTCTGGCAAATTAATACTCGATCATGAACTTTCAATACGTACTCATTGACTTATTCTGATCTTACTTTGTCCATACATGAGCCCATGTTTGACCTACAGAACATATCTCTGGCAAATTAGTCCTTGCTCATAAACTTTTATACATAATCATTGACTCCTTCTGATGATACCTCAGCAACACAGTATTGCATATTTGACCTAAAGGACATGTTTCTGGCCAAAGTGTATTCGACACTGAAGTTTTTATATATACTTATTGACGCCTTCTGATGTCACATCGGCCATATAGAAGTCTATATTTGATCTACTGAACATATTGTTGGGCCAAGAGTACTCGATCTTGAACTTTCTATACATAGTTATAGACTCCATCTGATTTTTTTCAGCCATACAAGAGTCCATATTAGACTTGATTAAATTTTTTCTGTCCCAAGAGTGCTCGATCGTGAGCTTTATATACATGACTCATTCTGATGTTACTGCAGCCACAGAGTATTGCATATTTGACCTAATGGACATAGTTCTGGCAAGTTATTCCTCAATCATGAAATATCTATACATACTCATTGACTCCTTTTGATGTTACTTCACCCACAAAGAAGTACATAACAGAGATACTGAACATATTTCTTGAAAATTAGTCCTCGATCATGAACTTTCTATACATACTCATTGACTCCTGATAATATTTTAGCCATAGAGTATTGCATATTTGATCTAATGGACATATTTCTGGCCAAATAGTACTCAAACAAACTCAATGACTCATTCTGATGTTACGTCATGCAATCAGTGAGTCCATATTAGACTTAATGAACATATTTCTGGCAAATTAGTACTCGATCTTGAACTTTCAATACATAGTCATTGATTCACTCTTATCATACTTCAGTCAGATATGAACCCATTTTGACTTACTGCACAAATTTCTAGTAAATTAGTCCTCGATCATGAACTTTTTATATATACTTAATGATGCCGTTTGAATTCACTTCAGCAATGCTGTAGTCCATATTTGACCTAATGAACATATTTCTGGCCCAAAAGCACTCGATCTTGATCTTTCAGTACATACTCATTGATTCACTGCTTTCTCACTTCAGCCATATATGAACCCATTTTGGAACTACTGAACAAATTTCCAGGAAATTAGTCCCTGATGATGAAATTTCTATACAGACTCACTGACTCCTTCTGGTGTTACATCAGACAGACAGTAGTCCATATTTGACCTAAGGAACATTTTTCTGGCCCAAGAGCGCTAGAACTTGAACTTTCTATAGATACTCCTTGACTCCTGATGATTTTATTTCAGCCATACAGAAGTCCAAAGAGTACCAAGATTCCACGATCATGAATTTTCTATACATACTCAAGAAATCCAGATTATACGTCAGCTGTAGAATTTAGCATATTTAAACTAATGGACATATTTCTGGCCAATGAGCACTCGATCTTGAAATGTTTATACATTGTCTGATGTTACGTCAGCCATCAGGCAGTCCATATTAGACCAACTGAACATATTTCTGGCAAATTAGTCCTCGATCATGAAATTTTTATTCTGACTCTTTGATTCATTCTGATGAAACATCATCTATAGAGTATTGCATATTTGAGCTAACGGACATATTTCTGGCCAAAGAGTACTCGATCTTGAAATTTTATATGTACTTACTGATGCCTTCTGATGTCACATCAGCCATACTGTAGTCCATATTTGACCTAATGAACATATTTCTGGCAAATTAGTACTCGATCTTGAACTTTCAATATATACTCATTGATTCACTCTGATCTTACTTCAGACATATATGAACCCATTTTGACTTACTGAAAAAATTTCTGGCAAATTAGTCCTCGATGATGAACTTTTTATATAAACTGATTGACTCCTTTTGATGATACGTTACCTACAGAGTATTGCCTGTTTGACCTTAATGAACATATTTCTGGCAAATTAGTACTCGATCATGAACTTTCAATACGTACTCATTGACTTATTCTGATCTTACGTTGTCCATACATGAGCCCATGTTTGACCTACAGAACATATCTCTGGCAAATTAGTCTTTGCTCATAAAGTTTTATTCATAATCACTGACTCCTTCTGATGATACCTCAGCCACACAGTATTGCATATTTGACTTAAAGGACATATTTCTGGCCAAAGAGTATTCGACATTGAAGTTTTTATATATACTTATTGACGCCTTCTGATGTCACATCGGCCATATAGATGTCTATATTTGATCTACTGAACATATTTATGGCCCAAGAGTACTCGATCTTGAACTTTCAATACAATAGTTATAGACTCCATCTGATTTTTTTTCAGCCATACAAGAGCCCATATTAGACTTGATTAAATTTTTTCTGTCCCAAGAGTCCTCGATCATGAGCTTTATATACATGACTCATACTGATGTTACTGCAGCCACAGAGTATTGCATATTTGACCTAATGGACATAGTTCTGGCAAGTTATTCCTCAATCATGAAATATCTATACATACTCATTGACTCCTTTTGATGTTACTTCACACACAAAGAAGTACATAACAGAGATACTGAACATATTTCTTGAAAATTAGTCCTCGATCATGAACTTTCTATACATACTCATTGACTCCTGATTAGATTTTAGGCATAGAGTATTGCATATTTGATCTAATAGACATATTTCTGGCCAAATAGTACTCAAACAAACTCAATGACTCCTTCTGATGTTACGTAACCCATCAGTCAATCCATATTAGACCAACTGAACATATTTGGAGCAAATTAGTCCCCGATCAAGAAATTTCTTTACTGACTCATTGACTCCTTCTGATGAAACGTCATCTATAGAGTACTGCATATTTGACCTAACGTACATATTTCTGGCCAAAGAGTACTCGATCGTCACATTTTATATATACTTTCTGACGCCTTCTTATGTAACATCAGCCATACTGTAGTCCATATTTGACCTAATGAACATATTTCTGGCAAATTAGTACTCGATCTTGAACTTTCAATATATACTCATTGATTCACTCTGATCTTACTTCAGACATATATGAACCCATTTTGACTTACTGAAAAAAGTTCTGGCAAATTAGTCCTCGATGTTGAACTTTTTATATAAACTGATTGACTCCTTTTGATGATACGTTAGCTACAGAGTATTGCCTGTTTGACCTTAATGAACATATTTCTGGCAAATTAGTACTCGATCATGAACTTTCAATACGTACTCATTGACTTATTCTGATCTTACCTTGTCCATACATGAGCCCATGTTTGACCTACAGAACATATCTCTGGCAAATTAGTCTTTGCTCATAAAGTTTTATTCATAATCATTGACTCCTTCTGATGATACCTCAGCCACACAGTATTGCATATTTGACTTAAAGGACATATTTCTGGCCAAAGAGTGCTCGATCATCAACGTTTCATATATACTTACAGACGCCTTTTGATGTCACATCAGCAATACTGTAGTCCATATTTGACCTAATGAACATATTTCTAGCTCAAAAGCACTCGATCTTTAACTTTCAGTACATACTCATTGATTCACTCTGATCTTACTTCAGACATATATGAACCCATTTTGACTTACTGAAAAAAGTTCTGGCAAATTAGTCCTCGATGATGAACTTTTTATATAAACTGATTGACTCCTTTTGATGATACGTTAGCTACAGAGTATTGCCTGTTTGACCTTAATGAACATATTTCTGGCAAATTAGTACTCGATCATGAACTTTCAATACGTACTCATTGACTTATTCTGATCTTACCTTGTCCATACATGAGCCCATGTTTGACCTACAGAACATATCTCTGGCAAATTAGTCTTTGCTCATAAAGTTTTATTCATAATCACTGACTCCTTCTGATGATACCTCAGCCACACAGTATTGCATATTTGACTTAAAGGACATATTTCTGGCCAAAGAGTATTCGACATTGAAGTTTTTATATATACTTATTGACGCCTTCTGATGTCACATCGGCCATATAGATGTCTATATTTGATCTACTGAACATATTTATGGCCCAAGAGTACTCGATCTTGAACTTTCAATACAATAGTTATAGACTCCATCTGATTTTTTTTCAGCCATACAAGAGCCCATATTAGACTTGATTAAATTTTTTCTGTCCCAAGAGTCCTCGATCATGAGCTTTATATACATGACTCATACTGATGTTACTGCAGCCACAGAGTATTGCATATTTGACCTAATGGACATAGTTCTGGCAAGTTATTCCTCAATCATGAAATATCTATACATACTCATTGACTCCTTTTGATGTTACTTCACACACAAAGAAGTACATAACAGAGATACTGAACATATTTCTTGAAAATTAGTCCTCGATCATGAACTTTCTATACATACTCATTGACTCCTGATTAGATTTTAGGCATAGAGTATTGCATATTTGATCTAATAGACATATTTCTGGCCAAATAGTACTCAAACAAACTCAATGACTCCTTCTGATGTTACGTAACCCATCAGTCAATCCATATTAGACCAACTGAACATATTTGGAGCAAATTAGTCCCCGATCAAGAAATTTCTTTACTGACTCATTGACTCCTTCTGATGAAACGTCATCTATAGAGTACTGCATATTTGACCTAACGTACATATTTCTGGCCAAAGAGTACTCGATCGTCACATTTTATATATACTTTCTGACGCCTTCTTATGTAACATCAGCCATACTGTAGTCCATATTTGACCTAATGAACATATTTCTGGCAAATTAGTACTCGATCTTGAACTTTCAGTACATACTCATTGATTCACTCTGATCTTACTTCAGACATATATGAACCCATTTTGACTTACTGAAAAAAGTTCTGGCAAATTAGTCCTCGATGATGAACTTTTTATATAAACTGATTGACTCCTTTTGATGATACGTTAGCTACAGAGTATTGCCTGTTTGACCTTAATGAACATATTTCTGGCAAATTAGTACTCGATCATGAACTTTCAATACGTACTCATTGACTTATTCTGATCTTACCTTGTCCATACATGAGCCCATGTTTGACCTACAGAACATATCTCTGGCAAATTAGTCTTTGCTCATAAAGTTTTATTCATAATCATTGACTCCTTCTGATGATACCTCAGCCACACAGTATTGCATATTTGACTTAAAGGACATATTTCTGGCCAAAGAGTGCTCGATCATCAACGTTTCATATATACTTACAGACGCCTTTTGATGTCACATCAGCAATACTGTAGTCCATATTTGACCTAATGAACATATTTCTAGCTCAAAAGCACTCGATCTTTAACTTTCAGTACATACTCATTGATTCACTGCTTTCTTACTTCAGCCATATATGAACCCATTTTTGAACTACTGAACAAATTTCTGGCAAATTAGTCCTTGATGATTAAATTTCTATACAGACTCATTGACTCCTTCTGGTGTTACATCAGGCAGACAGAAGTCCATTTTAGACCTTAATGAACATATTTCACCTCGATCATGAATTTTGTATACATACTCTTCACCTCACTCTGACGTTACTTCAGCCATACATGAGCCCATGTTTGACCTACAGAACATATCTCTGGCAAATTAGTCCTCGCTCATAAAGTTTTATACATAATCATTGACTCCTTCTGATGATACCTCAGCCACACAGTATTGCATATTTGACCTAAAGGACATATTTCTGGCCAAAGAGTATTCGACATTGAAGTTTTTATATATACTTATTGACGCCTTCTGATGTCACATCGGCCATATAGAAGTCTATATTTGATCTACTGAACATATTTTTGGCCCAAGAGTACTCGATCTTGAACTTTCTATACATAGTTATAGACTCCATCTGATTTTTTTCAGCCATACAAGAGTCCATATTAGACTTGATTAAATTTTTTCTGTCGCAAGAGTCCTCGATCATGAGCTTTATATACATGACTCATACTGATGTTACTGCAGCCACAGAGTATTGCATATTTCTGGCAAATTAGTACTCGATCTTGAACTTTCAATACATAGTCATTGATTCACTCTGATCATACTTCAGTCATATATGAAGCCATTTTGACTTACTGCACAAATTTCTGGTAAATTCGTCCTCGATCATGAACTTTTTATATATACTTACTGACGCCGTTTGAATTCACATCAGCAATGCTGTAGTCCATATTTGACCTAATGAACATATTTCTGGCCCAAAAGCACTCGATCTTGATCTTTCAGTACATACTCATTGATTCACTGCTTTCTCACTTCAGCCATATATGAACCCATTTTTGAACTACTGAACAAATTTCCAGGAAATTAGTCCTTGATGATGAAATTTCTATACAGACTCACTGACTCCTTCTGGTGTTACATCAGACAGACAGTAGTCCATATTTGACCTAAGGAACATTTTTCTGGCCCAAGAGCGCTAGAACTTGAACTTTCTATAGATACTCATTTACTCCTGATGATTTTATTTCAGCCATACAGAAGTCCAAAGAGTACCAAGATTCCTCGATCATGAATTTTCTATACATACTCAAGAAATCCAGATTATACATCAGCTGTAGAATTTAGCATATTTAAACTAATGGACATATTTCTGGCCAATGAGCACTCGATCTTGAAATGTTTATACATTGTCTGATGTTACGTCAACCATCAGGCAGTCCATATTAGACCAACTGAACATATTTCTGGCAAATTAGTCCTCGATCAAGAAAATTTTATTCTGACTCTTTGATTCATTCTGATGAAACATCATCTATAGAGTATTGCATATTTGAGCTAACGGACATATTTCTGGCCAAAGAGTACTCGATCTTGAAATTTTATATGTACTTACTGATGCCTTCTGATGTCACATCAGCCATACTGTAGTCCATATTTGACCTAATGAACATATTTCTGGCAAATTAGTACTCGATCTTGAACTTTCAATATATACTCATTGATTCACTCTGATCTTACTTCAGACATATATGAACCCATTTTGACTTACTGAAAAAATTTCTGGCAAATTAGTCCTCGATGATGAACTTTTTATATAAACTGATTGACTCCTTTTGATGATACGTTAGCTACAGAGTATTGCCTGTTTGACCTTAATGAACATATTTCTGGCAAATTAGTACTCGATCATGAACTTTCTATACATAGTTATAGACTCATCTGATTTTTTTCAGCCATACAAGAGTCCATATTAGACTTGATTAAATTTTTTCTGTCGCAAGAGTCCTCGATCATGAGCTTTATATACATGACTCATACTGATGTTACTGCAGCCACAGAGTATTGCATATTTGACCTAATGGACATAGTTCTGGCAAGTTATTCCTCAATCATGAAATATCTATACATACTCATTGACTCCTTTTGATGTTACTTCACCCACAAAGAAGTACATAACAGAGATACTGAACATATTTCTTGAAAATTAGTCCTCGATCATGAACTTTCTATACATACTTATTGACTCCTGATTATATTTTAGCCATAGAGTATTGCATATTTGATCTAATGGACATATTTCTGGCCAAATAGTACTCGATCTTGAACTTTCAATATATACTCATTGATTCACTCTGATGTTACGTCACCCATCATGAGTCCATATTAGACCAACTGAACATATTTGGAGATGATGATGAACTTTTTATATAAACTGATTGACTCCTTTTGATGATACGTCAGCTACAGAGTATTGCCTGTTTGACCTTAATGAACATATTTCTGGCAAATTAGTACTCGATCATGAGCTTTCAATACATACTCATTGACTTATTCTGATCTTACTTTGTCCATACATGAGCCCATGTTTGACCTACAGAACATATCTCTTGCAAATTAGTCCCCGCTCATAAAGTTTTATTCATAATCATTGACTCCTTCTGATGATACCTCAGCCACACAGAATTGCATATTTGACCTAAAGGCCATATTTCTGTCCAAAGAGTATTCGATCATCAACTTTTTATATCTACTTACTGACGCCTTTTGATGTCACTTCAGCAATACTGTACTCCATATTTGACCTAATGAACATTTTTCTGGCCCAAAAGCACTCGATCTTGAACCTTCAATACATACTCATTGATTCACTGCTTTCTTACTTCAGCCATATATGAACCCATTTTTGAACTACTGAACAAATTTCCGGGAAATTAGTTCTTGATGATGACATTTCTATACAGACTCCCTGACTCCTTCTGGTGTTACATCAGACAGAAAGTAGTCCACTTTTGACCTAAGGAATATTTTTCTGGCCCAAGAGCGCTTGAACTTGAACTTTCTAAAGATACTCATTAACTCCTGATGATTTTATTTCAGCCATACAGAAGTCCAAAGATTCCCAATATTCCTCGATCATGAACTTTCTATACATACTCATTAAATCCAGATTATAAATCAGCGATAGAATTTAGCATATTTAAACTAATGGACATATTTCTGGCCAAAGAGCACTCGATCATTAACTGTTTATACATTGTTTGATGTTACGTCACCCATCAGGCAGTCCAGATTAGACCAACTGAACATATTTCTGGCAAATTAGTCCTCGATCAAGAAATTTCTATTCTGACTCATTGACTCCTTCTGATGATAAATCATCTATAGAGTATGGCATATTTGACCTAATGGACATATTTCTCGCCAAAGAGTACTCGATCTTGAAATTTTATATATGCTTACTGACACCTTCTGATGTCACATCAGCCATACTGTAGTCTATATTTGACCTAATGAACATATTTCTAGCTCAAAAGCACTCGATCTTTAACTTTCAGTACATACTCATTGATTCAATGCTTTCTTACTTCAGCCATATATGAACCCATTTTTGAACTACTGAACAAATTTCTGGCAAATTAGTCCGTGATGATTAAATTTCTATACAGACTCATTGACTCCTTCTGGTGTTACATCAGGCAGACAGAAGTCCATTTTAGACCTACTTAAACTTTTTTTCACCTCGATCATGAATTTTGTATACATACTCTTCACCTCACTCTGACGTTACTTCAGCCATACATGAGCCCATGTTTGACCTACAGAACATATCTCTGGCAAATTAGTCCTCGCTCATAAAGTTTTATACATAATCATTGACTCCTTCTGATGATACCTCAGCCACACAGTATTGCATATTTGACCTAAAGGACATATTTCTGGCCAAAGAGTATTCGACATTGAAGTTTTTATATATACTTATTGACGCCTTCTGATGTCACATCGGCCATATAGAAGTCTATATTTGATCTACTGAACATATTTTTGGCCCAAGAGTACTCGATCTTGAACTTTCTATACATAGTTATAGACTCCATCTGATTTTTTTCAGCCATACAAGAGTCCATATTAGACTTGATTAAATTTTTTCTGTCGCAAGAGTCCTCGATCATGAGCTTTATATACATGACTCATACTGATGTTACTGCAGCCACAGAGTATTGCATATTTCTGGCAAATTAGTACTCGATCTTGAACTTTCAATACATAGTCATTGATTCACTCTGATCATACTTCAGTCATATATGAAGCCATTTTGACTTACTGCACAAATTTCTGGTAAATTCGTCCTCGATCATGAACTTTTTATATATACTTACTGACGCCGTTTGAATTCACATCAGCAATGCTGTAGTCCATATTTGACCTAATGAACATATTTCTGGCCCAAAAGCACTCGATCTTGATCTTTCAGTACATACTCATTGATTCACTGCTTTCTCACTTCAGCCATATATGAACCCATTTTTGAACTACTGAACAAATTTCCAGGAAATTAGTCCTTGATGATGAAATTTCTATACAGACTCACTGACTCCTTCTGGTGTTACATCAGACAGACAGTAGTCCATTTTTGACCTAAGGAACATTTTTCTGGCCCAAAAGCACTAGAACTTGAACTTTCTATAGATACTCATTGACTCCTGATGATTTTATTTCAGCCATACAGAAGTCCAAAGAGTACCAAGATTCCTCGATCATGAATTTTCTATACATACTCAAGAAATCCAGATTATACGTCAGCTGTAGAATTTAGCATATTTAAACTAATGGACATATTTCTGGCCAATGAGCACTCGATCTTGAAATGTTTATACATTGTCTGATGTTACGTCAACCATCAGGCAGTCCATATTAGACCAACTGAACATATTTCTGGCAAATTAGTCCTCGATCAAGAAATTTTTATTCTGACTCTTTGATTCATTCTGATGAAACATCATCTATAGAGTATTGCATATTTGAGCTAACGGACATATTTCTGGCCAAAGAGTACTCGATCTTGAAATTTTATATGTACTTACTGATGCCTTCTGATGTCACATCAGCCATACTGTAGTCCATATTTGACCTAATGAACATATTTCTGGCAAATTAGTACTCGATCTTGAACTTTCAATATATACTCATTGATTCACTCTGATCTTACTTCAGACATATATGAACCCATTTTGACTTACTGAAAAAATTTCTGGCAAATTAGTCCTCGATGATGAACTTTTTATATAAACTGATTGACTCCTTTTGATGATACGTTAGCTACAGAGTATTGCCTGTTTGACCTTAATGAACATATTTCTGGCAAATTAGTACTCGATCATGAACTTTCTATACATAGTTATAGACTCCATCTGATTTTTTTCAGCCATACAAGAGTCCATATTAGACTTGATTAAATTTTTTCTGTCGCAAGAGTCCTCGATCATGAGCTTTATATACATGACTCATACTGATGTTACTGCAGCCACAGAGTATTGCATATTTGACCTAATGGACATAGTTCTGGCAAGTTATTCCTCAATCATGAAATATCTATACATACTCATTGACTCCTTTTGATGTTACTTCACCCACAAAGAAGTACATAACAGAGATACTGAACATATTTCTTGAAAATTAGTCCTCGATCATGAACTTTCTATACATACTTATTGACTCCTGATTATATTTTAGCCATAGAGTATTGCATATTTGATCTAATGGACATATTTCTGGCCAAATAGTACTCAAACAAACTCAATGACTCCTTCTGATGTTACGTCACCCATCAGTGAGTCCATATTAGACCAACTGAACATATTTGGAGATGATGATGAACTTTTTATATAAACTGATTGACTCCTTTTGATGATACGTCAGCTACAGAGTATTGCCTGTTTGACCTTAATGAACATATTTCTGGCAAATTAGTACTCGATCATGAGCTTTCAATACATACTCATTGACTTATTCTGATCTTACTTTGTCCATACATGAGCCCATGTTTGACCTACAGAACATATCTCTTGCAAATTAGTCCCCGCTCATAAAGTTTTATTCATAATCATTGACTCCTTCTGATGATACCTCAGCCACACAGAATTGCATATTTGACCTAAAGGCCATATTTCTGTCCAAAGAGTATTCGATCATCAACTTTTTATATCTACTTACTGACGCCTTTTGATGTCACTTCAGCAATACTGTACTCCATATTTGACCTAATGAACATTTTTCTGGCCCAAAAGCACTCGATCTTGAACCTTCAATACATACTCATTGATTCACTGCTTTCTTACTTCAGCCATATATGAACCCATTTTTGAACTACTGAACAAATTTCCGGGAAATTAGTTCTTGATGATGACATTTCTATACAGACTCCCTGACTCCTTCTGGTGTTACATCAGACAGAAAGTAGTCCACTTTTGACCTAAGGAATATTTTTCTGGCCCAAGAGCGCTTGAACTTGAACTTTCTAAAGATACTCATTAACTCCTGATGATTTTATTTCAGCCATACAGAAGTCCAAAGATTCCCAATATTCCTCGATCATGAACTTTCTATACATACTCATTAAATCCAGATTATAAATCAGCGATAGAATTTAGCATATTTAAACTAATGGACATATTTCTGGCCAAAGAGCACTCGATCATTAACTGTTTATACATTGTTTGATGTTACGTCACCCATCAGGCAGTCCAGATTAGACCAACTGAACATATTTCTGGCAAATTAGTCCTCGATCAAGAAATTTCTATTCTGACTCATTGACTCCTTCTGATGATAAATCATCTATAGAGTATGGCATATTTGACCTAATGGACATATTTCTCGCCAAAGAGTACTCGATCTTGAAATTTTATATATGCTTACTGACACCTTCTGATGTCACATCAGCCATACTGTAGTCTATATTTGACCTAATGAACATATTTCTAGCTCAAAAGCACTCGATCTTTAACTTTCAGTACATACTCATTGATTCAATGCTTTCTTACTTCAGCCATATATGAACCCATTTTTGAACTACTGAACAAATTTCTGGCAAATTAGTCCTTGATGATTAAATTTCTATACAGACTCATTGACTCCTTCTGGTGTTACATCAGGCAGACAGAAGTCCATTTTAGACCTACTTAAACTTTTTTCACCTCGATCATGAATTTTGTATACATACTCTTCACCTCACTCTGACGTTACTTCAGCCATACATGAGCCCATGTTTGACCTACAGAACATATCTCTGGCAAATTAGTCCTCGCTCATAAAGTTTTATACATAATCATTGACTCCTTCTGATGATACCTCAGCCACACAGTATTGCATATTTGACCTAAAGGACATATTTCTGGCCAAAGAGTATTCGACATTGAAGTTTTTATATATACTTATTGACGCCTTCTGATGTCACATCGGCCATATAGAAGTCTATATTTGATCTACTGAACATATTTTTGGCCCAAGAGTACTCGATCTTGAACTTTCTATACATAGTTATAGACTCCATCTGATTTTTTTCAGCCATACAAGAGTCCATATTAGACTTGATTAAATTTTTTCTGTCGCAAGAGTCCTCGATCATGAGCTTTATATACATGACTCATACTGATGTTACTGCAGCCACAGAGTATTGCATATTTCTGGCAAATTAGTACTCGATCTTGAACTTTCAATACATAGTCATTGATTCACTCTGATCATACTTCAGTCATATATGAAGCCATTTTGACTTACTGCACAAATTTCTGGTAAATTCGTCCTCGATCATGAACTTTTTATATATACTTACTGACGCCGTTTGAATTCACATCAGCAATGCTGTAGTCCATATTTGACCTAATGAACATATTTCTGGCCCAAAAGCACTCGATCTTGATCTTTCAGTACATACTCATTGATTCACTGCTTTCTCACTTCAGCCATATATGAACCCATTTTTGAACTACTGAACAAATTTCCAGGAAATTAGTCCTTGATGATGAAATTTCTATACAGACTCACTGACTCCTTCTGGTGTTACATCAGACAGACAGTAGTCCATTTTTGACCTAAGGAACATTTTTCTGGCCCAAAAGCACTAGAACTTGAACTTTCTATAGATACTCATTGACTCCTGATGATTTTATTTCAGCCATACAGAAGTCCAAAGAGTACCAAGATTCCTCGATCATGAATTTTCTATACATACTCAAGAAATCCAGATTATACGTCAGCTGTAGAATTTAGCATATTTAAACTAATGGACATATTTCTGGCCAATGAGCACTCGATCTTGAAATGTTTATACATTGTCTGATGTTACGTCAACCATCAGGCAGTCCATATTAGACCAACTGAACATATTTCTGGCAAATTAGTCCTCGATCAAGAAATTTTTATTCTGACTCTTTGATTCATTCTGATGAAACATCATCTATAGAGTATTGCATATTTGAGCTAACGGACATATTTCTGGCCAAAGAGTACTCGATCTTGAAATTTTATATGTACTTACTGATGCCTTCTGATGTCACATCAGCCATACTGTAGTCCATATTTGACCTAATGAACATATTTCTGGCAAATTAGTACTCGATCTTGAACTTTCAATATATACTCATTGATTCACTCTGATCTTACTTCAGACATATATGAACCCATTTTGACTTACTGAAAAAATTTCTGGCAAATTAGTCCTCGATGATGAACTTTTTATATAAACTGATTGACTCCTTTTGATGATATGTTAGCTACAGAGTATTGCCTGTTTGACCTTAATGAACATATTTCTGGCAAATTAGTACTCGATCATGAACTTTCTATACATAGTTATAGACTCCATCTGATTTTTTTCAGCCATACAAGAGTCCATATTAGACTTGATTAAATTTTTCTGTCGCAAGAGTCCTCGATCATGAGCTTTATATACGTGACTCATACTGATGTTACTGCAGCCACAGAGTATTGCATATTTGACCTAATGGACATAGTTCTGGCAAGTTATTCCTCAATCATGAAATATCTATACATACTCATTGACTCCTTTTGATGTTACTTCACCCACAAAGAAGTACATAACAGAGATACTGAACATATTTCTTGAAAATTAGTCCTCGATCATGAACTTTCTATACATACTTATTGACTCCTGATTATATTTTAGCCATAGAGTATTGCATATTTGATCTAATGGACATATTTCTGGCCAAATAGTACTCAAACAAACTCAATGACTCCTTCTGATGTTACGTCACCCATCAGTGAGTCCATATTAGACCAACTGAACATATTTGGAGATGATGATGAACTTTTTATATAAACTGATTGACTCCTTTTGATGATACGTCAGCTACAGAGTATTGCCTGTTTGACCTTAATGAACATATTTCTGGCAAATTAGTACTCGATCATGAGCTTTCAATACATACTCATTGACTTATTCTGATCTTACTTTGTCCATACATGAGCCCATGTTTGACCTACAGAACATATCTCTTGCAAATTAGTCCCCGCTCATAAAGTTTTATTCATAATCATTGACTCCTTCTGATGATACCTCAGCCACACAGAATTGCATATTTGACCTAAAGGCCATATTTCTGTCCAAAGAGTATTCGATCATCAACTTTTTATATCTACTTACTGACGCCTTTTGATGTCACTTCAGCAATACTGTACTCCATATTTGACCTAATGAACATTTTTCTGGCCCAAAAGCACTCGATCTTGAACCTTCAATACATACTCATTGATTCACTGCTTTCTTACTTCAGCCATATATGAACCCATTTTTGAACTACTGAACAAATTTCCGGGAAATTAGTTCTTGATGATGACATTTCTATACAGACTCCCTGACTCCTTCTGGTGTTACATCAGACAGAAAGTAGTCCACTTTTGACCTAAGGAATATTTTTCTGGCCCAAGAGCGCTTGAACTTGAACTTTCTAAAGATACTCATTAACTCCTGATGATTTTATTTCAGCCATACAGAAGTCCAAAGATTCCCAATATTCCTCGATCATGAACTTTCTATACATACTCATTAAATCCAGATTATAAATCAGCGATAGAATTTAGCATATTTAAACTAATGGACATATTTCTGGCCAAAGAGCACTCGATCATTAACTGTTTATACATTGTTTGATGTTACGTCACCCATCAGGCAGTCCAGATTAGACCAACTGAACATATTTCTGGCAAATTAGTCCTCGATCAAGAAATTTCTATTCTGACTCATTGACTCCTTCTGATGATAAATCATCTATAGAGTATGGCATATTTGACCTAATGGACATATTTCTCGCCAAAGAGTACTCGATCTTGAAATTTTATATATGCTTACTGACACCTTCTGATGTCACATCAGCCATACTGTAGTCTATATTTGACCTAATGAACATATTTCTAGCTCAAAAGCACTCGATCTTTAACTTTCAGTACATACTCATTGATTCACTGCTTTCTTACTTCAGCCATATATGAACCCATTTTTGAACTACTGAACAAATTTCTGGCAAATTAGTCCTTGATGATTAAATTTCTATACAGACTCATTGACTCCTTCTGGTGTTACATCAGGCAGACAGAAGTCCATTTTAGACCTACTTAAACTTTTTTTCACCTCGATCATGAATTTTGTATACATACTCTTCACCTCACTCTGACGTTACTTCAGCCATACATGAGCCCATGTTTGACCTACAGAACATATCTCTGGCAAATTAGTCCTCGCTCATAAAGTTTTATACATAATCATTGACTCCTTCTGATGATACCTCAGCCACACAGTATTGCATATTTGACCTAAAGGACATATTTCTGGCCAAAGAGTATTCGACATTGAAGTTTTTATATATACTTATTGACGCCTTCTGATGTCACATCGGCCATATAGAAGTCTATATTTGATCTACTGAACATATTTTTGGCCCAAGAGTACTCGATCTTGAACTTTCTATACATAGTTATAGACTCCATCTGATTTTTTTCAGCCATACAAGAGTCCATATTAGACTTGATTAAATTTTTTCTGTCGCAAGAGTCCTCGATCATGAGCTTTATATACATGACTCATACTGATGTTACTGCAGCCACAGAGTATTGCATATTTCTGGCAAATTAGTACTCGATCTTGAACTTTCAATACATAGTCATTGATTCACTCTGATCATACTTCAGTCATATATGAAGCCATTTTGACTTACTGCACAAATTTCTGGTAAATTCGTCCTCGATCATGAACTTTTTATATATACTTACTGACGCCGTTTGAATTCACATCAGCAATGCTGTAGTCCATATTTGACCTAATGAACATATTTCTGGCCCAAAAGCACTCGATCTTGATCTTTCAGTACATACTCATTGATTCACTGCTTTCTCACTTCAGCCATATATGAACCCATTTTTGAACTACTGAACAAATTTCCAGGAAATTAGTCCTTGATGATGAAATTTCTATACAGACTCACTGACTCCTTCTGGTGTTACATCAGACAGACAGTAGTCCATTTTTGACCTAAGGAACATTTTTCTGGCCCAAAAGCACTAGAACTTGAACTTTCTATAGATACTCATTGACTCCTGATGATTTTATTTCAGCCATACAGAAGTCCAAAGAGTACCAAGATTCCTCGATCATGAATTTTCTATACATACTCAAGAAATCCAGATTATACGTCAGCTGTAGAATTTAGCATATTTAAACTAATGGACATATTTCTGGCCAATGAGCACTCGATCTTGAAATGTTTATACATTGTCTGATGTTACGTCAACCATCAGGCAGTCCATATTAGACCAACTGAACATATTTCTGGCAAATTAGTCCTCGATCAAGAAATTTTTATTCTGACTCTTTGATTCATTCTGATGAAACATCATCTATAGAGTATTGCATATTTGAGCTAACGGACATATTTCTGGCCAAAGAGTACTCGATCTTGAAATTTTATATGTACTTACTGATGCCTTCTGATGTCACATCAGCCATACTGTAGTCCATATTTGACCTAATGAACATATTTCTGGCAAATTAGTACTCGATCTTGAACTTTCAATATATACTCATTGATTCACTCTGATCTTACTTCAGACATATATGAACCCATTTTGACTTACTGAAAAAATTTCTGGCAAATTAGTCCTCGATGATGAACTTTTTATATAAACTGATTGACTCCTTTTGATGATATGTTAGCTACAGAGTATTGCCTGTTTGACCTTAATGAACATATTTCTGGCAAATTAGTACTCGATCATGAACTTTCTATACATAGTTATAGACTCCATCTGATTTTTTTCAGCCATACAAGAGTCCATATTAGACTTGATTAAATTTTTTCTGTCGCAAGAGTCCTCGATCATGAGCTTTATATACGTGACTCATACTGATGTTACTGCAGCCACAGAGTATTGCATATTTGACCTAATGGACATAGTTCTGGCAAGTTATTCCTCAATCATGAAATATCTATACATACTCATTGACTCCTTTTGATGTTACTTCACCCACAAAGAAGTACATAACAGAGATACTGAACATATTTCTTGAAAATTAGTCCTCGATCATGAACTTTCTATACATACTTATTGACTCCTGATTATATTTTAGCCATAGAGTAGTGCATATTTGATCTAATGGACATATTTCTGGCCAAATAGTACTCAAACAAACTCAATGACTCCTTCTGATGTTACGTCACCCATCAGTGAGTCCATATTAGACCAACTGAACATATTTGGAGATGATGATGAACTTTCAATACATAGTCATTGACTCACTCTGATCATACTTCAGCTACATATATGAAGCCATTTTGACCTTAATGAACATATTTCTGGCAAATTAGTACTCGATCATGAACTTTCAATACATACTCATTGACTTACTGATCGCCGTTTGAATTCACATCAGCAATGCTGTAGTCCATATTTGACCTAATGAACATATTTCTGGCCCAAAAGCACTCGATCTTGATCTTTCAGTACCTACTCATTGATTCACTGCATTGATTCACTTCAGCCATATACTTCAGCCACCCATTTTTGAACTACTGAACAAATTTCCCAGGAAATTAGTTCTTGATGATGACATTTCTATACAGACTCACTGACTCCTTCTGGTGTTACATCAGACAGAAAGTAGTCCACTTTTGACCTAAGGAACATTTTTCTGGCCCAAAAGCACTAGAACTTGAACTTTCTAAAGATACTCATTGACTCCTGATGATTTTATTTCAGCCATACAGAAGTCCAAAGAGATTCAAGATTCCTCGATCATGAATTTTCTATACATACTCATTAAATCCAGATTATAAATCAGCTGTAGAATTTAGCATATTTAAACTAATGGACATATTTCTGGCCAATGAGCACTCGATCATTAACTGTTTATACATTGTTTGATGTTACGTCACCCATCAGGCAGTCCAGATTAGACCAACTGAACATATTTCTGGCAAATTAGTCCTCGATGATGAAATTTTTATAATGACTCATTGAATCATTATGATGAAAAATAATCTAGAGAGTATTGCATATTTGACCTAACGGACATATTTCTGGCCAAAGAGTACTCGATCTTGAAATTTTATATATACTTACTGACACCTTCTGATGTCACATCAGCCATACAGAAGTCTATATTTGACCTACTGAACATATTTGTGGCATAAGAGTACTCAATCTTGAACTTTATATACATAGTCATTGATTCACTCTGATCCTACTTCAGCCATTATATGAACCCATTTTGACATACTGAACAAATTTCTGGCAAATTAGTCCACGATGACTAACTTTATATATAAACTCACTGACTCCTTTTGTTGATATGTTAGCTACAGAGTATTGCCTGTTTGACCTTAATGAACATATTTCTGGCAAATTAGTACTCGATCATGAACTTTCTATACATAGTTATAGACTCCATCTGATTTTTTTCAGCCATACAAGAGTCCATATTAGACTTGATTAAATTTTTTCTGTCGCAAGAGTCCTCGATCATGAGCTTTATATACGTGACTCATACTGATGTTACTGCAGCCACAGAGTATTGCATATTTGACCTAATGGACATAGTTCTGGCAAGTTATTCCTCAATCATGAAATATCTATACATACTCATTGACTCCTTTTGATGTTACTTCACCCACAAAGAAGTACATAACAGAGATACTGAACATATTTCTTGAAAATTAGTCCTCGATCATGAACTTTCTATACATACTTATTGACTCCTGATTATATTTTAGCCATAGAGTATTGCATATTTGATCTAATGGACATATTTCTGGCCAAATAGTACTCAAACAAACTCAATGACTCCTTCTGATGTTACGTCACCCATCAGTGAGTCCATATTAGACCAACTGAACATATTTGGAGATGATGATGAACTTTTTATATAAACTGATTGACTCCTTTTGATGATACGTCAGCTACAGAGTATTGCCTGTTTGACCTTAATGAACATATTTCTGGCAAATTAGTACTCGATCATGAGCTTTCAATACATACTCATTGACTTATTCTGATCTTACTTTGTCCATACATGAGCCCATGTTTGACCTACAGAACATATCTCTTGCAAATTAGTCCCCGCTCATAAAGTTTTATTCATAATCATTGACTCCTTCTGATGATACCTCAGCCACACAGAATTGCATATTTGACCTAAAGGCCATATTTCTGTCCAAAGAGTATTCGATCATCAACTTTTTATATCTACTTACTGACGCCTTTTGATGTCACTTCAGCAATACTGTACTCCATATTTGACCTAATGAACATTTTTCTGGCCCAAAAGCACTCGATCTTGAACCTTCAATACATACTCATTGATTCACTGCTTTCTTACTTCAGCCATATATGAACCCATTTTTGAACTACTGAACAAATTTCCGGGAAATTAGTTCTTGATGATGACATTTCTATACAGACTCCCTGACTCCTTCTGGTGTTACATCAGACAGAAAGTAGTCCACTTTTGACCTAAGGAATATTTTTCTGGCCCAAGAGCGCTTGAACTTGAACTTTCTAAAGATACTCATTAACTCCTGATGATTTTATTTCAGCCATACAGAAGTCCAAAGATTCCCAATATTCCTCGATCATGAACTTTCTATACATACTCATTAAATCCAGATTATAAATCAGCGATAGAATTTAGCATATTTAAACTAATGGACATATTTCTGGCCAAAGAGCACTCGATCATTAACTGTTTATACATTGTTTGATGTTACGTCACCCATCAGGCAGTCCAGATTAGACCAACTGAACATATTTCTGGCAAATTAGTCCTCGATCAAGAAATTTCTATTCTGACTCATTGACTCCTTCTGATGATAAATCATCTATAGAGTATGGCATATTTGACCTAATGGACATATTTCTCGCCAAAGAGTACTCGATCTTGAAATTTTATATATGCTTACTGACACCTTCTGATGTCACATCAGCCATACTGTAGTCTATATTTGACCTAATGAACATATTTCTAGCTCAAAAGCACTCGATCTTTAACTTTCAGTACATACTCATTGATTCAATGCTTTCTTACTTCAGCCATATATGAACCCATTTTTGAACTACTGAACAAATTTCTGGCAAATTAGTCCGTGATGATTAAATTTCTATACAGACTCATTGACTCCTTCTGGTGTTACATCAGGCAGACAGAAGTCCATTTTAGACCTACTTAAACTTTTTTTCACCTCGATCATGAATTTTGTATACATACTCTTCACCTCACTCTGACGTTACTTCAGCCATACATGAGCCCATGTTTGACCTACAGAACATATCTCTGGCAAATTAGTCCTCGCTCATAAAGTTTTATACATAATCATTGACTCCTTCTGATGATACCTCAGCCACACAGTATTGCATATTTGACCTAAAGGACATATTTCTGGCCAAAGAGTATTCGACATTGAAGTTTTTATATATACTTATTGACGCCTTCTGATGTCACATCGGCCATATAGAAGTCTATATTTGATCTACTGAACATATTTTTGGCCCAAGAGTACTCGATCTTGAACTTTCTATACATAGTTATAGACTCCATCTGATTTTTTTCAGCCATACAAGAGTCCATATTAGACTTGATTAAATTTTTTCTGTCGCAAGAGTCCTCGATCATGAGCTTTATATACATGACTCATACTGATGTTACTGCAGCCACAGAGTATTGCATATTTCTGGCAAATTAGTACTCGATCTTGAACTTTCAATACATAGTCATTGATTCACTCTGATCATACTTCAGTCATATATGAAGCCATTTTGACTTACTGCACAAATTTCTGGTAAATTCGTCCTCGATCATGAACTTTTTATATATACTTACTGACGCCGTTTGAATTCACATCAGCAATGCTGTAGTCCATATTTGACCTAATGAACATATTTCTGGCCCAAAAGCACTCGATCTTGATCTTTCAGTACATACTCATTGATTCACTGCTTTCTCACTTCAGCCATATATGAACCCATTTTTGAACTACTGAACAAATTTCCAGGAAATTAGTCCTTGATGATGAAATTTCTATACAGACTCACTGACTCCTTCTGGTGTTACATCAGACAGACAGTAGTCCATTTTTGACCTAAGGAACATTTTTCTGGCCCAAAAGCACTAGAACTTGAACTTTCTATAGATACTCATTGACTCCTGATGATTTTATTTCAGCCATACAGAAGTCCAAAGAGTACCAAGATTCCTCGATCATGAATTTTCTATACATACTCAAGAAATCCAGATTATACGTCAGCTGTAGAATTTAGCATATTTAAACTAATGGACATATTTCTGGCCAATGAGCACTCGATCTTGAAATGTTTATACATTGTCTGATGTTACGTCAACCATCAGGCAGTCCATATTAGACCAACTGAACATATTTCTGGCAAATTAGTCCTCGATCAAGAAATTTTTATTCTGACTCTTTGATTCATTCTGATGAAACATCATCTATAGAGTATTGCATATTTGAGCTAACGGACATATTTCTGGCCAAAGAGTACTCGATCTTGAAATTTTATATGTACTTACTGATGCCTTCTGATGTCACATCAGCCATACTGTAGTCCATATTTGACCTAATGAACATATTTCTGGCAAATTAGTACTCGATCTTGAACTTTCAATATATACTCATTGATTCACTCTGATCTTACTTCAGACATATATGAACCCATTTTGACTTACTGAAAAAATTTCTGGCAAATTAGTCCTCGATGATGAACTTTTTATATAAACTGATTGACTCCTTTTGATGATATGTTAGCTACAGAGTATTGCCTGTTTGACCTTAATGAACATATTTCTGGCAAATTAGTACTCGATCATGAACTTTCTATACATAGTTATAGACTCCATCTGATTTTTTTCAGCCATACAAGAGTCCATATTAGACTTGATTAAATTTTTTCTGTCGCAAGAGTCCTCGATCATGAGCTTTATATACGTGACTCATACTGATGTTACTGCAGCCACAGAGTATTGCATATTTGACCTAATGGACATAGTTCTGGCAAGTTATTCCTCAATCATGAAATATCTATACATACTCATTGACTCCTTTTGATGTTACTTCACCCACAAAGAAGTACATAACAGAGATACTGAACATATTTCTTGAAAATTAGTCCTCGATCATGAACTTTCTATACATACTTATTGACTCCTGATTATATTTTAGCCATAGAGTATTGCATATTTGATCTAATGGACATATTTCTGGCCAAATAGTACTCAAACAAACTCAATGACTCCTTCTGATGTTACGTCACCCATCAGTGAGTCCATATTAGACCAACTGAACATATTTGGAGATGATGATGAACTTTTTATATAAACTGATTGACTCCTTTTGATGATACGTCAGCTACAGAGTATTGCCTGTTTGACCTTAATGAACATATTTCTGGCAAATTAGTACTCGATCATGAGCTTTCAATACATACTCATTGACTTATTCTGATCTTACTTTGTCCATACATGAGCCCATGTTTGACCTACAGAACATATCTCTTGCAAATTAGTCCCCGCTCATAAAGTTTTATTCATAATCATTGACTCCTTCTGATGATACCTCAGCCACACAGAATTGCATATTTGACCTAAAGGCCATATTTCTGTCCAAAGAGTATTCGATCATCAACTTTTTATATCTACTTACTGACGCCTTTTGATGTCACTTCAGCAATACTGTACTCCATATTTGACCTAATGAACATTTTTCTGGCCCAAAAGCACTCGATCTTGAACCTTCAATACATACTCATTGATTCACTGCTTTCTTACTTCAGCCATATATGAACCCATTTTTGAACTACTGAACAAATTTCCGGGAAATTAGTTCTTGATGATGACATTTCTATACAGACTCCCTGACTCCTTCTGGTGTTACATCAGACAGAAAGTAGTCCACTTTTGACCTAAGGAATATTTTTCTGGCCCAAGAGCGCTTGAACTTGAACTTTCTAAAGATACTCATTAACTCCTGATGATTTTATTTCAGCCATACAGAAGTCCAAAGATTCCCAATATTCCTCGATCATGAACTTTCTATACATACTCATTAAATCCAGATTATAAATCAGCGATAGAATTTAGCATATTTAAACTAATGGACATATTTCTGGCCAAAGAGCACTCGATCATTAACTGTTTATACATTGTTTGATGTTACGTCACCCATCAGGCAGTCCAGATTAGACCAACTGAACATATTTCTGGCAAATTAGTCCTCGATCAAGAAATTTCTATTCTGACTCATTGACTCCTTCTGATGATAAATCATCTATAGAGTATGGCATATTTGACCTAATGGACATATTTCTCGCCAAAGAGTACTCGATCTTGAAATTTTATATATGCTTACTGACACCTTCTGATGTCACATCAGCCATACTGTAGTCTATATTTGACCTAATGAACATATTTCTAGCTCAAAAGCACTCGATCTTTAACTTTCAGTACATACTCATTGATTCACTGCTTTCTTACTTCAGCCATATATGAACCCATTTTTGAACTACTGAACAAATTTCTGGCAAATTAGTCCTTGATGATTAAATTTCTATACAGACTCATTGACTCCTTCTGGTGTTACATCAGGCAGACAGAAGTCCATTTTAGACCTACTTAATATTTTTCTGGCCCAAATTAGCGCTTGATCATGAATTTTGTATACATACTTTTCACCTCACTCTGACGTTACTTCAGCCATACATGAGCCCATGTTTGACCTACAGAACATATCTCTGGCAAATTAGTCCTCGCTCATAAAGTTTTATACATAATCATTGACTACTTCTGATGATACCTCAGCCACACAGTATTGCATATTTGACCTAAAGGACATATTTCTGGCCAAAGAGTATTCGACATTGAAGTTTTTATATATACTTATTGACGCCTTCTGATGTCACATCGGCCATATAGAAGTCTATATTTGATCTACTGAACATATTTTTGGCCCAAGAGTACTCGATCTTGAACTTTCTATACATAGTTATAGACTCCATCTGATTTTTTTCAGCCATACAAGAGTCCATATTTGATCTAATGGACATAGTTCTGGCCAAATAGTACTCAAACAAACTCAATGACTCCTTCTGATGTTACGTCACCCATCAGTAAGTCCATATTAGACCAACTGAACATATTTGGAGATGATGATGAACTTTTTATATACATGACTCATACTGATGTTACTGCAGCCACAGAGTATTGCATATTTCTGGCAAATTAGTACTCGATCTTGAACTTTCAATACATAGTCATTGATTCACTCTGATGATACTTCAGTCATAGAGTATGGCATATTTGACCTAATGGACATATTTCTCGCCAAAGAGTACTCGATCTTCAAATTTTATATATGCTTACTGACACCTTCTGATGTCACATCAGCCATACTGTAGTCTATATTTGACCTAATGAACATATTTCTGGCCCAAAAGCACTCGATCTTGAACCTTCAATACATACTCATTGATTCACTGCTTTCTTACTTCAGCCATATATGAACCCATTTTTGAACTACTGAACAAATTTCCGGGAAATTAGTTCTTGATGATGACATTTCTATACAGACTCCCTGACTCCTTCTGGTGTTACATCAGACAGAAAGTAGTCCACTTTTGACCTAAGGAATATTTTTCTGGCCCAAGAGCGCTTGAACTTGAACTTTCTAAAGATACTCATTAACTCCTGATGATTTTATTTCAGCCATACAGAAGTCCAAAGATTCCCAATATTCCTCGATCATGAACTTTCTATACATACTCATTAAATCCAGATTATAAATCAGCGATAGAATTTAGCATATTTAAACTAATGGACATATTTCTGGCCAAAGAGCACTCGATCATTAACTGTTTATACATTGTTTGATGTTACGTCACCCATCAGGCAGTCCACATTAGACCTACTGAACATATTTCTGGCAAATTAGTCCTCAATGATGAACATTTTATATAAACTCATTGACTCCTTCTGAGGATACGTCAGCCATAGAGTATTGAATATTTGACATAGTGGACATATTTCTGGCCAAAGAGTACTCGATCTTGAACTTTTTATATATACTTAATGCCTTCTGATGTCACATCAGCTATACTCTAGTCCATATTTGGCCTAATGAACATATTTCTGGCAAATTAGTCCTCGATCAAGAAATTTCTATTCTGACTCATTGACTCCTTCTGATGATAAATCATCTATAGAGTATGGCATATTTGACCTAATGGACATATTTCTCGCCAAAGAGTACTCGATCTTGAAATTTTATATATGCTTACTGACACCTTCTGATGTCACATCAGCCATACTGTAGTCTATATTTGACCTAATGAACATATTTCTAGCTCAAAAGCACTCGATCTTTAACTTTCAGTACATACTCATTGATTCACTGCTTTCTTACTTCAGCCATATATGAACGCATTTTTGAACTACTGAACAAATTTCTGGCAAATTAGTCCTTGATGATTAAATTTCTATACAGACTCATTGACTCCTTCTGGTGTTACATCAGGCAGACAGAAGTCCATTTTAGACCTACTTAAACTTTTTTTCACCTCGATCATGAATTTTGTATACATACTCTTCACCTCACTCTGACGTTACTTCAGCCATACATGAGCCCATGTTTGACCTACAGAACATATCTCTGGCAAATTAGTCCTCGCTCATAAAGTTTTATACATAATCATTGACTCCTTCTGATGATACCTCAGCCACACAGTATTGCATATTTGACCTAAAGGACATATTTCTGGCCAAAGAGTATTCGACATTGAAGTTTTTATATATACTTATTGACGCCTTCTGATGTCACATCGGCCATATAGAAGTCTATATTTGATCTACTGAACATATTTTTGGCCCAAGAGTACTCGATCTTGAACTTTCTATACATAGTTATAGACTCCATCTGATTTTTTTCAGCCATACAAGAGTCCATATTAGACTTGATTAAATTTTTTCTGTCGCAAGAGTCCTCGATCATGAGCTTTATATACATGACTCATACTGATGTTACTGCAGCCACAGAGTATTGCATATTTCTGGCAAATTAGTACTCGATCTTGAACTTTCAATACATAGTCATTGATTCACTCTGATCATACTTCAGTCATATATGAAGCCATTTTGACTTACTGCACAAATTTCTGGTAAATTCGTCCTCGATCATGAACTTTTTATATATACTTACTGACGCCGTTTGAATTCACATCAGCAATGCTGTAGTCCATATTTGACCTAATGAACATATTTCTGGCCCAAAAGCACTCGATCTTGATCTTTCAGTACATACTCATTGATTCACTGCTTTCTCACTTCAGCCATATATGAACCCATTTTTGAACTACTGAACAAATTTCCAGGAAATTAGTCCTTGATGATGAAATTTCTATACAGACTCACTGACTCCTTCTGGTGTTACATCAGACAGACAGTAGTCCATTTTTGACCTAAGGAACATTTTTCTGGCCCAAAAGCACTAGAACTTGAACTTTCTATAGATACTCATTGACTCCTGATGATTTTATTTCAGCCATACAGAAGTCCAAAGAGTACCAAGATTCCTCGATCATGAATTTTCTATACATACTCAAGAAATCCAGATTATACGTCAGCTGTAGAATTTAGCATATTTAAACTAATGGACATATTTCTGGCCAATGAGCACTCGATCTTGAAATGTTTATACATTGTCTGATGTTACGTCAACCATCAGGCAGTCCATATTAGACCAACTGAACATATTTCTGGCAAATTAGTCCTCGATCAAGAAATTTTTATTCTGACTCTTTGATTCATTCTGATGAAACATCATCTATAGAGTATTGCATATTTGAGCTAACGGACATATTTCTGGCCAAAGAGTACTCGATCTTGAAATTTTATATGTACTTACTGATGCCTTCTGATGTCACATCAGCCATACTGTAGTCCATATTTGACCTAATGAACATATTTCTGGCAAATTAGTACTCGATCTTGAACTTTCAATATATACTCATTGATTCACTCTGATCTTACTTCAGACATATATGAACCCATTTTGACTTACTGAAAAAATTTCTGGCAAATTAGTCCTCGATGATGAACTTTTTATATAAACTGATTGACTCCTTTTGATGATATGTTAGCTACAGAGTATTGCCTGTTTGACCTTAATGAACATATTTCTGGCAAATTAGTACTCGATCATGAACTTTCTATACATAGTTATAGACTCCATCTGATTTTTTCAGCCATACAAGAGTCCATATTAGACTTGATTAAATTTTTTCTGTCGCAAGAGTCCTCGATCATGAGCTTTATATACGTGACTCATACTGATGTTACTGCAGCCACAGAGTATTGCATATTTGACCTAATGGACATAGTTCTGGCAAGTTATTCCTCAATCATGAAATATCTATACATACTCATTGACTCCTTTTGATGTTACTTCACCCACAAAGAAGTACATAACAGAGATACTGAACATATTTCTTGAAAATTAGTCCTCGATCATGAACTTTCTATACATACTTATTGACTCCTGATTATATTTTAGCCATAGAGTATTGCATATTTGATCTAATGGACATATTTCTGGCCAAATAGTACTCAAACAAACTCAATGACTCCTTCTGATGTTACGTCACCCATCAGTGAGTCCATATTAGACCAACTGAACATATTTGGAGATGATGATGAACTTTTTATATAAACTGATTGACTCCTTTTGATGATACGTCAGCTACAGAGTATTGCCTGTTTGACCTTAATGAACATATTTCTGGCAAATTAGTACTCGATCATGAGCTTTCAATACATACTCATTGACTTATTCTGATCTTACTTTGTCCATACATGAGCCCATGTTTGACCTACAGAACATATCTCTTGCAAATTAGTCCCCGCTCATAAAGTTTTATTCATAATCATTGACTCCTTCTGATGATACCTCAGCCACACAGAATTGCATATTTGACCTAAAGGCCATATTTCTGTCCAAAGAGTATTCGATCATCAACTTTTTATATCTACTTACTGACGCCTTTTGATGTCACTTCAGCAATACTGTACTCCATATTTGACCTAATGAACATTTTTCTGGCCCAAAAGCACTCGATCTTGAACCTTCAATACATACTCATTGATTCACTGCTTTCTTACTTCAGCCATATATGAACCCATTTTTGAACTACTGAACAAATTTCCGGGAAATTAGTTCTTGATGATGACATTTCTATACAGACTCCCTGACTCCTTCTGGTGTTACATCAGACAGAAAGTAGTCCACTTTTGACCTAAGGAATATTTTTCTGGCCCAAGAGCGCTTGAACTTGAACTTTCTAAAGATACTCATTAACTCCTGATGATTTTATTTCAGCCATACAGAAGTCCAAAGATTCCCAATATTCCTCGATCATGAACTTTCTATACATACTCATTAAATCCAGATTATAAATCAGCGATAGAATTTAGCATATTTAAACTAATGGACATATTTCTGGCCAAAGAGCACTCGATCATTAACTGTTTATACATTGTTTGATGTTACGTCACCCATCAGGCAGTCCAGATTAGACCAACTGAACATATTTCTGGCAAATTAGTCCTCGATCAAGAAATTTCTATTCTGACTCATTGACTCCTTCTGATGATAAATCATCTATAGAGTATGGCATATTTGACCTAATGGACATATTTCTCGCCAAAGAGTACTCGATCTTGAAATTTTATATATGCTTACTGACACCTTCTGATGTCACATCAGCCATACTGTAGTCTATATTTGACCTAATGAACATATTTCTAGCTCAAAAGCACTCGATCTTTAACTTTCAGTACATACTCATTGATTCAATGCTTTCTTACTTCAGCCATATATGAACCCATTTTTGAACTACTGAACAAATTTCTGGCAAATTAGTCCGTGATGATTAAATTTCTATACAGACTCATTGACTCCTTCTGGTGTTACATCAGGCAGACAGAAGTCCATTTTAGACCTACTTAAACTTTTTTTCACCTCGATCATGAATTTTGTATACATACTCTTCACCTCACTCTGACGTTACTTCAGCCATACATGAGCCCATGTTTGACCTACAGAACATATCTCTGGCAAATTAGTCCTCGCTCATAAAGTTTTATACATAATCATTGACTCCTTCTGATGATACCTCAGCCACACAGTATTGCATATTTGACCTAAAGGACATATTTCTGGCCAAAGAGTATTCGACATTGAAGTTTTTATATATACTTATTGACGCCTTCTGATGTCACATCGGCCATATAGAAGTCTATATTTGATCTACTGAACATATTTTTGGCCCAAGAGTACTCGATCTTGAACTTTCTATACATAGTTATAGACTCCATCTGATTTTTTTCAGCCATACAAGAGTCCATATTAGACTTGATTAAATTTTTTCTGTCGCAAGAGTCCTCGATCATGAGCTTTATATACATGACTCATACTGATGTTACTGCAGCCACAGAGTATTGCATATTTCTGGCAAATTAGTACTCGATCTTGAACTTTCAATACATAGTCATTGATTCACTCTGATCATACTTCAGTCATATATGAAGCCATTTTGACTTACTGCACAAATTTCTGGTAAATTCGTCCTCGATCATGAACTTTTTATATATACTTACTGACGCCGTTTGAATTCACATCAGCAATGCTGTAGTCCATATTTGACCTAATGAACATATTTCTGGCCCAAAAGCACTCGATCTTGATCTTTCAGTACATACTCATTGATTCACTGCTTTCTCACTTCAGCCATATATGAACCCATTTTTGAACTACTGAACAAATTTCCAGGAAATTAGTCCTTGATGATGAAATTTCTATACAGACTCACTGACTCCTTCTGGTGTTACATCAGACAGACAGTAGTCCATTTTTGACCTAAGGAACATTTTTCTGGCCCAAAAGCACTAGAACTTGAACTTTCTATAGATACTCATTGACTCCTGATGATTTTATTTCAGCCATACAGAAGTCCAAAGAGTACCAAGATTCCTCGATCATGAATTTTCTATACATACTCAAGAAATCCAGATTATACGTCAGCTGTAGAATTTAGCATATTTAAACTAATGGACATATTTCTGGCCAATGAGCACTCGATCTTGAAATGTTTATACATTGTCTGATGTTACGTCAACCATCAGGCAGTCCATATTAGACCAACTGAACATATTTCTGGCAAATTAGTCCTCGATCAAGAAATTTTTATTCTGACTCTTTGATTCATTCTGATGAAACATCATCTATAGAGTATTGCATATTTGAGCTAACGGACATATTTCTGGCCAAAGAGTACTCGATCTTGAAATTTTATATGTACTTACTGATGCCTTCTGATGTCACATCAGCCATACTGTAGTCCATATTTGACCTAATGAACATATTTCTGGCAAATTAGTACTCGATCTTGAACTTTCAATATATACTCATTGATTCACTCTGATCTTACTTCAGACATATATGAACCCATTTTGACTTACTGAAAAAATTTCTGGCAAATTAGTCCTCGATGATGAACTTTTTATATAAACTGATTGACTCCTTTTGATGATATGTTAGCTACAGAGTATTGCCTGTTTGACCTTAATGAACATATTTCTGGCAAATTAGTACTCGATCATGAACTTTCTATACATAGTTATAGACTCCATCTGATTTTTTTCAGCCATACAAGAGTCCATATTAGACTTGATTAAATTTTTTCTGTCGCAAGAGTCCTCGATCATGAGCTTTATATACGTGACTCATACTGATGTTACTGCAGCCACAGAGTATTGCATATTTGACCTAATGGACATAGTTCTGGCAAGTTATTCCTCAATCATGAAATATCTATACATACTCATTGACTCCTTTTGATGTTACTTCACCCACAAAGAAGTACATAACAGAGATACTGAACATATTTCTTGAAAATTAGTCCTCGATCATGAACTTTCTATACATACTTATTGACTCCTGATTATATTTTAGCCATAGAGTATTGCATATTTGATCTAATGGACATATTTCTGGCCAAATAGTACTCAAACAAACTCAATGACTCCTTCTGATGTTACGTCACCCATCAGTGAGTCCATATTAGACCAACTGAACATATTTGGAGATGATGATGAACTTTTTATATAAACTGATTGACTCCTTTTGATGATACGTCAGCTACAGAGTATTGCCTGTTTGACCTTAATGAACATATTTCTGGCAAATTAGTACTCGATCATGAGCTTTCAATACATACTCATTGACTTATTCTGATCTTACTTTGTCCATACATGAGCCCATGTTTGACCTACAGAACATATCTCTTGCAAATTAGTCCCCGCTCATAAAGTTTTATTCATAATCATTGACTCCTTCTGATGATACCTCAGCCACACAGAATTGCATATTTGACCTAAAGGCCATATTTCTGTCCAAAGAGTATTCGATCATCAACTTTTTATATCTACTTACTGACGCCTTTTGATGTCACTTCAGCAATACTGTACTCCATATTTGACCTAATGAACATTTTTCTGGCCCAAAAGCACTCGATCTTGAACCTTCAATACATACTCATTGATTCACTGCTTTCTTACTTCAGCCATATATGAACCCATTTTTGAACTACTGAACAAATTTCCGGGAAATTAGTTCTTGATGATGACATTTCTATACAGACTCCCTGACTCCTTCTGGTGTTACATCAGACAGAAAGTAGTCCACTTTTGACCTAAGGAATATTTTTCTGGCCCAAGAGCGCTTGAACTTGAACTTTCTAAAGATACTCATTAACTCCTGATGATTTTATTTCAGCCATACAGAAGTCCAAAGATTCCCAATATTCCTCGATCATGAACTTTCTATACATACTCATTAAATCCAGATTATAAATCAGCGATAGAATTTAGCATATTTAAACTAATGGACATATTTCTGGCCAAAGAGCACTCGATCATTAACTGTTTATACATTGTTTGATGTTACGTCACCCATCAGGCAGTCCAGATTAGACCAACTGAACATATTTCTGGCAAATTAGTCCTCGATCAAGAAATTTCTATTCTGACTCATTGACTCCTTCTGATGATAAATCATCTATAGAGTATGGCATATTTGACCTAATGGACATATTTCTCGCCAAAGAGTACTCGATCTTGAAATTTTATATATGCTTACTGACACCTTCTGATGTCACATCAGCCATACTGTAGTCTATATTTGACCTAATGAACATATTTCTAGCTCAAAAGCACTCGATCTTTAACTTTCAGTACATACTCATTGATTCAATGCTTTCTTACTTCAGCCATATATGAACCCATTTTTGAACTACTGAACAAATTTCTGGCAAATTAGTCCGTGATGATTAAATTTCTATACAGACTCATTGACTCCTTCTGGTGTTACATCAGGCAGACAGAAGTCCATTTTAGACCTACTTAAACTTTTTTTCACCTCGATCATGAATTTTGTATACATACTCTTCACCTCACTCTGACGTTACTTCAGCCATACATGAGCCCATGTTTGACCTACAGAACATATCTCTGGCAAATTAGTCCTCGCTCATAAAGTTTTATACATAATCATTGACTCCTTCTGATGATACCTCAGCCACACAGTATTGCATATTTGACCTAAAGGACATATTTCTGGCCAAAGAGTATTCGACATTGAAGTTTTTATATATACTTATTGACGCCTTCTGATGTCACATCGGCCATATAGAAGTCTATATTTGATCTACTGAACATATTTTTGGCCCAAGAGTACTCGATCTTGAACTTTCTATACATAGTTATAGACTCCATCTGATTTTTTTCAGCCATACAAGAGTCCATATTAGACTTGATTAAATTTTTTCTGTCGCAAGAGTCCTCGATCATGAGCTTTATATACATGACTCATACTGATGTTACTGCAGCCACAGAGTATTGCATATTTCTGGCAAATTAGTACTCGATCTTGAACTTTCAATACATAGTCATTGATTCACTCTGATCATACTTCAGTCATATATGAAGCCATTTTGACTTACTGCACAAATTTCTGGTAAATTCGTCCTCGATCATGAACTTTTTATATATACTTACTGACGCCGTTTGAATTCACATCAGCAATGCTGTAGTCCATATTTGACCTAATGAACATATTTCTGGCCCAAAAGCACTCGATCTTGATCTTTCAGTACATACTCATTGATTCACTGCTTTCTCACTTCAGCCATATATGAACCCATTTTTGAACTACTGAACAAATTTCCAGGAAATTAGTCCTTGATGATGAAATTTCTATACAGACTCACTGACTCCTTCTGGTGTTACATCAGACAGACAGTAGTCCATTTTTGACCTAAGGAACATTTTTCTGGCCCAAAAGCACTAGAACTTGAACTTTCTATAGATACTCATTGACTCCTGATGATTTTATTTCAGCCATACAGAAGTCCAAAGAGTACCAAGATTCCTCGATCATGAATTTTCTATACATACTCAAGAAATCCAGATTATACGTCAGCTGTAGAATTTAGCATATTTAAACTAATGGACATATTTCTGGCCAATGAGCACTCGATCTTGAAATGTTTATACATTGTCTGATGTTACGTCAACCATCAGGCAGTCCATATTAGACCAACTGAACATATTTCTGGCAAATTAGTCCTCGATCAAGAAATTTTTATTCTGACTCTTTGATTCATTCTGATGAAACATCATCTATAGAGTATTGCATATTTGAGCTAACGGACATATTTCTGGCCAAAGAGTACTCGATCTTGAAATTTTATATGTACTTACTGATGCCTTCTGATGTCACATCAGCCATACTGTAGTCCATATTTGACCTAATGAACATATTTCTGGCAAATTAGTACTCGATCTTGAACTTTCAATATATACTCATTGATTCACTCTGATCTTACTTCAGACATATATGAACCCATTTTGACTTACTGAAAAAATTTCTGGCAAATTAGTCCTCGATGATGAACTTTTTATATAAACTGATTGACTCCTTTTGATGATATGTTAGCTACAGAGTATTGCCTGTTTGACCTTAATGAACATATTTCTGGCAAATTAGTACTCGATCATGAACTTTCTATACATAGTTATAGACTCCATCTGATTTTTTTCAGCCATACAAGAGTCCATATTAGACTTGATTAAATTTTTTCTGTCGCAAGAGTCCTCGATCATGAGCTTTATATACGTGACTCATACTGATGTTACTGCAGCCACAGAGTATTGCATATTTGACCTAATGGACATAGTTCTGGCAAGTTATTCCTCAATCATGAAATATCTATACATACTCATTGACTCCTTTTGATGTTACTTCACCCACAAAGAAGTACATAACAGAGATACTGAACATATTTCTTGAAAATTAGTCCTCGATCATGAACTTTCTATACATACTTATTGACTCCTGATTATATTTTAGCCATAGAGTATTGCATATTTGATCTAATGGACATATTTCTGGCCAAATAGTACTCAAACAAACTCAATGACTCCTTCTGATGTTACGTCACCCATCAGTGAGTCCATATTAGACCAACTGAACATATTTGGAGATGATGATGAACTTTTTATATAAACTGATTGACTCCTTTTGATGATACGTCAGCTACAGAGTATTGCCTGTTTGACCTTAATGAACATATTTCTGGCAAATTAGTACTCGATCATGAGCTTTCAATACATACTCATTGACTTATTCTGATCTTACTTTGTCCATACATGAGCCCATGTTTGACCTACAGAACATATCTCTTGCAAATTAGTCCCCGCTCATAAAGTTTTATTCATAATCATTGACTCCTTCTGATGATACCTCAGCCACACAGAATTGCATATTTGACCTAAAGGCCATATTTCTGTCCAAAGAGTATTCGATCATCAACTTTTTATATCTACTTACTGACGCCTTTTGATGTCACTTCAGCAATACTGTACTCCATATTTGACCTAATGAACATTTTTCTGGCCCAAAAGCACTCGATCTTGAACCTTCAATACATACTCATTGATTCACTGCTTTCTTACTTCAGCCATATATGAACCCATTTTTGAACTACTGAACAAATTTCCGGGAAATTAGTTCTTGATGATGACATTTCTATACAGACTCCCTGACTCCTTCTGGTGTTACATCAGACAGAAAGTAGTCCACTTTTGACCTAAGGAATATTTTTCTGGCCCAAGAGCGCTTGAACTTGAACTTTCTAAAGATACTCATTAACTCCTGATGATTTTATTTCAGCCATACAGAAGTCCAAAGATTCCCAATATTCCTCGATCATGAACTTTCTATACATACTCATTAAATCCAGATTATAAATCAGCGATAGAATTTAGCATATTTAAACTAATGGACATATTTCTGGCCAAAGAGCACTCGATCATTAACTGTTTATACATTGTTTGATGTTACGTCACCCATCAGGCAGTCCAGATTAGACCAACTGAACATATTTCTGGCAAATTAGTCCTCGATCAAGAAATTTCTATTCTGACTCATTGACTCCTTCTGATGATAAATCATCTATAGAGTATGGCATATTTGACCTAATGGACATATTTCTCGCCAAAGAGTACTCGATCTTGAAATTTTATATATGCTTACTGACACCTTCTGATGTCACATCAGCCATACTGTAGTCTATATTTGACCTAATGAACATATTTCTAGCTCAAAAGCACTCGATCTTTAACTTTCAGTACATACTCATTGATTCAATGCTTTCTTACTTCAGCCATATATGAACCCATTTTTGAACTACTGAACAAATTTCTGGCAAATTAGTCCGTGATGATTAAATTTCTATACAGACTCATTGACTCCTTCTGGTGTTACATCAGGCAGACAGAAGTCCATTTTAGACCTACTTAAACTTTTTTTCACCTCGATCATGAATTTTGTATACATACTCTTCACCTCACTCTGACGTTACTTCAGCCATACATGAGCCCATGTTTGACCTACAGAACATATCTCTGGCAAATTAGTCCTCGCTCATAAAGTTTTATACATAATCATTGACTCCTTCTGATGATACCTCAGCCACACAGTATTGCATATTTGACCTAAAGGACATATTTCTGGCCAAAGAGTATTCGACATTGAAGTTTTTATATATACTTATTGACGCCTTCTGATGTCACATCGGCCATATAGAAGTCTATATTTGATCTACTGAACATATTTTTGGCCCAAGAGTACTCGATCTTGAACTTTCTATACATAGTTATAGACTCCATCTGATTTTTTTCAGCCATACAAGAGTCCATATTAGACTTGATTAAATTTTTTCTGTCGCAAGAGTCCTCGATCATGAGCTTTATATACATGACTCATACTGATGTTACTGCAGCCACAGAGTATTGCATATTTCTGGCAAATTAGTACTCGATCTTGAACTTTCAATACATAGTCATTGATTCACTCTGATCATACTTCAGTCATATATGAAGCCATTTTGACTTACTGCACAAATTTCTGGTAAATTCGTCCTCGATCATGAACTTTTTATATATACTTACTGACGCCGTTTGAATTCACATCAGCAATGCTGTAGTCCATATTTGACCTAATGAACATATTTCTGGCCCAAAAGCACTCGATCTTGATCTTTCAGTACATACTCATTGATTCACTGCTTTCTCACTTCAGCCATATATGAACCCATTTTTGAACTACTGAACAAATTTCCAGGAAATTAGTCCTTGATGATGAAATTTCTATACAGACTCACTGACTCCTTCTGGTGTTACATCAGACAGACAGTAGTCCATTTTTGACCTAAGGAACATTTTTCTGGCCCAAAAGCACTAGAACTTGAACTTTCTATAGATACTCATTGACTCCTGATGATTTTATTTCAGCCATACAGAAGTCCAAAGAGTACCAAGATTCCTCGATCATGAATTTTCTATACATACTCAAGAAATCCAGATTATACGTCAGCTGTAGAATTTAGCATATTTAAACTAATGGACATATTTCTGGCCAATGAGCACTCGATCTTGAAATGTTTATACATTGTCTGATGTTACGTCAACCATCAGGCAGTCCATATTAGACCAACTGAACATATTTCTGGCAAATTAGTCCTCGATCAAGAAATTTTTATTCTGACTCTTTGATTCATTCTGATGAAACATCATCTATAGAGTATTGCATATTTGAGCTAACGGACATATTTCTGGCCAAAGAGTACTCGATCTTGAAATTTTATATGTACTTACTGATGCCTTCTGATGTCACATCAGCCATACTGTAGTCCATATTTGACCTAATGAACATATTTCTGGCAAATTAGTACTCGATCTTGAACTTTCAATATATACTCATTGATTCACTCTGATCTTACTTCAGACATATATGAACCCATTTTGACTTACTGAAAAAATTTCTGGCAAATTAGTCCTCGATGATGAACTTTTTATATAAACTGATTGACTCCTTTTGATGATATGTTAGCTACAGAGTATTGCCTGTTTGACCTTAATGAACATATTTCTGGCAAATTAGTACTCGATCATGAACTTTCTATACATAGTTATAGACTCCATCTGATTTTTTTCAGCCATACAAGAGTCCATATTAGACTTGATTAAATTTTTTCTGTCGCAAGAGTCCTCGATCATGAGCTTTATATACGTGACTCATACTGATGTTACTGCAGCCACAGAGTATTGCATATTTGACCTAATGGACATAGTTCTGGCAAGTTATTCCTCAATCATGAAATATCTATACATACTCATTGACTCCTTTTGATGTTACTTCACCCACAAAGAAGTACATAACAGAGATACTGAACATATTTCTTGAAAATTAGTCCTCGATCATGAACTTTCTATACATACTTATTGACTCCTGATTATATTTTAGCCATAGAGTATTGCATATTTGATCTAATGGACATATTTCTGGCCAAATAGTACTCAAACAAACTCAATGACTCCTTCTGATGTTACGTCACCCATCAGTGAGTCCATATTAGACCAACTGAACATATTTGGAGATGATGATGAACTTTTTATATAAACTGATTGACTCCTTTTGATGATACGTCAGCTACAGAGTATTGCCTGTTTGACCTTAATGAACATATTTCTGGCAAATTAGTACTCGATCATGAGCTTTCAATACATACTCATTGACTTATTCTGATCTTACTTTGTCCATACATGAGCCCATGTTTGACCTACAGAACATATCTCTTGCAAATTAGTCCCCGCTCATAAAGTTTTATTCATAATCATTGACTCCTTCTGATGATACCTCAGCCACACAGAATTGCATATTTGACCTAAAGGCCATATTTCTGTCCAAAGAGTATTCGATCATCAACTTTTTATATCTACTTACTGACGCCTTTTGATGTCACTTCAGCAATACTGTACTCCATATTTGACCTAATGAACATTTTTCTGGCCCAAAAGCACTCGATCTTGAACCTTCAATACATACTCATTGATTCACTGCTTTCTTACTTCAGCCATATATGAACCCATTTTTGAACTACTGAACAAATTTCCGGGAAATTAGTTCTTGATGATGACATTTCTATACAGACTCCCTGACTCCTTCTGGTGTTACATCAGACAGAAAGTAGTCCACTTTTGACCTAAGGAATATTTTTCTGGCCCAAGAGCGCTTGAACTTGAACTTTCTAAAGATACTCATTAACTCCTGATGATTTTATTTCAGCCATACAGAAGTCCAAAGATTCCCAATATTCCTCGATCATGAACTTTCTATACATACTCATTAAATCCAGATTATAAATCAGCGATAGAATTTAGCATATTTAAACTAATGGACATATTTCTGGCCAAAGAGCACTCGATCATTAACTGTTTATACATTGTTTGATGTTACGTCACCCATCAGGCAGTCCAGATTAGACCAACTGAACATATTTCTGGCAAATTAGTCCTCGATCAAGAAATTTCTATTCTGACTCATTGACTCCTTCTGATGATAAATCATCTATAGAGTATGGCATATTTGACCTAATGGACATATTTCTCGCCAAAGAGTACTCGATCTTGAAATTTTATATATGCTTACTGACACCTTCTGATGTCACATCAGCCATACTGTAGTCTATATTTGACCTAATGAACATATTTCTAGCTCAAAAGCACTCGATCTTTAACTTTCAGTACATACTCATTGATTCAATGCTTTCTTACTTCAGCCATATATGAACCCATTTTTGAACTACTGAACAAATTTCTGGCAAATTAGTCCGTGATGATTAAATTTCTATACAGACTCATTGACTCCTTCTGGTGTTACATCAGGCAGACAGAAGTCCATTTTAGACCTACTTAAACTTTTTTTCACCTCGATCATGAATTTTGTATACATACTCTTCACCTCACTCTGACGTTACTTCAGCCATACATGAGCCCATGTTTGACCTACAGAACATATCTCTGGCAAATTAGTCCTCGCTCATAAAGTTTTATACATAATCATTGACTCCTTCTGATGATACCTCAGCCACACAGTATTGCATATTTGACCTAAAGGACATATTTCTGGCCAAAGAGTATTCGACATTGAAGTTTTTATATATACTTATTGACGCCTTCTGATGTCACATCGGCCATATAGAAGTCTATATTTGATCTACTGAACATATTTTTGGCCCAAGAGTACTCGATCTTGAACTTTCTATACATAGTTATAGACTCCATCTGATTTTTTTCAGCCATACAAGAGTCCATATTAGACTTGATTAAATTTTTTCTGTCGCAAGAGTCCTCGATCATGAGCTTTATATACATGACTCATACTGATGTTACTGCAGCCACAGAGTATTGCATATTTCTGGCAAATTAGTACTCGATCTTGAACTTTCAATACATAGTCATTGATTCACTCTGATCATACTTCAGTCATATATGAAGCCATTTTGACTTACTGCACAAATTTCTGGTAAATTCGTCCTCGATCATGAACTTTTTATATATACTTACTGACGCCGTTTGAATTCACATCAGCAATGCTGTAGTCCATATTTGACCTAATGAACATATTTCTGGCCCAAAAGCACTCGATCTTGATCTTTCAGTACATACTCATTGATTCACTGCTTTCTCACTTCAGCCATATATGAACCCATTTTTGAACTACTGAACAAATTTCCAGGAAATTAGTCCTTGATGATGAAATTTCTATACAGACTCACTGACTCCTTCTGGTGTTACATCAGACAGACAGTAGTCCATTTTTGACCTAAGGAACATTTTTCTGGCCCAAAAGCACTAGAACTTGAACTTTCTATAGATACTCATTGACTCCTGATGATTTTATTTCAGCCATACAGAAGTCCAAAGAGTACCAAGATTCCTCGATCATGAATTTTCTATACATACTCAAGAAATCCAGATTATACGTCAGCTGTAGAATTTAGCATATTTAAACTAATGGACATATTTCTGGCCAATGAGCACTCGATCTTGAAATGTTTATACATTGTCTGATGTTACGTCAACCATCAGGCAGTCCATATTAGACCAACTGAACATATTTCTGGCAAATTAGTCCTCGATCAAGAAATTTTTATTCTGACTCTTTGATTCATTCTGATGAAACATCATCTATAGAGTATTGCATATTTGAGCTAACGGACATATTTCTGGCCAAAGAGTACTCGATCTTGAAATTTTATATGTACTTACTGATGCCTTCTGATGTCACATCAGCCATACTGTAGTCCATATTTGACCTAATGAACATATTTCTGGCAAATTAGTACTCGATCTTGAACTTTCAATATATACTCATTGATTCACTCTGATCTTACTTCAGACATATATGAACCCATTTTGACTTACTGAAAAAATTTCTGGCAAATTAGTCCTCGATGATGAACTTTTTATATAAACTGATTGACTCCTTTTGATGATATGTTAGCTACAGAGTATTGCCTGTTTGACCTTAATGAACATATTTCTGGCAAATTAGTACTCGATCATGAACTTTCTATACATAGTTATAGACTCCATCTGATTTTTTTCAGCCATACAAGAGTCCATATTAGACTTGATTAAATTTTTTCTGTCGCAAGAGTCCTCGATCATGAGCTTTATATACGTGACTCATACTGATGTTACTGCAGCCACAGAGTATTGCATATTTGACCTAATGGACATAGTTCTGGCAAGTTATTCCTCAATCATGAAATATCTATACATACTCATTGACTCCTTTTGATGTTACTTCACCCACAAAGAAGTACATAACAGAGATACTGAACATATTTCTTGAAAATTAGTCCTCGATCATGAACTTTCTATACATACTTATTGACTCCTGATTATATTTTAGCCATAGAGTATTGCATATTTGATCTAATGGACATATTTCTGGCCAAATAGTACTCAAACAAACTCAATGACTCCTTCTGATGTTACGTCACCCATCAGTGAGTCCATATTAGACCAACTGAACATATTTGGAGATGATGATGAACTTTTTATATAAACTGATTGACTCCTTTTGATGATACGTCAGCTACAGAGTATTGCCTGTTTGACCTTAATGAACATATTTCTGGCAAATTAGTACTCGATCATGAGCTTTCAATACATACTCATTGACTTATTCTGATCTTACTTTGTCCATACATGAGCCCATGTTTGACCTACAGAACATATCTCTTGCAAATTAGTCCCCGCTCATAAAGTTTTATTCATAATCATTGACTCCTTCTGATGATACCTCAGCCACACAGAATTGCATATTTGACCTAAAGGCCATATTTCTGTCCAAAGAGTATTCGATCATCAACTTTTTATATCTACTTACTGACGCCTTTTGATGTCACTTCAGCAATACTGTACTCCATATTTGACCTAATGAACATTTTTCTGGCCCAAAAGCACTCGATCTTGAACCTTCAATACATACTCATTGATTCACTGCTTTCTTACTTCAGCCATATATGAACCCATTTTTGAACTACTGAACAAATTTCCGGGAAATTAGTTCTTGATGATGACATTTCTATACAGACTCCCTGACTCCTTCTGGTGTTACATCAGACAGAAAGTAGTCCACTTTTGACCTAAGGAATATTTTTCTGGCCCAAGAGCGCTTGAACTTGAACTTTCTAAAGATACTCATTAACTCCTGATGATTTTATTTCAGCCATACAGAAGTCCAAAGATTCCCAATATTCCTCGATCATGAACTTTCTATACATACTCATTAAATCCAGATTATAAATCAGCGATAGAATTTAGCATATTTAAACTAATGGACATATTTCTGGCCAATGAGCACTAGATCATTAACTGTTTATACATTGTTTGATGTTACGTCACCCATCAGGCAGTCCAGATTAGACCAACTGAACATATTTCTGGCAAATTAGTCCTCGATCAAGAAATTTCTATTCTGACTCATTGACTCCTTCTGATGATAAATCATCTATAGAGTATGGCATATTTGACCTAATGGACATATTTCTCGCCAAAGAGTACTCGATCTTGAAATTTTATATATGCTTACTGACACCTTCTGATGTCACATCAGCCATACTGTAGTCTATATTTGACCTAATGAACATATTTCTAGCTCAAAAGCACTCGATCTTTAACTTTCAGTACATACTCATTGATTCAATGCTTTCTTACTTCAGCCATATATGAACCCATTTTTGAACTACTGAACAAATTTCTGGCAAATTAGTCCGTGATGATTAAATTTCTATACAGACTCATTGACTCCTTCTGGTGTTACATCAGGCAGACAGAAGTCCATTTTAGACCTACTTAAACTTTTTTTCACCTCGATCATGAATTTTGTATACATACTCTTCACCTCACTCTGACGTTACTTCAGCCATACATGAGCCCATGTTTGACCTACAGAACATATCTCTGGCAAATTAGTCCTCGCTCATAAAGTTTTATACATAATCATTGACTCCTTCTGATGATACCTCAGCCACACAGTATTGCATATTTGACCTAAAGGACATATTTCTGGCCAAAGAGTATTCGACATTGAAGTTTTTATATATACTTATTGACGCCTTCTGATGTCACATCGGCCATATAGAAGTCTATATTTGATCTACTGAACATATTTTTGGCCCAAGAGTACTCGATCTTGAACTTTCTATACATAGTTATAGACTCCATCTGATTTTTTTCAGCCATACAAGAGTCCATATTAGACTTGATTAAATTTTTTCTGTCGCAAGAGTCCTCGATCATGAGCTTTATATACATGACTCATACTGATGTTACTGCAGCCACAGAGTATTGCATATTTCTGGCAAATTAGTACTCGATCTTGAACTTTCAATACATAGTCATTGATTCACTCTGATCATACTTCAGTCATATATGAAGCCATTTTGACTTACTGCACAAATTTCTGGTAAATTCGTCCTCGATCATGAACTTTTTATATATACTTACTGACGCCGTTTGAATTCACATCAGCAATGCTGTAGTCCATATTTGACCTAATGAACATATTTCTGGCCCAAAAGCACTCGATCTTGATCTTTCAGTACATACTCATTGATTCACTGCTTTCTCACTTCAGCCATATATGAACCCATTTTTGAACTACTGAACAAATTTCCAGGAAATTAGTCCTTGATGATGAAATTTCTATACAGACTCACTGACTCCTTCTGGTGTTACATCAGACAGACAGTAGTCCATTTTTGACCTAAGGAACATTTTTCTGGCCCAAAAGCACTAGAACTTGAACTTTCTATAGATACTCATTGACTCCTGATGATTTTATTTCAGCCATACAGAAGTCCAAAGAGTACCAAGATTCCTCGATCATGAATTTTCTATACATACTCAAGAAATCCAGATTATACGTCAGCTGTAGAATTTAGCATATTTAAACTAATGGACATATTTCTGGCCAATGAGCACTCGATCTTGAAATGTTTATACATTGTCTGATGTTACGTCAACCATCAGGCAGTCCATATTAGACCAACTGAACATATTTCTGGCAAATTAGTCCTCGATCAAGAAATTTTTATTCTGACTCTTTGATTCATTCTGATGAAACATCATCTATAGAGTATTGCATATTTGAGCTAACGGACATATTTCTGGCCAAAGAGTACTCGATCTTGAAATTTTATATGTACTTACTGATGCCTTCTGATGTCACATCAGCCATACTGTAGTCCATATTTGACCTAATGAACATATTTCTGGCAAATTAGTACTCGATCTTGAACTTTCAATATATACTCATTGATTCACTCTGATCTTACTTCAGACATATATGAACCCATTTTGACTTACTGAAAAATTTCTGGCAAATTAGTCCTCGATGATGAACTTTTTATATAAACTGATTGACTCCTTTTGATGATATGTTAGCTACAGAGTATTGCCTGTTTGACCTTAATGAACATATTTCTGGCAAATTAGTACTCGATCATGAACTTTCTATACATAGTTATAGACTCCATCTGATTTTTTTCAGCCATACAAGAGTCCATATTAGACTTGATTAAATTTTTTCTGTCGCAAGAGTCCTCGATCATGAGCTTTATATACGTGACTCATACTGATGTTACTGCAGCCACAGAGTATTGCATATTTGACCTAATGGACATAGTTCTGGCAAGTTATTCCTCAATCATGAAATATCTATACATACTCATTGACTCCTTTTGATGTTACTTCACCCACAAAGAAGTACATAACAGAGATACTGAACATATTTCTTGAAAATTAGTCCTCGATCATGAACTTTCTATACATACTTATTGACTCCTGATTATATTTTAGCCATAGAGTATTGCATATTTGATCTAATGGACATATTTCTGGCCAAATAGTACTCAAACAAACTCAATGACTCCTTCTGATGTTACGTCACCCATCAGTGAGTCCATATTAGACCAACTGAACATATTTGGAGATGATGATGAACTTTTTATATAAACTGATTGACTCCTTTTGATGATACGTCAGCTACAGAGTATTGCCTGTTTGACCTTAATGAACATATTTCTGGCAAATTAGTACTCGATCATGAGCTTTCAATACATACTCATTGACTTATTCTGATCTTACTTTGTCCATACATGAGCCCATGTTTGACCTACAGAACATATCTCTTGCAAATTAGTCCCCGCTCATAAAGTTTTATTCATAATCATTGACTCCTTCTGATGATACCTCAGCCACACAGAATTGCATATTTGACCTAAAGGCCATATTTCTGTCCAAAGAGTATTCGATCATCAACTTTTTATATCTACTTACTGACGCCTTTTGATGTCACTTCAGCAATACTGTACTCCATATTTGACCTAATGAACATTTTTCTGGCCCAAAAGCACTCGATCTTGAACCTTCAATACATACTCATTGATTCACTGCTTTCTTACTTCAGCCATATATGAACCCATTTTTGAACTACTGAACAAATTTCCGGGAAATTAGTTCTTGATGATGACATTTCTATACAGACTCCCTGACTCCTTCTGGTGTTACATCAGACAGAAAGTAGTCCACTTTTGACCTAAGGAATATTTTTCTGGCCCAAGAGCGCTTGAACTTGAACTTTCTAAAGATACTCATTAACTCCTGATGATTTTATTTCAGCCATACAGAAGTCCAAAGATTCCCAATATTCCTCGATCATGAACTTTCTATACATACTCATTAAATCCAGATTATAAATCAGCGATAGAATTTAGCATATTTAAACTAATGGACATATTTCTGGCCAAAGAGCACTCGATCATTAACTGTTTATACATTGTTTGATGTTACGTCACCCATCAGGCAGTCCAGATTAGACCAACTGAACATATTTCTGGCAAATTAGTCCTCGATCAAGAAATTTCTATTCTGACTCATTGACTCCTTCTGATGATAAATCATCTATAGAGTATGGCATATTTGACCTAATGGACATATTTCTCGCCAAAGAGTACTCGATCTTGAAATTTTATATATGCTTACTGACACCTTCTGATGTCACATCAGCCATACTGTAGTCTATATTTGACCTAATGAACATATTTCTAGCTCAAAAGCACTCGATCTTTAACTTTCAGTACATACTCATTGATTCACTGCTTTCTTACTTCAGCCATATATGAACGCATTTTTGAACTACTGAACAAATTTCTGGCAAATTAGTCCTTGATGATTAAATTTCTATACAGACTCATTGACTCCTTCTGGTGTTACATCAGGCAGACAGAAGTCCATTTTAGACCTACTTAAACTTTTTTTCACCTCGATCATGAATTTTGTATACATACTTTTCACCTCACTCTGACGTTACTTCAGCCATACATGAGCCCATGTTTGACCTACAGAACATATCTCTGGCAAATTAGTCCTCGCTCATAAAGTTTTATACATAATCATTGACTACTTCTGATGATACCTCAGCCACACAGTATTGCATATTTGACCTAAAGGACATATTTCTGGCCAAAGAGTATTCGACATTGAAGTTTTTATATATACTTATTGACGCCTTCTGATGTCACATCGGCCATATAGAAGTCTATATTTGATCTACTGAACATATTTTTGGCCCAAGAGTACTCGATCTTGAACTTTCTATACATAGTTATAGACTCCATCTGATTTTTTTCAGCCATACAAGAGTCCATATTAGACTTGATTAAATTTTTTCTGTCGCAAGAGTCCTCGATCATGAGCTTTATATACATGACTCATACTGATGTTACTGCAGCCACAGAGTATTGCATATTTCTGGCAAATTAGTACTCGATCTTGAACTTTCAATACATAGTCATTGATTCACTCTGATCATACTTCAGTCATATATGAAGCCATTTTGACTTACTGCACAAATTTCTGGTAAATTCGTCCTCGATCATGAACTTTTTATATATACTTACTGACGCCGTTTGAATTCACATCAGCAATGCTGTAGTCCATATTTGACCTAATGAACATATTTCTGGCCCAAAAGCACTCGATCTTGATCTTTCAGTACATACTCATTGATTCACTGCTTTCTCACTTCAGCCATATATGAACCCATTTTTGAACTACTGAACAAATTTCCAGGAAATTAGTCCTTGATGATGAAATTTCTATACAGACTCACTGACTCCTTCTGGTGTTACATCAGACAGACAGTAGTCCATTTTTGACCTAAGGAACATTTTTCTGGCCCAAAAGCACTAGAACTTGAACTTTCTATAGATACTCATTGACTCCTGATGATTTTATTTCAGCCATACAGAAGTCCAAAGAGTACCAAGATTCCTCGATCATGAATTTTCTATACATACTCAAGAAATCCAGATTATACGTCAGCTGTAGAATTTAGCATATTTAAACTAATGGACATATTTCTGGCCAATGAGCACTCGATCTTGAAATGTTTATACATTGTCTGATGTTACGTCAACCATCAGGCAGTCCATATTAGACCAACTGAACATATTTCTGGCAAATTAGTCCTCGATCAAGAAATTTTTATTCTGACTCTTTGATTCATTCTGATGAAACATCATCTATAGAGTATTGCATATTTGAGCTAACGGACATATTTCTGGCCAAAGAGTACTCGATCTTGAAATTTTATATGTACTTACTGATGCCTTCTGATGTCACATCAGCCATACTGTAGTCCATATTTGACCTAATGAACATATTTCTGGCAAATTAGTACTCGATCTTGAACTTTCAATATATACTCATTGATTCACTCTGATCTTACTTCAGACATATATGAACCCATTTTGACTTACTGAAAAAATTTCTGGCAAATTAGTCCTCGATGATGAACTTTTTATATAAACTGATTGACTCCTTTTGATGATATGTTAGCTACAGAGTATTGCCTGTTTGACCTTAATGAACATATTTCTGGCAAATTAGTACTCGATCATGAACTTTCTATACATAGTTATAGACTCCATCTGATTTTTTTCAGCCATACAAGAGTCCATATTAGACTTGATTAAATTTTTCTGTCGCAAGAGTCCTCGATCATGAGCTTTATATACGTGACTCATACTGATGTTACTGCAGCCACAGAGTATTGCATATTTGACCTAATGGACATAGTTCTGGCAAGTTATTCCTCAATCATGAAATATCTATACATACTCATTGACTCCTTTTGATGTTACTTCACCCACAAAGAAGTACATAACAGAGATACTGAACATATTTCTTGAAAATTAGTCCTCGATCATGAACTTTCTATACATACTTATTGACTCCTGATTATATTTTAGCCATAGAGTATTGCATATTTGATCTAATGGACATATTTCTGGCCAAATAGTACTCAAACAAACTCAATGACTCCTTCTGATGTTACGTCACCCATCAGTGAGTCCATATTAGACCAACTGAACATATTTGGAGATGATGATGAACTTTTTATATAAACTGATTGACTCCTTTTGATGATACGTCAGCTACAGAGTATTGCCTGTTTGACCTTAATGAACATATTTCTGGCAAATTAGTACTCGATCATGAGCTTTCAATACATACTCATTGACTTATTCTGATCTTACTTTGTCCATACATGAGCCCATGTTTGACCTACAGAACATATCTCTTGCAAATTAGTCCCCGCTCATAAAGTTTTATTCATAATCATTGACTCCTTCTGATGATACCTCAGCCACACAGAATTGCATATTTGACCTAAAGGCCATATTTCTGTCCAAAGAGTATTCGATCATCAACTTTTTATATCTACTTACTGACGCCTTTTGATGTCACTTCAGCAATACTGTACTCCATATTTGACCTAATGAACATTTTTCTGGCCCAAAAGCACTCGATCTTGAACCTTCAATACATACTCATTGATTCACTGCTTTCTTACTTCAGCCATATATGAACCCATTTTTGAACTACTGAACAAATTTCCGGGAAATTAGTTCTTGATGATGACATTTCTATACAGACTCCCTGACTCCTTCTGGTGTTACATCAGACAGAAAGTAGTCCACTTTTGACCTAAGGAATATTTTTCTGGCCCAAGAGCGCTTGAACTTGAACTTTCTAAAGATACTCATTAACTCCTGATGATTTTATTTCAGCCATACAGAAGTCCAAAGATTCCCAATATTCCTCGATCATGAACTTTCTATACATACTCATTAAATCCAGATTATAAATCAGCGATAGAATTTAGCATATTTAAACTAATGGACATATTTCTGGCCAAAGAGCACTCGATCATTAACTGTTTATACATTGTTTGATGTTACGTCACCCATCAGGCAGTCCAGATTAGACCAACTGAACATATTTCTGGCAAATTAGTCCTCGATCAAGAAATTTCTATTCTGACTCATTGACTCCTTCTGATGATAAATCATCTATAGAGTATGGCATATTTGACCTAATGGACATATTTCTCGCCAAAGAGTACTCGATCTTGAAATTTTATATATGCTTACTGACACCTTCTGATGTCACATCAGCCATACTGTAGTCTATATTTGACCTAATGAACATATTTCTAGCTCAAAAGCACTCGATCTTTAACTTTCAGTACATACTCATTGATTCAATGCTTTCTTACTTCAGCCATATATGAACCCATTTTTGAACTACTGAACAAATTTCTGGCAAATTAGTCCGTGATGATTAAATTTCTATACAGACTCATTGACTCCTTCTGGTGTTACATCAGGCAGACAGAAGTCCATTTTAGACCTACTTAAACTTTTTTTCACCTCGATCATGAATTTTGTATACATACTCTTCACCTCACTCTGACGTTACTTCAGCCATACATGAGCCCATGTTTGACCTACAGAACATATCTCTGGCAAATTAGTCCTCGCTCATAAAGTTTTATACATAATCATTGACTCCTTCTGATGATACCTCAGCCACACAGTATTGCATATTTGACCTAAAGGACATATTTCTGGCCAAAGAGTATTCGACATTGAAGTTTTTATATATACTTATTGACGCCTTCTGATGTCACATCGGCCATATAGAAGTCTATATTTGATCTACTGAACATATTTTTGGCCCAAGAGTACTCGATCTTGAACTTTCTATACATAGTTATAGACTCCATCTGATTTTTTTCAGCCATACAAGAGTCCATATTAGACTTGATTAAATTTTTTCTGTCGCAAGAGTCCTCGATCATGAGCTTTATATACATGACTCATACTGATGTTACTGCAGCCACAGAGTATTGCATATTTCTGGCAAATTAGTACTCGATCTTGAACTTTCAATACATAGTCATTGATTCACTCTGATCATACTTCAGTCATATATGAAGCCATTTTGACTTACTGCACAAATTTCTGGTAAATTCGTCCTCGATCATGAACTTTTTATATATACTTACTGACGCCGTTTGAATTCACATCAGCAATGCTGTAGTCCATATTTGACCTAATGAACATATTTCTGGCCCAAAAGCACTCGATCTTGATCTTTCAGTACATACTCATTGATTCACTGCTTTCTCACTTCAGCCATATATGAACCCATTTTTGAACTACTGAACAAATTTCCAGGAAATTAGTCCTTGATGATGAAATTTCTATACAGACTCACTGACTCCTTCTGGTGTTACATCAGACAGACAGTAGTCCATTTTTGACCTAAGGAACATTTTTCTGGCCCAAAAGCACTAGAACTTGAACTTTCTATAGATACTCATTGACTCCTGATGATTTTATTTCAGCCATACAGAAGTCCAAAGAGTACCAAGATTCCTCGATCATGAATTTTCTATACATACTCAAGAAATCCAGATTATACGTCAGCTGTAGAATTTAGCATATTTAAACTAATGGACATATTTCTGGCCAATGAGCACTCGATCTTGAAATGTTTATACATTGTCTGATGTTACGTCAACCATCAGGCAGTCCATATTAGACCAACTGAACATATTTCTGGCAAATTAGTCCTCGATCAAGAAATTTTTATTCTGACTCTTTGATTCATTCTGATGAAACATCATCTATAGAGTATTGCATATTTGAGCTAACGGACATATTTCTGGCCAAAGAGTACTCGATCTTGAAATTTTATATGTACTTACTGATGCCTTCTGATGTCACATCAGCCATACTGTAGTCCATATTTGACCTAATGAACATATTTCTGGCAAATTAGTACTCGATCTTGAACTTTCAATATATACTCATTGATTCACTCTGATCTTACTTCAGACATATATGAACCCATTTTGACTTACTGAAAAATTTCTGGCAAATTAGTCCTCGATGATGAACTTTTTATATAAACTGATTGACTCCTTTTGATGATATGTTAGCTACAGAGTATTGCCTGTTTGACCTTAATGAACATATTTCTGGCAAATTAGTACTCGATCATGAACTTTCTATACATAGTTATAGACTCCATCTGATTTTTTTCAGCCATACAAGAGTCCATATTAGACTTGATTAAATTTTTTCTGTCGCAAGAGTCCTCGATCATGAGCTTTATATACGTGACTCATACTGATGTTACTGCAGCCACAGAGTATTGCATATTTGACCTAATGGACATAGTTCTGGCAAGTTATTCCTCAATCATGAAATATCTATACATACTCATTGACTCCTTTTGATGTTACTTCACCCACAAAGAAGTACATAACAGAGATACTGAACATATTTCTTGAAAATTAGTCCTCGATCATGAACTTTCTATACATACTTATTGACTCCTGATTATATTTTAGCCATAGAGTATTGCATATTTGATCTAATGGACATATTTCTGGCCAAATAGTACTCAAACAAACTCAATGACTCCTTCTGATGTTACGTCACCCATCAGTGAGTCCATATTAGACCAACTGAACATATTTGGAGATGATGATGAACTTTTTATATAAACTGATTGACTCCTTTTGATGATACGTCAGCTACAGAGTATTGCCTGTTTGACCTTAATGAACATATTTCTGGCAAATTAGTACTCGATCATGAGCTTTCAATACATACTCATTGACTTATTCTGATCTTACTTTGTCCATACATGAGCCCATGTTTGACCTACAGAACATATCTCTTGCAAATTAGTCCCCGCTCATAAAGTTTTATTCATAATCATTGACTCCTTCTGATGATACCTCAGCCACACAGAATTGCATATTTGACCTAAAGGCCATATTTCTGTCCAAAGAGTATTCGATCATCAACTTTTTATATCTACTTACTGACGCCTTTTGATGTCACTTCAGCAATACTGTACTCCATATTTGACCTAATGAACATTTTTCTGGCCCAAAAGCACTCGATCTTGAACCTTCAATACATACTCATTGATTCACTGCTTTCTTACTTCAGCCATATATGAACCCATTTTTGAACTACTGAACAAATTTCCGGGAAATTAGTTCTTGATGATGACATTTCTATACAGACTCCCTGACTCCTTCTGGTGTTACATCAGACAGAAAGTAGTCCACTTTTGACCTAAGGAATATTTTTCTGGCCCAAGAGCGCTTGAACTTGAACTTTCTAAAGATACTCATTAACTCCTGATGATTTTATTTCAGCCATACAGAAGTCCAAAGATTCCCAATATTCCTCGATCATGAACTTTCTATACATACTCATTAAATCCAGATTATAAATCAGCGATAGAATTTAGCATATTTAAACTAATGGACATATTTCTGGCCAAAGAGCACTCGATCATTAACTGTTTATACATTGTTTGATGTTACGTCACCCATCAGGCAGTCCAGATTAGACCAACTGAACATATTTCTGGCAAATTAGTCCTCGATCAAGAAATTTCTATTCTGACTCATTGACTCCTTCTGATGATAAATCATCTATAGAGTATGGCATATTTGACCTAATGGACATATTTCTCGCCAAAGAGTACTCGATCTTGAAATTTTATATATGCTTACTGACACCTTCTGATGTCACATCAGCCATACTGTAGTCTATATTTGACCTAATGAACATATTTCTAGCTCAAAAGCACTCGATCTTTAACTTTCAGTACATACTCATTGATTCACTGCTTTCTTACTTCAGCCATATATGAACGCATTTTTGAACTACTGAACAAATTTCTGGCAAATTAGTCCTTGATGATTAAATTTCTATACAGACTCATTGACTCCTTCTGGTGTTACATCAGGCAGACAGAAGTCCATTTTAGACCTACTTAAACTTTTTTTCACCTCGATCATGAATTTTGTATACATACTTTTCACCTCACTCTGACGTTACTTCAGCCATACATGAGCCCATGTTTGACCTACAGAACATATCTCTGGCAAATTAGTCCTCGCTCATAAAGTTTTATACATAATCATTGACTACTTCTGATGATACCTCAGCCACACAGTATTGCATATTTGACCTAAAGGACATATTTCTGGCCAAAGAGTATTCGACATTGAAGTTTTTATATATACTTATTGACGCCTTCTGATGTCACATCGGCCATATAGAAGTCTATATTTGATCTACTGAACATATTTTTGGCCCAAGAGTACTCGATCTTGAACTTTCTATACATAGTTATAGACTCCATCTGATTTTTTTCAGCCATACAAGAGTCCATATTAGACTTGATTAAATTTTTTCTGTCGCAAGAGTCCTCGATCATGAGCTTTATATACATGACTCATACTGATGTTACTGCAGCCACAGAGTATTGCATATTTCTGGCAAATTAGTACTCGATCTTGAACTTTCAATACATAGTCATTGATTCACTCTGATCATACTTCAGTCATATATGAAGCCATTTTGACTTACTGCACAAATTTCTGGTAAATTCGTCCTCGATCATGAACTTTTTATATATACTTACTGACGCCGTTTGAATTCACATCAGCAATGCTGTAGTCCATATTTGACCTAATGAACATATTTCTGGCCCAAAAGCACTCGATCTTGATCTTTCAGTACATACTCATTGATTCACTGCTTTCTCACTTCAGCCATATATGAACCCATTTTTGAACTACTGAACAAATTTCCAGGAAATTAGTCCTTGATGATGAAATTTCTATACAGACTCACTGACTCCTTCTGGTGTTACATCAGACAGACAGTAGTCCATTTTTGACCTAAGGAACATTTTTCTGGCCCAAAAGCACTAGAACTTGAACTTTCTATAGATACTCATTGACTCCTGATGATTTTATTTCAGCCATACAGAAGTCCAAAGAGTACCAAGATTCCTCGATCATGAATTTTCTATACATACTCAAGAAATCCAGATTATACGTCAGCTGTAGAATTTAGCATATTTAAACTAATGGACATATTTCTGGCCAATGAGCACTCGATCTTGAAATGTTTATACATTGTCTGATGTTACGTCAACCATCAGGCAGTCCATATTAGACCAACTGAACATATTTCTGGCAAATTAGTCCTTGATCAAGAAATTTTTATTCTGACTCTTTGATTCATTCTGATGAAACATCATCTATAGAGTATTGCATATTTGACCTAATGAACATATTTCTGGCAAATTAGTACTCGATCTTGAACTTTCAATATATACTCATTGATTCACTCTGATCATACTTCAGTCATATATGAACCAATTTTGACTTACTGCACAAATTTCTGGTAAATTAGTCCTCGATGATGAACTTTTTATATAAAATGATTGACTCCTTTTGATGATACGTTAGCTACAGAGTATTGCCTGTTTGACCTTATTGAATATATTTCTGGCAAATTAGTACTCGATCATGAACTTTCAATACGTACTCATTGACTTATTCTTATCTTACTTTGTCCATACATGAGTCCATGTTTGACCTACAGAACATATCTCTGGCAAATTAGTCCTCGCTCATAAAGTTTTATTCATAATCATTGACTCCTTCTGAAAGTTCATGATCGTGGACCCTTGGGACAGATAAAATGTAATCAAGTTTAACATGGACTCCTGTCTGGCTTATCTCACATCAGACGAGGCAATAAGTATGTATATAAAGTTCACGATCAAGGATGAATTTGCCAGAAATATATTCAATATGGACTTCTGTATGGGTAATGTAACATCACAAGAAGTCAGTGGTAATGTATGAAAAGTTCAAGATGAAGTACTCTTTGGCCAGTCTTTTAGGTCAAATATGCAAACACTGTATGGCTGACGTATCATCAGAAGGAGTCAATGAGTCAGTATAGAAATTTCTTGATCGAGGACTAATTTGCCAGAAATATGTTTAGTTGGTCTAATATGGACTGACTGATGGGTGAAGTAACATCAGAAGGAGTCAATGATAATGTATAAACAGTTCAAGATCGAGTGCTCTTTGGCCAGAAATATGTCCATTAGGTCAAATATGCAATACTCTATGGCTGAAGTTACATCAGAGTAATGCATGTATATAAAGTTCATGATCAAGGACTAATTTGCCAGAAATATGTTCAATATGGACTTCTGTATGGGTAAAGTAACATCACAAGGAGTCAATGGTAATATATGAAAAGTTCAAGATCAAGTATTCTTTGGCTAGAAATATGTCCTTTAGGTCAAATATGCAAACACTTTATGGCTGACATATCATCAGACGGAGTCAATGAGTCATTACAAGAATTTCTTGATCGAGGACTAATTTGCCAGAAATATGTTCAGTAGGTCAAATAGCCAATACTCTATGGTTGACGTATCATCAAAAGGAGTCAGTGAGTTTATATAAAAAGTTCATCATCGAGGACTAATTTGCCAGAAATTTGTTCAGTAGGTCAAAATGGGTTCATATGTGGCTGAAGTAAGATCAGAGTGAATCAATGAGTATTTATTGAAAGTTTAAGATCAAGTACTGTTTGGCCAGAAATATGTCCGTTAGGTCAAATATGCGATACTCTATAGCTGACGTTTCATCTGAAGGAGTCAATGATTCAGTACAGAAATTTCTTGATCGAGGACTAATTTTCCAGAAATATGTTCAGTTGGTCTAATATGGACTGACTGATGGGGAAATAACATCAGAAGGAGTCAATGATAATGTATAAACAGTTCAAGATCGAGTGCTCTTTGGCCAGAAATATGTCCATTAGTTAAAATATGAAAAATTCTATGGCTGACGTCTAATCTGGCAACAATGAGTACGTATAGAAAGTTCTTGATCGAAGACTACTTTGCCAGAAATATTTCCATTAGGTCAAATATGCAATACTCTATGGCTGAAGTAACATCAGAGAAAGGCATGTGTTTTAAGTTCATGATCGAGGATTTCCCAGAAATATGTTCAATATGGACTTCTGTATGGGTAAAGTAACATTACAAGGAGTAAATGGTAATATATGAAGAGTTCAAAGATCAAGTACTCTTTGGCTAGAAATATGTTCTTTAGGTCAAATATGCAAACTCTGTATGGCTGACGTATCATAAGGAGTTAGTGAGTATATACAGACAGTTAATGATCGAGGACTAAATTTCCAGAAATATTTCCATTAGGTCAAATATGCAATACTCTATGGCTGACGTATCATCATAAAGAGTCATTGAGTTTTTATTAAAAGTTCATGACTGAGAACTAATTGCCAGAAATATGTCCAATAATCAAACATGTGCTCATGTATGTCTGCATTAACATTAAAGTGAGGCAATAAGTATATATAGAAAGTTCATGATCGAGTAAGTTCATGATTGTTTAAGAAATATGTTCAGTAGGTCAAATATGGACTTCTGTGTAGCTGAAGTAATATCAGAAGGTGTTAATGAGTATATTTATAACAAGTTTAATACTGAGTACTCTTTGGCCAGAAAAATGTTCAGTAGGTCAAATATGGACTTCTGTGTAGCTGACGTAATATCAGAAGGTGTTATTGAGTATATATAATACGTTTAATACTGAGTACTCTTTGGCCAGAAATATATTCAGTTGGTCAAATACGGAATACTCTCTGGCTGATGTAACATCAGATGGAGTCAATAAGTGTGTATATGAAGATCATGATCGAGGTCTAATTTGACAGAAATATGTTCAATATGGACTTCTGTATGGGTAAAGTAACATAACAAGGAGTCAATGGTAATATATGAAAAGTTCAAGATCAAGTACTCTTTGGCTAGAAATATGTCATTTAGGTCAAATATGCAAACACTGTATGGCTGACGTTTCATCAGAAGGAGTCAATGAGTCAGTGTAGGAATTTCTTGATCGAGGACTAATTTGCCAGAAATATGTTCTGTAGGTCTAGTATGGACTTCTGTATGTATGAAGTAACATCAGAAGGAGTTAATGATAATGTATAAAAAGTTCATGGTCGAGTCCTCTTTATCCAATAACATGACCTTTAGATCAAATATGCAATATTCTATGGCTGACATATCATCAAACGGAGTCAATGAGTATCTATAGAAAGTTCATGATCGAGGACTAATTTGCTGAAATATTTCCATTAGGTCAAATATGCAATATTCTATGATTGACGTATCATCTGATGGAGTCATTGAGTTTGTATGAAAAGTTCATGATTGAGGACTAATTTGCCAGAAATATGCTGATGTCACATCGGCCATATAGAAGTCTATATTTGATCTACTGAACATATTTTTGGCCCAAGAGTACTCGATCTTGAAACTTTCTATACATAGTTATAGACTCCATCTGATTTTTTTCAGCCATACAAGAGTCCATATTAGACTTGATTAAATTTTTTCTGTCGCAAGGGAGTCCTCGATCATGAGCTTTATATACATGACTCATACTGATGTTACTGCAGCCACAGAGTATTGCATATTTGTGGCAAAGCAGTCCTCGATCATGAACTCTCTATACATAGTCATTGATTCACTCTGATGTTACTTCAGCCATATATGAACCCATTTTGACTTACTGAACACATTTCTGGCAAATTAGTCCTCGATCATGAACTATTTATATATACTTACTGACGCCGTCTGAAGTCACATCAGCAATGCTGTAGTCCATATTTGACCTAATGAACATATTTCTGGCAATTTAGTACTCGATCTTGAACTTTCAGTACATACTCATTGGCAAGTTCACTGCTTTCTCACTTCAGCCATATATGAACCCATTTTTTTGAACTACTGAACAAATTTCCCGGGGAAATTAGTCCTTCTGAATGATGAAATTTCTATACAGACTCACTGACTCCTTCTGGTGTTACATCAGACAGACAGTAGTCCATTTTTGACCTAAGGAACATTTTTCTGGCCCAAAAGCACTAGAACTTGAACTTTCTATAGATACTCATTGACTCCTGATGATTTTATTTCAGCCATACAGAAGTCCAAAGAGTACCAAGATTCCTCGATCATGAATTTTCTATACATACTCAAGAAATCCAGATTATACGTCAGCTGTAGAATTTAGCATATTTAAACTAATGGACATATTTCTGGCCAATGAGCACTCGATCTTGAAATGTTTATACATTGTCTGATGTTACGTCAACCATCAGGCAGTCCATATTAGACCAACTGAACATATTTCTGGCAAATTAGTCCTCGATCAAGAAATTTTTATTCTGACTCTTTGATTCATTCTGATGAAACATCATCTATAGAGTATTGCATATTTGAGCTAACGGACATATTTCTGGCCAAAGAGTACTCGATCTTGAAATTTTATATGTACTCATTGATTCACTCTGATCTTACTTCAGACATATATGAACCCATTTTGACTTACTGAAAAAATTTCTGGCAAATTAGTCCTCGATGATGAACTTTTTATATAAACTGATTGACTCCTTTTGATGATATGTTAGCTACAGAGTATTGCCTGTTTGACCTTAATGAACATATTTCTGGCAAATTAGTACTCGATCATGAACTTTCTATACATAGTTATAGACTCCATCTGATTTTTTTCAGCCATACAAGAGTCCATATTAGACTTGATTAAATTTTTTCTGTCGCAAGAGTCCTCGATCATGAGCTTTATATACGTGACTCATACTGATGTTACTGCAGCCACAGAGTATTGCATATTTGACCTAATGGACATAGTTCTGGCAAGTTATTCCTCAATCATGAAATATCTATACATACTCATTGACTCCTTTTGATGTTACTTCACCCACAAAGAAGTACATAACAGAGATACTGAACATATTTCTTGAAAATTAGTCCTCGATCATGAACTTTCTATACATACTTATTGACTCCTGATTATATTTTAGCCATAGAGTATTGCATATTTGATCTAATGGACATATTTCTGGCCAAATAGTACTCAAACAAACTCAATGACTCCTTCTGATGTTACGTCACCCATCAGTGAGTCCATATTAGACCAACTGAACATATTTGGAGATGATGATGAACTTTTTATATAAACTGATTGACTCCTTTTGATGATACGTCAGCTACAGAGTATTGCCTGTTTGACCTTAATGAACATATTTCTGGCAAATTAGTACTCGATCATGAGCTTTCAATACATACTCATTGACTTATTCTGATCTTACTTTGTCCATACATGAGCCCATGTTTGACCTACAGAACATATCTCTTGCAAATTAGTCCCCGCTCATAAAGTTTTATTCATAATCATTGACTCCTTCTGATGATACCTCAGCCACACAGAATTGCATATTTGACCTAAAGGCCATATTTCTGTCCAAAGAGTATTCGATCATCAACTTTTTATATCTACTTACTGACGCCTTTTGATGTCACTTCAGCAATACTGTACTCCATATTTGACCTAATGAACATTTTTCTGGCCCAAAAGCACTCGATCTTGAACCTTCAATACATACTCATTGATTCACTGCTTTCTTACTTCAGCCATATATGAACCCATTTTTGAACTACTGAACAAATTTCCGGGAAATTAGTTCTTGATGATGACATTTCTATACAGACTCCCTGACTCCTTCTGGTGTTACATCAGACAGAAAGTAGTCCACTTTTGACCTAAGGAATATTTTTCTGGCCCAAGAGTGCTTGAACTTGAACTTTCTAAAGATACTCATTAACTCCTGATGATTTTATTTCAGCCATACAGAAGTCCAAAGATTCCCAATATTCCTCGATCATGAACTTTCTATACATACTCATTAAATCCAGATTATAAATCAGCGATAGAATTTAGCATATTTAAACTAATGGACATATTTCTGGCCAATGAGCACTAGATCATTAACTGTTTATACATTGTTTGATGTTACGTCACCCATCAGGCAGTCCAGATTAGACCAACTGAACATATTTCTGGCAAATTAGTCCTCGATCAAGAAATTTCTATTCTGACTCATTGACTCCTTCTGATGATAAATCATCTATAGAGTATGGCATATTTGACCTAATGGACATATTTCTCGCCAAAGAGTACTCGATCTTCAAATTTTATATATGCTTACTGACACCTTCTGATGTCACATCAGCCATACTGTAGTCTATATTTGACCTAATGAACATATTTCTGGCCCAAAAGCACTCGATCTTGAACCTTCAATACATACTCATTGATTCACTGCTTTCTTACTTCAGCCATATATGAAGACATTTTATGACCTACTAAACAAATTTCTGGCAAATTAGTCCTTGATGATGATGTTTCTATACAGACTCATTGACTCCTTTTGGTGTTACATCAGACAGACAGAAGACCATTCAATAATCAAACATGTGCTCATGTATGTCTGCATTAACATTAAAGTGAGGCAATAAAGTATATATAGAAAAGTTCATGATCAGAGTAAGTTCATGATTGTTTAAGAAATATGTTCATAGTAGGTCAAATATGGACTTCTGTGTAAATGAAGTAATATCAGAAGGTGTTAATGAGTATATTTATAAGAAGTTTAATACTGAGTACTCTTAGCCTGAAAAATTTGGCCAGAAAAATGTTCAGTAGGTCAAATATGGACTTCTGTGTAGCTGACGTAATACTAGAAGGTGTTATTGAGTATATATAATACTTGTTCAATACTGAGTACTCTTTGGCCAGAAAGATATTCAGTTGGTCAAATATGGAATACTCTCTGGCTGATGTAACATCGAGATGGAGCTGCAATAAGTGTGTATATGAAGATCATGATCGAGGTCTAATTTGACAGAAATATGTTCAATATGTGGACTTCTGTAAGGGTAAAGTAACATAACAAGGAGTCAATGGTAATATATGAAAAGTTCAAGATCAAGTACTCTTTGGCTAGAAATATGTCATTTAGGTCAATGTGTTTATGCAAACACACTGTATATTGACGTAAGCCAACAGAAGGAGTCAATGAGTCAGTGTAGGAATTTCTTGATCGAGGACTAATTTGCCAAGAAATATGTTCTGTAGGTCTAGTATGGACTTCTGTATGTATGAAGTAACATCAGAAGGAGTTAATGATAATGTATAAAAAAGTTCATGGTCGAGTCCTCTTTATCCAATAACATGACCTCCTAGATCAAAACATGCAATATTCTATGGCTGACATATCATCAAACGGAGTCAATGAGGAATGGTAGAAAGTTCATGATCGAGGACTAATTTGCTGAAGAATATTTCCATTAGGTCAAATATGCAATATTCTATGATTGACGTATCATCTGATGGAGTCATTGTTTTGTATGAAATGTTCATGATTGAGGACTAATTTGCCAGAAATATGTTCAGTTGGTCTAATATGGACTGACTGATGGGGAAATAAACATCAGAAGGAGTCAATGATAATGTATAAACAGTTCAAGATCGAGTGCTCTTTGGCCAGAAATATGTCCATTAGCTAAAATATGAAAAATTCTATATTGACGTCTAATCTGGCAACAATGAGTACGTATAGAAAGTTCTTGATCGAAGATCTTCGCTACTTTGCCAGAAATATTTCCATTAGGTCAAATATGCACATACACTTCATGTATTAAGCAACATCAGAGAAAGGCATGTGTTTTAAGTCTATGATCGAGGATTTTCCCAGAAATATGTTCAATATGGACTTCTGTATGGGTAAAGTAACATTACAAAAGGAGTAAATGGTAATATATGAAGAGTTCAAAGATCAAAAGTACTTCTTTTAAGCTAGAAATATGTTCTTTAGGGAATCAAATATGCAAAACTCTGTATGGCTGACGTATCATAAGGAGTTAGTGAGTATATACAGACAGTTAATGATCGAGGACTAAATTTCCAGAAATATTTCCATTAGGTCAAAGTTATGCAATACTCTATGGCTGACGCATCATCATAAAATAGTCATCGAGTCTCGGTTAAGAAGTTCATGACTGAGAACTAATTGGCCGTGAAATATGTCCAATAATCAAACATGTGCTCAAGGTATGTCTGTATTAACATTAAAGTGAGGCAATAAGCTATATATAGAAAGCTCATGATCGAGTAAGTTCATGATTGTTTTTAAGAAATATGTTCAGTAGGTCAAATATGGACTTCTGTGTAGCTGAAGTAATATCAGAAGGTGTTAATGAGTATATTTATTAAACAAGTTTAATACTGAGTACTCTTTGGCCAGAAAAATGTTCAGTAGGTCAAATATGGACTTCTGTGTAGCTGAAGTAACATCAGAAGGTGTTAATGAGTATATTTATGAATAAGTTCATTACTGAGTACTCTTTAACAGAAAATATGTTCAGTAGGTAATGCAACATGGACTTGTATAGCTGACATGTAATATCAGAAGGTGTTATTGAGTATATATAATACGTTTAATACTGAGTACTCTTTGGCCAGAAATATATTCAGAAAGTTAGGTCAAATATGGAATACTTCTATGGCTGATGTAACATCAGATGGAGTCAATAAGTGTGTATATGAAGATCATGATCGAGGTCTAATTTGACAGAAATATGTTCAATATGGACTTCTGTATGGGTAAAGTAACATAACAAGGAGTCAATGGTAATATATGAAAAGTTCAAGATCAAGTATTCTTTGGCTAGAAATATGTCATTTAGGTCAAATATGCAAACACTGTATGGCTGACGTTTCATCAGAAGGAGTCAATGAGTCAGTTCTTGTAGGACTTTCATCATCGAGGACTAATTTGCCTAAAACATTGATCAGTAGGTCTAATATGGACTTCTGCATGGATGAAGTAACATCAAAAGGAGTCAATAGAAATGTATAAAAAGTTCAAGATTGAGTACTCTTTGGCCAGAAATATGTCCTTTATGTGAAATATGCAATACTCTATGGCTGACATAACATCAGAAGGAGTCAATGAGTATGTTCAAAAAGTTCATGAGCAAGAACAAATTTGCCAGAAATATGTTCAGTAGGTCTAATATGGACTATGGGTGAAGTAACATCGAAGGAGTCAATGATAATGTATAAAAAGTTCAAGATCGAGTGCTTTTTGGCCAGAAATATGTCCATGGGAACTGGATCAAATATGAAAATATTCTATGGCTGACGTCTAATCTGGAGGCAATGAGTATGTATAGAAAGGTCATGATAGAGGACTAATTTGCCAGAAGTATTTCCATTAGGTCAAATATACAATACTCTATGGCTGAAGTAACATCAGAGGGAGGCATTTATATAAAGTTCATGATCGAGGATTTGCCAGAAATATATGTTCAAATATGGACTCACTGTATGGCTGAAGTAACATCAGAAGGAGTCAATGGTAATGTATTGAAGAGTTCAAGATCAAAGTACTCTTTGGCCAGAAATATGTTCTTTAGGTCAAATATGCAAACTCTGTATGGCTGACGTATCATCAGAAGGAGTCAATGAGTTTATATACAGACAGTTAATGATCGAGGACTAAATTTTGCCAGAAATATGTTCAGTAGGTCAAATATGGACTTCATGTATGGCTGAAGTATCATCAGAAGGAGTCAATGAGTAATTTATAAAAAGTTCACGATCGAGTACTGTTTGACCAGAAATATGCCCATTAGGTCAAATATGCAATACTCCATGTCTGACGTACCATCAGAAGGAGTCAATGAGTATATTCTTCCAAGTTCATGATCGAGGAGTAATTTGCCAGAAATATGTTCCGTAGGTCAAATATGGACTACTGATGTAAAGTAACATCAGAAGGAGTCAATGAGTATGTATATTCAAGATAAAAATGTTCAAGGACTTCTGTGAGTACTCTTTGGCCAGAAATATGTCCAGTAGGTCAAATATGGAATACTCTCTATGGCTGAGTATGTTCAATATGGACTTCTGTATGGGTAAAGTAACATCACAAGGAGTCAATGGTAATATATGAAAAGTTCAAAGATCGAGTACTCTTTGGCTAGAAATATGTTCTTTAGGTCAAATAATATGCAATATTCTATGGCTGACCTATCATCAGAAGGAGTCAATGAGTATTTATAGAAAGTTCATGACCAAGGACTTTTTTGCTGAAATATTTCCATTAGGTCAAATATGCAATATTCTATGATTGACGTATCATCTGATGGAGTCATTGAGTTTGTATGAAAAGTTCATGATTGAGGACTAATTTGCCAGAAATATGTTCAGTTGGTCTAATATGGACTGACTGATGGGGAAATAACATCAGAAGGAGTCAATGATAATGTATAAACAGTTCAAGATCGAGTGCTCTTTGGCCAGAAATATGTCCATTAGTTAAAATATGAAAAAATTCTATGGCTGACGTCTAATCTGGCAACAATGAGTACGTATAGAAAGTTCTTGATCGAAGACTACTTTGCCAGAAATATTTCCATTAGGTCAAATATGCAATACTCTATGGCTGAAGTAACATCAGAGAAAGGCATGTGTTTTAAGTTCATGATCGAGGATTTCCCAGAAATATGTTCAATATGGACTTCTGTATGGGTAAAGTAACATTACAAGGAGTAAATGGTAATATATGAAGAGTTCAAAGATCAAGTACTCTTTGGCTAGAAATATGTTCTTTAGGTCAAATATGCAAACTCTGTATGGCTGACGTATCATAAGGAGTTAGTGAGTATATACAGACAGTTAATGATCGAGGACTAAATTTCCAGAAATATTTCCATTAGGTCAAATATGCAATACTCTATGGCTGACGTATCATCATAAAGAGTCATTGAGTTTTTATTAAAAGTTCATGACTGAGAACTAATTGCCAGAAATATGTCCAATAATCAAACATGTGCTCATGTATGTCTGCATTAACATTAAAGTGAGGCAATAAGTATATATAGAAAGTTCATGATCGAGTAAGTTCATGATTGTTTAAGAAATATGTTCAGTAGGTCAAATATGGACTTCTGTGTAGCTGAAGTAATATCAGAAGGTGTTAATGAGTATATTTATAACAAGTTTAATACTGAGTACTCTTTGGCCAGAAAAATGTTCAGTAGGTCAAATATGGACTTCTGTGTAGCTGACGTAATATCAGAAGGTGTTATTGAGTATATATAATACGTTTAATACTGAGTACTCTTTGGCCAGAAATATATTCAGTTGGTCAAATACGGAATACTCTCTGGCTGATGTAACATCAGATGGAGTCAATAAGTGTGTATATGAAGATCATGATCGAGGTCTAATTTGACAGAAATATGTTCAATATGGACTTCTGTATGGGTAAAGTAACATAACAAGGAGTCAATGGTAATATATGAAAAGTTCAAGATCAAGTACTCTTTGGCTAGAAATATGTCATTTAGGTCAAATATGCAAACACTGTATGGCTGACGTTTCATCAGAAGGAGTCAATGAGTCAGTGTAGGAATTTCTTGATCGAGGACTAATTTGCCAGAAATATGTTCTGTAGGTCTAGTATGGACTTCTGTATGTATGAAGTAACATCAGAAGGAGTTAATGATAATGTATAAAAAGTTCATGGTCGAGTCCTCTTTATCCAATAACATGACCTTTAGATCAAATATGCAATATTCTATGGCTGACATATCATCAAACGGAGTCAATGAGTATCTATAGAAAGTTCATGATCGAGGACTAATTTGCTGAAATATTTCCATTAGGTCAAATATGCAATATTCTATGATTGACGTATCATCTGATGGAGTCATTGAGTTTGTATGAAAAGTTCATGATTGAGGACTAATTTGCCAGAAATATGTTCAGTTGGTCTAATATGGACTGACTGATGGTGAAATAACATCAGACGGAGTCAATGATAATGTATAAACACTTCAAGATCGAGTGCTCTTTGGCCAGATATATGACCATTAGGTCAAATATGAAAAATTCTATGGCTGACGTCTAATCTGGCAACAATGAGTACGTATAGAAAGTTCTTGATCGAAGACTACTTTGCCAGAAAAATGTCCATTAGGTCAAATATGCAATACTCTATGGCTGAAGTAACTTCAGAGTGAGGCAATAAGCATATATAGAAAGTTCATGATCGAGTAAGTTCATGATTAACAAATATGTTCTGTAGGTCAAATATGGGCTTCATGTATGGCTGAAGTAACATCAGAAGGAGTCAATAGTAATGTATGAAAAGTTCAAGATTGAGGACTAATTTGCCAGAAATATGTTCAGTACGTCTAATATGGACTTCTTTATGGGTGAAGTAACATCAGAAGGAGTCAATAGCAATGTATGAAAAGTTCAAGATCAAATACTCTTTGGCCAGAAATATGTCCTTTAGGTCAGATATGCAGTACTGTATGGCTGACATGTCATCAAAAGGAGTCAATGAGTCAGTGTAGGAATTTCTTGATCGAGGACTAATTTGCCAGAAATATGTTCTGTAGGTCTAGTATGGACTTCTGTATTCTATGGCTGACATATCATCAAACGGAGTCAATGAGTATCTATAGAAAGTTCATGATCGAGGACTAATTTGCTGAAATATTTCCATTAGGTCAAATATGCAATATTCTATGATTGACGTATCATCTGATGGAGTCATTGAGTTTGTATGAAAAGTTCATGATTGAGGACTAATTTGCCAGAAATATGTTCAGTTGGTCTAATATGGACTGACTGATGGTGAAATAACATCAGACGGAGTCAATGATAATGTATAAACACTTCAAGATCGAGTGCTCTTTGGCCAGATATATGACCATTAGGTCAAATATGCAAAATTCTGTGGCTGACATATAATCTGGAATCAATGAGTACGTATAGAAAGTTCATGATTGAAGACTACTTTGCCAGAAATATTTCCTTTAGGTCAAATATGCAATACTCTATGGCTGAAGTAACATCAGATTGAGGCATGTATATATAAAGGTCATGATCGAGGTCTTGAGACCGAAAAAATTTAATCACGTCTAATATGGACTTCTGTTTGGCTGAAATAAAATCAGAAAGAGTCAATGAGTATGTATAGAAAGTTAAAGGTCGAGGACTAATTTGCCAAATATATGTTCAGTATGTCAAATTTGGACTTCTTTATGGGTGAAGTAACATCAGAAGGCGTCAATATTAATGTATGAAAAGTTTAAGATTGAGTACTCTTTGGCCAGAAATATGACCTTTAGATCAAATATGCAATATTGTATGGCTGATGTATCATCAGAAGGAGTCAGTGAGTATATACAGAAAGTTCATGATTGAGAACTAACTGCCAGAAATATGTCCAATAAGTCAAACATGGGCTCATGTTTTGTCTGAATTAACATCAGAGTGAGGCAATGAGTATGTATAGAAAGTTCATGATCGAGTACACTCTGTGTCGGTGAAGTAATATCAGAAGGTGTTAATGAGTATATATATCAAGTTTAATACTGAGCACTCTTTGGCCAGATATATGTTCAGTAGGTCAAATATGGAATACTCTCTAGCTGATCTGATGGAATCAATAAGTGTGTATATGAAGTTCATGATCGAGGACTAATTTACCAGAAACATGTCATTTAAGTCAAATATGCAATAGTCTATGGCTGAAGTAACATCAGGATGAGGCATGTATGTAAAGTTCATGATCGAGTATACTTGGAACAGAAAAAATTTAATCATTTCTAATATGGACTCCTGTATGGCTGAAAAAATCAGATGGAGTCAGTGACTATTTATAGAAAGTTAAAGATCAAGTACTCTTGGGCCAGAAATATGTTTAGTAGGTCAAATATAGACTTTTATACGGCTGATGTGACATCAGAATGCGTCAATGAGTACATATAAAAACTTTAATGTCGAACTCTCTTTTGCCAGACATATGGTTAGTAGGTCTAATATGGACTTCTGTATGAGTGAAGTAACATCAGGAGTCAAAGATAATCTATAAAAAGTTTAAGATCGAGTGCTATTTGTCCAGAAATATGTCCATTAAATCAAATATGCAATATTCTATGGCTGAAATATAATCAGGAGTCAATGAGTATGTACAGAAAGTTCATAATCGATGACTAATTTGCCAGAAATATTCAAAGAAATAATTCATATTTTGAATGCAATGTTATAGGATATGTTATGTATGTCTTCAATGCAGACATGAAATGTTTTAATCATTTTATTTATTTCAATGTAAAAGCACATATGCTATGTGTTATCTGTTCAATGCAGAACGTAATAAGTTATTCAATGTAATGAAACAGCGATAATTTTACATACTCTTGTTATGCATTGCAATGCAACGGCACATATAAGTTATGTCTTCACTGCACAACTAAGATAGATCTTATATGCACTGCAATGCAACAGTACATATACCTCTTTAATACACAACAGAATCATTTAAATATTGAATGCAATACAATGCAAAAGCAAATTCGTTATGTGTTATCGCTTCAATGTACAATGGAATGCGTTAATTCTTGTATTAATGTTATTGTATTAATTGCAGTCTAACAGCATATATGGTATCGCTTCCATGCATAACGGAATAAGTTATTTCTTGTATACAAATCAAGGTTTATTGTTACTTCTTGAATGCATTGCAGTGCAACAGAACATGTATTACCTAGTTAATGCAGAAACCAAATGAAAGTTATTGTTTTATTGCAATGTAACAGCACATGTTATGTTTTCTTTTCAATACACAAAAGAATTAGTTTTTCTATGTTTTGCAGTTCAACAGCACCTGTGTTATGTGTTAACTGAACAAAGCACAACAAAATAAGTTAGTTTCTATATACAATGCAATCAAAACAGTGCATAGCTTATATGTTATTCATCACTGCACAACGCATTAAGTTAGTTATATCGTGTATGCAATGCAATGCAAAAAAACATATTTTATATGTTATCTCTTCAATGCACAACGATATTTAGTGCTTCTATACAATGTAATGAAAGAGTGCATACCTTCTTTTATGCACTGCAATGACGAAATAACTTTATAAGTTAGTTAGGATTTTGGATGCAATGCAGAATATATGTTATGTGTTATCACTTCACCGCATAATGGATTAAGGTTAGATCGTGTATGAAATGCAATGCACATATGCTATCTCTTCAATGCACAAAACGACATGAGTTAGTTCTTCTGTACAGAGCATACCTTATATGTTACTCATCCTGCACAACGGTTTAAGTTAGGTCGTGTATGAAATGCAATTTTATGTCTTCAATACACAAATGAAATGATTTAGTTTTCGTATATATTGCAATGGAACAGGACATATGGTATGTATTATCTTTTCTATTCAAATCGTTGTTCTTTATGCAATACAAAGAAACAGTGCATGCTTGCTTGCAATGCAACAAAACATACGTGTTCACTCTTTAACACACAAAGAAATGTGTCATTTTAGTTCTTGTATACAATGCAGTGCAACAGCACACGTTATGTGTTATCTGTTCATGGCACAACGGAATAAGTTAGTTTTGTATACAATGCAAGAAAATGGCATATACTATTAGGTCTTGTATTCATGGCAATGCAACCACGCCTGTTATCTCTTCAATGCATAACGGATGAGTTAGTTCTTGACTACAATGCAATGCACATTTGTTATATTAACTTTTTCTATGCACAGCGTAATGTTAACTATTGTTTGCACTCCACTGAAACAGTTCTTTATGTATTGCAGTACAACAGCATATGTGATTAGTTTTGTCTTCAATGCACAAAGGAAAGAGTTAGTTCTTGCTTGCAATGCAGTGCAACATGCACCTGTTGTATTGTCTCATTTACTGCAAAACGGAATAACGTCCTGCAATGCAATGCACGTTATATGTAATCTCTTTAGTGCATAACGGATGAGTATAGTGCATTCATCGCAACACCACGTGTAATGTGTTATATCTCTTCAATGCATGAGGAATAAGTTATTGTAGCACATATTCATATTCATTTCCTCTGCGCAAAACATAACTTAATTATTGTATGCAATGCAATGAAACAATTAGTTCTTGTATTTATTGCAGTGCAAACAGCATATGTGATTTGTTTTCTCTTCAATGCACAAACGAAATGATTTAGTTTTTGTATTTATTGCAATGCAACAGCACATAGTTATTCATTTCTTCTATGCAAAGCGTAATGTTAACTATTGTACGCAATGCAATGAAACAGTTAGTTCTGATGCATTGCAATGCAACAGGATATGTGATTTGTTTTCTCTTGTGTGCACAAAGGAAAGAGTTAGTTCTTGTGTGCAAGGCAGTGCAACAAGCACCTGTCGTGTTATCTCTTCACTATGAAACGAAATAAAGATGATTTTATTTCAGCCATACAGAAGTCCAAAGAGTCCCAAGATTCCTTGATCATGAACTTTCTATACATACTCATTAAATCCAGATTATACGTCAGCCATAGAATTTAGCAAATTTAATCTAATGGACATATTTCTGGCCAAAGAGCACTCGATCTTGAACTGTTTATACATTGTCTGATATTACGTCACCCATCAGGCAGTCCATATTAGACCAACTGAACATATTTCTGGCAAATTAGTCCTCGATCAAGAAATTTCTATTCTGACTCATTGACTCCTTCTGATGAAACATCATCTATAGAGTATTGCATATGTGAGCTAACGGACATATTTCTGGCCAAAGAGTACTCGAGTACTTGAAATTTTATATGTACTTACTGATGCCTTCTGATGTCACATCCGCCATACTGTAGTCCATATTTGACCTAATGAACATATTTCTGGCAAATTAGTACTCGATCTTGAACTTTCAATACATACTCATTGTTTCACTCTGATCTTACTTCAGCCATATATGAACCCATTTTGACTTAACAAATTTCTGGCAAATTATTCCTCGATGATGAACTTTTTATATAAACTGATTGACTCCTTTTGATGATACGTTAGCTACAGAGTATTGCCTGTTTGACCTTAATGAACATATTTCTGGCAAATTAGTACTCGATCATGAACTTTCAATACATACTCATTGACTTATTCTGATCTTACTTCGTCCACACATGAGCCCATGTTTGACCTACAGAACATATCTCTGGCAAATTAGTCCTCGTTCATGAACTTCATATACATACTTATTGACGCCATCTGATGTTAGATAGGCCAGACAGTAGTCTATATTTGACCGACTGAACATATTTTCTGGTCCAAAGAGTATTTGACATTGATCTTTTTATATATAATTATTGATGGCTTCTGATGTCACATCAGCCATATAGATGTCTATATTTGATCTACTGAACATATTTTTGGCCCAAGAGTACTCGATCTTGAACTTTCTATACATAGTCATTGACTCCAACTGATTTTTTTCAACCATACAGGTGTCCATAGTAGACTTGATTAAATTTTTTCTGTCCCAAAAGTCCTCGATCGTGATCTTTCTATACATACTCATTGAATCCTTTTGATGTTACTTCACCCAGAAAGATGTCCATAATAGATATACTGAACATATTTCTAGACAATTAAGCCTTGATCTTGAACTTATTTATGTATTCTACATAAATATATGTATAGAAAGTTCATGATCAAAGACTACTTTACCAGAAATATTTAAATTAGGTCAAATATGCAATACTCTATGGCTGAAGTTACATCAGAGTAATGCATGTATATAAAGTTCATGATCGAGGACTAATTTGCCAGAAATATGTTCAATATGGACTTCTGTATGGGTAAAGTAACATCACAAGGAGTCAATGGTAATATATGAAAAGTTCACGATCAAGTATTCTTTGGCTAGAAATATGTCCTTTAGGTCAAATATGCAAACACTGTATGGCTGACATATCATCAGGAGTCAATGAGTCAGTACAGGAATTTCTTGATCGAGGACTAATTTGCCAGAAATATCTTCTGTAGGTCTAGTATGGACTTCTGTATGAGTGACGTAACATCAGAAGGAGTTAATGATGTATAAAAAGTTCAAGGTCGAGTCCTTCTTCCAGAAAGATGACCTTTAGATCAAATATGCAATATTCTACGGCTGACGTATCATCAGAAGGTGTCAATGAGTATCTATAGAAAGTTCATGATCGAGGACTAATATGCTAAAATATTTCCATTAGGTCAAATATGCAATACTCTACGACTGACGTATCATCAGATGGAGTCACTGAGTTTGTATGAAAAGTTCATGATTGAGCACTAATTTGCCAGAAATATGTCCAGTAAGTCAAACATGGGATCATGTATGTCTGAAGTAACATAAGAGTGAGGCAATAACTATTTGTGGAAAGTTCATGATCGAGTACACTTGGGTAAGAAATATGTCCTTTAGGTCAAATATGCAAACACTGTATGGCTGACGTATCATAAGGAGTTAGTGAGTATATACAGACAGTTAATGATTGAGGACTAAATTTCCAGAAATATTTCCATTAGGTCAAATATGTAGTACTCTATGGCTGACGTATCATCATAAAGAGTCATTGAGTTTGTATTAAAAGTTCATGATTGAGAACTAATTGCCAGAAATATGTCCAATAAGTCAACCATGTGCTCATGTATGTCTGAATTAACATTAAAGTGAGGCAATAAGTATATATAGAAAGTTCATGATCGAGTAAGTTCATGATTGTTTAAGAAATATGTTCAGTAGGTCAAATATGGACTTCTGTGTAGCTGAAGTAATATCAGAAGGTGTTAATGAGTATATATAACAATTTTTATACTGAGTACTCTTTGGCCAGAAATATGTTCAGTAGGTCAAATATGGACTTCTGTGTAGCTGACGTAATATCAGAAGGTGTTAATGAGTATATATAACAAGTTTAATACTGAGTACTCTTTGGCCAGAAAAATGTTCAGTAGGTCAAATATGGACTTCAGTGTAGCTGACGTAATATCACAAGGTGTTATTGAGTATATATAATATGTTTAATACTGAGTACTCTTTGGCCAGAAATATGTTCAGTTGGTCAAATATGGAATACTCTCTGGCTGATGTAACATCAGATGGAGTCAATAAGTGTGTATATGAAGTTCATGATCGAGGACTAATTTGACAGAAAAATGTTCAATATGGACTTCTGTATGGGTAAAATAACATAACAAGGAGTCAATGGTAATATATGAAAAGTTCAAGATCAAGTACTCTTTGGCTAGAAATATGTCATTTAGGTCAAATATGCAATATTCTATGGCTGACATATCATCAGATGGAGTCAATGAGTATCTATAGAAAGTTCATGATCGAGGACTAATTTGCTGAAATATTTCCATTAGGTCAAATATGCAATATTCTATGATTGACGTATCATCTGATGGAGTCATTGAGTTTGTATGAAAAGTTCATGATTGAGGACTAATTTGCCAGAAATATGTTCAGTTGGTCTAATATGGACTGACTGATGGTGAAAACATCAGAAGGAGTCAATGATAATGTATAAACACTTCAAGATGGAGTGCTCTTTGGCCAGATATATGACCATTAGGTCAAATATGCAAAATTCTGTGGCTGACATATAATCTAGAATCAATGATTACGTCTAGAAAGTTCATGATTGAAGACTACTTTGCCAGAAATATTTCCATTAGGTCAAATATGCAATACTCTATGGCTGAAGTAACATCAGATTGAGGCATGTATATATAAAGGTCATGATCGAGGACTTGGGACCAAAAAAATTTAATCACGTCTATTATGGACTTCTGTTTGGCTGAAATAAAATCAGAAAGAGTCAATGAGTATGTATAGAAAGTTAAAGGTCGAGGACTAATTTGCCAAATATATGTTCAGTATGTCAAATTTGGACCTCTTTATGGGTGAAGTAACATCAGAAGGCGTCAATAGTAATGTATGAAAAGTTTAAGATTGAGTACTCTTAGGCCAGAAATATGACCTTTAGATCAAATATGCAATATTGTACGGCTGATGTATCATCAGAAGGAGTCAGTGAGAATATACAGAAAGTTCATGATTGAGAACTAACTGCCAGAAATATGTCCAATAAGTCAAACATGGGCTTATGTTTTGTTTGAAGTAACATCAGAGTGAGGCAATGAGTATGTATAGAAAGTTCATGATCGAGTACACTTGGGTAAGAAATATGTTCATTAGGTCAAATATGGACTTCTGTGTAGCTGAAGTAATATCACAAGGCGTTAATGAGTATATATATATCAAGTTTAATACTGAGCACTCTTTGGCCAGATATATGTTCAGTAGGTCAAATATGGAATACTCTCTGGCTGATCTAACACCAGATGGAGTCAATAAGTGTGTATATGAAGTTCATGATCGAGGACTAATTTACCAGAAATATGTCATTTAAGTCAAATATGCAATACTCTATGGCTGAAGTAACATCAGGATGAGGCATGTATGTAATGTTCATGATCGAGGATTCTTGGAACAGAAAAAATTTAATCATTTCTAATATGGACTCCTGTATGGCTGAAAAAATCAGATGGAGTCGGTGACTATTTATAGAAAGTTAAAGATCAAGTACTCTTGGGCCAGAAATATGTTTAGTAGGTCAAATATAGACTTCTATATGGCTGATGTGACATCAGAATGCGTCAATGAATACATATAAAAACTTTAATGTCGAACACTCTTTTGTCAGACATAAGGTCAGTAGGTCTAATATGGACTTCTGTATGAGTGAAGTAACATCAGGAGTCAAAGATAATGTATAAAAAGTTTAAGATCGAGTGCTCTTTGTCCAGAAATATGTCCATTAAATCAAATATGCAATATTCTATGGCTGAAATATAATCAGGAGTCAATGAGTATGTACAGAAAGTTCATAATCGAAGACTAATTTGCCAGAAATATTCAAAGAAATAATTCATATTTTGAATGCAATGCAGGATATGTTATGTATGTCTTCAATGCAGACATGAAATGTTTTAATCATTTTATTTATTTCAATGTAAAAGCACATATGCTATGTGTTATCTGTTCAATGCAGAACGTAATAAGTTATTCAATGTATTGAAACAGCAATAACCTTATATACTCTTGTTATGCATTGCAATTCAACGGCACATATAAGTTATCTCTTCACTGCACAACGGATTAACATAGATCTTATATGCACTGCAATGCAACAGTACATATACCTCTTTAATACACAACAGAATCATTTAAATATTGAATGCAATACAATGCAAAAGCAAATACGTTATGTGTTATCGCTTCAATGTACAATGGAATGCGTTAATTCTTGTATTAATGTTATTGTATTAATTGCAGTCTAACAGCATGTATGGTATCGCTTCCATGCATATCGGAATAAGTTATTTCTTGTATACAAATCAAGGTTTATTGTTACTTCTTGAATGCATTGCAGTGCAACAGAACATGTATTACCTAGTTAATGCAGAAACCAAATGAAAGTTGTTTTATTGCAATGCAACAGCACATGTTATGTTTTCTTCTCAGTACACAAAAGAATGAGTTTTTCTATGTTATGCAGTTCAATAGCACCTGTGTTAACTGAACAAAGCACAACAAAATAAGTTAGTTTCTATATACAATGCAATTGAAACAGTGCATAGCTTATATGTTATTCATCACTGCACAACGCATTAAGTTAGTTATATCGCGTATGCAATGCAATGCAAAAAAACATATTTTATATGTTATCTCTTCAATGCACAACGATATTTAGTGCTTCTATACAATGTAATGAAAAAGTGCATACCTTCTTTTATGCACTGCAATGACGAAATAAGTTTATAAGTAAGTTAGGATTTTGGATGCAATGCAACAGAATATATGTTATGTGTTATCTCTTCACCGCATAATGGATTAAGGTTAGATCGTGTATGAAATGCAATACACATATGATATCTCTTCAATGAGTTAGTTCTTCTGTACAGAGCATACCTTATATGTTACTCATCCTGCACAACGGTTTAAGTTAGGTCGTGTATGAAATGCAATTTTATGTCTTCAATACACAAATGAAATGATTTAGTTTTCGTATATATTGCAATGGAACAGGACATATGGTATGTATTATCTTTTCTATTCAAATCGTTGTTCTTTATGCAATACAAAGAAACAGTGCATGCTTGCTTGCAATGCAACAAAACATACGTGTTCACTCTTTAACACACAAAGAAATGTGTCATTTTAGTTCTTGTATACAATGCAGTGCAACAGCACACATGTTATGTGTTATCTGTTCATGGCACAACGGAATAAGTTAGTTTTGTATACAATGCAAGGAAATGGCATATACGCCTGTTATCTCTTCAATGCATAACGGATGAGTTAGTTTTTGACTACAATGCAATGCACATTTGTTATATTAACTTTTTCTATGCGCAGCGTAATGTTAACTATTGTTTGCACTCCAGTGAAACAGTTCTTGATGTATTGCAATGCATATTTGATTGAAGCATATGTGATTAGTTTTCTCTTCAATGTACAAAGTAAAGAGTTAGTTCTTGCTTGCAGTGCAGTGCAACATGCACCTGTTGTATTGTCTCATTTACTGCAAAACGGAATAACTTCCTGCAATGCAATGCACGTTATGTGTAATCTGTTTAGTGCATAACAGATGAGTATAGTGCATTCATCGCAACACCACGTGTAATATGTTATATCTCTTCAGTGCATGAGGAATAAGTTATTGTAGCACATATTCATATTCATTTCCTCTATGCGCAAAACATAACTTAATTATTGTATGCAATGCAATGAAACAATTAGTTCTTGTATTTATTGCACTGCAAACAGCATATGTGATTTATTTTATCTTCAATGCACAAACGAAATGATTTAGTTTTTGTATTTATTGCAATGCAACAGCACATAGTTATTCATTTCTTCTATGCAAAGCGTAATGTTAACTATTGTACGCAATGCAATGAAACAGTTAGTTCTGATGCATTGCAATGCAACAGGATATGTGATTTGTTTTCTCTTCAGTGCACAAAGGAAAGAGTTAGTTCTTGTGTGCAACGCAGTGCAACAAGCACCTGTCGTGTTATCTCTTCACTATGAAACGAAATAAATTACTGCAGTTATGTGTTATCTCTTCAGTGCATAAGGGATGATTTAGTTCATTCATCGCAACACCACATAATGTTATGTGTTATCTCTTCAGTGCATGAGGAATAAGTTAGTTCTTGTATACAATGCAAGGAAATAGTGCAAAACTTACATGTTAATTCTTGTATGCAATGCAAAGCAAACAGCACGTTATATTAATTTCTTCTATGCACAACATAAGTTAATTATTGTATGCTATGCAATGAAACAATTAGTTCTTGATGCATTGCAGTGCAACAGCATATGTGATTTGTTTTCTCATCAATGCACACAGGAAAAAATTAGTTTTTGTTTGCAACGCAGTGCAACAAGCGCCTGTGGTGTTATCTCTTCAAGTGCAAAACGGAAAACTTACTGCATGATTTAGTTCATTCATCGCAGCACCACATAATGTTATGTATTATCTCTTCAATGCATGAGGAATGAGTTAGTTTTTGCAAGGAAATAGTGCAAAACTTACATGTTAATTCTTGTATACATTGTATACATCTTCTATGCACAACATAAGTTAATTATTGTATGCAATGCAATGAAAAAGAGTTAGTTCTTGTATTTATTGCAGTGCAACAGCATATGTGATTTCTCAACAGCACCTGTCGTATCTCATTTACTGCAAAACGGAATAACTTATTGCAATGCAGTGCACTTTATGTGTTATCTCTTCAGTGCATAACGGATGGGTATAGTGCATTCATCGCAACACCACGTGTAATGTGTTATATCTCTTCAATTTATGAGGAATAAAGTTAGTTCTTTATACAGTGCAAGGAAACAGTGTATAACTTACATGTTGCAGTGCAACAGCACATATGTTATATTAATTTCTTCTATGCACAACATAAGTTAATTAATGTATGCAATGCAAATGAAACAGTTCTTGTATTTATTGCAGTGCAACAGTATGTGTGATTTGTTTTCTCTTCAATGCACAAAGGAAAGCGTTAGTTCTTGTAGACAACGCAGTGCAACAACCACCTGTAGAGTTATCTCTTCAAGTGCAAAACGGATGAGTTCATTCATTTTTTTCCTTGTATTTATTGCAATGCAACAGGACATATGGAACGTGTTATCTTTTCTATTCACATTGTTGTTCTATTATACAATACAAGGAAACAGTGCATAAATTGCCTGCAATGTAACAAAACATACGTGTTCACTCTTTAATGCACAAAGAAATATGTTATGTCATTTTAGTTCTTTTAGCACCTGTGTTATGTGTTATCTGTTATCTGTTCATTGCACAACGGATTGTTAGTTTTGTATACAATGCAAGGTAATAGAGCATATACTATTTAGGTCTTGTATTCATGGCAATGCAACCACGCCCGTTATCTCTTCAATGCACAACGGATGAGTTAGTTCATTCATTGCAACACCACGTATGTTATGTGTTTTGTCTTCAATGCATAAGGAATAAATAAATTCTTGTATACAATGCAAGGAAACAGTGTATAATTTACATGTTGCAAAGCAAAGCACGTTTTATTAATTTCTTCATTTCAAAGCGTAATAAGCTAACTGTTTTACGCAATGCAATGAAACAGTACTTGACGTATGGCAATGCAACAACATATGTGATTTGTTTTATCTTCAACGCACAAAGGAAAGAGTTCGTTCTTGTATGCAACGCAGTGTTGTCTCTTCACTGCAAAGCGGAATAACATTCCATACATATTCATTGACTCCTGATGTTAAATCAGTAAAAGAGTAGTCCATATTAGACCTACTTAAATGTTTTCTGTCCCAAGAGTCCTTGATCAACTTTCTATTCTACTCATTGCCTCACTATGATGATATTTCAGCCATACATGAGCCCATATTTGACCTTCAGAACCTATTTCTGGATAACTTAGTCCTAAATCATGAACTTTTTATACATACACATTGATTTCTTCTGATGCTATGAAAGAAATAGAGGATTTCATGTTTGACCTATAGAGTATATTTTTGGCACAAAATTATTCGAATCTGAACTTTTTATACATTTCAATTCACTCCTTCTGATGTTACTTCAACCAAACAGAAGTCCATATTAGACCTCTTCAACATATTTGTGGCAAAGCAGTCCTCGATCATGAACTCTCTATACATACTCATTGCATCACTCTGATGTTACTTCAGCAATACATGAGCACATAGATGACCTACTGAACATATTTCTGGAAAATTAGTCCTCAATAATGAACTTTTTCTACAAACTTATTGACTACTTCTGAAATTACATCAGGTATACAGAAGTCCATATCTGACCGAAAGGACGTTTCTAGCCAAAGAGTACTCGATCTTGAACTTTTCATTCATTACTATTGAATCCTTCTGATGTTACTTTACCAATACAGAAGTCAACAATGAACATATTTCTGGCATGTTTCCTCATTCATGAACTTCATATACGTACTTAATTGACTCCATCTGATGTTAGATAATAGTTTATATTTGAACTACTGAACATATTTTTGGCCCAAGAGTACTCGATCTTGAACTTTCTATACATAGTCATTGACTCCATCTGATTTTTTTCAGTCATACAGCAGTCCATATTAGACTTGATTAATTTTTTTGTGTCCCAAGATTCCTTGATCATAAACTTACATACATGCCTCATACTGATGTAACTGCAGCCACAGCGTATTGCATATCTGATCTAATGGACATATTTCTGCCAAATAGTAGTCAAACAAACTCAATGACTCCAACATATTTCTGGCAAATTAGTCGTCGATCAAGAAATTACTATTCTGACTCATTGACTCCTTCTGATTGAAACATCATCTATAGAGTATTGCATATTTGACCTAACGGACATATTTCTGGCCAAAGAGTATTCGACATTGAAGTTTGTATGTATACTTACTGATGCCTTCTGATGTCACATCAGCCATACTGTAGTCCATATTTGACCTAATGAACATATTTCTGGCAAATTAGTACTCGATCTTGAACTTTCAATATATACTCATTGTTTCACTATGATCTTACTTCAGCCATATATGAACCCATTTTGACTTACTCAACAAATTTCTGGCAAATTAGTTCTCGATGATGAACTTTTTATATAAACTGATTGACTCCTTTTGATGATATGTTAGCTACAGAGTATTGCCTGTTTGACCTTAATGAACATATTTCTGGCAAGTTAGTAATCGATCATGAACTTTCAATACATACTCATTGACTTATTTTGATCTTACTTTGTCCATACATGAGCCCATGTTTGACCTACAGAACATATCTCTGACAAATTAGTCCTCGCGCCTAAAGTTTTTTATACATAATCATTGACTCCTTTTGATGATACCTCAGCCACACAGTATTGCATATTTGACCTAAAGGACATATTTCTGGCCAAAGAGTATTCGACATTGAAGTTTTTATATATACTTATTGACGCCTTCTGATGTCACATCGGCCATATAGAAGTCTATATTTGATTTACTGAACATATTTTTGGCCTAAGAGTACTCGATCTTGAAATTTCTATACATAGTTATTGACTCCATCTGATTTTTTTCAGCCATACAAGAGTCCATATTAGACTTCATTAAATTTTTTCTATCCCAAGAGTCCTCGATCATGAGCTTTATATACATGCCTCATACTGATGTTACTGCAGCCACAGAGTATTGCATATTTGACCTAATGGACATATTTCTGGCAAGTTATTCCTCAAACATGAAATATCTATACATACTCATTGACTCCTTTTGATGTTACTTCACCCATAAAGAAGTACATAATAGAGATACTGAACATATTTCTTGAAAGTTAGTCCTTGATCATGAACTTTCTATACATACTCATTGACTCCTGATTATATTTCAGCCATAGAGTATTACATATTTGATCTAATGGACATAGTTCTGGCCAAATAGTACTCAAACAAACTCAATCACTCCTTCTGATGTTACGTCACCCATCAGTCAGTCCATATTAGACCAACTGAACATATTTGGAGCAAATTAGTCCCCGATCAAGAAATTTCTTCACTGATTCATTGACTCCTTCTGATGAAACGTCATCTATAGAGTAATGCATATTTGACCTAACGGACATATATCTGGCCAAAGAGTACTCGATCTTGACATTTTATATATATTTTCTGACGCCTTCTGATGTCACATCAGCCATACTGTAGTCCATATTTGACCTAATGAACATATTTCTGGCAAATTAGTACTCGATCTTGAACTTTCAATACATACTCATTGATTCACTCTGATCTTACTTCAGCCATATATGAACCCATTTTGACTTACTGAACACATTTCTGACAAATTAGTCCTCGATGATGAACTTTTTATGTATACTTACTGACGCCTTCTGATGTCACATTCGCAATGCTGTAGTCCATATTTGACCTAACGGACAAATTTCTCGCCAAAGAGTACTCGATCTTGAAATTTCTTTACTGACTCATTGATCTTCTAATGTTACATCAGACAGACAGTAGTCCATATTTGACATAATGAATATATTTCTGTCCCAAGAGTATTTAATCTTGAACTTTCCATGAATATTCATTGATTCCGTCTGATATTCTGATGCCCATATGAGACCTACTAAATTTTTTTTCTGTCTCAAAAGTCCTTGATCATGAACTTTTTGACTGATTATACGTCAGCCATAGAGTATTGCAAATTTGACTTAATGGACATATTTCTGGCAAATTTGTCCTTAATCATGAACTTTCTATAGACATAATATATAAAAACATTAATGTAGAACACTCGTTGGCCAGAAACATGTTCAGTCGGTCAAATATAGACTACTGTCTGGCTTATCTCACATCAGAAGGAGTCAATAAGTATATATATAAATTTCATGATTGAGGACCCTAGGGACAGAAAAAATTTAATCAAGTTTAAAATGGACTCCTGTATGGCTTATCTCACATCAGATGAAGTCCATAAGTATGTATATAAAGTTCACGATCGAGGACGAATTTACCAGAAATATGTTCCATATGGACTTCTGTATGGGTCAGAAGTCAATGGTAATGTATGAAAAGTTCAAGATCAAGTACTCTTTGGCCAGTCCTTTAGGTCAAATATGCAAAAACTGTATAGTTGATGTATCATCAGGAGTCAAAGAGTCAGTATAGGAATTTCTTGATTGAGTACTAATTTGCCAGATATATGTTCTGTAGGTCTACTATGGACTTCTGTATGAGTGAAGTAACATCAGCAGCAGTTAATGATAATGTATAAAAAGTTCAAGATCGAGTCCTCTTTATCCAGAAATATGAACTTTAGATCACATATGCAATATTCTACGGCTGAAGTATCATCAGAAGGAGTCAGTGAGTATATACAGAAAGTTCATGATTGAGGACTAATTTGCCTGAAATATGTCCAGTAAGTCAAAAATGGGCTCATGTATGTCTGAAGTAACATCAGAGTGAGGCAATGAATATCTATAAAAAGTTCATGATCGATAACACTTGGGTAAGAAATAGGTTCAGTATGTTCAGTATGTCTATTAAATCAAATATGCAATATTCTATGGATGGCATATAATCAGGAGTCAATGAGTATGTATAGAAAGTTCATGATTGAGTACACTTGGGTAAGAAATATGTTCAGTAGGTCAAATATGGACTTCTGTGTAGCTGAAGTAATATCTGAAGGCGTTAATGAGCATATATAACAAGTTTAATACTGCGTACTCTTTGGCCAGAAATATGTTCAGTTGGTCAAATATGGAATACTCTCTGGCTGATGTAACATCAGATGGAGTCAATAAGTGTGTATATGAAATTCATGATCGAGGACTAATTTGCCAGAAATATGTCATCTATATGGCTGATGTGACACCAGAATGCGTCAATGAGTACATATAAAAACTTTAATGTCGAACACTCTAGGGCAGACATATGGTAAATAGGTCTAATATGGACTTCTGTATGAGTGAAGTAACATCAGGAGTCAATAATAATGTATAAAAAGTTTAAGATCGAGTGCTCTTTGTCCAGAAATATGTCCATTAAATCAAATATGCAATATTCTATGGCTGGCATATAATCAGGAGTGAATGAGTATATTTAGAAAGTTCATGATCGAGGACAAATTTGCTAAAATATTTCAATTAGGTCAAATATGCAATACTCTACGACTGACGTATCATCAGATGGAGTCATTGAGTTTGTTTGAAAAGTTCATGATTGAGGAATAATTTGCCAGAAATATGTCCAGTAAGTCAAACATGGGCTCATGTATGTTTGAAGTAACATTAGAGTGAGGCAATGAGTATGTATAGAAAATGTTCATGATCGAGTACACTTGGGTAAGAAATATGTTCAGTAGGTCAAATATGGACTTCTGTGTAGCTGATGTAACATCAGATGGAGTCAGTTAGTGTGTATATGAAGTTCATGATCGAGGACTAATTTGCCAGAAATATGTTCAGTAGGTCAAATAGGCAATTCTATATGGCTGACGTATCATCCAAAGGAGTCAATGAGTTTATATAAAAAGTTCATGATCGAGGACTAATTTGCCAGAAATTTGTTCAGTAGGTCAAAATGTGTTCATACATGGCTGAAGTAAGATCAGAGTGAAACAATGAGTATGTATTGAAAGTTCAAGATCGAGTACTTTTGTGCCAGAAATATGTCCATTAGGTCAAATATAGACCTAATGGCATGGCATGGCATGATGTGACATCAGAAGGCGTAAGTAATTATATATAAAAAGTTCAAGATTGAGTACTGTTTGGCCAGAAATATGCCCTTTAGGTCAAAAATGCAAACAACTGTATGGCTGACGTATCATCAGAAGGAATCAGTGAGTATATACAGAAAGTTCATGATCGAGGACTAATTTGCCAGAAATATTTCCATTAGGTCAAATATGCCATATTGTACGGCTGACGTATCATCAGAAGGAATCAATGAGTATATATAAAAAGTTCAAGATTGAGGACTGTTTGGCCAGAAATATGCCCTTTAGGTCAAATATGCAAACAACTGTATGGCTGACGTATCATCAGAAGGAGTCATAGAGTTTGTATAAAAAGTTCATGATTGAGAACTAATTGCCAGAAATATGTCCAATAAGTCAAACATGGGTTCATGTTTGTCTGAAGTAACATCAGTGTGAGGCAATGAGTATGTATAGAAAGTTCATGATCGAGTACACTTGGGTAAGAAATATGTTCAGTAGGTCAAATATGGACTTCTGTGTAGCTGAAGTAATATCAGAAGGCGTTAATGAGTATATATAACAAGTTTAATACTGAGCACTCTTTGGCCAGAAATATGTTCAGTAGGTCAAATATGGACTTACTCTCTGGCTGATGTAACATCAGATCGAGTCAATAAGTGTGTATATGAAGTTCATGATCGAGGACTAATTTGCCAGAAATATGTCATTTAAGTCAAATATGCAATACTCTATGGCTGAAGTAACATCAGGATGTAAAGTTCATTGATCGAGGACTTTTGGGACAGAAAAAAATTTAATCATTTCTAATATGGACTCCTGTATGGCTGAAAAAATCAGATGGAGTCAGTGACTATGTATAGAAAGTAAAAGATCAAGTACTCTTGGGCCAGAAATATGTTTAGTAGGTCAAATATAGACTTCTATACGGCTGATGTGACATCAGAATGCGTTAATGAGCATATATAAAAACTTTAATGTCGAACACTCTTTTGCCAAACATATGGTCAGTAGTTCTAATATGGACTTCTGTGTGAGTGAAGTAACATCAGGAGTCAAAGATAATGTATAAAAAGTTAAAGATCGAGTGCTCTTTGTCCAGAAATATGTCCATTAAATCAAATATGCAATATTCTATGGCTGAAATAGAATCAAGAGTCAATGAGTATGTACAGAAAGTTCATGATCGAGGACTAATTTGCCAGAAATATTCAAAGGAATAATTCATATTTTGAATGCAATGCTATAGGATATGTTATGTATCTCTTCAATGCAGACATGAAATGATTTATTTATTGTATTTATTTCAATGCAAAAACACATATGGTATGTGTTATCTGTTCAGTGAAGAACGTAATAAGTTATTCAATGTATTGAAACAGCAATAACCTTATATACTCTTGTTATGCATTGCAATTCAACGGCACATATAAGTTATCTCTTCACTGCACAACGGATTAACATAGATCTTATATGCACTGCAATGCAACAGTACATATACCTCTTTAATACACAACAGAATCATCAATCATTTAAATATTGAATGCAATGCAATGCAAAAGCAAATATGTTATGTGTTATCTAATCAATGTACAACGGAATGCGTAAATTCTTGTATTTACTGCTTCCATATAATGCAATGAAAAAGTGCATACCTTCTTTTATGCACTGCAATGACGAAATAAGTTTATATGTTAGTTAGGATTTTGGATGCAATGCAACAGAATATATGTTATATGTTATCTCTTCACCGCATAATGGATTAAGGTTAGATCGTGTATGAAATGCAATGCACATATGCTATCTCTTCAATGCACAAAACGACATGAGTTAGTTCTTCTGTACAGAGCATACTTTATATGTTACTCATCCTGCACAACGGTTTATGTTAGGTCGTGTATGAAATGCAATGTTATGTCTTCAATGCACAAATGAAATGATTTAGTTTTCGTATTTATTGCAATGCAACAGGACATATATGGTATGTATTATCTTTTCTATTCATTGTCGTTGTTCTTTATATAATACAAAGAAACAGTGCATGCTTCCTTGCAGTGCAACAAAATATACGTGTTCACTCTTTAATACAAAACGAAATATGTTATATCATTTTAGTTCTGTTATACAATGCAGTGCAACAGCACCCGTGTTATGTGTTATCTGTTCATGGCACAACGGAATAAGTTAGTTTTGTATACAATGCAAGGAAATAGAGCATATACTTTTTAGGTCTTGTATTCATGGCAATGCAACCACGCCTGTTATCTCTTCAATGCATAACAGATGAGTTAGTTCTTGTATACAATGCAAGAAAAGTTTGTGCATAACTTAAATGTTGCAATGCAAAAGCACATATATAATACACCTGAAACAGTTCTTGATGCATTGCAATGCAACAGGATATGTGATTTGTTTTCTCTTCAATGCACAAAGGAAAGAGTTAGTTCTTGTATGCAACGCAGTGCAACAAGCACCTGCTGTGTTATCGCTTCACTGCAAAACGGAATAACTTACAGCAATGCAATGCACGTTATGTGTTATCTCTTCAGTGCATAAAGGATGAGTATAGTGCAAGAGGTTCTTGCTTGCAGCACCTAACAAGCACCTGTTTTTCGTTATTCATCACTGAATAACGCATTAAGTTAGTTAGATCGTGTATGCAATGCAAAAACACATATCTTATGTTATCTCTTCAATGCACAACGTGCATACCTTATATGTTACTTATCCTGCACAACGGTTTAAGTTAGGTCGTGTATGAAATGCAATGTTATGTCTTTAATGCACAAATGAAATGATTTAGTTTTCGTATTTATTGCAATGCAACAGGACATATGGTATGTGTTATTTTTTCTATTCACATCGTTGTTCTTTATACAATACAAAGAAACAGTGCATGCTTGCTTGCAATGCAACAAAACATACGTGTTCACTCTTTAATACACAACGAAATATATGTCATTTTAGTTCTTGTATACAATGCAGTGCAACAGCACCCGTGTTATGCGTTATCTGTGCATGGCACAACGGAATAAGTTAGTTTTGTATACAATGGCATATACTATTAGTCTTGTATTCATGGCAATGCAACCACGCTTGTTATCTCTTCAATGCATAACGGATGAGTTAGTTCCTTCATCACATCACCAGGTGTAATGTGTTATATCTCTTCAATGCATGACGAATAAGTTAGTTCTTGTATACAATGCAAGAAAAGTTAGTGCATAACTTACATGTTGCAATGCAACAGCACATATGTTATATTAACTTTTTCTATGCACAGAGTAATGTTAACTATTGTTTGCACTCCAATGAAACAGTTCTTGATGTATTGCAATGCAACAGCATATGTGATTTGTTTTCTCTTCAATGCACAAACAAAATGATTTAGTTTTTGTATTTATTGCAATGCAACAGCACATAGTTATTCATTTCTTCTATGCAAAGCGTAATGTTAACTATTGTACGCAATGCAATGAAACAGTTAGTTCTTGATACATTGCACTGCAACAGGATATGTGATTTATTTTCTCTTCAATGCACAAAGGAAAGAGTTAGTTCTTGTATGCAACGCAGTGCAACAAGCACCTGCTGTGTTATCGCTTCACTGCAAAACGGAATAACTTACAGCAATGCAATGCACGTTATGTGTTATCTCTTCAGTGCATAAAGGATGAGTATAGTGCAAGAGGTTCTTGCTTGCAGCACCTAACAAGCACCTGTCGTGATGTCTCATTTACTGCAAAACTGAATAACTCACTGCAATGCAATTGCACGTTACGTGTTATCTCTTCAGTGCATAACGGATGAGTATAGAGCATTCATCGCAACACCACGTGTAATGTGTTATATCTCCAATGCATGAGGAACAAGTTCTTGTAGCACATAGTCATATTCATTTCTTCTATGCACAACATAACTTAATTATTGTATGCAATGCAATGAAACAATTAGTTCTTGGTGCATTGCAATGCAACAGGATATGTGATTTATTTTCTCTTCAATGCACAAAGGAAAGAGTTAGTTCTTGTATGCAATGCAGTGCAACAAGCACCTGCTGTGTTATCTCTTCACTGCAAAACGGAATAACTTACAGCAATGCAATGCACGTTATGTGTTATCTCTTCAGTGCATAACGGATGAGTATAGTGCAAGAGGTTCTTGCTTGCAATGCAGTGCAACAAGCACCTGTCGTGATGTCTCATTTACTGCAAAACGGAATAACTCACTGCAATGCAATGCACGTTATGTGTTATCTCTTCAGTGCATAACGGATGAGTATAGTGCATTCATCGCAACACCACGTGTAATGTGTTATATTTATTCAATGCATGAGGAATAAGTTCTTGTAGTTCTTGTGACTGCAACATAGTCATATTCATTTCTTCTATGCACAACATAACTTAATTATTGTATGCAATGCAATGAAACAATTAGTTCTTGTATTTATTGCAGTGCAACAGCATATGTGATTTGTTTTCTCTTCAATGCACACAGGAAAGAGTTAGGTCTTGCATAACGCAGTGCAAGAAGCACCTTTCGAGTTATGTCTTCAAGTGCAAAACAGAATAACTTACTGCAATGCAATGCACGTTATGCATTATCTATTCAATGCATAAGGGATGATTTAGTTCATTCATCGCAACACCACATAATGTTATGTGTTATCTCTTCAACGCATGAGGAATAAATTAGTTCTTGTATACAATGCAAGAAAAGTTAGTGCATAACTTACATGTTGCAATGCAACAGCACATATGTTATATTAACTTTTTCTATGCACAGAGTAATGTTAACTATTGTTTGCACTCCAATGAAACAGTTCTTGATGTATTGCAATGCAACAGCATATGTGATTTGTTTTCTCTTCAATGCACAAACAAAATGATTTAGTTTTTGTATTTATTGCAATGCAACAGCACATAGTTATTCATTTCTTCTATGCAAAGCGTAATGTTAACTATTGTACGCAATGCAATGAAACAGTTAGTTCTTGATACATTGCACTGCAACAGGATATGTGATTTATTTTCTCTTCAATGCACAAAGGAAAGAGTTAGTTCTTGTATGCAACGCAGTGCAACAAGCACCTGCTGTGTTATCGCTTCACTGCAAAACGGAATAACTTACAGCAATGCAATGCACGTTATGTGTTATCTCTTCAGTGCATAAAGGATGAGTATAGTGCAAGAGGTTCTTGCTTGCAGTGTAGTTTAACAAGCACCTGTCGTGATGTCTCATTTACTGCAAAACTGAATAACTCACTGCAATGCACGTTACGTGTTATCTCTTCAGTGCATAACGGATGAGTATAGTGCACACATATAGTATGAGTATAGTGCATTCATCGCAACACCACGTGTAATGTGTTATATCTCCAATGCATGAGGAATAAGTTCTTGTAGCACATAGTCATATTCATTTCTTCTATGCACAACATAACTGTTAATTCTTGTATGCATTGCAAAGCAAACAGCACGTTATATTAATTTCTTCTATGCACAACATAGAAGTTAATTATTATTATTGTTAATTATTGTATGCAATGCAATGAAAAAGTTAGTTCTTGTATTTATTGCAGTGCAACAGCATATGTGATTTGTTTTCTCTTCAATGCACAAAGGGATAGTTAGGGAAGTTAGTTCTTGCTTGCAATGCAGTGCAACAAGCACCTGTCGTGTTATCTCATTTACTGCAAAACGGAATAACTTACTGCAATGCAATGCACTTTATGTGTTATCTCTTCAGTGCATAACGGAGGAGTATAGTGCATTCATCGCAACACCAAATATTTTATGTGTTTTCTCTTCAATGCATGAGGAATACCTTAGTTCTTGTATACAGTGCAAGGAAACAGTGCATAACTTACATGTTGCAATGCAACAGCACATAGTTATATTAATTTCTACTATGCAAAGCGTAATAATTTAAAGGCAAGGCAATGAAACAGTTAGTTTGCAACAGCATATGTGATTTGTTTTCTCTTCAATGCACACAGGAAAGAGTTAGTTCTTGTATGCAACGCAGTGTAACAAGCGCCTGTCGAGTTATCTCTTCAAGTGCAAAACGGAATAACTTACTTGCATGCAATGCACATGTGTGTTATCGCTTCAATGCATAAGGGATGATTTAGTTCATTCATCGCAACCCACATAATGTTATGTATTATCTCTTCAATGCATGAGGAATAAGTTAGTTCTTGCAAGGATATAGTGCAAAACTTACATGTTAATTCTTGTATGCATTGCAAAGCAAACAGCACGGTTTTTTAATTTCTTCTATGCACAACATAAGTTAATTATTGTATGCAATGCAATGAAAAAGTTAGTTCTTGTATTTATTGCAGTGCAACAGCATACATGATTTGTTTTCTCTTCAATGCACAAAGGGAAAGAGTTAGTTCTTGCTTGCAAAGCAGTGCAACAAGCACCTGTCGTGTTATCTCATTTACTGCAAAACGGAATAACTTACTGCAATGCAATGCACTATGTGTTATCTCTTCAGTGCATAAGGAATGAGTATAGTGCATTCATCGCATATTGAACTGTTTATACATTATCATTGACTCTTTCTGATGTTACGTCAATCCATATTAGACCAACTGAACTTATTTCTGGCAAATTAGTCCTCAATCAAGAAATTTCTATAATGACTCATTGACTCCTTCTGATGAAACATCATCTATAGAGTATTGCATATTTGACCTAACGGACATATTTCTGACCAAAGACTACTTGATCTTGAAATTTTTATATAAACTTACTGACTCCTTGTGATGTCACATAAGCCATACTGTAGTCCATAATTGACGTAATGAACATATTTCTAGCCCTAACGTCCTCGATCTTGAGCTTTCAATACATACTCATTGATTTGTTTTTTCTTCAGCCATATTTGAACCCATTTTGACCTTCTGAACAAATTTCTGGCAAATTAGTCTTCGATGATGAACTTTTTATATAACTCATCGACTCTTAGTCATAGAGTATTGCCTGTTTGACTTGAACTTTCATCATGAACTTTGACTCCTGATTATATTTCAGCCATAGAATAATGGATATTTGATCAAATGGACATATTTCTGGACAAAGAGCACTCGATTTTGAACTTTTTATACATTATCATTGACTCCTTCTGATGTTACTTCACTCATACAGAAGACTATATTAGACCTACTGAACATATTTCTGGCAAATTAGTCCTCGATCAAGAAATTCCTATACTGATTCATTGACTCCTTTCTGATGTTACTTTACCCATACAGAAGTCCATATTGAACATATTTCTGGCAAATTAGTCCTCGATCATGAACTTCATATACATACTTATTGACTCCATCTGATGTTAGATTAGCCATACAGTAGTCTATATGACCGACTGAACATATTTCTGGCCAAAGAGTATTTGACATTGAAATTTTATAAATACTCATTGATGCCTTCTGATGTCACATCAGCCATAAAGAAGTCTATATTTGACCTACTGAACATATTTTTGGCCCAAGAGTACTCGATCTTGAACTTTAGTTGATAGTAGATAGTAATTAACTCCATCTGATTTTTTTCAGCCATACAGGAGTCCATATTAGACTTGATAAAATTTTTTCTGTCCCAAGAGTCCTCGATCATGAATATGCCTCACACTGATGTTACTGATGTTACTTCAGCCATAGAGTATTGCATATTTGACCTAATGGACATATTTCTGGTAAGTTAGTCCTCGATCATGAACTTTCTATACATACTCATTGACTCCTTCTGATGTTATTTCACCCATAAAGAAGTCCATAATAGACACTCGATCTTGAACTTTCTTTACTGACTCATTGACTCCCTCTAATGTTACATCAGACAGACAGTAGTCCATATTTGACATAATGAACATATTTCTGGCCCAAGAGTACTTGATCTTGAACTTTCCATGAATATTCATTTACTCCTTCTGATGTTACATCAGAAGAACAGTAGTCCATATTAGACCTACAAAATTTTTTATGTCCCAAGAGTCCTTGATCATGAACTTTCTATACATACTCATGACCTACTATTATGTTAATTCTGTTCTGATCATGAACATGAGCACATGTTTGACCTTCTGAACACATTTTTGGAAAATTAGTCCTTGATCATGAACTTTTTATACATACACATTGACTGCTTCTGATTATGTCAGCCATAGAGTATTGCATATTTGACTTAATGGATATATTTCTGGCCATAGAGTACTCGATCTTGAACTTTTTGTACATAACTATTGACTCCTTTTGATGATACATCAGCCATAGATTATTGCATATTTGGCCTAATGGACATATTTCTGGCAAATTCATGAACTTTATATACATACTCATTGACTACTGATTGTACATCAGCCATAGAATATTGTATATTTGACCTAAAGGACATATTCCAAAGAGTACACGATCTTGAACTTTTCATGCATTACTTATTGACTCCGTCTGATGTTACTTCATGAAGACAGTAGTCCATATTTGACCTACTGAACATATTCCTGGCCCAAGAGTACTCGATTTTGAACTTTCTATACATAGTCATTGACTCCTGATTTTTTTCAGCCATACAGAAGTCCATATTAGACATGATTAAATTTTTTCTGTCCCAAGAAGCCTCGATCATGAACTTTAATCATGATTCATGCCTCACTCTGATGTTACTTCATACAGAAGTCCATATTAGACCTACTAAACATATTTCTGGCAAATTAGTACTCAATCAATAACTTTCTATACCGACTCATTGACTCCTGATGAAACATCAGCTATAGAGTATTGCATATTTGACCTAATGGACATATTTCTGGCCAAAGAGCACTCGATCTTTAACTTTCAATACATATTCATTCACTCTGATCTTACTTGAATCATATATGAACCCATTTTGACCTACTGAATAAATTTCTGGCAAATTAGTCCTCGATATGGAACTTTTTATATAAACTTATTGACTCCTGATGATACGTCAGCCATACAATATTGCATATTTGACCTAATGAACATATTTCTGGCCCAAGAGTACTCGATCTTGAACTCTCCATGAATATTCATTTACTCCTTCTGATGTTACATCAGATGAACAGTAGTCCATATTATACCTACTCAATGTTTTTCTGTCCCAAGAGTCCTTGATCAATGAACTTTCTATACTCATTGCCTCACTATGATGTTACTTCAGCCACACATGAGCCCATGTTTGATCTTCTGAACACATTCAATACACTTATTCGTGCTTTATTATACCTGTTCATTCTCTATTATTGTTTTCTCTTATCCTCAATTATGTTTAATTAGCAATAAAGTGCTTTTTAACCTTTCTTATGTATAGATTTTTATTCCAAATGGTAAATATTTATACAAATGATACAAAAAATGATGTATGCCATTGCTTCTTGTCCACATATCCACAGATACCCACATGAAAAAATACTATAGTAATTTATAGTAAATACTGTAATGTTTTTGAACCATACTATAGTAAAGTGTATTATACTGTATATATTACAGTATTTACAACACTTTGTTAATGAATGCTACTGCATACTGTAATAACTATAACATTAACTATAGTGAACTGATAAACTGTAATAAATACTGTAGCACACTTTAGTTTTTACTACAGTAAACTGTAGTGTATTGTAGTATAATATAGTTGTAGAAAACTTAGTACAGTATTGGATAAAGTAATTTTATTTTACTATAGTTGTTCTATTATCACAGCAACTATAGAATTACCACAACAAATTAATTCAAGTACTTCAATTCAAGTATAGTATGGTTCAAAAAAACTATTTACTATAAATTACTATAGTATTTTTTCTCATAAAAAAGTTGTTCTAGCATGTATTCACCACTAGGAGTCTCTATAACACTAAAGAACGCATTTTTTAACATTGCTACTTTCTTTTGGGCTAATTTAACTAACATAAACAATATTCGTAATTTTTAATTTTAGAGTTGTAATATTTAGTTTTAGAGTTGCGCCAAAGTTTAATTGACAGGCGATCTAACACAGTTATACTAAACACCTCAAAAGACAAAGGCGAGCACACTTTATTATTATTATTATTATTATTTATTTATTTATTTATTTTTAGCCTAAATGCTTTTGCAGTGTCTCCTTAACCTTTGGAGCAACTGTAAGATAAAAGGTAAAAGCTTTATATCTTACTGAGGGTTCAACATCTCCCAGAAAATAGCACTGATAATCTCCTGTGTATAAATTCTTTATAAATAAGTTGGTTAATATACAATTACTATTGAAGAGATCTATATTACATATTTTTAAAAAAGGAATAGAAACAACGGGCCTAGATAACGGATCAGAAAAACTGCAGTAGGCCTACTTTACATTTTCCCGGACCTCCCATAATCATTAAGGGACCCCCCATAACACCCCAAAAAATGCTTTGAATATACTAAAATGTACTTGAAACATGAAACTAGTGAAAAAGAAAATTAAATGAAAAGATTCGATTGCTGTATTAAATTTAGAACGGCTCGTGTTATCGTATTTTATTTTTACGCGTTTTTACTGACTGTGCTCATTTAGAGTGTGTTCTTTCACTGCATGGTTCAGTCTAATAAAATGCATTTAGAATGCTCCCAAAATGTGGACAGAAAATGTAAGCCTATATACTTATTTCATAATATCACACAAAGAGTGCACAAATGTGTGTTGTATATGTGTGTTATATACAACAGTTAAATAAACAAGAAGTTAATATTAACAGACTTACGTTTTAGACACCATATTTTTGCTCTATTTCGCCAATAAAAATAGGTAATTCCAAACAGAGCCCCAACGATGTTTTGCGTCTCTGAGCAACATGACTGTGTTTCGTCCCTGAATGAATCAACCGTTTAAATAAGCAATCACTCACTTATTAATAGTGACTTGCTGCCACCTACTGGCGTTTTTAATTTTACATTTAAAGTACATTTTCATTTAAAAAAAATAATAATTTCAAATATCAGTAAGACTACTGCGTTCAACGTTTTAGGATTAAAATATCAAAACATTATTTCTGCATTTGTAACTGCAGGTTAAAGCATTCATGTCCTGCATTAAAGTGTGTAAATGCATCTAAATGCCTCTTCAGATGCAGCTTCTTTGTTTCCTGCATGGCAAAGATGAATTTTGTTTATAATGATTTTATTGGTTTTGTAACAGACCCAAATGTCTTATTATTCTAATTCACCTTATTGATTAAATATAAGAATTTGACGCAAAAGATAATGCACACTTCTAGAAAAAAAAAGCTTTATAAAATTAAAAATGCCCATAAAGGGGCAATAAAAATAACTTTTGTTGGAAAATATTAATTTCTATCACTGCTGTGAACTGACCACGCAGAACATGAAGAATATCAAAAACTTTAGGATTAAGCTGTGCACGGCATTCCTGCAGCGCAACACATTTATTTATTTATTGAAGGGGCGGGGCCTGGTTAATATTGTGAAATATCATTACAATTTAAAATAATGGTTTTCTATTTTAATATATTTTATATTTATTTCTGTAATGTAAAGCTGAATTTTCAGCATCATTACTCCAGTCTTCTGTGTCACATGATCCTTCAGTGTATAGGCATGTATACATATATTGTCAACGTCGGAAACAATTGTGCTGCTTAAAGTTTTTCTATGATATTTTTACAGGATTGATTGATTGAATCCTGGCAGATTATTATTCAAAACATAGAATTTGTATCAATTGGACATTATTGTTGAATAAACGTTTTTTTGTTTTGTTTTTTAAAAAAGAAGAAATGAATAAGGAAAATGAATAATAAAATAAGTTTATATGAGTATACCTATAAGCAACACAAACTTCACTAAAGGATTCCTTTCGGAGACATTTGTTATATGTTGTAGACTTTTTATACTTTTTATGTTACCTTTATACTTTTACAAAGAGTGTAATAAAAATAAATATCTAAAACGTCTAAAAATGTCTAAATTATTATTATATATTAATATGTTTATATTTAATATGCACATGATTAATGTATATTGAATACGTTAGCCGGGGAAAAGAAAGACGCACTAAAAACTGCAAAAAACAAAACAAAACAAAAAGACAGACGCAGACGTCACGTTATAAGTCAGACGCAGATGTCACGTCACAGAGGAGTGAATGAAGGGCAAGTAAATTGTGTATGGCGCGCGGCTATGGCGCAGACTCCGTGCCAAAATCAGGCTTCCGAACGACCGATCGTCAAACCGAACGTCTATCCAAACGTCTTGAACTTTGAGCGTCTAACTGAGCGGGTCGACCCACGGGTCGACCTGACGTGACGCCAGCGTCTTGAAATTAACTGGTTTTTAACCATGTAAGAAGCCAAGCTGATGTGTAAAGACTAATGGACATTACAGGCACTAAATACAGATATTTTATACCTAAATACTAAATACTGAATTCTGGACATTACAGGCAATACACACCTAAAACAACACTAACATATTTTTTTCCTGAATCCATGTGCTTGTGATTGTTTTACTTTCAAAAAGCAGACTGTCCATACAGACATTCCAAATTCTTAATTTGACCTATTATCATTCTAACTTGTTTTTATTGTTAATTTTATTGCCTGCTGTACAATGTTCACAGTCCATGCAAAACACTCTAAATTAATAAATTGTTAATTATTGTAATTGCCTATATATACCATCAGACCAGTCTCTTTAAACTTTTTTCCCAGGAAATCAACAGAATATCCAGGTGATATCATGTGAAGTCTCAGGCGAGCCTTTAAAATGTTTTTGAATGAATGTTTAACATTACAATTCCTTTAGTGGACAGTTGCTCTTACCCTCTTTCCTTCATCTCAGTTGAATGAGATTTTGTGACGTAATTATCTGTAAAATCAATTATCTACGCGCACAAATAAAAACTGGGATTGATGGTTGATTTAAAGTACCCCTCAAAAGTCAATATTGAGGCATGCCTTTTAGAAAATATATTATCTATATAACTTATACTTTACATTCTGTAGAAGTGTGTTGCTGTGTTTTTATTTTATTATCAGACATGACCTTAAAATACATACTAGTCTTGTGTAGGCTACATCATAAAAGCAATTTCTCATTCTCTTGAAAAAAAATTAAAATGCTTTGGTACACTCATGCAATTGATTATGTAAGTGTCTGCTGTTTCCTAATTTATCAATTGCTTATGTCATGTTGATCAAAATATATGATATGGTTCCCTGTTGAATAGTCTTACCCCTCAAAACATCTAGGCATTAGTTCCTTGCATGAGTCATTTAATGCAAAATGGTTGAACTAGTTGCCATAAACTGTCAAGCATATTTTCTATACATTTCTATTAGACATTTTTTTTTTGTAAATGTGTCATGAATTGAAGAATTGCAGAGGTGAATTTTGAATTTCACAAATGAAGGGAAATGTAAAGGGCTAGATCAGAACACGATAGACAGTCACTTTTTTAAATGAAAGATCAAAAGGATAAACAACAGATTTTATTTCCACAGCCTTGAGATTTTGAACGGATCTCTTGAATGAATGATACAATGATACATCAAATACATTTTATCAGACACTTTTCACCACCTAGCGGAATAACATCATATCATTATTTCATGTAACATGTTCCTACATGTTCTTACGTGTTGTTAACGCGTTTCATATGGCGACCGGTCGGAAGTGCGAGTAACCGATCGTCTTCCCAAAGTGTTGTTTACACGTTGTAACACGTTTGTGTTTTTCTTACCTTAATTTAACTCATGATTCGATTGTATCCTAGTCCACATTTGATTATTGCAACGGCTGATTTAGAAAGTATGCAGTGCATCATTAAAGTTAAATAAAGCAGCAGATTCTATTATTAACAAACCGGCCATGCTTGGACGGCTAATTTGGAAAAGCATTCTCATGCATTCCACAAACATTTTCTCCATCTTCCATTAAAAGTTTCAGGAACAGACATCTAATTTCGGAATGTTTCAAATTTCGTAGAAATATGCTTTACCAAAAGTAGCGAAATCTGCAAGCTGCATAGCCTACCCATCTGCTTTTTATAGGCTACGCCTAAATATAAAAATTAAATAAGCTATTGATATGTTGCATGATATGTTGCATAAAATATGCTGACCATTTATATCAGACTTATGACCTACGACATAGCCTACTTTATATATATATATATATATAAATACATTAAAAATGATTAATACCTATATCTTATAGACACAGATGAGGAAGTATGCATCGGTTTGGTTTATTGTCTTACACTGTAAAGTATTAGTCACATTAGTAAACAACAGATCACAAAAATGACAAAAAAACAAAAAAACAAAAAACAAAACAAAACAAAAAAACTGGCAAACTTGGATTTAGGGATTAAAGAATTAAATAATTTAAGGGGAATATTACCTCGCACACACATTATCGGAATTCGTGTTCGGGTAAAAAGTAAAGTTTGATTTGACTGGCCAAAAACTTTTACAATTTTTTCATTCTAATTTGTTACAGAGCAGTGAATTGATCATATTATTTAACTTATAGAAATAGAATAGCTGCAAGATTCCTTAATGCTTATTATCAAATTATTGAGACCCTAACCCTATTTATAATTACATAAAACAATTATAAATTAATTATAAAATACTGCCCCTGCATACAACAAAAAATATTTTCTGATCTGGCATTTGTTTTTTTTTGTTTTTATCAATATTTGATGTGACTATACTTTGTTTTTAGAACCACACCAATTCGACTACATAAAAGTAGACATTTAAAGCTTTCTATAGATATATTTCTCATGTCTGTGAGGCAAGCAGCCCATACGCTGAGTTTCTGTTCATTTAGCCTGCGCTCCAGCTCACGCGCAAGTGATCGCGCCCGCGCCTCCATGTCATGATTATATTGTCTGCTATATTTGCTTCTTATTTATTAAATTCAGGCAATTGGTTGATGAAACATTGATTAAAATTAGGATACAATTTTTACAAAACGAAATTCACTCTAAAGAAAGGCTTTCTAACAAAACTTAATGAAGTGGTCATGTCTGACCCACTCCATGTCTCCCGATATATTGCGCATCTTATGATCCTAGCTTACTCATGCTGTTCACTTTTCATTATCAAATAGATGAAATTAAAAAAATAACATTATAATAGGCCTATTTAAACATAAATATGAAACTAAATACGTTTTCTTTAATGGCTACCAACAGTAGCCTATAGAGAAATGTCATGTCGTGAGCAGGAAGCGGATCATGAGTCTGGTCGGATCAAGCATAATTTATTTTTAGACTTAGCCTATTTGTTGGCCAGTTGTGGTCTGTGCAATAAATATTAAAAGTTCTAAACCATCTATTGTGTTTTATTGTTCCATAGTAATGATAATATTTACAATAATATATTGAATTTGATAGGTGTCTCTCACATTGTCCCACAGCAACATTAAAATAGTGTAGATTAGAGTACAATGTTTTATAATAATATTTTATTCTATTTAGTGTCCATTTCATTCATTTAACATATTTAATATTGGGGCATCCAAGTTATTTGACATATTTGAAAAAAGGAAATTAAAAAGTAACGCAATAGGCTAGCCTACTTACTTTCCCTGGTAATTAGTTACTTTTATAATGAAGTAACTCAGTTACTAACTCAGTTACTATTTGTGAGAAATAATTAGTAATTATAACTAATTACTTTCTTAAAGTAACTGGTGAAAAAGGTGTATAAAGCAAGGCTATTCAATTCAGTTCCTGCAGGGACACGACCAGCAGAGTTCAGTTTAACAGTCCACACTAAAGGCTCTCCTGAAGCACATGACATCACCTGATTGGTATTCTGTAGATTTCCTGGGAAGTAGGATAAAGAGACTGGTCTAAGGGACTGGCAATAAAGTTAACTTTATTATACGGGTATTATATTAACATGATTATAGGGGTCAAATTAAGACTATGGAATGTCTGTACAGTTACATGCTCTTAGTAAAACACATACTTTAAAGCACAGGATTCAGTATTTAGTATTTAGGTATAAAATATCTGTATTTATTGCCTGTAATGTCCATTTATAGTCTTTGCACATCAGCTTGGCTCCTTAAAAACCAGTTAATTTCAAGACGCTGACGTCACGTCAGGTCGTCACGTGGGTCACCCGCTCAGTTAGACGCTCAAAGTACAAGACGTTTGGATAGACATTCGGTTTGACGTTCGATCGATCGGTCGGTCGTTCGGACGTTTGATTTTGGCACGGAGTCCGCGCCATACACAAGACGCCTGATACATACGTCGTCTCCATGTACGTCGCCTCACAAGACGCCTGATACATACGTCGTCTCCATGTACGTCGCCTTATAGTTTGCATTAGTAGATGTATTTTTAACTTATTTCCCAACAAGTGGCAATAGTGCTTAATAATTATAAGTTTATTTCATGTTTGATATATATATATTAGTAGTCAATATTTGAAGTGGATCAAAACCTTCTTCTTAGGACTACTTTGATGAACTTATTTTGATCCACTTCAAATGCTGACTGCTAAATATATATGCTGTGTTAGTGTTGAAGTGAAGTACAACAAATTAAACATGTTTTGAACATTAAAGGCATTCTTTTTTTACTTGGACAAATATAGCCTAGCCCTAAGAGCCCATGCACATTTTTTCTTTCTTCCTTGTTTTCTCGTGATCTCACCTTAATTTTCTTTAGGCCTAAGTCATTCAACATTTTCTTTAATATTAAATGACGTGGAGAACAAGTTATTCTGAGCAAACATGCTTAGTTTCATGTATATATTTTATCTATTAGGCAAATAAGAGGTTACAAAAAGTATTAGTCAAAATGATAGTTTCTTTATTTTTTATTTTTTGTTACAACAAAAGAAAACTAACATGGTATCTTCTGACCAAAAAGAGGGGCAATTATAATAGATGTATGAATTTCTGATGCTCAGGAGGAGAACAGCAAGTTCTAATACAGGATTTGTCAGCTCTGGCCCTCAAAGTCCACTTTCTGCAGAGTTTAGCTCCAACCCTAATCACTTGAGAACCCCTGGTTTAGAATTTGATGTTCTCCTCTTGAGCATCAGAAATTCATACATCTATTATAATTGTATGTTTGGTATTATAAGCCCTGCTCTAACGTTGCCCACTAGAGGGAGCCATAGGATAAGGAATCGTTTAAGCCTAATGTTATTAATTTGGTTTCTATCCCTTTGAATGGAAATAAATGCATTGATTGATCTAATTCATTTGTGTAACTATTGTGTACTGACAGTATAGTTTTATAAAATTAATTTACTTATGAATTTGTGAAATATGAATCGCTAATATTTGATGGTGGAAAAATATGTACATCATTTGTGGTTCAGCTGCAGGTCGGGAAGCAGGTTAGAGCAGACTGTGGGTGAAATATCCAAGGCTATTTTTTAAATGTCAGAATAATATTTCATGTTAATAATATTTTTACATCATTTCTGCATTTTAATGACTGTTGTTGCTAGCTGCTAAGGCGGCTGTATGAGATGTTATCTTACCTGTGAATCATTTATCCTTATTTTTGTAATTTTTTAAAGTTTATTTTTATTTATTAATTGATTTTTTTTTTTTATTTCGTAATGTTTTATTTAACAGGCAGTAGTTTCAATAAATCTGAGAGAAGGCTATTGCTTTGAAAAAAACAATAAAATCAAATCAGTGGTGTGTTTGGAGAGTTTTGACTGAAATTAGAAATCCTAAATAATCAATTAATTAGTCTATACCTTTTATTAATGGCATTGTTATTATGTTGTGGGAAGTGGTCTATAATCTTTTAATTTAGCATCATTACTGAATCATTAGAAGTCTTGTCAGAATAGTAGCTCCATGAAAAATATTAAGAATAAAATTCAGAGTACATGTTCATATTGTGATCTGATGTGTAGCACCTGCGTACTCCAACGCAATACTTAAGCTATAGGTTCTGGAGAGGGGGAAGAAATATAAAATTAGACTAAAGACCAGATCTTAGATAGCCTACAAAAATACGGCACTTTACCACAAGAAAAACAACAATACACAGAACAGTTATTCAGGTGAAGTAAAATCTTGCAAATGACAAAAGGAAAGTAATAAGTCTTCTTTCCTATTTCTTTTTAATTAGAGAAATTTAAGAAATAAGTAGTGTAGTGTATGGATCCACTTGAGTTTGATAGTCTGTTATGAGTCACTCTGTTTTCCTAAACCTAAGACATCAAAAGTAAAAGCTCAGAATGACACATTCCAGAATATTATGTTTATAGATTATAATTACTGAATTTATGTGTTCAGCTTTAAAGTTGTTGTTAATAATTGTGAAAATGAAATAAAAATGCAACTCTGATGGTGTACAATTTGCACAGTCCTTAATCTCCAGGAGAAAGTGAGTGATTTTTTTTAAATAATGTTTTTTTTATTATTATTATTATGCTTGTGAACAGTAGGAGATGACATTAATAACATACAACTTTGTATACAATACACAATATTGTAGCAAGAATATATTCAATATCATCAGAACACACAGGAAAGTAAAAGCAAAAAGTTAACAATGATTGATAAGAAAGATAACAAAGGAAAGATAAGAAAAGCTAGAAAAAACACATGAGGGTAAGATATTAATTTATTGTGGTGGCGACATACTTCTCAGACGTTAGTGTCAAGCGTCTGTGATGCGACGTACTTCTCAGATGTTAGTGTCACGTGTCTGTGGTGCGACGTACTTCTCAACAACATTGGTGTCACGCGTCTGTGGTGGCGACGTACCCCTTTCTCTCACGCAAAAGTACACGACTGTCTCCTTCGGTAGGTTATCCGTGGCACGATTTGCTCGCCATAGGACGCTTGATTTTGGCACGGAGTCCGCGCCATAAAGGGGTACGTCGCCACCAACGTCTTTGAGAAGTACGTCGCACCACAGACACGTGACACTAACGTCGTTGAGAAGTATGTCGCACCACAGATGCATGACACCAACGTCTGAGAAGAAGGCCTACATGGCCACCACAAAAAATTAATCTTGCTCTCATGTTTTTTTTTTTCTAGCTTTTCTTCTTTCCTTTATGTATCTTATCAATCATTGTTAACTTTTTTCTTTTACTTTCCTGTGTTCTGATGACATTGAATATATTCTTGATACATATTGTGTAGCTATTGTATACAAAGTTGTATGTTATTAATGTCATCTACTGTTTACAAGGATAATTAAAAAAAAAAAAAAAAATTCACTCACTTTCTCCTGGAAATTAAGGACTATGTGCAAATTATACACCATCAGAGTTGCAATTTTATTTCACTATATTGTTATAGTAATATTTACTGTAATTATAATTTTCACAATTTTAACAACAACAATAACAACAACTTTAAAGATGAACACAAATTCAGTAATTATAATCTATAAACATAATATTCTGGAATGTCATTATGTGCTTTTACTTTTGATGTTTAGGTTTAGGCAGTGTGGCTCATAATAGACTATCAAACTGAAGTGGATGCACTACACTACACTAACTTATTTCTTAAATTTCCAATTATTACTAAAAATAAATAGGAAAGAAGACTTTACTTTTGTTACTTACATTTTTGTCATTTGCAAGATTTTTCTTCACCTGAATAACTGTTCTGTGTTTTGTTGTTTGTCTTGTAGTAAAGTGCTGGATTTTTGTAGGCTATCTTATCATTACAAACGTTTACTATGAAGAATTGAAAAAAATACAAAATAGACACTCAGTGTTGTTAAACAATATTTAATATTCCAACATGAATAACAAAAATACAAGAACAAGTATTACAGTTTTTTTTAACTGCGCACACACATTTTCAAAACTTTGTCTCTTTTTTTCAAAACTTTACACAAAAAATCCAAGAATTGCACACACAAAATGCAAAATGCCTCACATCTCTTGCAAAATGAAGCACTGCATTCAAAATATCACAAACACATCTCAAAAGCAAACATTTGTCTTACTTTGCAAACACATTTGCCATAATATTCTATTTTTGGATATATCATATACACACAGATATTCAAAACCTAAAGCTCTTCTTTCATAAGCTGCTATGTACATTTCTGTACAAGATTGAGAGTAATTGGCAGAGAGATGTTGAAAAATTCATGGTAAGCATGAAAGCAAGATTGAACCAAACTTTTTTTTTTTTTTTTACTGTAAGCATGTGTGGTTGTGAATACAGTATTACACATTACAAAAGAAAAAAAAAAACATCAATCATGTGTAGTAAAAGAAAAAACTAGCAATAAAAAAAACTAGCATAATTTTGAAACAGGTGAATATTCCAAAGGAATGGTGTGTATGTGTGTCCTGGTAGGGGACCAAATGTCCCCACAAGTATAGTAATACCAGTGCATTTTGACTTTGTGGGGACATTTTTTACAGTAAGTCCCTATGAGGAAACAAGCTTATACGTAAATCATACAGAATGATTTTTTCTGAAAATCTAAAATAGCAGAATGTTTTCTGTCATGGGTAGGTCTAGTGGTAGGGTTCGTGTAGGGGGATAAATACAGTTTATAGAGTATAAAAACCATTACGTCTTTGGAATGTCCCCATAAAACATGGAAACCCAACATGTGTTTGTTGTGTGTGTGTTTGTTGGTGGGCGAGATGGTTGGGTGTATCTAGGCTCCATCTCTCCTCCTGGCTGGGTCCGGCCACAATACTTCATCCACGTCACATGCTATGTTCTCTCTTGCGTATCCAACCTTGGATGGAGGCAGCGTCAGTGTCTCCACATGCCTCCTCCATTGCCTGGAGAAGTGTTATGTTGACATAGGGATGACGATCATGCACTTGTGGAGAAAAAATCCTCAATAGGGTTTAGAAATGATGAATATGGAAGCAAGTAGACAACAGAAAAGTTGTTCAAGACCTATAACTTGACCTTTGGCCTATTTATAGGCCTATTCTAAAGACATGATTGGATGGTGTTAAGTAAAGCAATGAGTGTTTGCACATGTGAGGAGTTAGTGTGAGGCACTGATGAATTAGTGTGGCATTTTGATTGGTTGTGTTTGAAAAAGGAAATCAAGATACTTCCTGTTAGATTTTTGTGTGTTACATAGAGAATTGTGTGTTGTGTTTTGCAAAAAGTGTTTTATGAAATTGAAAAATGAGTCAAAGGCCGAGAATTAGTGTGTGGTTTTGCAGATTTGGTGTGTGGTTCTGCTGTTTGAGTGTCAGGTTTCAGAAATTGTGTGACAAGTAAAGATTTTGTGTGTAAGCAGTTGAAAAAAACTGTAATATTTTTTTGGAACCTGTGATACTTTTTTCAGGATTCATTGATGAATGAAAGGTTAAAAAGAACAGCATTTATTCAAAATATAAATCGTTTCTAACAATATAAATCTTTACTATCACTTTTTATCAATTTAACACATCCGTGCTGAATAAAAGTATTAATTTCTTTCAAAAAAAAGAAAAGAAAAAAAATTACTGGCCCCAAACTTTTGAACGGTAGTGTATATTGTTACAAAAGATTTCTATTTTAAATAAATGCTGATATTTTTTAAATTTTTATTCATCAAAGAATCCTGAAAAAGTATCACAGGTTATAAAATAATATTAAGCAGCACAACTGTTTCCAACATTGATAATAAATCAGCATATTACAATGATTTCTGAATTTCTGAAGGATCATGTGCCACTGAAGACTGGAGTAATGATGCTGACAGTTCAGCTTTGCATCACAGAAATAAATTATATTTTAAAGTATATTAAAATAGAAAACCATAATGTATTTATTATGAAATAAATGCAGCCTCAATGAGCATAAGAGACTTCGTTCAAAAACATTAAAAATAGTAATGTTTCCAAACTTTTGACTGGTAGTATATATATATATAACATGAAATAAACTTATAATTATTAAGCACTATAGCCACTTGTTGGGAAATAAGTTAGTTAATTGCAATAAAAGCAATAGCCTATAAAAAATACATCTACTAATGCAAACTATAAGGCGACGTACATGGAGACGACGTATGTATCAGGCGTCTTGTGAGGCGACGTACATGGAGACGACGTATGTATCAGGCGTCTTGTAAGGCGACGTGCCTAGTTCAGACGTATGGGGGGTGGATTATATAAAATTTGATGATTGCTAAGCAAACTGAAAGGAGAACTAACGTGTATACGCTCGCCAGCCGTCTGGCCAAAATCTCATAGTATTCAGGCGTCAGACGTAAGATATGAGACGGTCACGAGTCGGAGCTGCGCTCAAAGTGCGCGGCGGCGACGTAGTTGAGAAAGTATATTTTTTACTTTGCGTCTGAATAACGTACGTGTGGATAAACGTCTGGATAACTTACGTGTGGACTAACGTCTGGATAACGTACGTGTGGATAACATTGATAATAATATTTTAGCTTTATTCCTATTTTGCCCAATTGGAAGCTTTAAGGTGGAAATGTTCATAACTTGGAGAAAGCATTACAAATCCGTCTCCCTGATTGAAGTTTGGCCATTCCTCCGGCCACCTCTGTTGCGCGAGCACGGCATTAACAGCTGACTTTTCTCCGTTTAAAGGACACACAGGCACAAAGGCCATTTACACATTCCAGCTGAACTAAGGCCTTCGCCTCTTAATATGGAAAATAATAAAAATAATTAACAAGCCCAAAGATGCATATAAGTGGCCATGGTAACACTTGCAAGTGCGCGCTTGGCGAAGCAGCTTTAGGAGCCTAAACAAATAAAACACAACAGAGACATGCTCGACGGTCAAACATGTTTTTTTTTCAAGCGCATGTTTACTTAGAAAAATAATGTAACAGTGCTGCAATGGCATAAAAAACCTTAAGGTTAGCACAACAAAATTAACAAATATATTGCATGGTTATACACGCTCGTTTATGTTGCATTAATTATTATTAGTAGACTTATTTGTTCGTTCGCATGTACTTGCATTCGATTTGTCTAATGCAATAAATTGAATTATTATATTTAAGCTTTAGTTATATTTGGTAAAACATGTCACTGAATACATTAGGCTATTTATTATAGATTTTTTTTAGGTGATGTTGCTGGGTAAGTGAATTAAGAACAGTGCTCAGTCATAAAAAACATAATTATGTTGTGTGTGCGCGTGAGGCGCCGGCGCGATCACTTGAATTTTCTCATAAAAGCGGAAAAAACTTAAAATACTCAGACATTTATGGTCACATTTATGTAACACCATTCGAATCTGTGAAGGGTTAAATAAGACTATTATTTTTGTACACTCACAATAAAAACAAAACATTGCTTGTAAAATAAAGAAAACAAAAATAATTTTCTGCCGTCTCGGTTTCCTTTCTGTGAACTTCTCAAAAATGATCCGAAACTCAGCATATAGATATAGCTTAGTCTATTACTTGTCGCATTTTGTTCCTTTCATTTTGTTAATATGTTAATTATTTAGGTGAAATAAATTTCGCGCATAGGCTATTTATTCCTTTTATAGGATTTAATCCTGTTTTTCTCCATTTAGAAGCGCTGCAGGTGTGATGATGATGATGAATCCTCATAATCTGTTGTTCATATAGGCTAAAACTAAACCCCTGGGTTTTATTAATGGGTCACAGACATTTATCCATTCTAATTTCGTTTAATTCTAATTTAATATAACCTTGTCGGTTAATGAAAAGATAATGATCTCGTCGGTTGAAAGTCAGGGGGGAAAAACGAAATGACATTGACAAGGCAACATTTCTAGTTTTCGTTTAGTTTAAGTTTTTTAACTAATATTTATATTTTCTTATATTTCAGGTTTATTTCGATTACCGTGACGTCGCCGCCGGTCTGTAGTCTGCCGTCTCTATCAATCCCATTCAAAAATCTACACGGACTGACGGCGACGGAAGGGTAGACTGCTCCTTCTCCTTCTCCTAGTTAGTCAAAAATCTGGCACGATCGACAGCTCATAAAGATAACACATAACACCGGTGCTGTTGTAAGGCGTTGTATAACAAATAACACCGTTGCTGTTGCGCAGCATTGCATACAAGACCTGACTTATTCTGTTGTGCATAGAAGGATAAAACATGAGATATAATCTGTTTCTTTGCATTGTATACAAGAACTGACTTATTCTGTTGTGCACTGAAGAATAACACATAACACAGGGGCTGTTGCATTGCATTGCGTATAAGAACTGTTATTCCGTTGTGCACTGAATATATATCACATATTTGCTGTTGCACTTCATTACATATATAACCTGGCTTATTTACTAGTGCGTATATAACACGATGAGATATGATCTGTTTAATTGTATTGCATACAAAAAAATAAAAAAAAAATAAAAAAATAAAAATAACTTATTCTGTTGTGTAATGAGATCACATATATAACAGATAAGCTGTTGTATTGCAATGCATACAATAACTAACTTATTCTGTTGTGCACTGAAGAATAACGCATAACACCCTTGCTGCTGCACTGCATTACATATCAGAACACCGGTGCTGTTGCGCTGCATTACGTACCAGAACTGTTATTCCATTGTGCATTTAAGAGATTTACAACATATGTGCTGTTGCACTACATTGCATACAAAACCTGATTATTTACTTGTGCATAGAAGAACTACACATGAGATATGATCTGTTTCATTGCTTTTTATTCAAGACTTATTTCGTTGTGCATTGAAGGCAGATAGGAGTTTTACTTACTCAAACATGTTCTGAGGGCAGAAAGGAAAATGATTGGTTTACAGATTCATCCAATGAAATTGAAGCAGAGGCGGGGTTAAGAGTTTGGACCTTGTGGAGTGAATCCTTCAGACAGAGTCGTTATCGCTGTCCGTGACAGAATGCATTAATTGCAAGGTAAGTAAATTTACTCTATATTTTGTTAAAATTCAACATCCTTTAACATTTAATAAGATATTTAGCGAACATTACAAATGCACAGAACTAATAATCATCGTCTAAATACCCTATCATATCATTTTCATTCTACTGCTTCATCAGTCAGCCGCACCAAAGCAACTTATGGTTTAACTGGAGTAAAACATGTTATTCCAATGCTTCCAATGCTTTTGTGCCGAAAAAAACAAAACTTGTTCAAATCTCCGCGACATTTCATCCGTCAAAATTATACATATCCTGGCCCAGTGCTGCTCTGAAGGCAGAAGTACTCAATAGATTGAATCGCTGTGTTATTTATAGTGTTACTCCTGCTCTCAGAGGTTCATATGGCTGTTATTTATAGTATACGAACATTTCACGTGCATTTGCGACTAAAAATAGATGTGTGTGACCTGCAAAATGTATTTAGGAGCGCGTAGTGTGCGAAATAAAATGCCTGAGAATCAGCTTTCTTAAATTTAAGTTAATAACAATTCTTCAATACCTTAAATGGTATAACACGCGTCCTAATTATCATTATGGAGTCTTAAATCGCAATACTGCCTGATTATTAAACTACCCATATGGAAAAGTTTTGTTAAAAACATTTGTGATTCTTATAGCCTATGTTCCAACAGAATATTATAAGGGACATATATGCTGCAAAAAACGCATATACAAATTGCATAATATTTATGTATTTTCAATCCTATGTCATATATGTCCCACATATAACTAAAGTCTTATAGATTTTCATGATGTAAAAACATAGGAAAATAATGCAAATTTAATAGGCCTATGAATGTCCACCATATCTCTTAAGATGTGTATAAAACATAGTGCATCAGTATAAGGCTGTACTTCACTCATGCCCTCGCTCTTATCTTGTCCTAAGTGGATCACAGTCATATAATATATAGACTTTCAATCTTAGATGAAACACATATAAACTACACGCAAGCACATATTTTAATTACAAAATTAACATTTTAATTACAAAACTAATTAATTAGATTAACGTTGGATGACACTTGGTGACTTTAGTCGTATTAGCTATGTGAACACAAAAATCATGGACATGATTCAGATATGTTAAAGGGTCAGGGAAAAAAGTCACACTTGGCTCCTTCATGGTTAAAAATGACCGCCATAGGAAATTAATGGGAAATACGAAAAAATACGAAAACTCTGAGAATCTTTTGGTGGTACAAACTACAAATCAACCACTGTGCAGAAAAAAGTACACAGCAATGAAGGGGTGACACTCTAAAATGTCAAGAGTGCAAAACAGACACACCCAAACCCACACTAGTGTGACAATAAAACAGAGCAAGTTTTTGCAAATGTGAAATAATCAAGAATTCAGCCACTATGCAGGAAAAAACAGTAAGTAAGAAGTTTACACACGCACACAAATGAACTGGTGTGGCTGTAACAATTATGGTAACACTGAGCCAAAAGACTCAAATAAGAGGTTGAAATCAGATCTGATTCTGACCCAGATTGATTGATGTAACCCGGGTAACCCAGGCTACCAGTAAAGAGAAAAAAAGTTAAGAAAAGGAAAAAAAATTCTAGAAGAAAAAGAGATTCATCCAATCACTAATCGTGCTGCAGTGAGAGACACCCCTAAGAGCCAATAGTAGCGGCGCATTCATAAGTCACGCCCACTGGTCGCGCCGGCGCTGCTTTCAGCGTGAGCAGATGAGAGAGAGAGTCAGAGCAGATCAGCACGTTTCTCCTGAAAATCCATTGATCTAACTGGAAATGTGATTGAGTGCACTGAAAGTGGAGCTTTTGAAGTCGATGCGTCAGCCTGAAGTGAGAGAGAGAAGAGAGAGACGGAGCGGATCCCAGAGTGTTGAAGCACTGTGAGTAATCTTCCTTGTATGAATAAAGATATGATTCTATTTTGCTTTAGTGAGTGAAATTCCAGATATTAATCCGAATATAATGTAAATGACATGTCGACGTTTCTAAAATGATTAATTCTGAGCCGTTTTGAGTAGGCCACGTGCACACAGCGCGAGCTGAACTGATTAGCACATGGGCTAAAGCTAACACGAGTAAACATGATAATTGTCATGAAATGAGACAAAGAGTGATATATGAGTGTCAGTGTGTTTAATAACTGCCTATTAATTAATGTTTAATTTGATTGTGTCAATTTTGAGATATTCATATGATTTATGAAAATGTCTGAATCAAAAGTGAATTGTTGTGTATTGCAAGGCCTGTCTTTCTGTCTATGTTTGTGAACGTGATAATTATTGTTTATTCTGGTCAATAAACCTAAATATAACTTTCACTTTACAACAGGGGGTCAAATTTTGTTACACACTTTTAGCAATTTATAAATAAAACCAGCACTAATTAAACATAGTTGCTAGCTTCTTATTGTTCAGTTTATTTAATTGAAGTACATTACAACACAAAAATAATATATGGTTTGCTAAATAATGGCTAAAAGGCGTTTACTGTACATTCAGTTAATCATTAATTACTAGCTTATTTTTGTTTATTTACCGCATGAATGTGGATGCTTAAAATGTTTAATACATTTTAAATAATGGCTAATATGCCCTTACTGGCCTATATGTTAAGTTAATCATTAATTACTAGTGTGTATGTGTATAACACATGCATAATTGTGGACCCTTAAAATAAAGTATTAACAGATCTCCTTTGAGATCTGCCTCCCTCCCCTTCAGGTACAGTCATTTTATGTTCATCTGTTTACATTTATAGAGGTAAGAAGACAAATATCTAAGAAGATGAATGCATATCATTTCCATCTCTTGTTTCTTGTTCCTTGACAGACCTAAAGGAAAAGGACAGTGATTCCCAAACCACAGAGAAATGTTGCCTGAAAGACTGTTGATGAGTATCAAGCACAAGCCCTTGACAGAGACTCAGAAGAGGCTGAAAAAAAATGGAGGAAAACGAAAAATTGAGAAATGACAACAAAAAAGTAAGAAAAATGCTCAGAGGTGCGTATTAGTTATAGTTACAGACTACTGTTGTGGTGAATCAGCAGCCAGCTATCAAACTGTTTGGTGGTTTACTTTAGTAGTTTTTACTGTCTTTGCACTTCAAACTTTCAAAATTTTTGCAGAACTGCTATTGTTTCAATATTATTATTTAACTTGCTATGTAAAGTTGAGACAAAGAATTTAATAATTATTGGTAATTAATTGCATTATTATCAAGTATATGACAAGAAACCTGAAAGTTATCCAACCTCTAACATCTGGCATGATGGCTTTGTAAAATGCATCAACATTAAATTCATCAGCTTAGATGACCATATGTACACATAGGAGGTAGTCGAGTTGGTAAATAGGTATAATAGATTGCTTTGTCATATTTTATTTTGCTATATTTTTGTTGCTAGAGCTACCAAATCTGATAAATGAAGTGAAGATGGCCCTGAAGTCTCAGTGTTCGTCAGCATCAGTCAGCTCTGACTTGGAAGATGGGACAGGATTTGCCACAGAGTAATTACAGAGCCCTTCCAACATAACAGGTAGTGTACTAGTTTATCTAGTCAATGAAGTGCTGAAACCCTGTTGTTGTTATAATAATAATAATAATATTCAAAGTGATCCAGTGGGAGTAAGTTTAGGTTAAAGGATTAGTTCAGTTTGAAATGAAAATTAGCCCAAGCTTTACTCACCCTCAAGCCGTCCTAGGTGTTTATGACTTTCTTCTTTGATTAACACAATCTGAGAAATATTAATAAATATTCTGACGCATCCGAGCTTTATAATGGCAGTGAACGGGATCAACGAGTATAAGGCTGAAGAAAGAACCTCCATTCATCATAAACATACACCACACGGCTCCAGGAGGGTTAATGAAGGCCTTCTGAAGCGATGCGTTTGTGTAAAAAAAAGTTTATATTTTGTGAAAACATTTGTGAAAGTTATATTTAGGTTTATTGACCAGAATAAACAATAATTATCACGTTCACAAACATAGACAGAAAGACAGGCCTTGCAATACACAACAATTCACTTTTGATTCAGACATTTTCATAAATCATATGAATATCTCAAATTGACAATCAAACATTAATTAATAGGCAGTTATTAAACACACTGACACTCATATATCACTCTTTGTCTCATTTCATGACACAATGTTTGAATTGTTTATATGCTTCATTTAACAAGTTATGAAGTAAAACATTTAGCTTCCGCCAGGCCGCCTTCCATATTCAAGTTACGAAGAAAGTGTAAACTGGCGTCACGTCAGTTACACTTTTTCCGTAAGTTTAATGGGGAAGGTGTAGGACGTAGCGTAAGCTTTGTGAACTGCAAGAGTTTTACACTTTCTTCGTACATTGAATACGGAAGGCGGAAGCTAGATATTTTACTTCATAACTTGTTTAAATATGGATATTTTTGTACACAAATGCATCACTTCACTTCAGAAGGCCTTTATTAAGCCCCCAGAGCCGTGTGGAGTACGTTTATGATGGATGGATGTGGATGGAGACACTTTCTTCAGCTCATACTCATTGATCCTGTTCACTGCCATTATAAAGCACGGATGCGTCAGGATATTTATTAATATATCTCTGTGTTCATCAGAAAGAAATAAGTCATATACACCTAGGATGGCTTGAGGGTGAGTAAAGCTTGGGCTAATTTAATTTCAAAGTGAACTAATCTTTTAAGTGTCTTGCTCAGGGCCAAAATAGTGGCAATTCCTGTCAAACTCACAACTTTCTGGTTCCATTTGGAAGTCCAGATCCCCAAACGCTAGACCACCCCATGCTGCTGTTGATTTGTTTAACTTGATCTGTAGTCATGGACTGTGGGCCACTTTGCTTCCTAACAACAGCAATGTTTTGCCTTTTATTTGTTTCTCACAGGAGCAACATTGCAGAAAGTGTCCTCATGTGGTGCCTGCCAGCATTGGTGCAACCATCAATGCCAAACTTACTGAAATTAGGGGGAAGAAAACACAAAAACATCTGAAAACCTTAATGGTCTTTGTTGATTGATAGCCATGACAGTGTGTTCGAGGTATTTTGTTGTTGTTGGGGGTGTGTGTGTGTTTTGCTTTCGCAAAGTTCAGTTTGATATCAAGTTGTAATTCTAAATTACTCTTGTGGAGTATAATTTGATTGTGTCTCTTTGATTGTGTTGAAATAAAAGTATTTCTGATGCAAATTTGTGCAAGTAATTGACTGAAATCATATATGATTTGTATGTGCAGAGATATTGTAATATTGACTGAAATCCTATAAGATAATTATATATAATATAATAATATATAATAATATTATTGTTGTAATATGAGGAATTAGATGGAAACATATAAAGCTTGAAGAACAGGCACACAATTTCCCTATTAAAAACATAAAATCTGTATAAAATTCATATGAACAAATGATGCAAAATTTAAATAAATCCTATATGACTCGCATGATTCAATCAAGAATTTTAATGATTTGTATAGGAAATTACTGATATTCATACACATTTTCTACTAAAATCATATACCATTGCATACTGTTGTCATGTAAAACTCATATAAGACTTTTACAGTATTCATATATGACCTAAAAATCCCATACAAGTTGTATATGTGATTTTTAGTATGAAAGTGGCCATAATCAGTCTGATTTTGTATATGACATGTATTGGACTTATATGAAACACAAGGTAATTCTGGCTGATTTGAGTAAGGAAGATATATGGTTGCTGTATATGAAACATGCAGGTTTTTTTCATATGGGTACAAAAGGCTATGATTTCATTAAATATATGTGAGTGCTGTACATTTCAAAGTCGAAAGGTGGCGCTGTTGCGCATTCTACAAGCTCGCGCAACGTTTCAGAATGAATAGCGCATATTTATGCTAAGCTGCTTATGAACTAATGCTGATCAATTATGACAAAATTTACTTTCCTTTATTTATATTGTAATATGTTATAAACGGTTGTAAGAACGTATATTTTATCTCCCTGACTCCCTTATCTTAACTGGAATGAGAAGCATGCAATATTAAACAGTAGACATTTCAGAATAAGAGTCCTGCTTTATTCGAGCTTGTTTGTAAATATGTATATTTTTTTCCTCTTGGTTATTATTTGGTTACACAAACTTAATTTAATTTATTTTACATTCAAAGTATAGCTTCTGTAACAGTAAGGATAGACAAAGAACATTGTTTGACACATTATTAAATATATAGATTTTACTAGCATAAGGGTTAATAATATAGTTAAAACCATATTTTTACTTGAAATAAGTGTCAACTGAAATAAAATAAACTATAAAAAACAAACTTCTTATTTTTATGTAGTTTAACCTGATGTAGGCTACTAAACTAAAACTGAATTAAAAATAAAAAACTACACTGTTAGACTTTGCTGTAATTTTACAGTTACTTACCGCAAAAAATCCCAGTAAAATACCATATATGTTATTTACGGTTAACTACTGTAATATGCAATGCATTATGGGTATTTTTTATGATATTTACAGTAACTTACTGTATATGGGGATTTACAGTACTTTACTGTTTACTCAAAAGCAGTAGTGCTACTGTAAATTAATTTTTTTGAGATCCTCCAGTCAGAATGCTAGCAGCCGATCACGTGACCAGCTTGGAGCTTTCAGAAAAATAATTCAAACAAGATGGCGGCCTCTCAGTGGCAGGGGAGCGAAGAAAATGAGCGTAAACTTATATAGTTTTTACGCTGGTAAGTTGTCATGTGTCAACCCAAACGGAATTTACCCCATTTCATGCTTAAAATACCAACATATGTCCAATTTATTGTACGTAGGTCGTAATTTAACCATCGAATGTTTTCAGTTAAATACTAAAAAAACAATGTTGTGTGACGTCTGTAGTGGCGTAGGCTGTAGAGCGTGTGGTATGTAAAAGTTGCTTTTTAACGTGATCAACGCGGGTTCGAATCCGCCTTATGTCAAACTCGCTCTTATCCCTTTTCCCATCACAAATCAGATTTGAAAGGCATTTATATTTAATAAAGATGAAGAAAATATTTGAAAAGTTTAAATGAAGTGCCTAACAAGTGTTTAACAAGAAAGTATTTATCAGATTGGTTGCTGCCAACCATACGGTATATAGATGTATATTATTATTTATTTTTTAATGCCGTGGATTAGCACAAGTGAGGTGATATAAATGTAGTTTTTAAATGATTAAAAATATATATATATATATATATAAACTTTGCTTACGCCTCAAAAATTTAAATTGTTACTCGCGTGCAAAGCCCGCGAAACAAGCTGAGGTTTGTGTCGAGTGCGCGCATAACGGACTGCTGAGTGGATCGCTAATGTTAGACGCCAGCTGTGAGTTTTTCTGAGGTAAGTACATTTTACTTTACAAATTTCTTTTAAGTTACGTTTACAACTACCACTTATTGCATATTTTACCCGTCAGTCACATTAAACGAATACCGTTGAATGCCGTTAAATGTGTGTGACGTTATTATTTTGAAGTTGGCCTAGCGCGTTTTTTTCAAAGACTCTCCCTGCGTCTCAATCAGCTCTCTAGCTTCCTAGGTCGTGAATTTGTATATCGTGTAAATGAATGTGGCCGACTCCCTGATCAGTGCCCTAACTTCTAGGGACTAGGGAGCTGATTGAGACCATAGACTGTAAAAGATTGAGACGCACGCGCTCTCACGCGATCCCTCCCCCAATGTATGTATTTACAACGTGTTTTGCAGCGGTCAGTAATGTAGCCAATCACAGACATAGTTGTTGATCTCTTGGCAAATCAGAGGTGAGAATCCACTCACCGTTCAAAACGCCAGATTTTATTTTATTTTTTACATATTTTTTATTTTCTTATTTCATATTCATTCATTTTTACCTGTTATTGTAGGCTATATAACGTTATTCTCTTCTCTCTTTTTTCAGTGTTGATTGTCATCTGATTGTGTAAGTGATCAACCTAGCAGTCATCCTAGATTTGTGATTTATCATGTTCATACATAATGAACATAATGATCATTGATGAAAAATATTTCTTCTCTTTTCTCTGTGTCAACAGGAGCTAACTACACCCCAAAGGCTCTTTTAAGAGCCACAACACGGAGCTTCTTTGGCTTTGTAAGTATATGTTTTGACTAACGATCAGGTGCATTCTGTAATTAACATCTTGTACATAAGGGTGTAACAATATACTCATGTCACGATTCAATACAATCACGATACTGAACTCACGATGTGATACTTATCGCGATATTTTAAGCTGAAATAAAGAGAGGGTTTTTTTTTTTTTACTTTATTTTTTATTATTAAATTATTATTTTTATTATTAACAGGACCCACAAATATTCCCCCATTGCATTATTATACTTTATATTCAACATTATATATAATCATTCAATGTAGTAATGTAACTGAAACTCCATAAACCTATTGTTTTCTATGCTGCTAAGAGGTCAGATGGCCAATTGCATGCTGCAAAGTTTCAGAAGTGACAGCTACGTATAAATGCTGGATTCACTCTACATGGGACAGAAATATGACATGTTAAAATAGTAACAAATTAAAGCAATGTAAAGGCATATTAGTTAGAAATATGTAGAAATACTAATAGTTTAATTGAAATATGTTCATAGCAAAATATTTTTGAAATTCTATTCCAGTTATTGGTAAAAGTGATGACTTGTAAATGATTTTAAATGTCTACCCCCCAAAAATAAACCAAGTAAAATTATAATTAATTCAACAATGAAAAAGCTTTCCTTATTATGGTTTCTTATTTATTATGTCTTGTTTGTTATTTCATATTTTATTATGGCTCCTTATTTATTTTGTTATTTCATATTAATTCATGTTTACATTATTGTAGGCTATATATTCTCTTTTCTCTTTTTTCAGTGTTGATTGTTTGTCATCTGATTGTGTAAGTGATCGACCTAGCAGTCATCCTAGATTTGTGATTTATCATGTACAAATTTTTTCTTTTTCTCTCTTTTCTCTGTGTCAACAGGAGCTAACTACACCCCAAAGCTTCTTTGGCATTGTAAGTATATGTTTTGACTAACTATCTGGTGCATAATGTGATTAAAGGGTTAATTCATCCAAAAATGAAAATTCTGTCATTAATTACTCACCCTCATGTCGTCCCAAACCTGTAAGACCTTTGTTCATCTTCGGAACACAAATTAAGATATTTTTGATGAAATCTGAGGGTTTCTGAACCACACATAGGCAGCAACATCTTTGCACCTTTTGAGGTCCAGAAAGGTACTAAAGACATCGTTCAACATTAATATATAAAACGTTAAACGTTATTTGAAATTATTTAAAAAATAAAGACACTTTAAATGTGAAATTACACCCACCAGTAGGTGGCACAAAACAATGCTGTGGACTTTGTTTGGAACTTTGTTCTTGTTCATTAAATTGTACGCTGTATAAAATCAATATTACATTTGTAATCATGCTGATATTAGGAGAAAAACGTCGCTCTGTGTAAAATTGGTTACCTATATTAAATGATATAAATATAAAAGATGTACAGGGCATTTTTGCCCCTTATCTTGAATTCTGGGGGCATTCTCAAGGCTTTTTAATAGACTAAATCACGCAGTGAAAGCGTGCAATCTAAATATGCAGCACGCACACCAGTCTTACCTAGACTAGTAGTGCATGCATGCACTCAATGGGTGTGTTTTTGTTTGTTTTTTGTAAAGTGAGGGACATATAATTTCAGATCATTAAATCAACAATTACGATGTCATAGACAATATATGTCGCACACCCTACAGCACTGGCCCGATTGGGCAAGTGACTGTTCCGCCTACTGTCCCGAGCGTCGTTAAAACTGGCCCTGGGCCATCGGGCAGTCCTTAATGTCGAGCCCTGAATAATCATATGACTAAAACTAAATGTGATATGTTTGCGCATACATGATTTTTGCACTTTCACTTTGATTTTGAGGAGCACATTTTTTTATGAAGCCTAAGAGGTTTCTTTCCATCCATCCCAAATCCATTCCTCTGAAACTTAAAAGATAAAAAAATGTCATAAAGGCATCGTAAAAATAATCAACTGAGTGGTCTAATCCACTCGATTTATTATTTTTATGATGCCTTTATTACTTATTACTTTATTTTTTTTTTTAAGTTTTAGAGGAATGGATTTTAAATGGATGGACAGAAACCTCTTAGGTTTCATAAAAAATATCTTCATTTGTGTTTGGAAGTTGAACAAAAGTCTTATAGGTTTAAAATGACACGAGGTTGAGTACATGATGACAGAATTTAAATTTTTGGGGGAATTATACCTTATAAAAACTGCAAACTGAGCCTTTGATAAAACTAACTCTATATCACCAATCATATTGTTTACATCAATGATATATATCGTCACATTTTTGTATTGCGAAATCTCGATATTACCTCGTCTCTTCATGAACAAATTTAGATGAAATAAACTCATGACCATTTCTCACACATTTTCCCTGTTTTGTTTCAGGTCAGCCATCAGTTGTTTACCAGTATGGAGACCAGTCAAGACCAACTGGGAGGTTTTGTTCATGCTTTTTATTGCGCATTGTCATGATCTCTGCTTTTGTTATGAATTCAGGTCTCTTTTTTTATGTTGCATCATGATAAATAAAATGGATGTAATTGATTGTGACAGTGAATAAAAAATATATTGATATACATGGACTCAAGTCACTTATTTGGAATTTTATTCAATTAAGTAGCATTTATGTAAAATAAAATAAAACTGAAATAAATTACAGTAAAATTACTGTAATATTATTATACTGTAAAAATAAGTTGCGGTAAGGGCATCATACTGTAAAATGAAATTGCGGTAAGGGCATCTTACTGTAAAATGAAATTGCGGTAAGGGCATCTTACTGTAAAATAAAATTGCGGTAAGGGCATCATACTGTAAAACACATTTACAGTTAAGCTACTGTAAAGGGGCATTTACAGTAACTTACTGGCAATAGTGCTGCCAGTAAGTTACCGCAAAAATACAATAAAAAGTCTAACAGTGTATACAGACATTTAGAACTAATAAAAATGACAAAAACAACAAAACTATTATAACTTTTAACCTAAGTTAAAATGAAAGAGGAGAGTATAAAATTCAAAATATAAAAAATATTAACAAAAAACTATAATATCTCAATAATACTTAAATTACACTGACTAGCACAGCAAAATGTGTTTATAGCTTACTGATATATACTCCAGCAGAAATAGTAAACCTAGTGTCTGATAACATATTATATTAAATTAAATGATTTTGCTTGTAAATGTCTCGTTGTATCCGTTTATAAAGGGAAAAAAACCTAATTATTTGCTTTTTTCCACCCTCATTGCGCCCCTAAAGATTGTAAGTGCGCTCTTAAATTTTTGAACTTAGGAGCACAAGTGATCTTTGGCAAAAAGGTAAGCGTCAAGCCTCAATAGGTTCGTATTGCTGTGTTGCTTTCAGTTAACTTCGTGCTGCTCTCAGGGCAGAAGTACTCAATAGGTTCGTATCGCTGTGTTATTTTTAGTGTTTATCGAGCTTCTCTTAGGGCAGGAGTACTCAATATGTTCGTATCGCTGTGTTATTTTTAGTGGCAATCGCGCAGCTCTCAGGGCAGAAGTACTCAATAGGTTCATATCGCTGTGTTATTTTTAGTGTTTATCGAGCTTCTCTCAGGGCAGAAGTACTCAATAGGCTCGTATCGCTGTGTTATTTTTAGTGGCAACGCGCAGCTCTCAGGGCAGGAGTACTCAATAGCATCTCATTTGTAAAATGTAAAATTTTTTATTTTAACTAGTTACAAATCATTTTATTGCAATTATTATAATAATTATATTGGAATCTAATAACTTGTTTGCACTAAACTAATGCATATATTTTAAGGATTTGTTTTTCAGCACAAATGATTGCTTGATATAAGGCATCCAAAATACAATTTAGAATAAATTAAATAATATATATTACATACAAAGTTTAGAATGGCTATTATTGTTCAATAAATAATATTTTATTATATTGGCTTAGTCCCTACCTTATTTTGAGAAACGATTTTTCAGCGCTTTCATTGCAGGTTACATTGTTCTGCCAGTAGGTGGCAGCGGACTGTCTTAATGAGTTACTAAGTTAGTAAACCACTCATTCAATGCTGATTCATTCTGTTGTAGTGCAGAATACTGTGAACCAAATTATGTGACCCTAGTAATGAGGGTAGGATTAGGATTAGGGTTGGATTTAGTAGTAGGTCGGATTAGCTCAATACAGCGTCTACTAGGGTCACATAATTTGGTAGGTCACAGAATTCAGCACAACACCAGAAAGAAACAAGGTTGTGAACAAGGAAATTTTCTGAACTTTGAACAAAACTGACAAACCACGCTGCATTGGGGTAACACTAATCTGATGCTTCATTTCACAGAGATCATCAGTGCATTGACTTGAGCTGACTAGCAATGTTTAGTCATGTTCCTGAGTAATATCTGCATGCACCTAATTCTGAAGAGAATAATATGCACTCTAAGAAGTAATTCAGAGGACCTGTTACCACACCATAAATAAATTTGGTTGCAAGTTAAAAATTCTAATTTATTGTTTTAAACCTTTTAAATTGCAAACATTATTTTGTATAGTTATATTTTAACATTAGACTGGCAAATCGATGAATAAAAAAAAAATAAAAAAAAGTATAATTTCCACCTGCGGCCTACACCAAACCCCGCCCCTAAACCTACCCATCAAATACCTACGAACTGGTCATGAGATAGCGTTGGCTTGGCAGATAGATGACTGGTACAGACCGTTACAGTTTGAAGAAAAAGGGGCCAACGAATAAAACAGGAATAAACACACCCACGTTTTTTAATCATGCAGAAAATGATAGTAGGCTATTAATCTGTTAAAAATTCTTATTGTTTATAGCCTAATCTTAAGGCCTTAGCGATGTTACATTGCAAAGATCTTGAGTTTTTGCTGAAGGGCGTGTCCGTGGCGGCCTGACAAAATCTGATGTTTCGCCATGAAACAGGAAGCTGTTGTAACAAACAATGTCTGATCTACCCCAAACTTCACATGTTTGATAAGAGTCCTGGCCTGAAGACATCTACATGCAAAGATTCAGTTAGTCATAGCACCACTTGTTGGCAGCAGGAAATGGTATGCTTTACACTGTAATTCATTCCCTGAAACACATTTAAATATGCCATGAAGTACCAAACATAATAGAAACATGTTAAATCATGCAACACTTGGCTAAGTGTGTGATTAAAGCCACGAAACAGAAAGTTGTTGTAACTCAGGCATACAATGTCCAATCTGCCCCAAACTTCACATGTTTGATAAGAGTCCTGTCCTGAACACATCTACATGACAATATTCAGTTATAGTAATAGCACCACCCAATGGCAACAGGAAGTGATGTTTAACACTGTGATGCACTACTAGCAACTAAAATATGCAACTGAGTTCTAAACATGCTACAAACATTAGCTGAGTGCTAAAGCATGCTATAATTGTCTTGAAACAGGAAGTTGTTGTAACTCAAGCATACAATGTCCAATCTGCCTCAAAATTCACGTTTGTTAAGTGCCCTGGCCTGAAGACAAAATTTATAGTCATAGCGCCACCAGCTGGTAGCAGGAAGTGTGGCAAATACAAATGAGTGATGTAGTCCTCCTGTATTTATATACCTAAATGCATATTACCCACTGTGCTCTGTTTTCCTGAAGCCACCAGGTGGCAGTGGCATGGGTGCGAGGGCCCTTTCATCGCTGCTTGCAGCTTTAATTTCACTTGTATTTTTATGAATGACCACAAATACTCTACAATAAACACTTGCAAAAGATGATCTTTTTTGTTTTTACTTTTCCATACATCATGTTAATTCAAAACACAATATGACGGTAATATGGTTGAGAAAAAAGTAATTTGTTTAACTTTACATCACATTGCTTTATTGATTGTTTAAAGTGGATTATTTTGAAATGACAGTTTGGGGTAGCATATAATTTAATTATAAACATACTTATCTGGATCACCATGGTTATAGCTACTAGAATTGAAGAGTTAAAATTATTACAAATTGTAAGACAATTACTGATTTATTGTCAAGGTCTTGATCTTGATTCAATATCAAAACCGTTTAAATAGAATACAACAATATCAATATAAACAAGGTTTAAGACCTTATATATGCAAATTAAACTTACATTCAAAGTTACGCACACTCATCTATGGCTTGAATACACACGAGCCCTCCACAGCGATAAAGTGAAACATAAGTTGCGTCAAACTCTGGGGCGGGACTAAGTTATGGCTGTCAGTAATTCCCAACCAACCAATAAAAATCAACTTACTAAGCCTTTTCAACAGCCGCCCCAATTTACGTAGTAAATTCTACTTTAGAAAAGGCTTATGAGTCTTTGTCATCATCAGGTAGTGGTGGCAAACAGATACGTTTACTCACTGGTCGGATGTATTTCCTACCCTGCACTTGCACTTCAGCAGTTCGGATTTTCCCATCAGACCCTAAGGTCTATGGCTGAGACCTTACCCACTGGCCAGAGGGCTCGAGGCAATTGGTGATCCACTATCATCACTACTGTCCCAGTCTTTAGGTCTTTGCCAGCCTCAGTCATCCACTTCTTGCGAGTTTGCAGTTTAGATAAGTATCTCTTGATGTAGTGGGCCCAAAAATGGTTGGCAAGGACCTGGCTATGTCTCCAGTGCTTTCTGCCAAGTAATTCGGACTCAGGGTATACAATTTGGGGTAAATCAGGGTTTGGCCGCCCCATTAAAAGGCTGTTCGGTGTGATGGGGTCCACATCTGCTACGTCTGATGACACGTAGCCCAGGGGTTTGGAGTTTAACATGCCTTCAATCTCTGTAACCACTGTACTTAATACTTCCTCAGTTACATGTTGGGCCCCAAGCGTAACATTAAGAGTAGATTTTAGAGACCTGATCTCCCTCTCCCATAGTCCACCAAAATGAGGAGCTCCAGGGGGATTAAATTTGAACTGAATTTTCTGCTTTGCAAGCTGACTTTGCAAAGTTGGTTGCATAGCGGCAAATGCTTCTGATAGTTCCCTTTCTCCTCCCTTGAAGTTTGTTCCCCGGTCAGAATAGAGTTCATGGGGAGTTCCTCTGCGTGCGATGAATCTGCGCAGGGCCATGAGGAATGAATCTGTATCAATTTTGGGGAGTAAATCAATGTAGACTCCTCTGGTCGTCATACATTTAAATATGATTCCCCATCGTTTTTCATTGTGGCGGCCTACTTTGATTGTGAAAGGCCCAAAACAATCAACACCAGAGGAAATAAAAAGCTGGGCGGTAGACACTCTTTCTGCACCAGGATGATGGAGTTTCTCATCATAATGTTGGATCAGGAGTTGACTGAGTGGGTGTTTGGGATCAAGGACAATTGGATGGGCAGTATCTGGCCCAAGCAGCTCACTACGTCGCAGACGGCCACCAACTCTTATGAGCCCAGTAGACTGGTCAATTTCTGGGGCAAGTGATATTAATCTACTGTTGGAAGGCAAGGATTTACCACATGTTAATAAGTCAAGTTCAACTGGGAAACACATAGCTTGGGCTTGCTTTAAGAGTGAGATCTCAGCAGCTGCATAGTCTTGGCCAGATAAATTTCTCATCTGATTGGCTTGTTTTAACTGTTCTTGTGCTTCATGTTCCACCAGTTGGTTAAAACTGCGGTATGGTGAGAATTCATGCATTATGTCCGAGAAGTCTACTGTGGTGAGGCTGCAGAAGGTTACCAGGAGTTTGTTCCTGGGAAGGGAGTTTGTTCCTGGGAGGATCTGGGTGTCTGCTCGATTGCTCCTGTCTGCCTCGCTGCTCAGATTGGTTTGCGTCTGTAACTCCGTATAGCTTTGTTTTGAATCTCTTACTTTTATTCATTGTTGCTTATTTTACTTTATTATTTTTTTTATTACCTTATATGTAATATTGCCTACCACACTAATCTGATGTCGCTAGCTTGTAATCTTTGAATCTAAATCGCTGTTACAACGCGTTTGCATTTGCAGCGCTAGCTTGTTAACTTGTTAACAGTCTCTCGCGCGCTCCTTTTTCAACGCGTTCTTCAAACAGCTGTGGTAAGTCGGATCAGTCTACAAACACGGTGAGTCATGTCATCCTCTCCCAGCATTGCTACCTGTTCCATTTGCCACATGTTCACCATAGCTCTCTCTGTCAGCGACGAGGGATTTACATGTCATAAATGTAGGGAAATAGTCAGGCTGACAGAGAGAATCTCAGAATTAGAGACACGCATCCAAACTTTAATCGAGGATAGTAAGAATGCAAGGGCTTCAGATACTGTTTTGGATGCGACTAGCTTAGTGAACTCTGTACATTGTTCGGTTCCGGCTGTAGAGCCCGCGCAGCAGGGCACTTGGGTAACTGTGAGGCGGCCTAGCCGCGGAAAACACCACTCTTCCGTTCCAATAAGAACATCAAACAGGTTCTCCCCACTCAGTGACGCACCCACTGAGAATCCTGTTGAAAGTGCCCTAGTTATTGGCGATTCTATTACACGGAACGTGAAAATAGAGACACCAGCCACCATAGTCACATGTTTGCCGGGAGCCAGAGCACCTGACATCAAAGCAAATTTAAAAGTGCTGGCTAATGCTAATCGTAAATACTCTAAGATTATTATTCACGTCGGCACTAATGATGTTCGACTTCGCCAGTCGGAGATCACTAAAAATAACATTAAAGAGGTGTGTGAACTCGCAAGTACAATGTCAGGAGAAGTAATTTGCTCTGGCCCCCTTCCTGTTTGTCGGAGTGATGAGATAGTTAGCAGATTATCATCACTCAATGGCTGGCTGTCTAAGTGGTGTCCGCAAAATAATATAGGTTTCATAGACAATTGGAAAAGTTTTTGGGGCAGACCTGACCTGTTGAAAAGAGATGGTATTCATCCCTCCCGGGATGGTGCTGCTCTTCTCTCTAGTAATATGGCACATAGTCTTAGAGCTGAAACATGACAAACTGGGGCCCATGTCAGGAAGCAGACAGACTGGCTAAACCGACCGTCTGCTAGCTGCCTCACGTTACAGAAGTCAGATAATTCAGATAACTCCCAACACATAGAAACTCTTACACCTAGATATTTTCAAATAGAGACTGTGTCTGTACCCCGAATTAGTAAAAACAAAAAACTTCCAAACCCATTTATTGGTAAAAATTTAATTGATGTTCAACAAATAAAAAATAGAGATAATAATGCTAAACAAATGATAAAACTCGGGTTGTTAAATATTAGATCCCTTTCTTCAAAATCACTTATTGTTAATGATATTATCAAAGATAATAATCTAGATGTGCTGTGTTTGACAGAAACTTGGCTAAAACCGGATGATTACATTACTTTAAATGAGTCTAGTCCTCAAGGTTATGATTATCGACACAATGCCCGTCAGAAAGGCAAAGGGGGTGGTGTTGCTGTAATCTATAGTAATACTTACAGTATTAGTCAGAAGTCTTTCAAATATAATTCCTTCGAAGTGATGGTACTTTACGTAACATTATGTAAGTTGACATTTGTGGTGGCTAGTGTATACAGGCCACCAGGACACCATACAGACTTTATCAAAGAATTTGCTGATTTTCTATCGGAGTTAGTACTAGCTGCAGATAAAGTCCTTGTTGTTGGTGATTTTAATATCCATGTAGATAATAAAAAAGACGCATTAGGATTGGCATTTGCAGATATTCTAAACTCTATTGGTGTTAGACAACACGTGTCAGGACCCACTCATTGTCGTAATCATACTTTAGATCTAATATTGTCACATGGAATCGATATTGATGCAGTTGAAATTCTGCAGCAGAGCGATGACATCTCAGATCATTATCTAGTCTCGTGTATACTTCATTTAGTCAAGGCGGCTAAACTGCCTCCATGCCATAAATATGGTAGAACCATCACTTCTACCACTAAAGATCGCTTTATAAATAATCTTCCTGATCAGTTTCATCGCCTTAGCATACCAGAAAGCTTAGAAGACCTCGATGTTGCAACAGAAACTATTGCCTCTGTCTTTTCCAGCACATTAGACTCAGTTGCTCCTTTGCGCTTAAAAAAGATTAAGGAAATTAATCCAATGCCATGGTACAATGAGCACACTCGGGCCCTAAAGTTAGCAGCCAGGAAAATGGAGCGCAGCTGGAAGAAAACAAAACTAGAAGTATTTCGCATTTCGTGGAGAGAGAGAATGATTGAGTACAGAAAGGCCCTAAAATCTGCTAGATCTGCCTATTTTTCAAAACTTTTAGAAGAAAATAAACATAACCCTAGGTATTTATTTGATACAGTGGCTAAATTAACAAGAAATAAAGCTTCAACTTCTGATGTTTCCAAAGAGCACAGCAGTAATGACTTTATGAACTTCTTTACTTGCAAGATTGATAATATTAGAGAAAAAATTATAACCATGCAACCGTCTACTACAGTATCGCGTCAGATAGTGCATTGTAGTGTCCCTGAGGAAAAATTCAATTCATTTACTGCTTTAGGAGAGGAAGAATTGTCTAAACTTGTTAAATCATCAAAATCAACAACATGTATGTTAGACCCTATACCGACTAAGCTATTGAAAGAAATGCTTCCAGAGCTTATAGATCCTCTTCTTAATATCGTCAATTCATCTTTATCACTAGGACACGTACCAAAAACTTTTAAGCTGGCTATTATTAAACCTCTTATTAAAAAACCACAACTTGATCCTAGAGAATTAGTCAATTACAGGCCGATCTCAAATCTCACTTTTCTGTCAAAAATACTAGAAAAGGCAGTATCATCACAACTATGTTCCTTTTTAGAAAGAAATAGTATCTGTGAGGATTTCCAGTCAGGATTTAGACCGTACCATAGTACTGAGACTGCTCTCATTAGAGTTACTAATGATTTGCTCTTATCATCAGATCGTGGTTGTATCTCTCTATTAGTGTTACTGGATCTTAGTGCTGCATTTGACACTATTGATCACAATATTCTTTTAAATAGACTCGAAAATTTTGTTGGCATTAGTGGAATTGCATTGTCATGGTTCAAATCATACTTATCTGACCGGTATCAGTTTGTAGTAGTAAACGAAGAGATGTCATATCAATCACAAGTTCAATATGGAGTACCGCAAGGCTCAGTACTAGGACCGTTGCTGTTCACTCTGTACATGCTACCCTTGGGAGATATCATTAGGAAGCATGGCGTTAGTTTTCACTGTTACGCTGATGATACTCAGCTCTATATTTCTTCGCGCCCTGACGAAACTTACCAATTCACAAAATTAACGGAATGCATAGCTGATATAAAAAATTGGATGACCAGTAATTTCCTACTACTAAATTCAGAAAAAACAGAGATTCTAATTTTTGGGCCAAAAACTTCTTCACGTAATAACCTAGAATACTATCTAACACTTGATGGCTGCTCTGTTAAGTCTTCGTCGTCAGTTAGGAACCTGGGTGTGCTCTTTGATACCAATCTTTCATTTGAAGGCCATGTTTCTAGCATCTGTAAAACCGCATTCTTCCATCTTAAAAATATATCTAAACTACGACATATGCTCTCAATGAAAAATGCAGAACAGTTAGTTCATGCGTTCATGACCTCAAGGCTAGATTACTGTAACGCTTTACTGGGTGGTTGTTCTGCTCGCCTGATAAATAAACTACAGCTCGTACAAAATGCAGCAGCTAGAGTTCTTACTAGAACTAGGAAGTATGACCATATTAGCCCGGTTCTGTCAACACTGCATTGGCTTCCTGTTAAACATCGTATAGATTTTAAAATCCTGCTAATTACTTACAAAGCACTAAATGGTTTAGCTCCCCAGTACCTGAGCGAGCTCCTAATTCATTATAGTCCTTCACGTCTATTGCGATCTCAGAATTCAGGGCAGCTGATAATACCTAGAATATCAAAATCAACCGCAGGCGGTAGATCCTTCTCCTATTTGGCACCTAAACTCTGGAACAATCTTCCTAGCATTGTTCGGGAAGCAGACACACTCTGTCAGTTTAAATCTAGACTAAAAACGCATTTCTTTAACCTGGCATACACATAACACATTACCAATTTATATTTTCAAATCCGTTAAAGGATTATTTGGCTGCATAAATTAGGTCAGCCGGAACCGGGAACACTTCCTATAACACATGATGTACTCGTTACATCAGAAGAAGAATGGCATCTACGCTAATATTAGTCTTTCTGGTTTTCCCGAGGTTCACCGTAGTCAACCGGATCCGGGCCGTATCCAGGTGAGACCAAGGACCTGCGCCTTGACACGACCACAACGCAGCCCTGAAGTATCAGTAGAGATTGAGTCAACTAGATCATCCACTGTGAAGGCCTCATCGACACGACAGCCACGACACAGTTCCTCAACAACCGTCCATACCGGCGTGATGAATATGATCCTCAATTGGATGGAACTGGAATAAATACTTTGAATGTTGCGATCCTATTGGACTTACGATGGCAACCTGAATCGTAACAAAGCACTGTTCGCCAGAGGAGAACTGGCCCCCCGACTAAGCCTGGTTTCTCCCAAGGTTTTTTTCTCCATTTAAACACCTATTTGCCACTTGTCTGCCACCTGATGTCACCTGATGGAGTTTGGGTTCCTTGCCGCTGTCGCCATTGGCTTGCTTAGTTGGGGACACTTGACATTTGACTTGACATTTGATATTCAACAGTGCTTTGATCTGCCTGCATTGACACTATTCTTTAAGAGCTGCTGTGCAGCCAAATAATGTACCAGTTATCAATGTAAAGCTGCTTTGACACAATCTACATTGTAAAAAGCGCTATATAAATAAAGGTGACTTGACTTGACTTGACCTTCTTCTCTTCATCTGTGCTGTCTGGGATTGATTCCTCTGGGTCATTAGGCCAGGTACTTGGGTCTTGCCACAAAAAGTGTGGTCCTTGTTTCCACTGACTTGGCACTGATAGCTGCTGAAGTGTTTTACCATGGGTAATGTCATCTGCAGGATTGTTTTCAGACTTCACATAACGCCATGCTTGAGAAGTGGTCAGCTCCTGAATTTCTGCAGTTCTTGTGCCCACAAACACTTTATATCTGCATGAATCTGATTGGATCCAAGCCAAGACTGTCTTTGAGTCACTCCACAGTGTCACCTGTTGAATGTTCAAGGTGAGTTCCTTTTCCAAAACTCTTGCCAGCTGAGCTCCACTAAGTGCCGCACACAGTTCTAGCCTGGGAACAGATAACTGTTGTTTTGGTGCCACCCTTGATCTTGCTGTGACAAATGCAACCTCAACTTGGCCTTGAGGAGGTCTCTGTTCTCAGGTATGCCACTGACCTATAAGCATGATTTGAAGCATCACAGAATATGTGAATGTCTCTTCTGCAGCCTTCAGAATCCAGTTCTGTGCTAGTGTAGCATTGTGGTATGGCAAACTTGTTCCGGTACTGCAATTCTTCTTCCCATTCATGGCAGGCTTGCAAGAGGTCACTTGGTAGCAATGGGTCATCCCACTCATGTTTTTTATCCCACAGTCTTTGTATCAGTACTTTGGCTCTTGTTGTAAAGGGGATAATGTAGCCTAGTGGGTCATACTGACTAGCGAAGACCTGATAGACATACCGCATCATAGGCACTTGTGGTTCCCTCAGGCGAGCTTTGTAACCAAGTGTGTCTGCTTGGCAAATCCAATGTAAACCCAATGTGGATTCAGAGACATCCCATTGCTTTCCCGAAAGCCAAAGCTCATTTTTCTCAGATCTGGCTTCTACAGGGAGGTGAGCAATGACAGAAGGAATGTTGCTAGCCCATTGTCTTAATTCGAACCCACCAGAAAGTAGAAGAGCTTGCAGCTTGTTCACCATTTCAGTCGCTTTGTCAGTAGAAGTTACACTCTGCAGGTAATTGTCCACATAGAAATGTTTCTCTACAGCCACACGTGTGTCTTCTCCTGGATCGGTGTTCTCTTGAACATGTTTGAGGACAGCAAATGTTGCGCAGCATGGGCTGCATGTTGTCCCGAATGGCAAAACTTGCCACTCATAGACATTGACTGGTGTATCACGCTGCATGTTGCGCCACAGAAATTTGAGAAGTGGTTTATCTTCTGGGAGCAGACGAATCTGGTGAAACATGCCTTTGATATCGCTCGTGATTGCAATAGCATGCTCTCTGAAACGAAGTAACACTCCTAGTAAAGTGGAAGTGAGGGTAGGCCCAGATGAGAGGTACTCATTTAGGTTATGGCTTTGGTACTGAAAGGAACAATTGTACACCACTCTGTGCTTTCCATTATGGTGTACCATGTGGTGAGGTATGTACCACGATTCAGAGGTTTGATCAACTGCTTCAGTAGCCAGCTTGACAACATAACCAGATTGCTCCAGTCTTTCGATTTCTTGGTTATACGTCTTTGTGAGTTCTAGACTTTTGCTGAGACGCCTTTCCATTGCTCTGAGTTGAGGAAGAACGTCCTCTTTTGGTGCTTGCAATTGGGGCATGTTCTTTTTTCGCAGAAGCGGTGTGGCATAGCGGAACACTCCATTTACATTTACCCTTACTGTCTTGGTCTCAAGCAGAATGATGGCCTCCTGATCACAACGTGAGCGTGTCACCATCTTCTCATTGGGGTATGGTAATATGTCAAGCTGCCAGAGTCTTTTTACATGTTTCAACAGCTCTGGTGAGGTGGAGGCCACAGATGTGAAAAGGCATTGTTGCTCTGGTATTTGATGCTGGACTGCATTAGCTGGCCCTTGCAGTGTCCAGCCTAATCTGGTCCTTATAGCAGCTGGCCCGCCTGGTGGTCCAAAGCGCACTGGCTCCATGGGGGTGATCAAGTGGTGATGATCAGAGCCTATAAGCAACAATGGCTGAACTTGCGAAAAGGCATGAAGAGGCAGCCCCTTGAGATGCTGGTGTCTCCTTTGCAGAAGGGTAACTGGATGTGAATGCTTAGCCAAGCCCAAATTCTCAGCAGTAAAGGCACCCGTTATTTTGAACCTTTTGCTTGGCTGAAATGCTGGGGACAGAGTGAAAGATACTCTTGTACCTTGTATGACTTGGGTGTCATATCGCACTGTTCTCAAAGAGAGGGTTTCAGTCTGTCCATTAAGCTTAAGCTGCTGTGCTGCACCATGAAGCAGGATTGTACGTTCAGAACCATCATCCAGAATTGCATAAGCCATCATTGAATGTTTGCCATTATGCAAGAGCACTTTACAAATTTTCAGAAGGACTTGGCTGCCACCTGCTGGACGATCTAGGTATAGCATTTGACATTCTTGGGGTCTCTCATGAGAGTCCTTCATCTCTGTTGTTGATGTTGATGTCATGCAAGACAGTTAGATGTTTGCCCTTGCAAGTTTTGCATGTGGCTTTGAGTCTGCACTGGGCTGCCTGATGTTTCCTTCCGCACCTCCAACATCTCTTATTTGACTTAATCCAGTTAGTTTTGAGCTCACTGGTTAGCTGTGTAAAGTTAGTGCACTGGTTAAGATAGTGGTGGTTATTGTCACAGTAATGACAGTACACAATCTTGCCAGGGTTTTGAAATTCTGAGGTTTTAGCAGCTGGAGTGTTTGTAGACTGATCTACACCATGCAAAATGGCTGCTGTCTGAAAAGTGGGCTTACGCTGTCGCTGAGCCTCTTTCTGTTGACCAACACGTCCCCTTGTTTCACTTGTACTGAGTTTACAGTCAGTGGGTTGCACCTGCAGCTCGAACTCCAGCCAATGTGAAAAGTCGAGCAGGTTTGGAATGGGATTTCTGAAGGGGTGAACATACCTCTTAAAGTTAGCCTTGAGATCATGAGGGAGTTTGGACAGGAGTCTTGCCACATGTGAGCCACACTGCAATTCAATAGCTCCCTTCTCATCCAGCTGGTCAACCCACCAATGCCCGGACTCTGAGGGCAAACCTCCGAAAGGCCTGCGTGTCCCCACTGCGAATATTTGGCCCGTCCATTAAGTCAGCAATTTTCTGTAATGCCAACTGATGAGGCTGTCTGTAATGTTCAGTAAGTGATTGCATTGTTTGAGTATATGGATAGCGGGAGTTGCTGTAAGAGTCCGCAATTAGAAGGGCCTCTTTGAATTTCAGATGCTCATGCAGAATTTGATATTTAAACTGTTCAGTTGCATCGTATGGCAGCAAATTGTCAAGAGATATCTTGAGTCTAGCAAACTGCCGTGGGTCCTCTACTGTGAAATCTGGTATTGAAGGGGTAGGACCTCGATAAATGCTCTCTCTGGTGGGAGGAGAATGAGAGTGGTGAACAAAGTCTCTTGGCTGATAATGAGGCCTTGGGTGGTAATCAGTTTGTTCTCTGAATCTGAAGTCAGATGAAGGGGAAGGGTGGCGTATATGTGGCTGTGGTGGGATGTGTCTCTGGTCGTGTGAACAGCTTGGGTCACGGGTAGTGTGTACACTTATCTTGTGCTGGGGTTGTGATGTATATGGCGATCTCAGTTGATATTGCACGTCTGTTCTTTGGTGTGGACTGCAGTCTCATTTCCAAAGGTTCACTTGACAACTCAATTTCATCGTCTAGCTCCTCATCTGCTGACTCTGCTCTTTCATCATCCGTAACTGGTTTTCCAGTCTCATTCGAGGTCTGATTACTCGCTTGAGCTATTGGTGACTTGTTTAGACGTGGAGCTGGGACAGGAGAGATTCTTGTTTGTTTCTTAGCTGCCTTTCTGAATGAGTGAGTGCGTGGCAAGGGCACAGGACACTGTGATGAGTCTGTTTCATCCCTTTCAGAGCTGTGTTTCATGTCCTCTATGGTTTTATGGAGTCGTCTGTTCTCTTCTCGTAGCTGCCAAATCAATCTTTGAGCCTCTTTGTCTCCATACTGTTCTCCAGTATCCTCTATAACATCATCTCGATTAGCAGCATTCCACCTGGTGAGGGGTGTCATCCCGGCAGCACCCTCCATTTCTGACCCATTGTGGTAAGGCTCTGGTTGCACCCTGGAAGTAGGTGGATATGTATGCTGGAAGCCTCTGAATTCCACCTCATAATCCTCCAAGTGATGTGGGGGGCGTGGGGGGCGTGGCCGCCGTTTACTGCGGACATCAGGCTCACGCTTTGACTCTGAATGGGCTCTGGACATCTTCTTCTGTGACAATCACTATGCTCTGGCTCGAAGTACCAATGTTAAGCAGGTTTCTGGACTGTATTTACTGATTCTAACTTAATTGGGATCATCATGGGGTATCGTAAGAATGCACAAAAGTCCAAAGTCCAATCACTGTTGTTTAATGGAAGTTTCAAGCCATCTGACATACTCCATGCAGAGCATTAACAGGTGTATGTGATATTAGGTGTGTGTGGTTTCTATAATAAAAACAGAAATATAAATAATCAGTTTACAGTAATAATGATAAACATTTAAATCAACTGAATAAACACGTGAGAACACGTGACTATATAAATGTAAACACATAATCCAACTATTAATATGCATGTGACCATCGTCTTATAACTACTTCTCAATCCAGCATAATCTTCACAATCCACATAAATATGGCTTAAATGGCATTTGTACAGTGTAAACAATAAAGTACGAATATAGAAAATATGATCCGTTTTCATTATTTCACTTATGCAGCGCGCATCGGAACACACGTGCAAAGATAGTAACACTGTTATAGCGCTAGCCTTAGCTTCGACAGAAAGACACATTCAATATCAAAACGTTTAAACAGAATACAACTGTATCAATATAAACAAGATTTAAGACATTATATATGCAAATTAAACTAACTTTCAAAGTTACGCACACTCATCTATGGTTTGAATACACACGAGCCCTCCACAGCGATAAAGCGGAACATAAGTTGCGTCAAACTCTGGGGGCGGGACTAAGTTACGGCTGTCAATAATTCCCAACCCACCAATAAAAATCAACTTACTAAGCCTTTTCAACAGGTTGAATTCACACTTCGTTCCTGTCGGTCGGTTGAGTGGAGGGAGAGATGGTAAGTCCCTGGAGAGTGTCGTCACCACCCTGCGCACTGATGAGCTGCTCTCTGGAGAAGGGAAGGATGGAGAAGATGGTGTCGAAGTCTGGCCCCGCTGGAGTGGTGGCACGGAATTCCCCATTGGTTGCTCTGTTGATAGTCCGTGAAGTGGTTGAGGCAGTGGGATCGTTGGTCGGAGGAAAGCCAGGGGTCGACGTGGGAGGCACTGGGCTGGTCGTCGCAGTGGGAGGGGAGATGGCGGTTTCTGTACACATTCACAATGATGTAAAACCCGTTCATCATTAAAACCAGCAGATGTATTAAAAGCAGCAGCATTAACTTGTTTTGTCGTCATCTTGAAACACTCTTCTCAACACAAAAATCTTTACACGTTCCCCGTACGGGCCACCATATGTAACGTTCAGCCCAGAAGGTTGAATTTACATCAGTTAAAATGGGGTCAGATCAAACTGTATGAGGGTTTGGAGTGTTTAAAAAGATGAGACGTACAACAGAAATAAAGTGAATAAATAATATGCATTTACAATTTCCACATGGAACTTAAAACAACACAATAAAACTAGAATAACTTAGGCTGTTAAAAGTTTTCACCATACCATAAAATAGTCCATAAGAATCCTAGTGTGTTGAAAGTCCCAATGTGAAAGTGTCCACCCACCGGTGGATTTTTATATACAAAATCCTGAAGGTGATAATCCAATGGAAAAGTGATGTGGTTTGCTGGAAAGGTAAGTCCATAAAATGAAACTCCTCAATCCAGCTTGTGGTTGATTTGCTTAATGACCCTGTTTGTTTGCCATGCTGCCTCCTTTATGCTGGCTTACTTCCTGATTCCTGTCATGTGATCAGTCACATGACAGGCAGACCCAGACTCATTTAAAGACATACACACATTAAAACCAATAAGAGGAAAAATGGACTAAAAAACATGTAAACCAATTAAAACTCTATTATACATAAAATCATTGTAATAAATAGAGCGGTAAAACATGCCGCATCTCGTGGAAAGAAAGCATTTTTGCGTACAGAAAAACCTTAAAAACTGCTAGATCTGCTTATTTTTCAACTCTATTAGAAGAAAACAAACACAACCCTAGGTATTTATTTGATACAGTGGCTAAATTAATGAGAAATAAAGCTTCAACTTCTGACATTTCCAAACAGCACAGCAGTAATGACTTTATGAACTTTACTTACAAGATTGATAATATTAGAGAGAAAATTATAACCATGCAACTGTCTACAGTATCGCATCAGACAGTGCATTGTAGTGTCCCTGGGGAAAAATCCCATTCAATTGTTGCTATCCATTTTTGTCACCTGATGGAGTTTGGGTTCCTTGCCGCTGTTGCCTCTGGCTTGCTTAGTTGGGGACACTTGATATTCAATGTTTTTGATCTGCCTGCATTGACACCATTCTATGCAAATTTAACTGAGCTGGACGATGACATCACTGTTTTCTCCAGAGCTGCTGTATAGATAAATGAACTTAATTAATAACTAATGATTTTTACAATGGAATGAATCAGTACTGAACTTACTTAAGCTGGACAATGACACCATTTTCTTCTAGAGCTGCTGTACAGCCAAAATTATTTTTCCTGTTATCACTGTAAAGCTGCTTTGAAACAATCTGCATTGTAAAAAGCACTATATAAATAAAGATGACTTGACTTGACATGATGTAAGGGGGCTCTGGCGAGGCGACCATAATGGCTGGAGACTCTGGCGTGGCAGGCATGATGTAAAGAGGCTCTGGCGTGGCGGCCATGACTTGGAGAGGCTCAGGTGTGGTGGGTGGCGTGACAAGGCTCTGGCATGGCGGCCATCTTGGCTGATGACTCCGGCGTGGCAGCCATCTTCGCTGAGGGCTCAGGCGTGGCAGCCATCTTGTGAAGAGACTCAGAAGTGTGGGAGGCATGACGTGAAGAGACTCAGACTTGGCAGGCATGACTTGAAGAGACTCTAACTGAGCAGGCATGACATGAACAGTCTTTGGCTGGGCCGGTATGATGTGAACAGTTTCTGACTGGGCAGGCAAGACGTGAACAATCTCTGGCTGGGCAGCAATGACATGAACAGTCTCTGGCTGGGCAGGCATGACATGAAAAGTTTCTGACTGGGTAGGCATGACATGAACAATTTCTGACTGGGCTGGTATGATGTAAACAGTTTCTGACTGAGCAGGCATGATGTGAACAGTCTCTGGCTGGGCCTTAACGTGTGGAAACTCTGGCTTGGTGGTCATTGGTATGGGGGCCACAACGTAGGTTGAACAGTTTTGATTTGACTTGTCTGTGGCATGGGGGCCTTGATATTATGAGGCTTTGGCATGGCAGACATGACGTGAATAGTCTCTAGCTTAGCAGGCATAACATGTACAGGCACTGACCTGGCTGGCATAACATGAACAGTCTGTGGCTTTGCAGGCAGGACATGAAGAGACTCTGGCTTGGTAGGCGTGGCAAGGATAATTCCAGACATGACAGTCATGACGTGAAGACTCTGGCATGGTGGGTACTGTGGGATTGCAGGGCCCCTCATCCGCAAAACCCACAGTAAATAATGAGCCGCACAACAACAAAGCATTGTCTATATACTCTGGTAAGAAAAAATGAATTTTTCCCCCAGGCAGCTGTGAACATATGGGTTCATTCAGACCCATACGAAAAATGTTGTTTAGGGCAATTTCATTGAAATTCTACTTGGCAGCACAGTCTACAAAAGTCCTCCACATAGTCCTCGATGGCCCGGTTCCCCTGGCGCAAATGTAGCAGGGCGACTGCTGGGTTCATTGTTTAGGTCTAGCTTTCTGTAATGTAGATCCACTGAAGGCGAGTGTACTGAGAACCCAAGTGCAGTTTTATTGAAAACTTGAACAGATACAAAATAAACAAAAGACTTGACAAAATGAGACTTGGCTTGACTTGAAATAACATGAACTTAACTTGAACAGAAACATAAACTCACCAACAATGGGTTACACGAACAAAGCTAGACAAGAGAACAATGGTAACATGAGGGCTTAAATACAAGAACTTGGGGAACACATCTTCTGCATATTTGAACCCTTTCCAACAATGACTGTATGATTTTGAGATCCATCTTTTCACAGTGAAGACAACTGAGGGACTCAAACACAACTATTAAAAAAGCTGCAAACATTCACTGATGGTCCAGAAGGAAACACAATGCATTAAGAGTCTGAGGGTGAATTTTTTAACTGGATGAACAGGATAAATTGTACTTTTTTGTCTTCTGGGAAACATGTAAGTATCTTTTGTAGCTTTCGAAGGGCAGTACTAAATGAAAAAAAATATGATCTTTAAGCCCGGAACACACCAAGCTGACGGTCGGCCGTCGGGCAGTTTTTGTGTGTCGGCCGACTAAGTTTCCTCAGTGTGTTCCGCACCGTCGGCTGAAGTTGGTCCTTGTCTGCTTTTTTCGGCCGATTTGACATTTTGAATCTGCATCAAGGCGTCGACGAGAGAGAGAACTCTGATTGGTTGTTTAGTATAGCAATCCAGTCAGTTCATGAGAATATAAGCAAAAGTTATGAAAGCAAGCAAATAAGTCATGATGGCACAGACAGAAGGTCGTTCTAATTTTACTTCATCTTACCTGAGCACTCGAATGCATGAATATTTTCATAATAACATGAGCGGAGTGGAATAAAGAAAGTGATCAGCATGATTGATATTCAAAACGGTAAGCAAGCGCTGCTTTGTTTATGGTTTGTATACATGCAGTCTTAGTTTCGCTTTCTGTATTTGAATGACGAATACAGACAAATATATCTGCTTAAATAGACAGTTATTCCCTTTATATGCAGGCGCAGAACACGCATGCTAGTTGACAGTCAGCTGAAGTTCTTTCGGTGTGTTCAAGCACATATTTTTTCCCCGATGCAGCTGACGTGAGGCGACAACTCCGCCGGCTTTCGTTGCCGCTAGTCGGGTTGGTGTGTCCCAGCCTTTAAACAAAATAAGGAAAACTTGCACATCATCTTCTTGTTCAAAAGTTTTCACCCCCCAATTCAGCTATTATTTTGTCTTGTGGACTTTATGTAAACATCTGTTATGTGAAATAGTTTATTCAGGACAGTACTAAATAAAAAATAACGCAATTTTCATGATCCTTCTTATTTTGTTAAAATGATTTATGCAAAAATGCATATTCTGTAAGGGGTATGTAAACTTTTGAACTCAACTGTAAATACATTTGAGACAGCCCTGATTGATCTACAATAACAGTTAAATATCCCTGATGAACTGACATCCTCACGATTGTTTTCATCTAGATCATCTAAATGCAGTATAATGTCTGTTTTCAGCTGTAGAAGATTGTTGATATAATAAAGATACATTTTTATAACCGTAAACCTAACCCTACTCTGGAAACCGGAAGTACTTCAAGTATGCATGCTGAATTGTACACTTAGTAACAAGTTCAATGGCACATCTCTACTGGGAATTGTAGTTTTTAAATACATTGGTATATTCCCCATAATTAGAAGCTGGCAGCATTAAACTATGGGTACTCCTAGAGGTTTTAGGGGGTGGAAAAGACATTGGCATTATCAGATTTTGAAAGTATAACTGTTAAATGGGTGAAAATTGCTTGTGGGCTATTTTTGACAGCGCTCAAGTTGGTGCCCAATAGTGACTATACTCACATGATCGCTGAGGTCCAGAGCTCTCTATAACAGTTAATCACATGTCTGTAGACATTCTTGTTGCTGGATTATAAGCCTTCAAACGTGGTCTGAGGTCAAGGTTCAAAGGTCAGTATTTAGAAAGCAAGAGCCATGTAGAGTCTTCATACTGACATAGGTTACTCTCCAGGTTGAGACCTTTCCAATGTATTTGGTTTAGCTCTACAACAAAGTTTTAATTTTCTAATTTCATCGACACAAGCTGTCCCAGGCCTAGCACTTTGAAGGCCCAATGTATAAAATGAAGCATTTTGTTTTTTGTTTTGTTTTTTTCCCCATTTTAATGTGGAAATAGTGACCAAAATGAGTCACCTTCAGAACTTACAATATGACTGTTTTTATTAGTTAATGTATTTGGTTTAGTCCTAGGGCAGTTTTAATTTTCACAATTTCATGGACATGACTTTGCCCAGGCATGGCTTCACAGAACCCTTTGACAAAAAAACCATAGACCATAGACACCAGCCACCATAGTCACGTTTGTCGGGAGCCAGAGCACCTGACATCAAAGCAAATTTAAAAGTGCTGACTAATGCTAATCATAAATACTCTAAAATTATTATTCACGTCGGCACTAATGATGTTCGACTTCGCCAGTCGGAGATCACTAAAATTAACATTAAAGAGGTGTGTGAACTCGCAAGTACAATGTCAGAAACAGTAATTTGCTCTGGTCCCCTTCCTGTTCGTTGGAGTGATGAGCTAGTTAGCATTATCATCACTCAATGGCTGGCTGTCTAAGTGGTGTCCGCAGAATAATACAGGTTTCATAGACAATTGGAAAAGTTTTTTGGGCAGACCTGACCTGTTGAAAAGAGATGGTATTCATCCCTCCTGGGATGGTGCTGCTCTTCTCTCTAGTAATATGGCACATAGTCTTAGAGCTGAAACATGACAAACTGGGGCCCAGGTCAGGAAGCAGACAGACCGGCTAAACCGACCGTCTGCTAGCTGTCTCACGTCACAGAAGTCAGATAAATCCCAACACATAGAAACTCTTTCACCTAGATATTATCACATAGAGACTGTGTCTGTACCCCGAATTAGTAAATACAAAAAACTTCCAAACCCATTTATGGGTAAAAATTTAATTGATGTTCAACAAATGAAAAACAGAGATAATACTGATAAACAAATGATAAAGCTTGGGTTGCTGAATATTAGATCCCTTTCTTCAAAAGCACTTATTGTAAATGATATTATCACAGACAATAATCTAGATGTGCTGTGTTTGACAGAAACCTGGTTAAAACCAGACGATTACATTACTTCAAATGAGTCTAGCCCTCGAGGTTACGATTATCGACACAATCCTCGTCAGAAAGGCAAAGGGGGAGGTGTTGCTGTAATTTATAGTAATATTTACAGTTTTACTCAAAAGTCTTTCAAATATAATTCCTTCGAAGTGATGGTGCTTTATGTAACATTATGTAAGTTGACATTTGTGTTGGCTACTGTATACAGGCCACCAGGACACCATACAGACTTTATCAAAGAATTTGCTGATTTTCTATCGGAGTTAGTACTAGCTGCGGATAAAGTCCTTGTTGTTGGTGATTTTAATATCCATGTAGATAATGATAAAGACGCATTGGGATTGGCATTTACAGACATTCTAAACTCTATTGGAGTTAGACAACACGTGTCAGGACCCACTCATTGTCATAATCATACTTTAGATCTAATATTGTCACATGGAAATTATATTGATGGCGTTGAAATTCTGCAGCAGAGTGACAACATCTCAGATCATTATCTAGTCTCGTGTATACTCCATTTAGTCAAGGCTGCTAAACTGCCTCCCTGCCACAAATATGGTAGAACCATCACTTCTACCACTAAAGATTGCTTTATAAATAATCTTCCTGATCAGTTTCATCGTTTTAGCATACCAGACAGCTTAGAAGACCTTGATGTATTATGCGGATCAGACAAGTAATTTGGCAAATATCACTTTTTTAAAAAAAAGACCAAGCTTCTGCGCACATACACACTCAAACACGCAAACCTATAGACTAAACATGTAAATGAACGGCAAGAATGCATTAAAGGTATTCAGCTTTTTTCAGTAGGAAATGTGTCATTTAAGCGGCTCCTAAAATAATAATTAACAATTTTTACAACGGAAGTGATTCAATCAAAAACCAACTTTAGCTCGATAATAATTTTCCTATTGTCACTGTGAAGCTGCTTTGAAACAATATGTATTGTGAAAAGTGCTATATAAATGAAGATGACTTGACCTCCCCTTATACATAAGCAATAGCAGGAACCGGCTCTCTTAAACCTAAATGGAATGGAAAAGGACTGGAAGGCCAAGAAAACTTTTAAAATCTGATGAGAAGTTTCTCAGATTTTCTTCTTTGAGAAACAGGAAGAAGTCCAGGAGGTCACACTAAATACTGATTTTTACTTAAAGAAGACATTTTGTTCTGAATTTTTTTTTTTTTTTTTACATTGTTTGTACATATTTCCTGTATTTTCTGTTTGTATCATAATAAAGACAAAAAATAAATATGGATAGTCATTAAAACATTGCTAAAACAACAAAGCTGGTGGTGGCCTAAGACTTTTGCACAGTACTGTATATTCACTGTATATTCCCTCATTTACACATGCCACAGAGCATGACAGGATGTTAATTGCTTAATTGCATCATGCAATATACCTTTATGAAATCTTCTGCACTCATCCTTCTTCCACATTCATCACGTTTTTACTTTAATTTGTCCCCCATGTTTCAGTTCAAGAGCCATGCATCTCCCCTCTTGGTAGTGGGGATCCTGTGAGTCAAGGTTATGTTTGGTGGCCACTGCAACGCAGACAGATACAGACAGACAGACGAACACACAGCCTGACAGACAGGTACAACAGATACAAACAGACAGATGCTGTATATACAGAAAGGTTGTGAGAGATAGACAGAGATAGAAAATGATGAAGAGATAGATAGATATTGGCTCTTAAAAGTGCCTTTGAGTTTTGTAAATCAGGTGTAGATAGGTTCGGACAGGTGATTCCTTTGACAGGATCTGCAGGGAGAACAGAAAATGTTAATTATGTAATGTAGGCTAGCTATGTTAATATAAGGTTTAAAAAGTGTACCCCAATAGTGATTCCCATTTTCTTATAAATACTTAAGATAAATTAATAAAAATTCAAGTTTTTCCCATTTCCTGTACGACTGTTAAATGGCGTGTAACATAAGTGTTGGGTTCCTCATCCCTGATTTAAAGGCAATGTTATGTGCAGTAACGTTAGGCCAAGTGATATTGCTATTACTGACACATTACAGTGACATTGTGGGTGAATCATGATTAGAGAAAATGACATTGTCTAGCGGAGCTCATACAATAATGCAATACTCCATGCTAATAAGTTACCTTTCAGCTGATATAACTTAAAGGCCCACTGAAGTGCCTTGGAACGCGCAGCTTTATTCACTATGTTGACGTAATTTCCAATAAAACAGGAAGACAGGGCGGGATATATCTAGAAGCTCCTTCCCTTTTTTTCAAAATAGCCAATAGCTTTTCGCATAGATCACAGCTCGGCTAGAGCCGTTGAGATGGTAAAACTGAATTTTCCTAACTGAATTTTTTTTAAATATAGCATTGTTTGTAGAATTAAAATGTGTCCGAATGTTTTGTGGTCTGTTCCATATGATTTCAGCCACAGCTTCAGCATTTGTTTATCGTGTAGGAGGGGGCGGGACTTCAGCTTCTAGAGAGCATTTTATTGGACAGAAAATTTGATGAGAAGCTGAAGTCTGCGGTGATGTCATGAAAGTCCGTGATCCATTTTAGCGGAAGTGAGAGACTAAGTTTTGAATGCTTATATCTCCTAAATGCGAATTTCATCATTGTTTTGGAACACACCAGCTTATTCATAACCTTAAGGCTAACATAGTCATACTAAAAGCTAAAAAACTTAAATTTTAAACTAGAGTTAGCTTATGTTGAAGTAATTAGCCATTTAGCATGCCTAACTTCACAAGAGTTGCTGATAATGAGAAAACCATTGGTTGGGCTTTAATTTGTTGCCCTAACATGTAATCCATGTGAGTGTAATGGCAAAGAAAGGCATCAATTATAACATTTAAGAAAAATGTGATCATTCCTTATGAGCCTCATAACTTACCTGGACAGTAGTTTGAGCTATCCAAAACTGATCCCCCGAAAAACTTTATTTCTCTGACACGAAGGAGAAAGAATTAAAACTAATGGTCATAACATCATATTGTTGAATCATTTAGCACACTTTCGTGTTTGAGCAAAGATGAGGATATCATTAAAAGAGAATCGGCGGCAGGGGTCATCAGGTAGTTTTAGCTGGTGTCTTCACCATAGTAAAGGTTGATAAGGCTCATGGGTACTGTAGTATTTACTGTTAGATTTGACACACCAAACCGATGGAAAAAAGGTATTTCTCAGAAAAGAAACAGCAACATTTAGAAGCAATGGCTGTAGCACAACTCTGCAGTCTCTGCAGTTAATTAACCAGGAGAATATATTTACTAAATTTTGACTGGAAGCCTAAAGAATATAACGCAATAAAAACAAGAATAAAATATCCTGATTAAATGTTGAGTAATGTAGCATTTAAAGTTTAAAGAATGAATAACAAATGAAAACAAAAAACAAAAAACAAAAACAATACAGCATCTGTGCTCCCAAGTGGCATAGAAAAACGTGGTGCAGGCACGAATGATGTTTCCTATCGAAATACATTACACTTAAAGTCGTGCTGAGTGACACGAAAATAAAAAGGGAAATTCATGTCCAGGGCCGTTTCTAGCCTTTTTGGCACCCTAGGCGAGATTCCTAGGCCCTATTGTTTTCTTCAGGATTATTCTTCTTATTAGGGCCCAAGCCAAAGGCGAAGGCCCTATTGTTTTCTTTAGGATTATTCTTCTTATTAGGGCTCAAGCCCTGTAAAGGGCGAAGGCCCTATTGTTTTCTTTAGGATTATTATTATTAGGGTCCAAGCCCTGTAAAGGGCGAAAGCCCTATTGTTTTCTTTAGGATTATTATTAGGGCCCAAGCCAAAGGCAAAGGCCCTATTGTTTTTCTAAGGATTATTATTATTAGGGCCCAAGCCGAAGGCCCTATTGTTAGGGCCCAAGCCAAAGGCGAAGGCCCTATTGTTTTCTTTAGGATTATTAGGGCCCAAGCCACTGGTGGCGTAGGGCCCTCTTGATCCCCTAAGGATTATTAGGGCCCAAGCCAAAGGCGAAGGCCGTATTGTTTTCTTTAGGATTATTCTTATTATTATTAGGGCCCAAGCCGAAGGCGAAGGCCCTATTGTTTTCTTTAGGATTATTATTAGGGCCCAAGCCCAAAGGGCGAAGGCCCTATTGTTTTCTTTAGGATTATTATTAGGGCCAAAGCTCTGTAAAGGGCTGAATGCCCTATTGTTTTCTTTAGGATTCTTATTATTATTAGGGCCCAAGCCCAAAGGGTGAAGGCCCTATTGTTTTCTTTAGGATTATTATTATTATTATTAGGGCCAAAGCCCTGTAAAGGGCTGAAGGCCCTATTGTTTTCTTTAGGATTATTAGGGCCCAAGCCACTAATGGCGCAGGGCCCTCTTGATCCCCTAAGGATTATTATTATTAGGGCCCAAGCCACTAAGGCGCAGGGCCCTATTGTTTTTCTAAGGATTATTATTATTAGGGCCCAAGCCGAAGGCGAAGGCCCTATTGTTTTCTTTAGGATTATTCTTATTATTATTAGGGCCAAAGCCCTGTAAAGTGCTGAAGGCCCTATTGTTTTCTTTAGGATTATTATTAGGGCCCAAGCCCAAAGGCGAAGGCCCTATTGTTTTCTTTAGGAATATTCTTATTAGGGCCCAAGCTGAAGGCGAAGGCCCTATTGTTTCCTTTAGGATTATTATTAGGGCCCAAGCCACTAAGGCGCAAGGCCCTATTGTTTTTCTAAGGATTATTATTATTAGGGCCAAAGCCCTGTAAAGGGCTGAAGGCCCTATTGTTAGGGCCCAAGCCACTAAGGCGCAGGGCCCTATTGTTTTTCTAAGGATTATTAGTATTAGGGCCAAAGCCCTGTAAAGGGCTGAAGGCCCTATTGTTAGGGCCCAAGCCACTAAGGCGCAGGGCCCTATTGTTTTTCTAAGGATTATTATTACCCTATTGGAATTGCTCCGTTTATTAGGGCCCGAGCACTGATGGTGTGAGGACCCTATTGGAATTGCTCTGTTTATTATTATTCTTCTCCAAAGTGAATCGCATTTTTGAGGGCCTGAACATGCTCGAAAACTCATGAAACTTTGCACACGCATCAGAAGTGGTGAAAATTTAAGTCTGTTATGAGTTTCAGAATTGGGCGGGGCAAAATGGCTCGATAGCGCCACCTAATGAAGTGCCCCTCGCGCTACATTTCATGTAGATTTTGAAATTCGGTACACACGTTTAACAGCCCAATACCTACAAAAAAGTCTCTTGGAGCAAAATCTGAAACTGAACAGGAAGTCAGATATTTTGAATTAACTTGCCATTTTTTTACCATTTCCAGACGTTGTACTTTAACGAACTCCTCCTAGAGCTTTAATCAGATCAATGTCATATTTGGTCAGTCTAATCTAAAGGCCTTTGTGACGTTAAATTGCGAAGATCTAGATTTTTTGCTGAAGGGCGTGTCTGTGGCGGCCTGACAAAGTTCGATGTTTCGCCATGAAACAGGAAGTTCTTGTAACTCGGGTATACAGTGTCGGATCTGCCCCAAACTTCACATGTTTTATTAGAGACCTGAAGACATCTTCATGACAATATACAGTTACAGTCATAGCGCCACCTGTGGGCAACAGGAAATGACATGTTTTACACTGTGATTAACTCCTCATAGAGATTTAACCAGATCAACATCATATGTTGTCAGTCTAATCTTAAGACCTTAGTGATGATAAATATCAAAGATCTTGAGTTTTTGTTGGAGGGCGTGTCCGTGGCAGCCTGACAAAGTCTGATGTTTTGCCATGAAAGAGGAAGCTGTTGTAACTCAGGCATACTATGTCTGATGTGCCTCAAACTTCACATGTGTGATAAGAGTCCTGGCCTAAAGACATCTATATGACAATATTCAGTTAGTCGTAGCGCCACCTGCTGGCAACAGGAAATGGCATGCTTCACACTGTAATTCAATCCCAGGAACTCATTTCAATATGCCACGAAGTACCAAACATGCTAGAAACACGTTAAATCATGCAACACTTAGCTAAGTGCTAATGTATGCGATTAACGCCACAAAACAGGTTGTTGTAAGTTGTTGTAACTGTTGTAAGTTGTTGTAACTCAGGCATACAATGTCCGATCTGCTCCAAACTTCACATGTTTGATAGTCCTGGCCTGATGACATCTACATTGCATATTCAGTTATGGTCAAAGCGCCACCTGTTGGCAGTAGGAAGTGTGGCACTTTTAAATGATTTTACCATAATTCTCCTGTATTTACTCGCTTACATGCATGTCGCCCACTTTTCACTGTTTTCCTAAGGCCAATGGGTGGCGGTGAGCCCAGGTGCGAGGGCCCTTTCATCGCTGCTTGCAGCTTTAATTAGGGCCAAAGCCCAAAGGGCTGAAGGCCCTATTGTTTTCTTTAGGATTATTATTAGGGCCCAAACCACTAAGGCGCAGGGGCCTATTGTTCTCCTAAGGATTATTATTATTAGGGCCAAAGCCAAAGGCTGAAGGCCCTATTGTTTTCCTTAGGAAAATTATTTTTTTTCTAAGTTTTTGGGGTTTTTGGGGCCCTTAACATGCTCAAAAACTCTTGAAACTTTGCACACACATCGGAATCGTCGGCCATCAGGGCCGGGCAGAAGCTGGTACCCGGGCGTGGCAGGGGGGCTTGACAGCGCCCTCTTGAATGGTGCCTAAAAAATTGGTCCATATATCAAACACGCTTGCACGTATTTGTATGAAACTCGGTACACATATAGACCTCATCGGGCCTAACAACTTTCGTGCTCTAAGTTATACGCCAGCTCAACAGGAAGTCAGTTATTATGGGTTGTTTGGAAAACGCATGCTCTGGAATTTGATATACTCCTCCTAGACGATTAATCCGATCACCACCAAACTCGGTCAGCATGGAGGTAAGACATTGAGGATGCTAAATTGCGAGCGGATTTTTGTTATCTCGAAGGGTTTGGCCGTGGCAAGGCAACGAATTTATGGCAAGAAAAGGGAAACAGGAAATGTGTTATAATATCTGCATACATTGATTGATTTTGATTAAACGTAAGCTGTGTGTTCTTTGTACAAGGCTGATCACATGGATGTGACTATTGTGAGTCAAAGTTATAGCGCCACCAACTGGCAGCAGGAAGTGTGTCACTTTCAACTTGCTTTGAGATCACCCTCTTATTTTTACCCGATTTGCTTCAAACTTCATCAGAATAATGTCAAAACATGGCAGATGTAGACCTTTGAAAAGAATTGTGATATCTCAAACACCGTTACCATGGCAACGCATCAAACTTTAATATTCGTTTTTGAAGTTTTTGAGACTCTTAACATGCTTCAAATTGCATGAAACTCAATACACACATCAGAGATGTCAACCAGTAGACATGGGCAAAACCGTAGAAACGGGCGGGGAGCTGGGCCTCTATAGCGCCACCTTTTGACAAAAGTGGGGGGGTTAGTTTAACCTACAGTCACCAAACTCGGTACACATATTGGTCTCATTAAGCCGGACAACTTTCTTATTTACAGTCATTAGCTCCGACCAACAGGAAGTCAGATATTTTGGTTTGAATGTGGATTTTTTGAATAAACAGGCTCTGAATTTTAAACTACTACTTCTAGGGGGTTTATTCGATTCAGACCAAACAGTTTTTACCATGGTGCTAAGACATTGAAGATGTTAAATTGAGAACGGAAAATGGATATCTCGAACAGTGTTGCCATGGTGATATATTGAAGTAATGTCAAAAAAGGGAAATGGAATGACTCATATTTTCTATAAAAAAAACACTATACACAATTAATTTATATATATAGAATAATACAAATGTTTGAAAAATACATTTTATTCTTTTTTTTCCAATTCAAAAAGCATGTGTGAGTTAAAAATAGGCAGATTAATTATATTTGATTGAAAAATGGATAAATGTCATACGTAGAGTAACAATTAGAGGGCAGCATATACCTATTTTTAAACAGGGTTGGATAAATCAAGCAATAGAGCAATAGTTTAGATACATGGAACAATGATTTCTTTTTTATTTTATACTTTATGTGCAGGTATATTTAAACATTTATCAAAGACTACTTTGTCACAATTTTGATGTTTTTTTTTTTTTTGTTTAAAATGATCTTCTCAGTCTGTCTATCTCTCTCTCTGTCCTCCCCCTCCCCCTTGCTCCCTCAGTCTCACTCATTATCTCTCTCTCTCTCTCTGTGTGTGTGTCTGTCAGTTTTACACCCTTGATCAGTTCTTTAACCCTTTTCTTGCAGACTCACTGTCCTTCAGAGTTTAGTGCCAACCCTAATCAAACACACCTGAAGCAGCTAATCAAGCCAGTTTATTTGTAGGCCACTGACAATATAGTATTATATTATTAGTTTGATAATTAAGTTAATTAAAATATAAAAACACACTACAAATGATAACTTCACACATTTAAAATTGAACTATGACACTATATCACTATTTGGACAGGACTACTTTTCTAAATGACACGAGTTACAATTCTTATTACCCGACAACTGTGATTTCATGTATTGATTCAGACAAGACTAGAATTTTTTTTTTTTTCTTTTTTACAAAGGAGAGTGTGTGTTTTGTAGACATGGGCGTTACAGAAGTTCATGTGCTGTGTTTGCGAGCATCATGTATGACGCATATGTTTTTAAATGAAGTATTTATTGATATAATTCTAATTTATTCAAAACCCATATTTACATAAATTTCACATGATTTTATAAAAGTGGCTGTTTATAAAAAAACTTGTATAAGTGAGCAGAAAAATCTAGACACGTACCTTACTCTTACCTGAGACGGATATTAAAATCATCTTTGCAAGTTCCGTGATTTGGCTCTATTTATTAATTTTATAATATTTTTATTTTTACATCAAATACCACCCATACTGGAATTAAATGAAAGCATGATTTTGGTGCATAAGATTGGTGCGCAAACAACAGCTCAGGGAGGTCAAAAAACACATGGAGAAGTGTTAGCGTAATATAACATCAGCAATCACAGAAATTCACATTACACTGGATTAGATTTCTCAGAGTACTGTTGAGTTTGCGCAAATAACAGTAGGTAGTTTGCTCTGGAATTTTTATTGTGGTTGTCTGAGAAAAACACAAACATGACAGATTAGGATGGTGGTTTGTGATCATAGAGGCACCAGCTGCTGCAGTAAATGTGGTCTGAATGTGACATAGACGTTTTATGTTTAACTGTTTTAAATGCCCATTGCCCACCATGCACAGTTGCCCTGAAGCCACCAGGGTGGCGGTGCCACCGGGCTTGGGCCCGTCATCGCTGCTTGTAGCTATATATATATATATATATTTTTTTTTTTCCGACTATTTGGGCACTTTTGGGGCCCTTACCATGCTCGAAAACTCATGAAACTTTGCACATACATCGGAACCCGCGGCCATCAGGGCTGGGCAGAAGCTGGTACCCGGGCGTGGCAGGGGGGCTCGACAGTGCCCCCTTGAATGGGCTTCGAAAACTTGGTCCATATATCAAACACACTTGCACGCATTAGTATGAAACTCGGTACACATATAGACCTTATAGGGCCGAACAACTTTCGTGCTCTAAGTTATACGCCGGCTCAACAGGAAGTCAGTTATTATGGGTTGTTTGAAAAACACATGCTCTGGAATTTGATATACTCCTCCTAGGCAATTAATCCGATCACCACCAAACTCGGTCAGCATGAAGTCAAGACATTAAGGATGTAAAATTGCCAGCGGATTTTTGATATCTCGAACGGTTTGGCAGTGGCGAGGCAACGAATTCATGGCAAGAAAAGGGAAACAGGAAGTGTGTTATAACGTCTGCATACATTGATTGATTTTTATGAAACTTCAGCAGTGTGTTGGTTGTAGGAGTCCGATCACATGGATGTGACTATTGTGAGTCAAAATTATAGTGCCACCAACTGGCAGCAGGAAGTGTGTCACTTTCAAAATGCTTTGAGATCACTCTGTTATTTTTACCTGATGTGCTTCAAACTTCATCAGTGTAATGTCAATACACAGCAGATGTAGACCTGTAACAGGATTTTTGATATTTTAAACACTGTTGTCATGGCAACGCATCAAACTTTAATATTCGTTTTGGAGGCTTTTGAGACTCTTAGCATGCTTCAAATTGCATGAAACTCGATACATACACCAGCGGTGTCGTCCAGTAGACATGGGCAAAACCGTATAAATGGGCAGGGAGGAGGGCCTCTATAGCGCCACCTTTTGACAAAAGTAGGGGGGTTAGTTTTACGTACAGTCACCAAACTCGGTACATGTATTGTTCTCATCAAGCCGGACAATTTTCTAATTTACACTCATTAGCTCCGACCAACAGGTAGTCAGCTATTTTGGTTTGAATGTGGATTTTTTGAAAAACAAAAAAACAAAAAAAAAAACAGGCTATATTTTTATACTACTACTCCTACAGGGTTTATACAATTTACACCAAACATTTTTAACTTGGTGACAAGACATTGAAGTTGTTAAATTGCAAAGGGATGTTGGATATCTCGAACTGTGTTGTCATGGTTATGGATTAAAATAAGGATAAAGAAGGGAATATACACCCTTATTTTATAAATATACATCCTTTATTTCAATATATAATAATAGAAATATTATAAATGCATTTTAAATCATTTTTTAATTATAAGAAGTATGTGTAAGTTTAAATTAGGCAGATAACTGCTCTTTGGTTAAAATAATTAAAAATATTCAAATGTCATATATAGAATAAGCACTAGAGGGCAACAAATATCTATTTTTAAACAGGGTTGAGAAGACAAGTAAACTGTAGTTATAAAAGGTTGTAGTTAGTATTATATTTTAATGTATATATTTAGAGATGATCAAAGACTAATTTCTGTTACAGTATATATTTTATTCTTATTGTTTAAAATGTTATTGAATCATCTGACTCAACTAACTGGTCAGTCTTCATCCGACTCCATCTTTAAATCTCACTCTGCCTCTCTCTCTCTGTGTGTGTGTGTGTGTGTGTGTGTGTGTGTGTATATGTGTGTGAGTGAGTGAGTGAGTGAGTGAGTTTTACAGTCTTGCAGGTTTAACCCTTTCATTGCTGTGTCCTTTTGTCTGCATTATAGGATAGGAAATCTCTTAGGCCTTCTTTTATATAAATTTATATAACAAAATAAAGGCATAGAACCAGTTCATTTGTAGTGCACTGACTATATAGTTTTATATAATTAGTTTAATAATTTTGTTAATAATAATGTTAAAGACCTTAAGATAAATTCATCTGAACGTATAACATTTTTAACTGCTAATGATAACTTTGCTATAAATGCTTTTAGTTAGTATAACATTTGAATGTATATATTAAGAGATTATCAAAGACTAATTTCTGTTACAGTACAGATTTTATTCTTATTTTTTAAAATGTTATTGAATCATGTTCAACTGGTTCTTAAATCTCACTCTGCCTCTCTCTCTCTCTCTCTCTCTGTGTGTGTGTGTGTGTGTTTGTGAGATGTCACATTAAGTATGTTTGGGGGGGGGAGGGGTGTCAGTGACACTTTTAATGGTTTAGAAAAATATATATAAAAAAATTCAAGATAAACACTGGATTTAGATTTACAGTGGATTTAGACTTACAAAATTTTGAGCTGCAAAATATAACTTTGCATTTCAACGTGACCAATGACATCCTATGACATGATATTAATCTAAATTTAAATGACCTCATGGATGTGGCTGTTGTGGTTTGTGATCACAGGAGCATCAGCTGCTGCAGTAAATGTGGTGTGAATTTGACATAGTCCTTTTATGTTTAACTGTTTTAAATGCCTATTGCCTGCCGTGCACAGTCGCCCTGAATCCACCGGGGTGGCGGTGCCACCGGGCTTTGGCCCGTCATCGCTGCTTGCAGCTATATTTATTATTATTATTTTTTTTTTTTTTCGTCATTCGGGGCTTTTTGAGGGCCTTAACATGCTCAAAAACTCTTGAAAATTGGCACACACATTGGAATCTGTGGCCATTAGGACGCCGCAGAGGCTGGTACCCGGGCGTGGCAGGGGGGCTCGACAGCGCCCCCTTGAACGGAGTCCAAAATCTTGGTCCATATATCAAACACGTTTGCACGCATTAGTATGAAACTCGGTACACATATAGACCTCATCGGGCCTAACAACTTTCGTGCTCTAAGTTATACGCTGGCTCAACAGGATGTCGGCTATTATGGGTTGTTTGAAAAACGCATGCTCTGGAATTTGATATACTCCTCCTAGGCGATTAGTCCGATCACCACCAGACTCGGTCAGCATGAAGTCAAGACATTGATGATGCTAAATTGCCAACGGATTTTTGATATCTCGAACGGTTTGGCCGTGGCGAGGCAACGAATTTATGGCGAGAAAAGGGAAGCAGGAAGTGTGTTATAACTTGTGAATACATTGATTGATTTTGATGAAACTTCGGCAGTGTGTTCATTGTAGAAGCCCGATCACATGGATGTGACTAATGTGAGTCAAAGTTATAGTGCCACCAACTGGCAGCAGGAAGTGTGTCACTTTCAATATGATTTGAGATCACCCTCTTATTTTTACCTGATTTGCTTCAAACTTCATCAGAATAATGTCAAGACATGGCGAATGTAGACCTGTTAAAAGAATCGTGATATCTCAAACACTGTTGTCATGGCAATGCATCAAACTTTAATCTTCGTTTTGGATGCTTTTGAGACTCTTAGCTTGCTTCAAATTGCATGAAACTCGACACACACATCAGAGATGTCAACCAGTAGACATGGGCAAAACCGTAGAAACGGGCGGGGAGGAGGGGCTCTACAGCGCCACCTTTTGACAAAAGTGGGGGTGTTAGTTTTAACTACGGTCACCAAACTTGGTACACATATTGGTCTCATTAAGCCAGACAATTTTCTAATTTACAGTCATTAGCTCAGACCAATGGGAAGTCAGATATTTTGGTTTGAATGTGGATTTTTCACACACACACACACACACACACACACACACACACACACACACACACACACACACACACACTCTCTCTCTCTCTCTCTCTCTCTGCCCCCCTCACTCCCTCAGTCTCATTCTGTGTGTGTGGGGGAGGGGGGTCTCTGTCTGTGTGTGTGTGTGTGTGTCAGTATTACACCCTTGATCAGCTCTTTAACCTTTTTCTTGCAGACTCACTGTCCTTCAGAGTTTAGTGCCAACTCTAATCAAACACACCTGAAGCAGCTAATCAAGCCAGTTTATTTGTAGGCCACTGACAACATAGTATTATATTATTAGTTTGATAATTAGGTTAATTAGAATATAAAAAAAACACACTGCAAATGATAACTTCACACTCATTTAAAATTGAACTATGACACTATATCACTATTTGGACAGGACTACTTTTCTAAATTACACTTGAGTTACAATTCTTATTACCCGACAACTGTGATTTCATGTATTGATTCAGACAAAACAAATTTTTTTCTTCTTCTTTTTTTTTTTACAAAGGAGAGTGTGTGTTTTGTAGACATGGGCGTTACAGAAGGTCATGTGCTGTGTTTACGAGCATCACGTACGACGCATATGTCTTTAAATTATTTATTGATATAATTCTAATTTATTCTAATTTACATAAATTTCACATGATTTTATAAAAGTGGCTGTTTATAACAAACTTGTATAAGTGAGCAGAAAAATCTAGACACGTACCTTACTTTTACCTAAGACAGATATTAAAATAGTCTTTGCCAGTTCCGTGATTTAGCTCTATTTATTAATGTTATATTATTTTTATTTTTACATCAAATACCACCCATACTGAAATTAGATGAAAGCATGATTTTGGTGCATAAGATTGGTGCGCAAACAACAGCTCAGGGAGGTCAAAAAACACATGGAGAAGTGTTAGGGTAATACAACATCAGCAATCACAGAAATTCACATTACACTGGATTAGATTTCTCAGAGTACTGTTGAGTTTCCACAAATAACAGTAGGTAGTTTGCTCTGGAATTGTTATAGTGGTTGTCTGAGAAAAACGCAAACATGGCAGATTAGGATGGTATTCTGCACTCATTTGAAATTGACTTATGACATTCTATGACATAAAATTCATCTACATTTAAATGATCTCATGGATGTGGCTGTTGTGGTTTGTGATCATATGGGCAGCAGCTGCTGCAGTAAATGTGGTGTGAATTTGACATAGACCTTTTATGTTTAACCGTTTTAAATGCCCATTGCCCGCGGTGCACAGTTGCCCTGAAGCCACCAGGGTGGCGCTGCTTGCAGCTATATTTAGGGCCCAAGCCACTAATGACGCAGGGCCCTCTTGATCCCCTAAGGATTATTATTAGGGCCCGAGCACTGATGGTGTGAGGACCCTATTGGAATTGCTCCGTTTATTATTATTCTTCCGCTTCTTCTTCTTCTTCTCCCAAATGAATCGCATTTTTGAGGGCCTAAACATGCTCGAAAACTCATGAAACTTTGCACACGCGTTAGAAGTGGTGAAAATTTACATCTGTTATGGGTCTCAGAATTAGGCGTGGCAAAATGGCTCGATAGCGCCACCTACAATATTTCAACGAAGTGCCCCTTGCACTACGTTTCACATACAGGTATGAAATTCAGTAGACACATGTAACAGCCCAATACCTACAAAAAAGTCTCCTGGTGCAAAGTCTGAAAACCAACAGGAAGTCAGATATTTTGAATTTTCTCTGCAAAATTTGTGCACTTTTTGCCATTTCCAAACGTACTTTAACAAACTCCTCCTAGAGCTTTTATCAGATCAACATCATATTTGGTCAGTCTAATCTAAAGGCCTTTGCGACGTTAAATTGCGAAGATCTAGAGTTTTTGCTGGAGGGCGTGTCCGTGGCGGCCTGACAAATTTCGATGTTTCGCCATGAAAAAGGAAGTTTATGTAACTCGGGTATACAAAGTCGGATCAGCCCCAAACTTCACATGTGTGATAAGAGTCCTGGCCTGAAGACATCTACATGGCAATATTCAGTTACGGTCATAGCGCCACCTGCGGGCAACAGGAAATGACATGTTTTACAATGTGATTAACTCCTCATACAGATTTAACCAGAACAACATCATATTTGGTCAGTCTAATCTAAAGGCCTTAGCGATGTTAAATTGTGAAGATCTAGAGTTTTCACTAAAGGGCGTGTCCGTGGCGGCCTGACAAAGTCTGATGTTTTGCCATGAAAGAGAAAGCTGTTGTAACTCAGGCATACAATGTCCGATCTGCCCCAAACTTCACATGTGTGATAAGAGTCCTGGCCTAAAGACATCTATATGCCAATATTCAGTTAGTCATAGCGCCACCTGCTGGCAACAGAAAATGGCATGCTTTAAACTGTAATTCACTCCCAGAAAACACATTTCAATATGCCACAAAGTACCAAACACACTAGAAACATGTTAAATCATGCAACACTTGGTTAAGTGCTAATGTATGCGATTAACGCCACGAAACAGGAAGTTGTTGTAACTCAGGCATACAAAGTCCGATCTGCTCCAAACTTCACATGTTCGAGAATAGTCCAGGCCTGAAGTCATCTACATGGCAATATTCAGTAACAGTCAAAGCGCCACCTGTTGGCAGCAGGAAGTCTAGCACTTTGAAATGACTTGGCCATAATTCTCCTGTATTTACTCGCTTACATGCATGTCGCCCACTGTTCACTGTTTTCCTAAGGCCGCCGGGTGGCGGTGAGCCCGGGTGAGATGGCCCTTTCATCGCTGCTTGCAGCTTTAATTATTCTTGTTCTCCGAAATGAATCACATTTTAGGGCCTAAACATGCTCAAAAACTCATGAAACTTTGCACACGTGTCAGAAGTGGTGAAAATTTACGTCTTACCCAATAGTAAGTGAGATATTTAGAATTTTCTCTGCAAAATTTTTGCAGTTCTTGCCATTTCCAGATGTTGTACTTGAACGAACTTCTCCTAGAGCTTTAATCAGATCAACATCATATTTGGTCAGTCTAATCTAAAGGCCTTTGCGATGTTAAATTGCGAAGATCTTGAGTTTTCGTTGAAGGGCGTGTCCGTGCCGTGGCGGTCTGATAAAGTTTGATGTTTCACCATGAAAGAGGAAGTTGTAACTCAGGCATAGTGTCCGATCTGCCCTAAACATCACCTGTGTGATAAGAGTCCTAGCCTAAAGACATCTATATGCCAATATTCAGTTAGTTATAGCGCCACCTGCTGGCAACAGGAAATGGCATGCTTTGCACTGTAATTCACTCCTAGAAACACATTTCAATATGCCACGAAGTACCAAACATACAAGAAACACATTAAATCATGCAACACTTGGCTAAGTGCTAAAGTATGCGATTAACTCAACAAAATAGGAAGTTGTTGTAACTCAGACATACAATGTCCAATCTGCCCCAAACTTCACGTTTGATAATAGTCCTGGCCTGAAGACATCTACATGGCAATATTCAGTTACAGTCAAAGCGCCACCTGTTGTCAGCAGGAAGTGTGGCACGTTGAAATGACTTTGCCATATTTCTCCTGTATTTACTCGCTTACATGCATGTTACCCACTATTCACTGTTTTCCTAAGGCTACCGGGTGGCGGTGGCCCTGCGTGCGAGGGCCCTTTCATCGCTGCTTGCAGCTTTAATTTGTTTTGTTTTTCTGTTGACACCATGTTCGTTTGGCAGGTCCACGCTGGTTGCCAAAACTTGTCATAGTTATGACACTATCACTTGGTCAATTTACACTAAACAGCCATCTCTGATAATGATTTTTTATTCAACTTTACTATGCTATAATATTCCGCTGCTGAAATGAGCATGATGTGTGGTAAATCCGTCCCGTGTTAATATGCAGTGTCATGTTTTGCTCGTGATGATGGAGCGACTAGCTTGTAGTAGAACAGAACAATTAACCAATTAGTAACATACCTGTATATTTCGGTTTCTTTTTCTCATCCTCTTTTTTCTTTTTACGATACTGAGCCCCTGATGGCTTTGACCTTTTCATGATGATGAAACTAAAACACTTAATCCAGGTAAGGACGGATGACGACATTCCCTGCCGCCTTCTACATCTCATTTCTCTATTCTCTTCCTAACAGCAGCGGCCACTATCACCAGGAGACTTGTCACTCAGATAATCGCAAGTAATCATAATGTCTCGAAATAGCAAATGTACGAAATATTAATAATAATAATAATAAAATATATAATAAAATCTCTTGGTGGGGCGGGGGCTCTCACTGGTGCCCCCCAGCTGTTTGTGCCCTAAGCGACCGCCTAGTTTGCCTATGCCTAGAAACGGCGCTGTTCGTGTCCATGAACACGAATCAATAGATTAAATTTCATGACTTTCACGACCTGCATTACAGTGTGCTGAGCATTTAATTGGTGCTATAACCTTAAAGTAATTTTATCATAGTCATAGACAAATTCAAATCATACCATATTGGAAGCAACCACAAGTTCCCTATGTTTTTTTTTTTTACTGATGTACCACAAAAGAAAATGCTATTATATTTGTGAGCAAAATAAATAAAACAAGAAAGAGTGCTAAAGCGTGAAACAAACAAACAAACAAACAAAAAACAGAGAAGGGGCATCTAATGCGGGTGCCCTGTAGTTTAGGCAGTTGGAGTATAATACTGTGACTTATTTAGGTTTGTCACAACACTACGTGCTTGAACCCCTAATTAAAAATCACAAGTGATGCTATACAGCTTGCATGGTTAACAAGAAGTATGACTGTTGCTTTAATCCCAGAAGGTGCTACCATCAGTAAGAGACAACTGGGAGGGTGGGCCTGCTAAGGTAATATAGTACAGTACTATAGTATAGTCTTCTCTTGGGAGAGGGGGATCACCCATAATGTTTTTTACAAGGCCCTGTTAATTATAACGATGACACAGCTCTTGCTGTTTCTCTTGCTAAGATTATTCAGTCACTGATAATTGACTTTGTTTTGCATTGGACGAAAACAATTTAACTAATGGAAAAAACGGTCAGTTATTTTAAAATCAACGTAGAATAGAAGTGAAAAAACATTTTGTTTATAGCAAACGTATCTTATAACTATTGCTACTGGAACACTGACATTGCCAATGGAGGAGACACTGAGTAATGTAAGATTGTATTGTCATTTAATATTCGGGATGACGTACACATTTCTATTGTAAAGAACATTTCACTGTCATCAAGATAAAATAGGTTTCATTTTCTATATGAATGATATCTCTCATTTTTCTTTAATTCTTTATTATTTTTTTTTTGGTGATATTTGACCTTGTACAGCTTGTACAAATCATTTCAAATAACATAAAACACTGACAATGTTATAGCCATATAACACAACCTCATCCAAGATTAATTCTTCAGATTTTTCAGGGGTTTGCTTAGAAAAGTGACTGCTTCACTTTTCAAAATTGTACTAGTAAAGAAATGCTCACATTTTTTCAAATTAATGTCAATTTTTAAAGTCTGTGCTTGCATCACTCTCCTAAGTGAATTTAAGGGCACAATACAGAAAAAGAAAGCAGTAGCAATATGAAGCTCTACCAAAAAGGGCACCTAAAGAGAAGAGAGAAAAAAGACTTTAAGCATGCAACACTTATCACTTTCTGAATTATGTTGAAAAAAGCATACATTTAAATATCTCTATAAATATTCTCTCTCTTAAACACATACCATCCAATGTAACACTGGCACAGATTTTCATGCGAAGTAGCTTGTTTGATGAGCAGCTCCACTTGAGTAGGTACGTCCAGGGTCTCATCATGGGAAAAGTCTCGTCCTAGAAGGAGTAAAAAACATTAACATAAATCCGTTAATATTTGTTTTACTAGCTACTGATGTTTGATAATGTACTGTATGACAGTGCTAGAATTGTGAATGAAGTCACTTAGAAATGTGTGTTTAGTCCTCTGTGGTCTGTGACTGAAGGCCAAAGTTTTACTCACCAGTTAGCTTGTCCCGCACCCTGTTGATAATTTGGATGGCTTTCTTGTTCAAGGCTTCAGGTTGCACAAGGCCATCTCCAACTGAAGGAATAAAAAATGATGCTACAATGTCAAGGACAAACACATGGCCTGAAACCTGATTCTTTGTATGAATCCAGTAATATACAGAGTAAGCAGATTCATTTAAAACTTTTAAGACTATATTACTGGCTTGAGAAGCCAACTTATCTACTATTCCAAATCAAAAGTATTATTAGTTGTGCTTGACGAGCAAGCATATTATCATGTATTATTTAGAATGAATTCAAGGAGCATAGTAAATGTCAAGACTGTAAGCCTATGTGCTTATATTTTATTTTATACAGTACTATCTCGTATTTTAGATTATTACACATTAAACAGGTGTGCATTATTAGAACCCCAATTCCAGAAAAGTTGGGACATTTTGTAAATAAAATCAAGAATCTGTGATTTATTTCTCTTTATTTAACTGAGAAAAGTAAAAAGAAAAGATTTCCAATGTTTTCAATGGCCACATTAATTTTATTTTGCAAATATAAACAAATTTGGATTTTGATGGCTGCAACACACTCAAAAAAAGTGTGTTCACTCTCTTTACTCTGCAGGACAATGGCCCTCCAGGACCAAGTTTGGACACCCCTGGTGTAAGACATCATTATAAAATATAAAGGGTCTACTTTTATTTGTGTACACTCACATTAACAACAAAACCTTGTGTTTTTGTAAAATAAAGAAAATAAACGGTGCGCTTTCAGCTGTCTCTGCGAGAAACTTTCTGAAACGCGTTTGAATAATGAACTCAGCTAATATTTATCACACAGACATGAGAGATATGTCTTTAGAAAGCTTGAAGTGTCTACTTTTAAATGTAGTAAGTCATACTGAAAACAAATATTCTCTGTTTATGTAATCCGTATGAAACCAACGAGAGGTACAATCTTCTCTGCCTGGCTTCATTATCTGTAATGTGACCATACCCATGTGCAGCGCAGCCTTTGACATGCAAATCGTCCACGTGCGAGGCACGCTAACCTGTAAACGCCCCCATCACTTCAAAACAAAGCATCAGCTTCATCATGATTCCTCTGCTTTTTATCGAGTTTAAATTTACCTCAGAAGAAGAACGTGATTGATATCCAGCGGAGGCAAGTCATTTATTCCCACTTACATTAGTTAACATGATATTGTTACATAAACTGTAACATGTTAACGTGTTCATAATGTTTCATAGAGTAAATGGTCACTGTAAGCACTGTGAATTTGAGTCACTTATGATGTGCAATAAATAATAATTTTCATTTGGGATCTGAAGTGGCTTCTTATCACAGAATGAGGCAGACAGTATATTATTTTGAAGTATTCTATATAAATTAATGCAATGCCGATTAGAGTTGCATTATAAATATACTGTATCTCACAAAAGTGAGTACACCCCTCACATTTCAGCAACCATTTTAGTATATCTTCTCAAGGGACAATACTATAGAAATAAAACTTGGATATATTTTAGAGTAGTCAATGTGCTGCTTGTATAGCAGTATAGATTTACTGTCCTCTGAAAATAACTCAACATACAGCCATTATTGTCAAAATACCTGGCAACAAAAGTGAGTACACCCTAAGTGATAACAGTTGTATGTCGTTTAACCATGCAAAGCCACATGTCCTATTCATCATGTTCATGTTTTTGTCTGCTTGACAGGACCATACAAATGTGTGGATCCTGTATTAGAGCAGTTAAAATGTGGTGCTTTGAGTACAATTCTCTCATACTGATCACTGGATGTTCAACATGGCACCTCATGGCAAAGAACTCTCTGAGGATTTGAGAATTAGAATTGTTGCTCTCCACAAAGATGGCCTAGGCTATAAGAAGATCGGTAACACCACGAAACTGAGTTACAGCACAGTGGCCAGGATCATAGAGAGAGGTCTTCCAAGACAGGTTCCACTCGGAACAGGCCAAAGAAGTTGAATCAAAGAAGTTGAGACCTTGTGCTGTGCGTCAGGTGCAGAAGCTGGCTTCAAAAAACAGATGCATGAGTGCTGCCAGCATTGGTTTAGAGGTTGCAGAAGCGGAAGGTCAGCTTGTCAGTGCTCAGACCATACGCCGCACACCGCAACAAGTCGGTTTGCATGGCCGTCGTCCCAGAAGGAAGCCTCTTCTGAAGCTGGCTTACAAGAAAGCCTGCAAACAATTTGCTGAAGACAACCTGTCCAAGAGCATGAATTACTGGAACCATGTCCTGTGGTCTGATGAGACTAAGATAAACTTGTTTGGCTCAGATGGTGTCCAGCATGTGTGGCGACGCCCTGGTGAGGAGTACCAAGAAAATTGTGTCTTGCCTACAGTCAAGCATGGTGGTGGTAGCTTCATGGTCTGGGGCTGCAGGTACTGGGGAGCTGTACTTCATTGAGGGAAACATGGATTCCAACATGTACTGTGACATTCTGAAGCAGAACACGATGCCCTCCCTTCAGAAACTGGGCTGAACGGCATGATAATGACCCCAAACACATTGTCAAGATGACAACCGCCTTGCTGAGGAAGCTGAAGGTGAAGGTGATGGAGTGGCCAAGTATGTCTCCAGACCTGAACCCTATTGAGCACCTGTGGGGCATCTTCAAGCGGAAGGTCGAGAAGCGCCATGTGTCTAACATCCAGCAGCTCCATGATGTCATTATGGAGGAGTAGAAGAGGATCCCAGCAACAACCTGTGCAGCTCTGGTGAATTCCATGCCCAGGAGGATTAAGGCAGTGCTAAATAATAATGGTGCTCACACAAAATATTGACACTCTGGACACAGTTTTGACATGTTCACTTAGGGTGTACTCACTTTTGTTGCCAGTTATTTAGACAATAATGGCTGTATGTTGAGTTATTTTCAGAGGACAGTAAATCTGTACTGCTATACAAGCTGCACATTGTCTACTCTAAAGTATATCCAATTTTCATTTCTATAGTATTGTCCCTTGAGAACATATAATAAAATGGTTGCTGAAATGTGAGGGGTGTACTGTACATTATTCTTATGAAAATATCCGAGATGGCTTGAAGAACAGATAAACCATATACTCTTGAAAATTGTGTTTATTGTCTTCATATTTAATGAGTCAAGTGTTTCTATCTTCTTTTTATTCAGCTACAGTGATAGCTGTATTATGGATATCCTTGAACGGCATGTTATTTTACTTCTGTGAGGCATATTTGGACTTTCTGTGTGGCATATTTGGACTTTCTGTGTGAGGGTGCCCTCTGGCTTCCAGTATGAATGAAACATACATAACATTTATAATGACTTATAGTTATAGGCTGCCTTTTTCTGTAAAGTAAAATTATTATTATTATTATTATTTTATGCAGCCCTACAAGCAGGCACAACAAACCTGGTGTTCTTTTTATTTTTTTGTGAATTATAAATCACAATTTTAACCAGAAAAATCACAATTAGATGCAGCTCTGGTTGCTTCTGATATCAGCATGTTCACAATTGTTTTTTTTTTTTTTTTTTTCCACAGGAACCAGATGCCACTGTCATGCTGAAACTGTTTTACTCTGAGAGCACTGTACCAACATCAGCAAGCTTGTACAGGAACATGGTAAAATGTAAAAACAAACACCTTGGAAATGACAGGTATGTTGCTCACATATTATTGTAGCAGAGTTTGAATACAGTGTAATCAGTCTTTAGCCATGAAAATGTTAAAAGTAACAAAAATAAGTACAAATGTCAGGGCATGTCAAAACACCTTCAGGGCCCAGAGGGTTAACACATAAACCCACACATTTTATGAAGACGTTACACTTAAACTTAAAGGGTTAGTTCACCCAAAAATAAAATTTCTGTCATCAAGTACTCACGCTCATGTCATTCCAAACCCACAAGACCTACGTTCATCTTCAGAACACAAATTAAGATATTTTGGATTAAATCCTAGAGGTTTTTTATCTCCCATTGAAAGCAATGAAATTACCACATCCAAGGTCCAGAGTAGTAGTAAAAACACCGATAAAATAGTCAACGTGACTACAGTGGTTCAACCTTAATGTTACGAAGTGACGAGAATAGTTTTTGTGCGCAAAAACTAAAAAATAACGACTTTATTCAACAATTTTTCCTCTTCCCTGTCAGTCTCCTACGCAGTTGGTGCAGTGAACGCAGTGCAGGCTTCCGTGTTCTACGTCAGAATCCAGACTCTGTATTGGCCGGCTCCTGCGTCAGCATCACACACGTGTCGTGGTGCTCACATGAACATGTCGGCCAATACTGAGCAGCTGTTCGGACGCAAACACGGAAGCCTGCACTGTGCCAACTGTGGCAGAAACGTTCTTCCATACGTAAATGCCGCCCCTGTCAACAAATAAAAAAACCGATATAATACAGATGAACAAAAGATAAAGCTCGGTTTGCTGAATATTAGATCTATTTCTACAAAAACACTTTTTGTAAATGATATGATCACAGATCATAACCTAGATGTGCTGTGTTTGACAGAAACTTGGCTAAAACCAGATGATTACATTACTTTAAATGAGTCTATCCCCAAGATTACTGTTATAAACATGAGCCTCATCTGAAATGCAAAGGGTTGCTGTAATTTATAGTAATATTTCCAGTATTACTCAGATGTCTAGTTTCAAGTATAATTCTTTTTAAGTGATGGTGCTTTTTGTAACGTTATAGTGTAAGTGATATATCCCGTACAACATTTGTACTGGCTACTGTACACAGGCCACCAGGGCACCATACAGACTTTGTCAAAGAATTTGCTGATTTTCTATTGGAATTAGTACTGGCTGCAGACAAAGTCTTAATTGTTGGTGATTTTAATATACATGTAGGTAATGAAAAAGACAAATTGGAATTGGCATTTAAAGACAATCTAATCTTTAGTGGAGTTACACAACAGGTGACAGGGCCCACTCATCGTTATAATCATACTTCAGATCTAATATTGTCACATGGAATCGATGTTGATGCTTTTGAAATTCTGCAGCAGAGCGATGACATCTCAGATCATTATCTACAGATTGTAATCAACCAGAATGCATTTTTTGTCGCTGTGGGTATTCATTTAATTCATTTGATCAAATTAATGAACTGCTAAGTGGTGCTATAACCATAGATTTTCACACATTATGGAGTGGACGTATCACAGCTCGTTTTCGCGAGAAGCAGTCAACTGCGCCATGTGGAGATTAACAAGATTTTTAATATCACGCGCAAGTGACAATTCTCTGTCAACCAGTCAACGTTCTGCAGTGAGTGTAGCTCCATCCTTTTGGTACCGGTACTATTGGTACTATTGTGCTAGGTACCTCAACGAAAGGGTCCCAAAAAAGTGGTACAGTACAGTTCGGAATTAGGGTACAATTCACAACTTCTGACAATGGAAATGGCAAAAATTGCGCACCGTACTGTACTGTACTGAACCGTACCGCTTGGTGGAAACGAGCCGTAAGTCACGGGTGTCCACAGAATGTGTCTGTGAAGTTTCAGCTTAAAATACCTAACAGATCATATATAAATCCATGTTGTAAATACCCATTTCTGACTACAGTCAAGAACAGGCCGTTTTCGTGCATGTGCCTTTAAATACAAAGTTCCTGCCTCAATCGGATTCTCTGGCAAATACTAACAAGACATCTGCTTGGTTTTGATTATCATCTATATATCGCATGACTCTCACGGATAGCATAGTTCTTCTTTCATCATTAATTAAAGTTTATTATTTCCACGCATTTTAAAGCTGTATCAGTTTAAACTTCTAATGGATCGTTTTCTGAGCGCACTTATCTGAAGATGACATGCACACACAGACGGCTGGCTGTCAGACGTCAAGTCTCGTGAGTAACTTTTCTTTCACATTTTTTGTTGTGTTTAAACTGTCAAATACACTCAAGGTTCTGTCAAAAACACACACAGTTCACATAAACAGTCAGTTATGTCTGTGAACGTAAACAGCAGGTAACGTTACAGAAATCGTATATAAAAATAAAACTAATCCAACTGCGTTCAGCGGCTCAGATGTCAGGAGTAAATGTTGACTTATGTTCACTCTTACATCCAACAACAAAACATCTCAATTACTTATCAGACATTGTTGTCACTATAGCTGCTTGAGCGTGGAGAAACTCACTGAGGGCGGAAACTGTGGTAATGCAGGACTGTCAGTCAATGCCCGTGGGTGGGGCCTGAGCAGTGTGACATCACACTGCTAAGAGAATCAAAATGGCTTGTCTAATGAGACTGCTTTGGTTTAATGGGGATTAATATCCAAACACCATGTAAAAGTGGATTTTGCATAATAGGTGCCTTTTAAATGTTTTTTCTATTCGTGTCATATATGTATATATCTATGTATGTATGTATGTACCCAGAGCTCCTGTAAAACAACAAATTCCTTGTGTGTTTGTGCATACTTGATGAATAAAGCTCATTCTGATTCTGAATATGTAAATTTGTGCTACGTTTACCCAACAAACACAAGAATGATGAGAAAAGTGCAGCTGAGAAAGCATCTGATCATAGGGATGTAGATATGTTTGCACCGGCTCTGCAATACGGCACTCAAAACAAGTCAAGTCACGTTTATGTATATAGTATTACACAGAAAAAAAAAGAGTTTTGCAAAGTTCTTCAGTTTCCATAATTAGAAAATAATAAACAGAACAATTTCAATGGGGTCCTCACACCATTCAGACCAAAATCACTTTAGATCATAATCATGACTTCTGAGTTTGTAAATTGGAACTACCATGGAGAACTAAAAGCAGCATAACTTTAAGGAGTGAAGTAATGTCTTGAAGGACTTACTGAAGGAGTGAATTGACTCAGGTACTGTAGTTCCAGGCTTTTTGTGGGTTGTTTCTCCCAGGTCAATACCCTCCATGGCTTCTACATGAAACATACCAAAAAGATACCACAAAATTAAATCTATTACCATGAACATGCATTAGTTTTGATGGAAATTCTGGATGAGTACATTAGATGCCACATCATAACATCAATTAGTCTTTACGGGACTGTTCGGGAGTCGTTTGTGAATGAAAGCATTGTATACGAGAAAGCACTGGCAGTGTGAACAAAACCATGCAATGCCAGAACAGTTGCCGGAACAAAAACTCAGTACATATTCTGTAATCTCTGGATGAATGAGACTTTAGCTTGAGATCATCTAAAAGTTGAGGAAGAAAAAAAAAAAAAAAGACTAGTTCATCAATCTAGTAGCAAATCATTCACTGTTGTGATGTAAATTAAAGGCTACTTTTCCATATGCTCCAACTTTATTTCAGAAAGAAATAAGACACATTAAAGAAAACTGTGCTTGTCAAGGTATACCATAGGGCAGTGGTTCTCAACTGGTTTGACCATGGGACCCACATTTTCCCATGCTCATTAAGTCACGACCCACTCTTTTAGGAATTATATTGTAGTGATTTTACGTTTGCTTATCCAAGGATGCCAAGTAAAATAGGGATTGGTACTCACGTCACCGCTGACGTTGTGATTTTTGGATCACACGTCACTTAAGGTGTGGTTATGAGTACATCAGATGACCACTTCCCCCTTCTCCTAGTTCAGGGCACCAGTCTAGGTCTTTTACCTTGGAAAAATGAGAACACTCCCAACAGGGGCTGTTCATTCATTTAGAATTAACGTAAAGTGGTCAGCTGATTTATTTGAAAGATTGGTGAGATTGCTGACGTGTAGAGCCTCTTCTGTATTATCAGCACAAGGAAGACACACAAATATAATAAAATAAATTTTATTAACACAAGATAAACAAGAATAATTAACACAACTACTAAATGAATACCATGAATGATAAAGGAATAAAGTGCATAAGATGCATAAAATACAAGTAATTAAGTTGGGTGTGGCTATGGAAGAGTTACGTTATCTTATGGAAAAATAAACTGCTTCTCTGAAAATAATAAGGTGGAGAACCTTATTATGCACCAAACAAATAAACAAAAGATTATTTGTTATTAACTAATATCAGCTATATTACATCTAATGTGAATTAGAAAATCATATACTGATAATATACAACAATGCCAAAGTCTCTGGAAAGAGGTTTTGTTAAGTGATATTCAGGGTTGGGAGTAACGCGTTACAAAAGTAATGCATTACAGAAACGTATTACTTTTTGCTGTAACGCAGTAGTGTAAGGCATTACTAATCAATTTTCAGTAATATTTTACTTGGTACATGCTCAGTAACGCTTGCGTTACAACACACTTTTAGCCCAAAATTTAATTGTTCACAAAAACCAAAAAAAAAACCCAAAACAGCAAGACCGCGAGACCTTAAAGGATTAGTTCACTTCTGAATGAAAATTTCCTGATAATTTACTCACCCCCATGTCATCCAAGATGTCCATGTCCTTCTTTCTTCAGTCGAAAAGAAATTAAGGTTTTTGATGAAAATATTCCAGCGTTATTCTCCTTATAGTGGACTTCAATTGGCCCCAAATGGTTGAAGGTCAAAATTACAGTTTCAGTGCAGCTTCAAAGGGCTTTAAACAATACCAGACGAGGAATAAGGGTCTTATCTAGAAAAACCATCGGTCATTTTCTTAAAAAAAATGAAAATGTATATGCTTTATATAAACACAACTATTAAATTTACGGAAAAAAACAGAACTGGCGCCGCGTTCGTTCCGCAAGTTGAATAGGGAAGGTGTAGGACAATCAGCATAAGCTTTTTGAAGAATACGGAATCGCGGTCTGGAGGAAGCACTTGTGATGCGATCATTTGTGTCTATAAAGATCCACTGGAGCACCAAAGGGTCCTAAAATCTGGAACACGCAGATGAGGCCCTGTCATAGGTGCCGAAGGTCCTTAACAATCTGGAACACGCAGACGAAGGTACCTTGAAGTGAAGGTTTGTTCTCCTGAGCTTAACCTTGTTGTGAAAACTCTGAACGTAGTGTTTGTTAATGTCTTTCCTCACAGGCTGGAGGCTCAAAACATGGTCATATCTGTTGCTGCCTCACAAGCTGTAGACTCAGATCATGGGATCTGTTGTTGTCTCTCTTGATGAACCAGAGGCTCAGAATGTTACAGATTATCTGTTACAGTCTCACCTTCACAGGCCTGAGACTCAGAACTTGGTATACCTGTTAATGTCTCACTCCTTACAGAGATAAGACCCAGAACGTGTTGATCTGTTTGTCTCTCTCTCGAGGGGAGACTCAGAACAAGGAGTGTCTGCTGAAAGGGTACCTTTATCCCTTTCCGATGAGGAGGAGATTGCAATTTGGCGCTTCTCCATTCCAGTGCTGTGATTGGCTGCTGGCATCAGAGGGGACATACACAGTGTGGCCCACCCTTCTTTCCCCTGTGGAACTCATTTGCATAAAGCACAAAGATGGAAGTCTTTAAAGTTTACCAATGCATTTCTCACTTTCCAAACCACCACCAGAATACCTTTGGCAATGTTCTAAACAAATAGACACCAAACATGATGGAAAAAGCATTCATTCATTTGTACATTAACAGCTGAATTTGTGTAAGATGTTGCACTACAAATAGCTGTCACTGAGAATACTTATTTTTCTGAATAAGTATAAAATTAATGTGTGTAGATTACATCAGTTTCAAGGTTTCCAAACATAGTTATGAATGGTTTTGGATGGGTCATTGTGGTCTCTCTTTGTTTCACCCATTGCTGCTGAGGTCCTGAGGAATTTTTATGGCAGTCACTGGCCTACCTTAGGAATTAGTCTCTAGATTGGTGAAGGGCAGAAACTGCATGTGGACCAATGAGTACTGTCCCACTTTACTTAAAATACACATAAATTGTACAAATATGACTAATACTGATGAATAAACAGTATAACGTAAGGATATAAAATAACCCCAGTCCCAAACTAGATTTTATTAATACAATAAAATTGGTAAGTTGGCCACCACAGACAGCAATAAAAATATACATAATAATACAAAGTGAAAATAAAGTGCCATTTTGGGGTTACAGAAACAAAACTTGCCATGGTAAATACACAATACTAACATGAACCGTTAATGAAACATGGAAACTGCTCCTGATGAATAGAATGAACATCATACCTGCATGCAAATCCTTCCCAGCTAACACATGACGTACCAGTTACGTGATTTATTGGTACTTTACTTTTATTTCATGACTTACTAATCGACAACGTAACATTGTATGCTCGTAGTTTCTCTGCGCTTTATATATTTCACGAGTTCACACTTACAAATAATCAGATAGTAAATAGTATGCGTAATAGTATGCGTATTTGGCGTGCTGTCCGAGAAGAGGGCTCCGAGCTCGGTATTTGGCCCGAACCCAGAGTACTCCCCAAAAATTGCAAACCAATGCAGGACAGCAGCCGGAAACATTACTGATGGCCCCCAAAAAATTGCATTGCGTAGACTGATTGTGCTGTTTGGAGGGTTAGTTTGAAGGGCCGGGAGAGTTCTCGTCATATTGGATGAAAACATTACTGCTGCGGCAGTGAAGGTGAGTTTAGACAGGGCTGAGCTCCTGCGGGAGCCGAGGCGACATCACTGCTGCGGCAGTGGAGAGAATAGCCAGAAGAGCTGAGCTCCTGCGGGAGCCAAGGCGACATCACTGCTGCGGCAGTGGAGAGAATAGCCAGAAGAGCCGAGCTCCTGCGGGAGCCGAGGCGACATCACTGCTGCGGCAGTGGTGAAATTGGCCAAAGAACTGAGCTATGTAGTTCTTAAAAGCTTCTGATGACCAGCGACCCAATGTTTGGATCTGATGCTGGGAAAGGCCTTTTTGGGCAGCTGTAGTTGCTGCTCCTATGCGGAACAAATGACTGGAAAAGTGGTCTGCTTGGATGCCGGATTGAATCAAGATGGATTTAAGGTGTTTTTGGAACCAAAAACATGTGACAGGGCGGTTGGAATCATCGATGAAAAGTGGGTCGGATGGGAGTTTAGCCTGAGCATTTCTGAAGTGTAAATAAGCTGAAAGGGTTTGGTACGGCTGAATTAGTGCAGGGAGATTAAAGATGTAGATGAAATGGCCTTTTTTCATTTTGTCTGTTTTACTTTGTTTAACGAAGAGATGGTGTCGTCGTCTAACACCGATAAGTCTGTAATTGTGGGATGGATTTTTGGGTTGAAGCTGGACGTTCTTGGAGGTTGGAGGTTCTTAATGCTGTTTAGATAAGATACGAATGAGGTAATTGTGAGAAGAGAAAAAACAGGAAAAGGTAGGCTGTAAGTGAGGTGAAATGACTTGAAGCATCTCCAAGCGGTCAAATAAGATTGTAGGGTTCTAGGGTATACGGCTTGAAGAATGTAGTTGAGAGAGGTGTTGAGGAGAGTTTTCAGTGGATGGTTTATGGGAATATCAGCTCTGAATAATAAGGTACTGGGGTTGGGAATGGGTCCGCCTCTGGTGCCAACAGCTTGAATTTCTGAGAGAATCTGTCCTGATGTTGTTGGCAACTGGAGTAGGTTCCAAAGCTGTTGCATTTGGTGGGATGGGCATCGCCGTTGCGGAGGACAGGGTGAAGGGAGTTTTTGTTTGGGGGATAGTATTAGGAGGAAGAGAAGTCAGGACCGAAGCCGTTAGCAGAGGCAGCCTCACGCTCGGGTCGGCCCCTGAGGCTTGGGGAGGAGCGAAAATGTTAGGAAATGAAGGAAGCTGGTAAGAAAAATAAGGTGTCTGGGCTGGCGCCGTTAGCGGAGGCAGCCTCACGCTCGGGTCGGCCCCTGGGCCTGTGGGGGAACGAAGATGTTAGAAAATGAGGTAGGCTGAGAAGGAAAATAGTGCGTCTGGGCCTGCACTGCTAGCGGAGGCAGCCTCGTGCTAGGGTCTGATGATGGGGCTGCAAGCCACGGACAGGGAGGAGGATTAGAGACAGCGTGAGAAAAAAGTTGCGACGGCTGGGCCTGTGTTTCTAACGAAGCCATACTCACGTTAAAGGAACTGCCTGCGGGCAGAGCGGAAGGAAGAGGATAGTTAGGCCTGGCAGCCGCGGAGTCTGGGGCGCGGCCCAAGCTTGCTGAAGGCTTGCTGCTGCGGCCTGAAGCGCGACGAAGGCCTGGTCTTGCGAGCAAAGGAGATGGTGTTTTCTGTGGACGCAAAGACGGGGCTTTGCGACTCGTGTTCGCTTTAGCGTTTTTGGAGGGAGAAGTGGATTTGGGAGAAGGGAAGGTAGATAGAAGGGACACATACAGATCGTATAACTGTACTTTAGTCATTCTCCTAGAGAAATGAACGTCTGCGCTGATGAGCGCTTGTCTTAGACTTACTACTGTCCATTTCTCTATTGCAGGAATTGTCGAGTGGGCCGAAGCGTAAGAAGACGCTGGAGATGCTGGTTGGTGTCTTGTTGGAGGAGGCGAGGGTAATCCTCGGTGTCGTGGAGTACGGGAAGTGGCCCGAATGGGCTGACGTCCACGTAGTGGCTCCGGGGATTCAGAAATGACGTCCAGTGGAGCGCGGGTACTCCTGACGTGGGATGAATGAGGTGAAGATTCCTGGGAGATGAGGGACTCATCGTCGGAAGGGAAGAGTTGGATTTTGTACATTGCAACGATTTGGCAGACCAAATGCTGTAAAACTGCAGGAATATGGGTGAGTCGACTGTGTCTATATATATGCTTTCACTCATGCTGATTGGGTAGATATGTTGATTACTGATTGCTAACAGCTGGCTGAAATGACGTGATGATTAGTCAGATTATTTGTACGTTGCTCCTCACGAATTTTGTTAATACAACATCATGAAGTGATAAACAGCGTGCGCCGCCGCATTTGCGCATGCAATTGAAGAGTGCACGCAATGAGCACAGTATAACGTCTGACAGACAGAACAGGAAAGTTCAGTTTTCTGAGGTGAGAGACTTTTTATTTTGTAACAAGCTATGAAAATAATGTTAGAATAATGATACTGACATATAGCCTGACAACATATCATCTGACCACAGATACTGAATTGGGACAACACATTTTTCTCAGGCACACCAGTTGAGAAACACTGCCATAGGGGAGTTTAACCTATTATGGTACTAGTAATTAGAATGGGTTAATTAGAATGGGGTCAAGACTCACCAACAGACTGTCCTGCCGTGTAGGAGTCAGTTCTGGTCCTGGAGCGCTTATTTCCTTTAGTGTTTGCTGTAGGAGAGAACAGAAACATCCAGTTGCTAGACATTCACAAACATCTGAGGTTTGAGTGTAAAAGAAAAAGAAAAAGTATTTTATTTTAGATGTTGTGGCTTGTCACCAAGGGACCAAGTTTTGGCTCGTTTGTTTCAGTAGTTAAGACTATTGCTGATGGTAGATGATACAGTACAGTAACACTATTTTACAGTGCTTCTTATTCATGTTGCATGTACTTACTATAGTAAATTATGCATAATAACAAGCAACTAAGTAAAACAAACCCTAACCATATAGACATACATGATGTTAATTAATATTGCTTAGTACTTCTTTGTGTTATTACACTTGTAACAATGGCACGTTAAAAAAAAAGTGTATTCATCCATCCATTCTTCAAACACTTGTTTAATTACTAAGTACTCTACTGTAATATAATGAAATATGTTGCTTGCAAAAAACAAACAAAAAACACAACAACAACAACAACGATTATATGAATAAATTGTGTATTTATTTGGTTTCATGTTTCATCTGTCTCTTCCCTGTGCCTTTGTTGATACCCGACTTATGTATCCGCAAATGTCATATATTACGCTCCGGTTAACTCATATAATATGGAGCTAGAAATATGACATAATGATCTGAATTTGAATTGTGTAAATTTGAATTATTGACAAGTGTCATTTAACAGAATTGAATATTAAGTGCCATTTTATATAGATTTGAATTTGAATTTTTAAAACTTGAATCCTGGACATTTGAAATTGAATTTGTTTATGGCATAATTTTCTACATATGTATTTTCAAACAGCGTGTTTTTTGTTCTGATTTCTTAGACTGCAAATATTCACTTCTTAAAAATACAGCTTCAAGTTTTCAACATGAATAACAAATTCAAAACACCAAATTCAATATTCTAAAATTCAAAACGCAGAAAGTCAGATTGTACTGAAAGTAGGTCAGAAGTCCAACTTCCGGGTTCCACAGGGAAGAGTAGAGGATCTCGGAAAAGTCGAACGTTGCATTTTGTGCTTAACAGTCACACATAACTCTATAATTACTATTTTTCTTTTGCATTCTGTTATCGAAGTTGGATGTTAGGCTATTTCACTCGCTGGTGTTTTCAGCTCAAGAACGTCACAAATGATCATTCAGATATATGTAACATAGCAGGCACGATTACATGATTTATTTCCGCTTGTCAATAATTCAAATTTACACAATTCAAATTCAGATCATTATGTCATATTTCTAGCTCCATAATATAACTCATAATTCCTATTTTCTGTCCTTGAGCTCCCTCTATTGCTCTGATCCCTCAGATCACATAATTTCTTGAAGAATTAATAGAAATGCTCATTCTCAGAAATCCCACCTCTGCCGAAAGGTCAGGGAGTCTCCCGCATATTGATAGTGGTTCCATGATGCCTACAAATTATAAACAATATCCCGGAAATCGAACGTGCGAGAGAGAAGCCTGTTTCTACTTGGTTGTAAGATGCATTGTTTGTGATCCCATTACAAGTGCTCAGCTAAAATGCACTGTCCATTTTCACCTGGTGTTATCATGTGTTTCAAAGGCGTCCCATGTGACCGCTTGTGTTCTGATTTTTGGCGCATGAATATTGTTGAATGAACGAACTTGTGTTACATGGCTTACACAACTTTATATAATATAATATAATATAATATAATATAATATAATATAATATATGTGACCCTGCACCACAAAACCAGTCATAAGGGTCAGTTTTTTGAAATTGAGATTTATACATCAAAGATTTTAATTATTTTAAAATGAATTGCATGCCATTTAGCAACAAGTCATCCAGCTTTTATTAATATGATATTCTAATCAATCTAGCTTACTGCTGTGTGCAGCAAGTGTCTCATACCAGCCACCAAGCGAACACAGTTAACATTAACATAATTTTAAACTTTGTACACTACTTCTGAACTTTGTGAATGGTCTTCTTCAAGTCCCTTATGGCACATTCTTGTAATGTATAAACATTTCATTTATTCTGTAATAAGGCTACACCCACTCAAAATGCTCGGAACAGACTGTGAGTTTCCCGATGCTGATCATGAAATCAGAAAAGCAAGAGAACCAGACTTGACTTTAGAGGCTCTGCTAGATCATAACAAAACACTAGAAATCTCTGAACAACAGTAAGAATTAAACAAAACACAGTGGCTGCTGTCAACGCATTGCACCACAATCATAAGCAGCAGAGTGAATTCATTTCCGCCAGCAGATGGATGTCTAACACCCAATGGAGAAACTGTGGAGGAAAATATCCACATTAAGGTGTTTGTACTGCTAAAGAGAAAGAATGCAGAGTGTGCAGAAAGTGAAGTCACTATGCAAAATGTGTCGTTCCAGCACTAAGAAACCCATGCTGCATGTTAAACACAATGACCTTTGAAAATGAAAAGTAACTCATGTCAACAACAGCCTTAACTTCACATTACGCTAAATGGTACCAAGTTCAGTGTGTAGTCGAACACTCACATAGACTGTTCAAGGCTGTTGTTTCAGACAGTCTATAAAACAAGGACTGTTCAGACTCATTGATGTAAAGTGTTCACGTCACATGGAAGTTAAGTAAATTCCCTAAAGTTCCCTTTCGAGCGTCCTAGAACGCTTATGGGGAACGCCCCCGCGTGACAGGTGTCTGAAGCAAGAGTCAAATCACGCCAATCCTATTGGCCGGCGACAGCCTATGACGTAATACTAGCACGACCAGAAAGTATACAAGGGACGCCTAGAGAACATGTCATCCTTTTTTCGTCTTCAGTGACTGTGTTGCGATCTGTCGTCTCACAAGGTAAGAGAGAATGTCTGAGAAACGTTTCAATGTTATGCCAACCCGTGTCTGAGATATTTGACACCGGAAGACACACAAGTGTGTTCACTGCCTGGGTGAAGAGCACATGCGTTCAGTTCTCGAGGGAGCTGTTTGCCTATGTGAACGCTCCGCTCTCACCTGTCAATCTTCTCGAGGGAAGAGGGACAGGCATCTGCACTTGGCCGCTCGGGTCCTTCTCATGCTGAGGCTGAGAGGAGACTCAGGTCGTGGGGCTCGCAGGTGGAGCTCGCTGAAAAGTTTGAGAAAGGCGTTTCTCTTTCTCGCGATTCAGTGGCTCGCGAGAGCGATCTGCTCGAGGAGGATGCCATTTCTCTCACATCCTCTGGCTCAGCAGACAGTGCTCTTCTGGCTTCTAGCCAGGCTGAAGAGCAGGCAATGGTTGTTGAGGGCAGTGAGAGTGTTATGTCTGAGCCCTCGCGGCCATCCTGCCCCGCGTGTGTTGAGCTGTTGGATGTTATGGAGCGTGCTTCAGATAGATTAAAGCTATCATGGGCGCGCGCCCGGGAAGAGGCTGTTCGTGGGAGATTGGATGAACGCTATCTTTCCGGCCATACTCCTCCAGCTCCCGTGAGCGTTCCATTCCTTCCCGATCTCCATTCTGAGATCGAGAAGGCGTGGAAAAACCCATATTCTGCCCGTATTCATCGATATGGGCATGCAAATTATGCCAATGTTGAAGGGATATGCAAGCATGGGTATGTGGCGATGCCCCCTATTGACGAGACGTTCGCGAACTATCTCGTTGGTGGTGGGGCATCAAAGCCACTTAAGACTACTTCGCGCTTAAATGGCAGGGCATACGCGGCTGCAGGTCAGGCTGGTGCTACACTGCATACCAGTGCTTCAAGCATACCAAACAGACCTGTTGAAAGACTTGGTCCAGGACCAGGACCAGAGTCTTTCCCCTGACGCGGTAGCCGAACGCTAGAAAAAAGAAGCAGGATTTAAGGGAAACAATACAAAGCAAGCGCACTGAGCGCCGCTGAGTGTTTCTTCCCTTTGAGGGTTTTCCATCACCCTCTCCTCTTCTTTTTCTTCCCCCGTACCCTTCCTTTACCTGCACACGCTCTGACATCAGGCCTGAAGCCTGGGCCCAATGATGAGTGTGTTCCTTATCTGGAACTCCTTCTGAGGGTCCAGCTCAGAGCTTGGTAGTAAGCGCAGCCTTTCAGACTGCTAGAGTATGGCAGGCCATTTTTACATTCGGCCTCTGCTCTTTTTTGGTCTAAGGTGAGCTTAGCAGGTCACTTTCCTGCTAAGGGAGATAATTTATTCTGAAGTGACCTCAGCTCCCTGCGAAAGGCTATAGGGGACTTTTATTTTGTAATTTCGTTATTTTGGGGCTTTTTCTGGGCCCTGGAGCTCTTTTTTATGGAAGGCTGATCTTGACACCCTTACTATTTGCTTCATCTCTACTGAGAGTTAATTTTGAAGCTTTATAGTGGGTTATTTTAGAACGAATTTTATGCAGTATGGCAAGCCATTTTACCAAATAGCAGCCTCTCACTTCTGAAGTCTCTATGCAAGTACTGAGCTTCAGTAAAGTTCACGTTGTCGGTGTAGGCCACCTTCAGGCCTCCGGGGGTCCCTTCCTAAGGTTGAGTAATGCGTTTTTTATCTGAATGTCCGCTCCCTTGAGCTCCAGTCCTTCATGACCTTTAGTGATGGCTTGCTTGGCCGGCTTGTTTTTTGGGTAGTGGCTTTTTTGTACCACCGCTCTGTTGGCTTTAGTGTTTGTCCTAGCGTCGGCCTATTTTATGGCCGTCTTGACATTCTTGAGTGTGCTGGCCCCCTCTTTGTTACATTTTGTTAGGGCCTCCGCTCCCCAGAGCTCCAGGCAGAGGTACCTTTTTAGTGTTGGCCATTCCTTTCGGCCACCTTGGTTTCTTTTTATTGCTAAGCCTCTTCTCAACCGAGAGTTGTCAGGCTCAGACCGCTACCCCGCTGAGCGCTAGCTGTTGTTTATTTATATAGTGGTTGGGCATCCAGCTTTTTTTAGAGTGCTGTCTGGATTTGAGCCTCCACTGAGCCTCAGCAAGGTCATAATTATGGGGGTCGGTGCTCCTCTTTGGGCTGTCCCTATTCCCAGCCTAGGCATTGAGCCCTGTTTCTGACTAACACAGCAGCCAATGTAGGCTACTTTTGTTACAGCCTCTCCAGCTAGTGTCTCGGCTCATGTTTGCCTCCCCTCTTGTGAGGGCTGTCTCTGGCCGGGGGCCCACCTTTTGCATTAGGCTAAGAATGCGAGTAGCAGGCCCAGCTGCCTCCTCATTTTTGTTCAGGTTGAGCTTTTACTCCGTTGCTATTAAGGAGTTTAACAATGTGCTGAGTATGTCGTTCCCTGGCGGTGTTAGGCATTTACGTATAGCCATATGTGGTAGGCTATTTTTAGGTAGCCTCCCTGTGGTCATCCAGAGCATTGTTAGGTTTCCTCTCGTTTTGAGAGTGTGCTCTATGCTGAAGCCTCCGCTCTCAAGAGCTTGTGGTAGTTTTCTCACTGTGAGTAGCTCCTTGATTTCATCAAGTTATGGGGTAGAGTTGTCGGCCTCCTTGGATTCCTCCCTGTTAACGCTGTCATAGTCTAAACTACCCTGTTATGATGATGACCTTCGCATTTACATATCTGCTTCTTCTACAGGAATGCCTCACCCTGTTTGAATGGATTTAGACAAATGCAAAATGACGGGACACAAGTAGTAGACAATCACTCGTAGAGCACTTAAATTGGATGGCATACCTTTCTCTACAGTTCGAAGAACCTAAGACACATTTGGCAGAAGCCGCTACGCTCCCAACTGAGCTGAGAGAGGCGTCAGGAGTTTCACGGCTGAAGCCTGTGGATGATGTGGATGGCTTTGACCACTTAAGGCCCATTAAGATGATACTGGTCGCCTGGCAGTGTGTATATCAGAGGTCTCCAGTCAGAGTGTGAGAATCACAACCCAACCTGTTTTAACCACAGTGTTATAATCACATGGACTAAGGCAAAACTCCAATGCTCCAAAGTGGTAACTGTGCAGACCACAAGCAATACATTTGCCGTTCATAACGCACAGTTTGACTGTTATCGTCCGAAACGCAGAACACAGAGGACAGGAGAATGTGCAGTTTGGTGCAATATCCCCTATGTTAACTACTACATTTATAGTAGTCGACATAGGAGAATGAGAGAGAGGTTGTCGAGTGGGCATTGAGTAAACTATGAAAGGGAACCTTGAAAAATCCTTTTTAAAAAAAGTTTTAGATGGAGTATAGCAAGTCACACAGCAGGTCAACTTCCCTAAAGTATATGAGCAGTCTGTTTTTTTTCCCTAAAGTTTATGAATCCACAGCAGGATTGTGTGGCTCTAGTATGTTTAAAGGCCCTGATATACTTCAAACGAAATCGAAGGATGAACTGATGATGTGAAATCATTTAGAACAAAATCAGGCCAAAACGAAGTTCGAAACGGCTTGCCAAAGCGAACTCTCAGGAAAAGTTCGCTCCAGCTGCAAAACACCTTCGTACTATCATTGGTCCGTGACGATAACGTAATAGGAGGTGTGCGCTGAGGCTCCGCCTTCTTTCACATGGAACTCTTCTCTCATTTCGTCTTTTGAGTCTGTCGAGGTAAGATCTCTGTGGGTGAGAACATGAACACACTTGATAGCCGCTCTATAGTAGAAAATGAAGTTGTGCTTCTGATGAAATGAGGCACTGACACTGTTTTTCATGTTTGATACTGCAAAGCTACTTGCTTTTAAGCAATCTATTGAATAGAATGCCATATAAATAAACGTGACGTGACTTTACTGGAGTGCTAATTTGCAGAACTCGTGCTAACATACCCATGTTGTTATGATCAGATGCTTTCTTATGCCTTCTTTAAAAAAATGCTTGCTGTAAAAAATGCTTTCTATAAAAAAAAGGCTTGCGCGCAGCACATATTTACATATTCATCTAAACGCCGCTCTCAGCAGTGTGGGCAGCGTCAGATGTTCGATAACAGTATATCGCTGCTCACATATTTTGAACTTCGTTTTACCCCTAAACAAAGAATGAAAAAGAACTTTGCCGTGAGTATATTGGGGTCTTTACTCTTTTGAATGAGGAAAAGTTGTGTGCTTACTATCCATAAGCCTCCAGTTGAGTAATGGGTCATAGACAAAGGCCTCCAGCACAGCCATGACACTGTCCCTGTGTTCACGCAGTACTTCCATCACTGTGTGGCATGTAATACGGTAGTTACCATCCAGTCCGGTTACCTGAGAGGAAACATGATCTGTTGTTCAGCCATAAAGATAGTGAATGTCATTTAAGCACAATGGACAATGCAGGGGGTTAAGTAAATATCTGTGGCTTAGCATAGACATCTTTGGATGTGTCTAGGGCCATCTTTTGATAAAATACTAGAATATCTGTGTTTTATGTACCACTGTATAACGGCATCTGCTGAATCTCCAACATCACAGCAAACGAAATTGTATTTTGCCTTAGTTGTGAATGTGTTTGCAGTCTAAATTAAATGTAACACAAAATAATGACAAGAAAACGTGTTTTCTATTGGTTGTCCTCGCAAGCTGCAAGCAAAAACAAACAGTGCAACCAGTGTAGTTTTTCCCCCCTCATTAGAGTCAATGGTTATATTTGGTGTGATTGCTGTCATGGAGTGAAGTTACTTGGGGATTTTTAGGTAGAGCTACAGGTGTGCCCTGCTTGCAACCCTTTTCATGTTTTGTCTTTTGTGTTTGGGTAGGCTGTTTAAAATTTCATTTAAAATAATTATAACATATCTGCTTCTATGACTCTTATATGATCATAAATTTGTGCCCTATGTTTTTTATGCATAGTTTGGTATAAAGTTTGGGTACCTAAGCTTATAATTGAGGTGTAAAAGTTGTATGCTCCCTCACTTGCATCAATAAACAGTGACTTTGAATGTTTCTCCAGGGGGTCATGATAAAGATTGCACAGTCACAGGTTGTGAATTTTATTGAAAACAGTGATAACATGAAATGTGTGCTTTATTAATATTTGATGGATGAAAATATTTTAAAATGTGTAAAAATATGTGGGGTAAATTATGTGTCGGATATCAGTAGATTCAGATTGGAGATATGGGGGTTCAGCTTTTCAGATTTGGGGATCACCTTTTTTCCCCTAGTATTTAGAGAGAATTTTGCGGTGTGATTGCCATTAATTGGAAAAAACCCTTTTGGCTAAAGAATAGAACAAAATGAGTTTTATAGTGATTTTTATAAAAAATTACCAGTTATGAAAAGTAGCTAGTAAAGACAAGGTGAAAAAGCTTTTAGAGCTTTAACACTCCAAATACTCTCACATGCAAGTGACCATCTTACCTCCATGGCATTGGTTAACATCCGGGTTAATCTGAAAGGTATTTTCTCAGGAAATTTTTCTCTGGTCATTGCAACCTTAAAATATTAAACAAAATTTCAGTTATAAACAAACAAATCTACTGTATGTTGCTTAATTTTTGTTGTTTCTAAGAAAAACTACCTCAAAACAATCCCCAAAATCGATATGTAGTATCTTTCCACTGAGCCTGTCCAACATTAGATTGGAAGGATGTCTGTGTTTGGAGGGAAAAAAGATTATGCATAATCTAATAAATAATAAATAAACTAGTTTGATAAGTGCTGATAAAATGCACTAATTTCAGTTCAGTTTGTACCTGTCCCCAAGCCCTAAGATATAGCCAACCATGGACATGACAGCTAGTGAGCGGGTGTAGTTGGTCCTCCTGTCAAACCAAACCTGTATAAAGAGGAAAGCTATGTAAACCCATTTTTCATTTTATAAATTAAAATAATAAAATAATGCATAAATAACTGATAGTATCTTAATTTTATCATTATTTTTTAATTTCTGAAACAACACATTTCTGTAGATACAATGGTATCTACAATGGCATACATTTCACTACTAGAAAAGAGGGAAGAAGTACACACATCCAAATTATCTCCAAGAGATGCAGGATCAAAACGAAACATATGAAAATAAATGAGGAAAATTCGCACAGTTTAACTATTTCCTTTATTTGTGAAATAAAACAGCAAGATTTCAGATTTTCTTGTTTATTTTCATAATTTTCACCACTCAGTATAATGCCGAATCTCTTGATCAAATGTCCAGGGCAAATTTCATGCCAAAATCAAACAAAACTATATTTTACAAATAGTAAATAAAGCCTAATGTTACAATGAAGAAATGTAATTTTCACTACTGTAATACATTGAATAAATTAAAATAATCCTGTGTGGACATAGCACATTTTTTCCACAATACAAATTTTCTGTATTTATGGTAATGAAATGAAATGCTTAAATTTGGTACTAAAATTGGCTTCATGTTGTTTATGCACAATTTACAGTCATTTCCTATATAATTATTTCTATAGACGGGTTTACGTGCAACGTCATCACAGAGATGTGCGCGCAACTAGGGGGCAGAAAGCAATTGTCTCACCATTACTGAGACTTAATTTCTTAATATAATCGGCGGAGTCCGCGCTACCTAGGCTTCCAAAGTAATTGATGCTAGCCATTTCCTCACTGTCACACACCTAGCTAGCTGTCACAGGTCTCATGTCTTGAACAGTATGTTTACAGTATCAAATTTCTTTCAAATGTGGCGGGTCGTGTGTATAGCCTTGTCGTAAACATTTAGGATAGAAAGGCTCAACAACCAACAAAACCAGGTAAGTTCATAAATTCATAGGGTATGTCAGGTTTTTATGATTAGCAAACTTAGTTGGACAATTTCATTCTAGACCTGATGACTAACATTATAACTTAGCCTACTAGTCAGCTAATGTTTTACATCATGTTATATTAATATGCAAATGAAACAAATGATCCAACTCTGAAATGGCAGTTTATTATTGAGTCAACAAGAATTTACAAACAATGCGAAATCTACATTAATTACAATGGCTGATTAACGTTACAATCTTCTACAGGTGTTATGTCGAGTTCTGCATAACGTTACATGCCAAGAATTGCATGCACCTCCAAGTACTGTTTAAAAACGATATAATATTCTTTGTGGGGTTCATTAATGGTGATAAATAATTCAGCAGAACAGATGCTGTAGGCTACCTGCAGAGATTTGCATCTACCTCTTTTCTCAGCAGAAATGACTGTTACCTCCCGTGAGGTGCATGCAGAACTCGGCATAATGGGACGTTCTAAAACACTTAACGTGGTTTAATTTACTAAGACAGTGTTATTAACAAACCAAACTTAGTAAACACCATACTAATAAAGCATACTATGTACCGAAAAGCAGATGAGCCCAGAATATGAACGCAACACGTTTAATTAAGCATTTTCCTCCCATAAAGAAAACGCTTAATGTGGCTTAATGTAGCCTACTAAGACAGTGACATTAAAAGACCAAACTTAGTAAACACCATACTAATAAAGCATACTATACAGAAACACTGGTTTGTGCAGAATTTGATCTTTTAATATCACTATCTTTTAATATTAGTAGGCTACATTAAGCGACGTTAAGCTTTTTCTTTATAACGGTTTTCTATTGGAGGAAAACACAACGTGTAATTAAATGAACTGCGTTCATATTCTGGGCTCAACTGCTTTTCTGTACATAGTATGGTTTATTAGTATGATGTTTACTGAGTTTGGTCTGTTAATATCACTGTCTTAGTACATTAAGCCATGTTAAGCGTTTTTCCGGCATAAGACTCCTTAGCAGTTTTGCCCTCTAAATGCCCCATCCAGTATTGTTTGTATACAAGACACCCGTCTATTTCTTATTTCATATTTTGGGGTGTGATATGACCCAGATGTGTTTTTGGCAGATTTCAGGCAATTTACTGCATGTCTATTCCAGGGCACTTCATGAATCATAGCTCTATTCAGTAGTGCAACCCTCTACAGACACATCAGCAAAAGAATGGCCATTGGCTAGTAATTTTTTTTTTAACCAAACCAATATTTAACCAAACTTTTATATCACTTGCTTCATGGGTGAATGAATCATTCATTTGAACGGATCTGTTGGATTAATTACTGAGTGATTCAATTTAACGAAAGTGCTTTGCAGCACCTACTGGTGGTTTAAGTTTCATATTAAAGTATCATTTTATTTATTTATTTATTTATTTATTTTTAAATGTAATATTTCAATGTTCAAAATATTATTTTTAAACCATCAATCTCATAGCATTAATTATGCAATTGTAATTACAGTGTAAATACATCTAAATCCTGCTTGTGGTGCACTGCAGAAGTGGCACAGAAGCAGCAAAAGTGGATTTTGTTGATACTGATTTCATTTGATTGGTGACAGCCTATAGTTCCTTATTATTATTCTAATTTAATTTATTGATTAAATGCAAGAATTTGACAATACATGATGTATACATCTAATAAAAAATTGCCATTATAAAGGTAAAAATCCCTTGGAAATCAGTTAGGGTGTACGTAGTGGAAAAGTTAATTTCTTTCACTGCTGTAAACAAACCACCACACAGAAAATGAAGAATATGAAAAGCTTTGGGAGTAAGCTGTCCACAACAGGCCAGCCAATATACCAGCACAAAATCACACTTAGCAAAATACTGCCTAATTATCGGTATTATCATACAAAATCTCAGAAAATATTTATATATAGTATTTTTTAGTCAATATTGCACACCCCAAATTCCTTCTTTATTTAAATTTAAATGTCTCATTAAATAAATAAGCTTATACATTTCATCAAACGCTCAGTAGTGTTCTAGTGTGGGTGCTCTAAGCGGTCATAAGACAAAACATGCAGTGAAAATATATCTGTACTAAAACACAGGGGCGCCTGCAGGATTTTATCTCAGGGTACGCACAGAACTAGTACCCCCCCCCCGTGGACTCTGATCACAGCTAATATGACCATATGCCTAATATACAACATAAAAGTTTTTTTGATGAAAAGGAGAGAAGAGAATGCAAACCTCTGAACTGGGACTCTTAAGCCAGAGCAGTTTGGCCAGGTCATCTCCTGCTGTATTGTTCACGGCATGCTCAAACACCTCCACCTTCTCCATGAGAGTCAAGTGATCATAGTCAGGGGCCATCTAACATAAATGACAGTTTTAGCAAACAATTTCATTAAATGAGTTATTTCGGAGATCAGTTTTACTTCTTCAGTTCTTCACTTCCTCCTGCACTATGCCAAATGATGCATCCACATGATGCAGCCATTTTTAACTGGTCAATGTACAGGGTGTCTAAAGCTCACGGTTGGTAACCAGAAGCTTGTTGGCTCTAGCCACAAGTTAGCACCATTTCTGTCCTCATTAAAGAATTTAACTTTGAATTTAAAGTTTGTTTTTGATAAAAGTGTTTACTTCATGACTTATTTTATTTCATGCCTCACTAGCCAGGTTTTTTTTTTAATTTTTTTAATTTTTTGCGAAAAAAGGTTTAGCACTTCGAAATAGTTACCGATGTCGAACACAATATTTTTTTTATTTAACTTTAGTGCATAAATTCTATATTAATACTTAAAATGTTGCAAAAATTAGTTTGAAAACATCTTTTGTCAAGAAAAAGGGCTTTAACACAAAAAAATTTGGTGTCACATGACAGAATTAGCCTACAGGCATAATCCGTGTTCGTGGATTTGCTCCCATTAAAGCACAGTTTCTTTGTAATGTTCAAAGGTGCATTAAATCTATTATATTCATATTACTGAATTGTATATGCAATTATGTATATGCGTCTTATTCTTACTATTGGTAAGAATACGACGTGTTACCTCTCAAACATCATTCATCCTTATTTTTGTAATTTTGTCTTGATTATACATTTTAATTTGATGTTTATTTTATTTTGTAACGTTGCAAGTTAAAATTTATTAATTTTGTTCTGATGATAAAAAAGTCATTGCATTCTGTACACTAAAAAAATTGTCAACTTAAAACGTAAAGTTGTATTAAGTGACAACTTGGATATTTGAGTTATCTCAACAAATTAAATCTGTGGAAGTTATTCTAATGCAAATTCTTAAGTTGTGATAGCTAATTGAACAATATTTTTAACACTGTACAAATTTGGAATAGGCAGTTGTTTCTCCCATTTTAAAAATAATATAGGCCTATTACCAAACATTCTTCTACAGTCTAATAAAAGTTCATCAGAAAAATAATACAACTGCACATGTTTCTGAATATTGCTTGATCTAAATAGTCTAAAGAATTACCACCCCCCCCATGAAACTTAATAAAAATAAATGCAATGCAATATATTAAAATCCCAGGTTGCTCTGGTTAGGGAGGTTTGTTTACCAAACATGACATTCCAACTTTTGTGGCCTCAACATGCTATGACATTTGATGAGTTATGTGTTGGCCCCAACAAAACTAAGTGAACTGTCCATTCCCAGTCACCGTATTGTTTAAAGACATTAAAGACTTTAAAGACAAACATATTCATTTTTTTTGTAATAATAGTAATATATAATAATATAATATTGGTCAATTCTGACTATGACTTTAAAGGCAAACAGGAAGCTGTATTTTCATGCTTAAGACATGTTACCCTAAGCATAATGCGGTGTTCAATGTTGAGTAGGATCTTCTTCTTCTCTCGGTAGTCTCGAATCAGTGCATGCAGCGTGTCACAGTGAGGTACCCAGCCGATGAGACCAGAGTTGGTGGAAAGTGGGATCACAGCATAGCGCTGAATACTGTTTAAAGACACATTCATTAAAGGAAACAAATTCAAAACATTAGCCACAAAAATTATATCATCATAACCTACCTACCTATAGGGCTGGGTGATATTTTTTATTAAGTTTTGAAAAAGTAAGTAAATATAAAGTGATAAATAGGCCAAATTCCTTTAGTCATAACTGTGGGAAAGACCTAAGAACAAAACAGTTACTGTTTGTTAGATAAAAGGCTGCACAAATTAGGAAATGCTGTACGAAAATATAGCTTTTTGGAGATGCGTTGTTGTACACAGAAAGATAGCCATGCAGAAAAGTACCTCATCCCTACAGTGAAGTATGGTGGTGGATCTTTGATTTTGTGGGGCTATTTTTCAATCAAAGGTCCTGGACAATCTGTTAGGGTACATGGTATCATGGATTCCACCATTTAAATCAACACTTGACTGCCTCAGCCAGGAAGCTTAAACTGGGTCATGGCTGGATCTTCCAGCAGGACTATGATCTAAAGTAAAAAAAGTTCACTGAAAATAGAATCAAGATTTTGCCACTGTCATGCTAGTCCCCTGAAGAAAACATATAGAAAACCTATGGATTGAACTACAGAAGGGAGTCCACAAGCATGGACCTCTGAATTTGAAGCATCTGGATAGATTCTTGATTGGTTTTAGATCCCTTGCCATATGTTGTTCAACCTTTTTATGCATTACAGGAGTAGATTTAGCTGTTACCTTGCTTATGATGTTCCACATTTGTAGGTGGTTTTGGATAAATGCACCTTCTAAATTAATAGATTTAAACAAGTACGTTGTATGATAAATGATAAAATGATAAAATTTTTAAAATGATAAATTATTAAACCCCACAGAGACTGTAACAATTTACAAATGTGAGCTTTTTTTTTTTTTTTTTTTTTTAAAGATCCAGAGTTTACCATTTACAGCACTTTAGTGGCATATTAAAAGTGATCATGTTAATATATAATGTAATATTTTTGAGTTATAGGATTAAGGATAGGATTAGTTATTCAACATTGCTTTTTTTTAAAAAAAAATCACTTACTAGTATGGTAGGGTGCAAAATTGTGTTAACACAATTAAGCTCTTGGGAACTCAATCCTTAATAAAACAACACTTAAATATAACTGCAAACAGCGATGGTTGGCCTAAGCCCGGTGGCACTGCCACCCCGGTGGCTTCAGGGCAACTGTGCACGGCGGGCAATAGGCATTTAAAACGGTTAAACATAAAAGGACTATTTCAAAGTCATTTGAATACACCACATTTACTGCAGCAGTTGGTGCCCATATGATCTCAGACACACACACACACACACACACACACACACAGATAGAGACCCACACACACACACAGACAGAGAGAGAGAGAGAGAGAGAGAGTGTGAAAAATCCACATTTAAACCAAAATATCTGACTTCCTGTTGGTCGGAGCTAATGGCTGTAAATTATAAAGTTGTCCGGCTTAATGAGAACAATATGTGTACCGAATTTGGTGACTGTAGGTAAAAATACCCCCCCCCACTTTTGTCAAAAGTTGGCGCTACTGAGCCCCTCCACCATGCCCATTTCTAAGGCTATGCCCATGTCTACTGGTCGACAATATTGATGTGTGTGTCGAGTTTCATGCAATTTGAAGCATGTTAAGTGCCTCAAAAACACTCAAGAATATTATTAAAGTTTGACGTGTTGCCATGGCAACAATATTTAAGATATCACAAATACAATCACAAGTCTACATCTGCCATGTTTTGACATTATTGTGATGAAGTTTGAAGCAAATCGGGTAAAAAAAAAAAAAAAAAAAAAAAGGGTGATCTAAAAGCATTTTAAAAGTGACACACTTCCTGCTGCCAGTTGGTGGCGCTATAACTTTGACTCACAATAGTCACATCCATGTGATCGGACTCCTACAACGAACACACAGCTGAAGTTTCATAAAAATCAATCAATGTATGCATAAGTTATAACACATTTCCTGTTTCCCTTTTCTCACCATAAATTTGTTGCCTCGCCACGGCCAAACCGTTCGAGATATCAAAAATCCGCTGGCAATTTAGCATCATCAATGTCTTGACTTCATGCTGACCGAGTTTGGTGGTAATCGGATTAATCGCCTAGGAGGAGTATATCAAATTCCAGAGCATGCATTTTTCAAACAACCCGTAATAAGTGACTTCCTGTTGAGCCGGCGTATAACTTAAGAGCATGAAAGTTGTTAGGCCTGATGAGGTCTATATGTGTACCGAGTTTCATATTAATGCGTACAAGCGTGTTTGCTATATGGACCAAGATTTCGAGCCCCCCTGCCACGCCCGAGTACCAGCCTCTGCGGCGTCCTAATGGCCGCAGATTCCAATGTGTGTGCCAATTTTCAAGAGTTTTTGAGCATGTTAAGGCCCCCAAAAAGCCCCGGATGATGGAAAAATAATAATTCTCCTTAGAAAAACAAAAGGGCCCCGCACCTGAGTGGCTTGGGCCTTAATAATAATCCTTAGGGGATCAACTAATTATCTTAAGTTGTGACATGCATAAATTTAGTGCTGAAGTTGAGTAGCAAATATGGCCAAGACAAAAGAGCTCTTACAAAAGCTAAGAGAAAAAGTTGTTTTATTACATCACAAAGGCTATGGCTATAAGAACATTCCAAGACATTAAAAGTTCCTAGAGACACAGATGGCAGCATTATTTGTAAGTTGAAAATGTATGGCACCATAGCAAACCTTCCAGGGCACTGAAGAAAAAGAACAATTTCATGAAGGGAATACGATTTTTGATCAGAGCAATGACCTGATGAAAGGAGGAAAAAACATTTCAGTGCAGACTATAAGAACAACACTAAAATATAGCTGCAAGCAGCGATGACGGGCCCAAGCCCGGTGGCACCGCCACCCTGGTGGCTTCAGGGCAACTATGCACGGTGGGCAATGGGCATTTAAAACGGTTAAACATAAAAGGTCTATGTCAAATTCAGACCACATTTACTGCAGCAGCTGGTGCCTCTATGATCACAAACCACCATCCTAATCTGTCATGTTTGTGTTTTTCTCAGACAACCACTATAAAAATTCCAGAGCAAACTACCTACTGTTATTTGCGCAAACTCAACAGTACTCTGAGAAATCTAATCCAGTGTAATGTGAATTTCTGTGATTGCTGATGTTATATTACCCTAACACTTCTCCATGTGTTTTTTGACCTCCGTGAGCTGTTGTTTGCACACCAATCTTATGCACCAAAATCATGCTTTCATTTAATTTCAGTATGGGTGGTATTTGATGTAAAAATAAAAATATTATAAAATTAATAAATAGAGCCAAATCACGGAACAGGCAAAGATGATTTTAATATCTGTCTCAGGTAAGAGTAAGGTACGTGTCTAGATTTTTCTGCTCACAAGTTTTTTATAAACAGCCACTTTTATAACATCATGTGAAATTTATGTAAATATGGGTTTTGAATAAATTAGAATTCTATCAATAAATAAATAATTTAAAAACATATGCGTCGTACGTGATGCTCGCAAACACAGCACATGAACTTCTGTAATGCCCATGTCTACAAAACACACACTCTCCTTTGTAAAAAAAAAAAAAAAAAAAAAAAAAAAAATTCTAGTCTTGTCTGAATCAATACATGAAATCACAGTTGTCGGGTAATAAGAATTGTAACTTGTGTCATTTAGAAAAGTAGTCCTCTCCAAATAGTGATATAGTGTCATAGTTCAATTTTAAATGAGTGTGAAGTTATCATTTGCAGTGTGTTTTTATATTTTAATTAACTTAATTATCAAACTAATAATATAATACTATATTGTCAGTGGCCTACAAATAAACTGGCTTGATTAGCCGCTTCAGGTGTGTTTGATTAGGGTTGGCACTAAACTCTGAAGGACAGTGAGTCTGCAAGAAAAGGGTTAAAGAACTGATCAAGGGTGTAAAACTGACACACACACACACACACACACACACACACACACACAGATAATGAGTGAGACTGAGGGAGCAAGGGGGAGGGGGAGGACAGAGAGAGAGACAGAGACAGAGACAGACTGAGAAGATCATTTTAAACAACAACAAAAAGAACATCTAAATTGTGACATAAAGTAGTCTTTGATAAATGTTTAAATATACTTGCACATACAGTATAAAATAAAAAAGAAATCATTGTTCCATGTATCTAAACTATTGCTCTATTGCTTGATTTATCCAACCCTGTTTAAAAATAGGTATATGCTGCCCTCTAGTTGTTACTCTATGTATGACATTTATCCATTTTTCAATCAGATATAATTAATCTGCCTATTTTTAACTCACACATGCTTTTTGAATTGAAAAAAAAAAAAGTGTTTATTTCAAACATTTGTATTATTCTATATATAAATTAATTGTGTATAGTGTTTTTTTTTTATAGAAAATATGAGTCATTCCATTTCCCTTTTTTGACATTACTTCAATCTATCACCATGGCAACACCATTTGAGATATCCATTATCCGTTCTCAATTTAACATCTTCAATGTCTTAGCACCATGGTAAAAAATGTTTGGTCTGAATCGAATAAACCCCCTAGAAGTAGTAGTTTAAAATTCAGAGCCTGTTTATTCAAAAAAATCCACATTCAAACCAAAATATTTGACTTCCTGTTGGTCGGAGCTAATGACTGTAAATTAGAAAGTTGTCCGGCTTAATGAGACCAATATGTGTACCGAGTTTGGTGACTGTAGGTTAAACTAACCCCCCCACTTTTGTCAAAAGGTGGCGCTATAGAGGCCCAGCTCCCCGCCCGTTTCTACGGTTTTGCCCATGTCTACTGGTTGACATCTCTGATGTGTGTGTCGAGTTTCATGCAATTTGAAGCATGTTAAGAGTCTCAAAAGCTTCCAAAACGAATATTAAAGTTTGATGCGTTGCCATGGTAATGGTGTTTGAGATATCACAATTCTTTTCAAAGGTCTACATCTGCCATGTTTTGACATTATTCTGATAAAGTTTGAAGCAAATCGGGTAAAAATAAGAGGGTGATCTCAAAGCAAGTTGAAAGTGACACACTTCCTGCTGCCAGTTGGTGGCGCTTTTTTTTGCCTTTATTTTGTTATACAAATTTATAGAAGAAAAGGCCTAAGAGATTTCCTATCCTATAATGCAGTCAAAAGGACACAGCAATGAAACGGTTAAACCTGCAAGACTCTAAAACAGACACACACAGAGAGTGAAGTAGAGACACACACACACACACACACACACACACACACACAGAGGCAGAACAGTTGGAGCCTGACCAGTTAGTTGAGTCAGATGATTCAATAATATTTTAAACAATAAGAATAAAATATATACTGTAACAGAAATTAGTCTTTGATCATCTCTAAATATATACATTAAAATATATAAAATTAACTAAAGCCTTTTATAACTAAAATGTGTTCTTGTCTTCTCAACCCTGTTTAAAAATAGATATTTGCTGCCCTCTAGTGCTTATTCTATATATGACATTTGAATATTTTAATTATTTTAACCAAAGAGCAGTTATCTGCCTAATTTAAACTTACACATACTTCTTGTAATTAAAAAATGATTTAAAATGTGTTTATTTATAATATTTGTATTATTATATACTGAGAAAAAGGGTGTATATTTATAAAATAAGGGTGTATATTCCCTTCTTTGTCCTTAATTTAATCACTTACCATGGCAACAATGTTCGAGATATCCATCCCTATTCAATTTAACAACTTCAATGTCTTAACAACAAGTTAAAAAAAGTTTGGTGTAAATTGTATAAAGCCTGTAGGAGTAGTAGTATAAAATTGATAGCCTGTTTTTTAAAAAAAATCCACATTCAAACCAAAATATCTGACTTCCTGTTGGTCGGAGCTAATGACTGTAAATTAGAAAGTTGTCCGGCTTAATGAGACCAATATGTGTACCGAGTTTGGTGACTGTAGGTAAAAATAACCCTATAGGTAAAAATATTTGAAGCATGTTAAGAGCCTCAAAAACACTCAAGAATATTATTAAAGTTTGACATGTTGCCATGGCAACAATATTTAAAATATCAAAAATCCTGTCACAGGTCTACATCTGCTGTGTATTGACATTACACTGATGAAGTTTGAAGCAAATCAGGTAAAAATAACAGAGTGAACTCAATGCATTTTGAAAGTGACACTTCTTGCTGCCAGTTGGTGGAACTATAACTTTGACTCACAATAGTCACATCCATGTGATCAGACTCCTATATCGAACACACAGGTGAAGTTTCATAAAAATCAATCAATGTATGCAGACATTATAACACATTTCCTGTTTCCCTTTTCTCGCCATAAATTCGTTGCCTCGCCATGGCCAAACCGTTTGAGATATCAAAAATCTGCTGGCAATTTAGCATCATCAGTGTCTTGACTTCAAGCTGACCGAGTTTGGTGGTGATCGGATTAATCGCCTAGGAGGAGTATATCAAATTCCAGAGCATGCGTTTTTCAAACAACCCGTAATAGCCGACTTCCTGTTGGGGTGGTGTATAACTTAGAGCACGAAAGTTGTTAGGCCCGATGAGGTCTATATGTGTACCGAGTTTCATACTAATACGTGCAAGCGCGTATGATATATAGACCACGTTTTCGGACCCCGTTCAAGGGGGGCGCTGTTGAGCCCCCCTGCCACGCCCGGGTACCAGCTTCTGCCTGGCCCTGATGGCCGCGGATTCTGAGCCGTGTGCAAATTTTCAAGAGTTTTTGAGCATGTTAAGGGTCCCAAAAACCCCAAAAACTTAGAAAAAAAAAAAATAGCTGCAAGCAGCGATGGCGGGCCCAAGCCTGGTGGCACCGCCACCCCGGTGGCTTCAGGGCAACTGTGCACGGCGGGCAATAGGCATTTAAAACGGTTAAACATAAAAGGACTATTTCAAAGTTATTTGAATACAGCAGATTTACTGCAGAAGTTGGTGCCCATATGATCACACACACACACACACACACAAAGAGAGACAGAGAAAAAGTGAGACTGGGGGGGGGCAGAGAGAGAGAGAGAGAGAGAGTGTGAAAAATCCACATTCAAACCAAAATATTTGACTTCCTGTTGGTCGGAGCTAATGACTGTAAATTAGAAAGTTGTCCAGCTTAATGAGAATAATATGTGTACCGAGTTTGGTGACTGTAGGTAAAAATAATCCCCCCACTTTTGTCAAAAGGTGGCGCTACTGAGCCCCTCCACCACGCCCATTTCTAAGGCTTTGCCCATGTCTACTGGTCGACAATATTGATGTGTGTGTCGAGTTTCATGCAATTTGAAGCATGTTAAGAGCCTCAGAAACACTCAAGAATATTATTAAAGTTTGACATGTTGACATGGCAACAATATTTAAGATATCACAAATACATTCACAGGTCTACATCTGCCATGTTTTGACATTATTGTGATGAAGTTTGAAGCAAATCGGGTAAAAAAAGAGGGTGATCTCAAAGCATTTTGAAAGTGACACACTTCCTGCTGCCAGTTGGTGGCGCTATAACTTTGACTCACAATAGTCACATCCATGTGATCAGCCTCCTACAACGAACACACAGCTGAAGTTTCATAAAAATCAATCAATGTATGTATAAGTTATAACACACCTCCTGATTCCCTTTTCTCGCCATAAATTCGTTGCCTCGCCACGGCCAAACCGTTCGAGATATCAAAAATCTGCTGGCAATTTTACATCCTCAATGTCTTGACTTCATGCTGACCGAGTTTGGTGGTGATCGGATTAATCGCCTAGGAGGAGTATATCAAATTCCAGAGCATGCGTTTTTCAAACAACCCGTAATAGCCAACTTCCTGTTGGGGTGGTGTATAACTTAGAGCACGAAAGTTGTTAGGCCTGATGAGTTCTATATGTGTACCGAGTTTCATACTAATACGTGCAAGCATGTTTGATATATGGACCAAGTTTTTGGACTTCGTTCAAGGGGCCGCTGTCGAGCCCCCTGCCACGCCCGGGTACCAGCCTCTGCAGCGTCCTAATGGCCGCAGATTCCAATGTGTGTGCCAATTTTCAAGAGTTTTTGAGCATGTTAAGGCCCCCAAAAAGCCCCGGATGACGGAAAAAAATAAAATAAAAAAAATAATCCTTAGGGGATCAAGAGGGCCCTGCGCCATTAGTGGCTTGGGCCCTAATAATAATAATCCTAAAGAAAACAATAGGGCCTTCAGCCTTTGGCTTTGGCCCTAATAATAATAATCCTTAGAGGATCAAGAGGGCCCTGTGCCATTAGTGGCTTGGGCCCTAATAATCCTTAGGAGAACAATAGGCCCCTGCACCTTAGTGGCTTGGGCCCTAACAAGCACTCTTCAATGAACGCCACTCTTGACCAAGAGAACAAAAGGCTGCACTGAATATGCTAAAAGGAATTTTGATAGGCCTGTGGTGTTCTCAAAGAATGTTTTATGGAGTGATGAGACCAAACTGAACCCATAGATAAAGAAATATGTGTGCCACAAAAAAGGAATGGCTTATGACGAGAAGAACACCATCCCCAGGGGCAAACATGGAGGTGGTGGTGGTGGAGGGACATGTTGGATGAAAGTGGGAGTTCTTGTATTCTTAGAGGCGACACATTAAAATGGTAGAAGAACTGCTTGTGTTTAATGGCATCGCTAACAACTGAAATTCAAGAAGGAATGGGAAATGTACAGCAAAGCAGGACTTTGACAAATCCAAAAAGGTTTCACAAGATTTCACACTCCTCAATTTGACTGGTTTAGATGCGCTAGTTAAATACGAGTCATTTCACTTTCAAGTGGGTTAGGACAAAGAGGATCCAGATGTGTTAATTAAGAAATTTGATAAGATATGCTTGACGGAACAGAAAATAATAATGGACAGACATGCATTCAATATCATGGTGCAAAAACCTGATGAAAGAATTCAATCAAATCATAAATTAAGTGGAAAGTGAGGACCACCAAGACTTTCATTTTGCTCAAAGCACATCTGATAAGCCGGATGTTTTGAAATGGACATGGGGGGCGGAGACTGGGAGGACAAAAATGGGTGTTCTTGTATTCTTGGAGGTGACACATTAAATTGGTTCATTCCAAAGTTTATCTAATGACTATTATTTTGCACATCTACAGTTTATTTGAGGTTATAAAGAGTAAAGGATTCTCTCCAAAATTTGACTTTTTTGGGGATGAATATATGTTATATGTTTAGAACCAATTTATTTTTTTCTTTTTCATTTGAACTCAGTAACTCAACTTTACATTTTCAGATTCACTCAAATGTGTATGAATAAACATTCTATTGGTTTACTGATGCCTTGGTTGAAGCGTTTTCATACAATTTTGTTCACAAAATCAGAATGTCTTGTAGGTCAGGGGGGTTCAATAATTTTGATTACAAGCATATATTTTTAAGATCTTTAAGATTTTTTTTTTTTTTTTTTTTTTTTACATCAAAGATCATTTCACATCAATTAAAGGTTAGCAACAGATCAACAGCAAACAAGTTTTGCTCATATTTTCCAAAAGTGCCAATACTTGAGGAGGTAATACCAGCTCTGCTCAGTAGGTAGCACTGTTGCCTCACAGCAAGGTGGTCCTCAATTTGAGTACCAGCTGAGCAAGAAGGCCTGTCTATGTGCAGTTTGCATGTTCCCTCCCTGTTAGCATGAGTTTCCTCCGGGTGCTTTGGTTTCCCCCACAATCCAAAGACTTGCAGGTTAGGCGGGACATACTAAATTTCCCATTAGAGTGAGTGTTGGAGTGTGTGACTGCATCCCAGCACTAGGGTTTCATGAGTTAGTGCACTCTAAGTGATGCGTTGCATCAGGAAGGACATCTGGTGTACAACCTGTTCTAAATAAATATGTGGATGATCCGCTGTGGCGACCATTATACTAATTTTGAATACTTGTTGCAGATTCTGCAAGCTGTTTGTCATTTAAAAAAAATAAATGGGGTCATTTTTTTTTATTTAGTACCACCATATGAATAAACCATTTCATATAACATGTTTACATATAATCCATATATAGCTGAAGTTACATAAACTACCCAGTTCAAAAATTCACATTGCCTTGGTTTCTTTTATTATGGTGTGCAGCTACCTCGATGATCAATGATTGTAAGAATGAGTCCCTGCTTTGCCTTGAGTAGTGAAGCTGCCCATTATCTGAAGCCTGCATTGGCTATATGATGATGAGATCCAGATTTTTACACTTTCACACACTGACTGTCTCCTGTCCCGGCCTTCATCCTCCCATCCCACCGACATCTGGTGCCATTGTTGGCGGTACATGCCCACCAATGAGTGTAACCTTTCACGTGACTGGCTGCGGTTTCAGCGCCGACAGTGGACACAACCCCAGCGTTTGAGAGCAGAGAATACTGTTCATTTTTTCAAGATTTCGATAACTTATTTTATTGACTTGGCATTTTTTTTATCATTCAAATTTGGCTAGGTGGTTAATATTTTTTCTGTGTTGTGACAAACTCAGAACACACATTTAACATGATTTTGTCTTTTGTAAAATATATATCTCATCTTCCTGAAGGGCAGTAAGATGTTTTCATACATGTCAGTGATTAAAAATGCCAAATGGTGGCCGATACATAATACTGCAAATCAGGCGACTACTAATTTATACTGTATTGCACTTCTTGCATCAAACATTCTGAATCTACTTGACAATGACAGTTAGGGATTCCACTGATCAAAAAAATTATCTTTTTAAGCCATTTCAGAGAAAATACATAAAGAGAGAATATCAATGAAGATCAATAATATATTATTTGATTTAGCTTTGTCTTGTTTGCCTGATATAATTTGTTTTAAAGAATGACACTGTCCGAGATGCTCTGATGCATGAATGCAAGAGACTTGCCTTAGATTCTTGCGTAAGGAGGCTGGGTCATTAGCTAGTAGAGTGTTCACTAAGCCAAAAAGCTGCATGACCCTCTCGTCTTGCCGTAGATCTTCATGACCCTTCAGCAGGAACATGAACTCATGACCGTTACTACCTGCAGGGTGCAGAGGAGAACAGAGAAAGCTTTGTCTCTCCATATCAAACTCAACTGCTATACATGCATTCACATTTACAACCAAGATGTGTGTGTGTGGAAGATATTTGTAAGAATGTCAGTAACCAAACAGATCTCACCCCCCATTGACTCCCATAGTATTTAATTTTCCTACTATGGTAGTAAATGGGGGGCGAGATCTGTTTGGTTACTGATATTCTTCCAAATATCTTCCTTCGTGTTCAGAAGAACAAAGAAATACATACAGGATTGGAACTACTTGAGGGTGAGTAAATGATGACAGAATTTTCATTTTTGGGTGAACTATCCCTTAAACCAGGACCTGTGGAGCCCTTGCCAAATATCACAAGATGGAGTCAAAAAAAAAAAGAAAAAAAGACATGCCATTGAAGCATATTCTCATTTCTCATGTATATTTAATTTACTTCACTATGCTTTCATTTTTTGTTTTATTTTTGCATTGAAATGTATGTGAATATATTCAACAGGCAGTTTGATAAGATAAACTGGCAGACAAACAGTATAGTTGGTCATTGCTCAGAGCAAGCCATGAGCCTGATCAGATGTAGAATTGTGTATTTGTGTCATTTGTTGACCATTTTCTTTGCTCATAGTATTATTAAAGACAAATTTGCAGCCTATGCAAAACTGCACATTTTTATTTGGCTCTTACCCATGATGGTGAGTTTGCGTGGCCGCTGTTTGGAGGTGATGACCTGTAGTGAGGGAGCAATGGACTGGATACGTATTATTGGCTGATTAGGGTCATATGTTCCAGGCACAGCCAACTCCAGATCACGACACATAAGCAGTTTAGGCGAGACGTACTGAAGCTCTAGAGAAGTGAGCTGTGGACAAAGCAATATGCATCAATGCATATGCATAACAATTATATCCTGACAGAAGAGGTTCATTTTAAAAGTACAGCTCTTTTATATGATTTCACATCTGACATCTTATCACTGTCAGATATATATGACAACAAAATATAAAATCTGGTAATATCAAAGTCAGTCTTCTTTCTGAAAATCCGCTTTCCAAAGTTCACCTGCTCTGAGTTCATCAACATCACATAGGCCTCTAGTGAGTTTTATAGTTTTCAATCATTGTAAGCATGTACTCATATTTTTTGTTCTCAATCCAAAATAAAACTGTAAAAATGTTAACATTTACAACATGATGATTTATGATATTGCTAAGGGCTGATGTAGATGATCTAATGATTATTCTGAGCACTACACCATTAGGAAACATTGTTGGCAGACCTGTGGCAGCTGTTTGGAGATCCTGCGGAACACGTGGTAGTACAGGTCCCAGGCCTGAGTCAGGTCCTTCACATTACCTGATCGCATGTACTTTCTACACCAGTCCTGCGCCTCCATCAGGTCTCGACCATAAGCCTGAAACAACAGCCAAAGTTATAAAATTATCAGTATTCGTTTTATTGATCTTAAACCCATTGTGGATCAAAGACAGTTCCAGACATATTTAATAGCTGTTGTTGGGAATAAATTTTTCTGTTATCAATGGTCAGCATCGTTATTCTCAGTAAAGGACTTTCTCATATGGAATGAAAGTGGTTAAAGTTTTTATGTACGGAATGAAAGTGGTTACACAAACTCCGAAGAACATACAGATGCGAAGTTAAGAAAAAGAAGAAGACAAAACAAACACACACAAAAAAACAATAATTTATTACAATTATGAATGGATTGTAAAATATAATTAATGCTGCATGGCAACTTATTTTACAGAATAAATGAAATGGTCTGTGACATTAACTGGTTGATGCAGCTTGAGTGAGTGTCATCATGGATACATATGAGACTGATCTATACCAGTGGTTCTCAACCTTTTTAGCTCCAAGATTATGCTAATATAACTAAATTAAAATAATGTTAAGACTTATTGGGGCCCCCTGCTTTAGAACCACTGTTGTACACAGATTTAACCAGTAAAATATCTAATAAACATGCAAAAATATAGGCCCAAATTGTTTTATTAATTAAATGAAGGTGGCTTATTGAAGAAAAATAATTTATGTGTTGAATGAATAGCATTCAAAATAAGTAAAATCAGAAATAACAATCAGTGACCAAAACAATCCCTGTAATTACATCAAATATGTTATCTACATGGTGTTTAAATAAACTATTAATAGTTCATAATGAATCTGTGAATAATCAGACTTAATGTCATCAAGTTATGCGAGCTTATGACTATAAAACTCGGCATGATGAATATTAGAAAAAAAGCACTTTTTGTAAATGATATGATCACAAATCATAACCTCGATGTGCTCTGTTTGACAGAAACCGGGCTAAAACCAGATGATTACATTATTTAAATGAGTCTACCTCCCAAGGATATTGTTATATACATGACCCGTGTCTAAAAGGCAAAGGGGGACGTGTCGCTACAATTTATAGTAATATTTTCAGTAATTCTCAGAGGTCTGATTTTAAAATATAATTCTTTTGAAGTGATTGTGCTTTATTTAACGCTATTTAGTGTTAATGATAAATCCCATTTGTACTGGCTACTGCATACAGGCCACCAGGGCACCATACAGACTTTATCAAAGAATTTGCTGATTTTCTGGCTGAGTTAGTACTGGCTGCAGGAAGTCTTAATTGTTGGTGATTTTAATATCCATGTATATAATAAAAAAGATGCATTGGGATTACCATTTATAGACATTCTTATCTCTACTGGAGTTAGACAACACATGTCAGACCCACTCATTGTCGTAATCATACTTTAGACTTAATAATGTCACATGGATGTTGATAGCGTTGAAATTCTGCAGCAGAGCAATGACATCTCAGATCATTATCTAGTCTCGTGTATACTCCATTTAACCAAGGCTACAAAATCAACTCCTTGTTACAAATATGGTTGAACTATCACTTCTACCACTAAAGATTGCTTTGTAAATAATCTTCCTGATTTGTCTCAACTCCTCAGCATATCCAATAGCTCAGAAATACTTGATGTTGCAAACAGAAACTATGGAATCTCTCTTTTCTGGAGAGCAGGTAGAAGAAAATAAAACTAGAGGTATTTCGCCTTGCGAGGAAGGATAGTATTTTTACCTACAGAAAGGCATTACAAACGGTTAGATCTGCTTACTTTTCACCTCTTTTAGAAGATAGAGAGAGAGAGAGAGAAAAAAACACAACCCTAGGTATTTATTCAATATAGTGGCTAAATTAATGAAAAATAAAACAACAGGTGCAGACACTTCCCAACAGCAGTAATGACTTTACGAATTTCTTTACTTAAAAGATTGATACTATCAGAGAAAAAAATATAAACATGCAACTGTCTGCTACAGTATCAAATCAGACAATGCACTATAATTCCCCTGAGGAACAATTCCATTCATTCTTTGCTATATTAGAATTGTCTAAACTCGTTAAATCATCTAAATCAACATGTATGTTAGACCTTATACCAACTTGTCTACTGTAAGAGATGCTTCCAGAAGTCATACAGTTGCATGAAAAAGTATGGGAACCACTTGCAGAATCTGTGAAAATGTGAATAATTTTAACAAAATAAGAGAGATCATACAAAATGCATGTTATTAGGGGTTCAAGCGCGTAGCGCTGAAACCCTATTGTAATTGTTAGGATTTTGTTATTATTATTATTCTGCCATAAAACTGATCGTGCAGACCAAACCGTAAGGCCTAGAGACTTGAAACCTGATTTCATTTCCGCCATTAAAATTTTTCCGCCATTTTGAATTTTCTGAAAAATCTACTTTTTCGAACTCCTCATAGGCAGTTTGTCCGATTCACTTGAAACTCTAGAGACCTTCCTGGCAAAAAGTTAAAATTAAAGTTAACGAAAAAAACATAAAAACAGCTTTAACTACACAACTGTTAGTCCAATTGTCCGAATTGCTTTGATGATTTATGAAGACATCTCGAAAAACATGGCTGCCATCGGCCTATAAACTTTAATATTCACACAATATTCATATCATATGTTGAATCTCCTCATTCTGAACAACTTTGCCTCAAGAACCACTTGTGTCAATCAAATTGTTCGTTAAACATTTACGATTCAAATCTACTTTTTCAAACTCCTCATTGGCCATTTGTGCAATTTGTTCAAAACTTGACACACATCATCTAAAAACACTCATGGCAAAAAGTTATCAAAAGAATTTCGATTGGTGATTCAGGTTCTCAACAGAACGCCAAAATGTTTAAAGTAGGCAGATGCCTTTTACTAAAATGGTTATATCTCTTGATTACAATGAGATATTTTCACCAAACATGGTACACATGTGTACAAGCTCAGTCCGAGGTCACAGTAAAACAAATCAGCCACAGGGTGGCGCTACGTATCACACATAAACAATATTCATAGCATATGTTGAATCTTCTCATTCTCTATAACTTTGTCTTAAGGTTCTAGGTATTTAACTCAACCTCAAAACCACTGCAGTACAATTCTCTAGATTTTTTAGGTCAATAATTATCAAAAACTATTGAACTTTACCATTTGGATAGCCATAACAGGATCATTAAGAAAATGGCCATCTACAAATGTACCCAAAAGCCTATAAATCTTAAATGCTTTTGTGTCGGCCTAGACCCTAACACCATAGATGGCATAAAGGTCTTAATATGCTTGAACCCCGATAAATGCTGCTTGCAGCTTTAATTTTTTATTTAGTACTGTCCTGAGTAAGATATTTTACATAAAAGATGTTTACATATAGTCCACAAGACAAAAAAATAGCTGAAGGTAAATTGTACTTAATTTGTCTTCCGGAAAACATGCAAGTATCTTCTGTTACTTCCGAAGGGCAGTACTAAATGGAAAAATAAAAAAAATAAAAAAAGAAGAAGAAAAAAAAGATATTTCAACAAAATAAGAAAAATTTGGACATCTTCATCCTGTTCAAAAGTTTTCACCCCCCGGCTCTTAATGCATCGTGTTTCCTTCTGGAGCATCAGTGAATGTTTGAACCTTTTTTAATAGTTGTGTTTTTAATAGTTGTCTCCAACTATTAAAAATAGTTGCCACCTTTAACCCTCTCATTATACCTGTTAACCTTCATGAGGACGCCAACGCACTGAAGCTTCTTTGTTTAACCCTGTAAGGCCCACTGTTGTAATATTACAACATCAATTTTATCTCTTCTAAAATAAACCTGCAGATGGGTTTTCTCTCTAAGACCACATTTACACAACTAATAGGTCCTATTGTTCAGCCTTGTAATGCTATTGGGTGAAATATTTTGTGAATAGGCCTGTTCAACTGGTCATGAACTCACACAACCTGCAATCTTGCCTTGAAGCACATCATCATGTTTTAGTGGACTGGATAAATCAAGATTCAAGTAAGTAAAATGCCCAAAATATTTTTATGTGATTAGTAGCATGTCTATATCATGCAGATATTAAGGTACTATTGAATGCTTTAATCATATTAGATTTTGAGTTTGTAATGTCAATGTTGTAATTTTACAACACTGGGTGAAAGGGGTAGCAAAATTTGACTGTGCACCTTTCACATTACATGGATGAATTTTACTCATGTGAAAGAAATACTAACAGAAACAATGTTTTTGATTATTCTCAAGTTTTAAATGTCTTCTTTGTTACAATTTTGAGTTTTAATCAAAATTTAATTATTATTAAATGATAAAATCAAGTTGAATTAAGGAATATATTATTTCTTTGAGTATTTGAAAGTATTTGGGCAGCAATATTTGAAACTATCTGCATCTTATCATGTATAAAATATACTTAACTGGTCCTGTTTTCTTTTCAGGGCTTTGCTTGTTTGCCCAAATATCTACTTGCTGCATGAGGGACAGTTGATAATGTTCTGGAATGTGGGGGGTATCAATGCTATTAGCATGATAAGTAGAGGGCACAATAAGATAGCCAGAATGTAATGTGTGAATTCTGTGGAATGTGTGAATTCTTTAAAATGTCTAAGTATGATTGGGATATGGAAAATAACCATTGTTTTTTTTCCATTTCAGAATGCCACCAGCCAGGAAAGACCATGTTATCTACCAAGTTATGATGTCATTGATGCCATCCAAAACAGGAACAGTGACTTTGAAATGGATTTTGATACAAGTGATGAAGAGGAATGTAGAGATGCCTGTGAACTGGAAAAGAAAAACCCAGTGACCACCCATCTGATGATTATGTGGACATTATGCCAACAAAATCAAGTCATTCAAGAACAGACCATGCCCCGTGAAAAGTGTCGCTGGCTGATAAAGGATTTTATCAGTCCCAACACTGATTTTTCAGGTCAGGATATCACTAATGATGCCGTCTCCCTTCATACCCCACTGGAGTATTTCCGAAAGTTTGTCAGAAGATATGAACAAAATAGAGGATGCTGCAGACACTGTGGTAAAGGATACACCAAAATACTTTGCAGCAAGAGTAATGTCCACCTCTGCTTCTCAGAGGATAAGAATTGCCTTTGGGACTGTCATAATTGAATATGGCTATGAACAGAGCTAAATCACATACATGCCAAAGTTTTCATTCAGTTCATCAGTTTTTGTAAATATAATCTGAACATATTTTTTATAATAAATTATTTTTCATAAAAATATGACTTGTCCAATTATTAATATTGTGTGATTATTAATGTATATATAGGCTATATATAAGCAGAACACCCTGCACATGAACCCTTAGATGTTCTCTACATTTGTTCAGACAGTGAATGAAATCACTGAAATTCTGCTACCCCAAAGGCCCAACATTGCAATAGTTAAACATTTCCCTAAAAACTTTTACAAAAATGTAAAAACCCATTTATTTCTGCATTAGAGGTCTCCTACAACAACATGTAAAAGGTGAAAACATTTTTTTTTACATTTTTTTTTTTTTTCTATATTTGGGTCTTTGAGTGTTAAATTAGCTCAAAGTTACTGTTAGATGTAATGTAATTGTCTTGACAAACTATACATCATTAAAAAGATCTAAGACTCAAGCTTCAATTTTTGACTTCTGTTTTACTCTCAAAATCTTATAGTGACTGTAATTTGTTAATATGCGTCAGGAGAAAAACGGAATCGATAACTTTTCTTTAAAATATGAGTGTCAGCCACATTCATTGAGAAAAAATTCCTCGTCATGAAAACGCTTGACAAAACAACATCCCTCAGGGCTTTTAGCTCAAAAGCATTCACATTTGGAGAAATATTGATGGATTCTCATATGTTTGTCAAATTTCTATACAGAGGAGTAATATTTATTGAATTTTTACCCAAAATGCGCTGTTGTAATCATTATGAGCGCTGGATACTCTGATGTACTGTGTTTTCAATTCATACTGGCAGCCTGAAGGCCCTTTCACACTGAATGCGAAATTCAGCGCGAATGTTCGCCGCGATGACACTCTTTAATTGAGGCTATTCACACTGGGCGCGAACATTCGCGACGCGAAAAAGTGAGGATTTTTTTCCCGACCTGTGTGTTCATTTTTACCCCCGTCGCTCTGTGATGAAATGGGCCGTCCAATTAGAGTTGCACCTTAGATCACGTGCCCGGAGCAGCTGCTGTCGCATAGAAGGGCAAGAGTGGTGGTGCGGTTTCGAAAACTAGTGTAAACAAACACCAAAGAAGAGTACTGAGGAGGAGATTATCACTGGTATCTGAGACCAGATTTATTCTCACGTTCTTTATACAGAATATCATTTCTATTCATTTTCCACTGTATTATGTGATCACTGTCCGTTTTCTTCCATGTGCATGAGTGTTATGATTATGAGAGCGTGATTTAGATCCGTCAGTCATCATGTAATATCTCCTGCTCTTCCGTATATAAAAAATGAGAGAAACATTTTTCTACAGATAAAATATGAAGGCAAATAGACACATGATTATGACGATATGTTTTCTGTGTGTTTTTTATGCAGCTCATGGTATTTTTTATAACAATAAATTATGTTTATGACAAATGATAAGCAGATTTAGCATTCAATCCATTATAAAACGTACAAAGAATGCATGTCTGCCCATTATCGAATCAAAACCCACTTTAGGTCATATCAGAAGTTATTACAATAACTCGATGATGGTTTAAAGTGCGTTTTGAGCAAAGACGTTAATAATCATATAAATTTTGAAATGTAGCTTGATGCTAATTGTACCTCTAATTATATTTTATGATGTATTCTTGTAAGCATTATAGATAGTTTGTGTTTCTAATGAAGTACCAAACTTTATTCATCTTAATTTAACGCTGCATATTATGCAGTGGACGATATACGAGACACACACGAGGACAAATGCATTGTTGATCGGCGCCACCTAGCGTGCAGGTGTGAATTAGCAGAAGATGATCAGTCGTTTCACGTTCGGTGCGAAAGGTCCGTTCTTCCGCGATTCGCCTCGCTTTTTCGCATCACGTTCAGTGTGAAAGTGCCTTGAGGGCGCTCTGTGCACATTTTGTCCACAAATGGCACTTGTGAAGAACAGGCATATCATGTGACATTCCAGGAAATAACAGAGGCTTCCAGAGATCGCTAGTTGTGTCCCAAATGATGCACTATACACTATGCACTTATACACCATGTACTCATCCATGTAGTGTATTTTGTTTATTTTTATTTTGTCATTAAACATCGAAGTCTGATCCCCCTCCCTCTCCGCAACGTAATTAAAGCTGCGACAGCTGAGTGCATGAAGTGTCCAACATTCTACACTTTGTATTTTCTGTTAATTTAGAGCATCATCCGGGTATTTAAAGTGCACTTTTTCTTTTTGGAATTTTCTGTGTGAACGCACTACTTGCACTATTTGTACTTAAAAATGTCATAGGATAGTGCACAAGTATGCGAATTGGGACGCACTGAATATAACATGCAGATAGACACTTTTGAAGACAATAAATACACAATTGCGACGATATATGGTTTATCTGTGTTCTTCATGCCATGTCGGGTATTTTCATAATAATAGATTATATTTATAATGCAATGCTAATCGACATAGCTTTTCACATTTGCAGAATAGGCCTACCATAAAAAAATACAGTCAAACCAAAATTTATTCAGACACCTTGAACATTTCATTCATTAATACAGTTTATTCACTATAGTTTAAAAAAATGGTAATAAAATATGACAAGATCTCAGAGTTAAACTGTGTCAGAAAAAAAATTGTCAGATAACACTTAAGCAAAACATGGTCAGGTCAAAGTGTCTGAATAAATTTTGGTTCCAAATTTTTATAAATTTTACTGTTAGTCCACTGTATGAAGAATTTTTGGGTATAATATGTCACAGTTTACTTTATTTTGCTATCCTCACTTACATAAATGAACTATAGTGTCCTGCACCCACTAGTAAAAATATATAAAAAATATCAAAAATGTCTGAATAATTTTTGGTTTGACTGTATATTTTTTGTCTGATTTTTTGATCCGAAGCCACATCAGATCACAGAAGATTATGTGTTAGTAAATGAAGAGGTATCATATCGATTACAAGATCAGTAAGGAGTACTGCAAGGCTCAGTACTAGGACCATTCTTTTATCTGGGGCTTTACTGGGTGGTTGCCATTGTAGGCTTAATAAACAAACTCCAGCTGGTCCAAAATATAACATAGAGTCTTACTAGAACGAGGAAGTATGACCATATTACCCCGTTTCTGTCAACACTGCACTGCCTCCCTATTATACGTTGCATACATTTTAAATCTTGCTAATTACTTATAAAGTCCTGAGTAGTTTAGCTTCTAAGGTACTTGAGCAAGCTCATCGCATTATAGTCCTTTATGTCCACTGCGATCTCAAAATTCTGGCGGTACATCCTTTTCCTATTTAGCGCCCAACCTCTGGAACAGTCTGCGTAACACACGAGAATGAACCTCAGTGGTTACGCAGCACGTTTGAGCTTCCGGAAGAGGTTTGTTCTTGTGCGTCATAAAATTCTGGCTGCTGGAGTATGATTATGAAATAAAAAATGAAATAAAGCTCACCAGTGTATATATGGAGAAGACCTTAAACTGCAGTGACATTAAAGCAGAAGATGAAAATAGGCTGTTCAAAGCCACATGTTCAAAGTCAAAGTTTACTAACTGAGCTAACTCTCTAATGAATGAACCTGAGAGCAGAGGAAAAATAAACAGTGAGGTGTAGGATTTCAACAAAATACAATATTTACAGAAGTAAAAATGCAACAAAATATAAGAAGCTGAGTTTCCAAAAATACTTGGACATACAAATAAGAGATACAATATTTGGACATACAAATAAGAGTTATATATTATTAAAAACTGTGGAATGTCTTCTTTTATTTGTGTACACTCACAGTAAAAACAAAATGTTGTGCTTTTTGCAAAATAAAGAAAACTAACATGATGCGCGAGCTGCAGTCTCTTTCTCAAAGAAGTCCATTCTGATAGTCCTCAGAAAATGAACTGTAACTTCGTGAATACTAATAACACAAACATGAGTCATCTTACTATCCGCTAATGCAGCCACACCCATGGAGAAGCGCGCAGCATTCAAAGGCAAATTCTGAGGCGATCCATGCAACAGAGTGAACGCCCGCATCAACTTGAAAAAAATGCATCAAGCTTAGTCAGATTCATGTACATCATTTTGAGACGCAGTGGGGAATAATTCTGGAAGAATTTACCTCAAGAAAAAGCACAACTTTTAATTTCATTTCGAGGATCAACTTGATCAAGCCGATGATTGTGAATGGTAAGTTTTTTTATTCTTAAGTTCTTTATTCTAATCGCGATATAGTGTCTGTGAACATTAAACCGCAAAAAGTAAATATGAATCCTGCAAGCTTTGTGTGTCTCTGTGTGAATGGTGCAGACGCGCGTTTCGTTTACTACACATAACTTACATTAGTAAACATGCTATATTGGCTATTCCCAAACTATATTGCTATACTGAGATGAGTGAAATCGACTGAAATACGGAATACTGAAATAAAATGTGTTAGCAACATATTAAACTGCACATTAACATTTAGGCTCTATAATATAACAAATATAATTACATACAATGTCATAGAGGTAATATGAATGTTTAGACCATTTCTTTGGCCTGTTTTGAACAGATTATGAATTGTTTACTGTGAAATAGTCTAGTGCCACATCAATGAAGCTTTTGCTCACAATGAATGATGAAAATTCAGCTTTGCATCACAGGAATACATTATATTTTAAAGTATATTAAAATAGAAAACCATCATTTTAAATTGTAATAATATTTCACAGTATTTTTTTGTGTATTTTTGATCAAATAAATGCAGGCTTGATGCCTTCAAAAACATTAAAAATAGTAATGTGTCCAATCTTTTGACCGGTACTGTAATTTAAAATATAATAGGCCTATACAAAATTTTCTTCACATGATGTGCAATAATATGTGCATGCATGAGATCACAAAAATCATGTTTTCTGTTAAGAGTGGACATTATATTAACGTTAATACAACAGCTGATATGATCCTGTTATCAGCATGCTCACAGAGATTCTAATTATTGGACCAAAAACTTCTGCACATAATAACCTAGAATACTGTCTAGCACTTGATGGCTGCTCTGTTAAGTCTTCGTCGTCAGATAGGAACCTGTGCGTGCTCTTTGACACCAATCTTTCATTTGAAAGCCACATTTCTAGCATTTGTAAAACTGCATTCTTCCATCTTAAAATATATCTAAACTACAACATATGCTCTCAATGACAAATGCAGAACAGTTAGTTCATGCGTTCATGACCTCAAGGCTAGATTACTGTAACGCTCTACTGGGTGGTTGCCCTGCTCGCTTGATAAACAAATAAATGTATTCCTGTGATGCAAAGCTCGTACAAAATGTAGCAGCTAGAGTTCTTACTAGAACCAGGAAGTATGATCATATTAGCCCGGTTCTGTCAACACTGCATTGGCTCCCTGTTAAACATCATAAAGATTTTAAAATCTTGCTAATTACTTACAAAGCACTAAATGGTTTAGCTCCCCAGTACCTGAACAAGCTCTTAACACATTATAGTCCTTCATGTCTACTGCGATCTCAGAATTCAGGCCAGTTTATAATACCTAGAATATTAAAATCAACCGCAGGTGGTAGATCCTTCTCCTATTTGGCACCTAAACTCTTGAACAATCTTCCTAACATTGTTCGGGAAACAGACACACTCTGTCAGTTTAAATCTAGACTAAAAATGCATCTCTTTAACCTGGCATACACATAACACATTATCAATTTATGTATTCAAATCCCTTAAAGGATTGTTAGGCTGCATAAATTAGGTCAGCCGGAACCGGGAATACTTCCTATAACACCAGATGTACTCGTTACATCAGAAGAAGAATGGCATCTACGCTAATATTAGTCTCTCTGTTTATCCCGAGGTTTACCGTAGTCAGCCGTATCCGGGCCGTATCCAGGTGAGATCGAGGACCTGCGCCTAGACACGACGACAACGCAGCCCTGAAGTGTCAGCAGAGATTGTGTCAACTAGATCATCTCCTGTGAAGGCCTCATCGACACGACAGCCAGTGGCACAGATCCTCAACAAACCATCCCATACCGGCGTGATGAATACGATCCTCAACTAGATGGAACTGGAATAAATACTTTGACTGTTGCGATCCCAATCGGACTTATGAAAGCTGCCTGAATCATAATCATGCACCAGAGGAGAACTGGCCCCCTGACTGAGCCTGGTTTCTCCCAAGGTTTTTTCTTCTTCTCCATTTTAACACCTGTTTGCCACCTGATGTCACCTATTGGAGTTTGGGTTCCTTGCCGCCGTCGCCTTTGGCTTGCTTAGGTAGGGACACTTGACATTTGATATTCAACAATGTTTTGATCTGCCTGCATCGACACCCTTGTATGCGAACTGAACTGAGCTGGATGATGACATCACTGTTTACTCTAGTGCTGATATAGATAAATTAACTAAATTAATAACTATTGATTCTTACAACGGAATGAATCAATACTGAATTTACTTAAGCTGGACAATGACACCATTTTCTTTAAGAGCTTCTGTGCAGCCAAAATTATATACCAGTTATCACTGTAAAGCTGCTTTGACACAGTCTGCATTGTAAAAAGCGCTACATAAATAAAGGTGACTTGACTTTTCTTTCATCTTACAGATTTGAGAATCATAGTGACCAGATATTGGCCCACATTGGACTGCATGCATATGATACTGAGATCACTGACTGGAAGCAGGAAAGTTTTTTTTTTCTTTCTTTTTCTACAGTGCATAGAAACACCAAATGCCAGGTATGTGATGTTCACATATATCTTTGAACAGGATTTATTTCCAGGTATAACTGTGTACTCAAAATGTGTCTTTGACTCTCATTTATATAGTTCACTATATTCTAAATAAACTACAAACAAAAAATTATATATTTCTTTTATCATTGCATTCTTTCTTAGTTCACTCAGTCACATTCCTGACTGAATGGCTCATTATGCGGCTCATTAGGGGCAGGGTCTTAATCTCCTCAGGTGTGAATCACAGCATTATTCATGAAGATTCACACATCCTCGCATATGGCCTTAATAAACAAAAATGTGACTGAGTAGGCAGGATGATTTTCACATCATTTTGAAGCAAAAACTCTAGACAAAAATATACAGTTGCCAAAAGTCTTGTGAATAAATGTTTAGTATGTGTTTTGAGGCCTTATTTCAGTGACTTATTTATTTTTTCAGAAACCATGCATATACGTAATTCTCTCAAAAATACAAACATGTACATACTTGTAGCTCATATTATTGTAGCCTAGTTTGTGCTGAATACAGTGTAATGAGATTTTTGTCATTAACATGTTTATAAGCAACTGAAAAAAGCACAGATGTCAGGGCATGTCAAAACCACTCCAGGACCCCAAATCAGCCTCAGACCCCAGAGGGTTAAAGGCTGATGATTTCACACTTTGAGGAGGGTGCCTCCTGCTTTCCTGGAGGGGGTTAGCAGTCCATTGATGAGACTTCACAGGAGCCCCTCCTCTAAGAATGACTCTTGATGTTCCCTTAACGGTGTCTCAGGGTACGGTAAAAGTCTGTAATGAGTGCAAAAAATCCCAAAGGGTCATATATAGAACTGACCATGGACAGTATTTATCATCAAGTGCATGGTTGATCTTTAAGGGACACATGACATTTGAAGATCCTATTCAGCACACCTATCAGCCTCAGTAATTGTGCCAGTTATGCCCTGAGAAGAACAGCCAAGGACAACAAAGTATGTTTCTCAGTGAGGCAACCAGTTCAGTCTTAAACAACTTTTATGTGGATGACTTTGTGAAGTCTTTGGACACAAAAGCTCATGCCATTCATCCTTATCAGGGATTGAAGGCACTTTGTGCATTTGGAGGTTTCAATTGAACAAAGTGGACCAGTAACAGTCGAGCAGGTTTAGGCTTATTACTGAGGCTGATAGGTCAAAGGAGTTGAAAGAACTTGACCTGGATATGGAAGACCTGTGGAGCGAGCTCTTGGTGTACAGTGGTATGCTGAAGAGGATATCTTTAAATTTCACATGTCCCTTAAAGATCATCCATGCGCTAGACGAGAAATTCTGTTAATGGTTAGTTCTATATTTGACCCGTTGGGATTTCTTGCACCCTTGACCTTCACAGTAAAGTCTGTCTTACAGAAGTTATGTAGACTTAACCTTGCCTGGGATGGAAATATTCCAAATGTCTTTGCTCAGACTTGGGAACGGTGGCTGCATGGACTTCAGAGTTGACTATATAGAATATTCATGTACTAGCATATTCCATATACTAGCATATTCCTGAATTACTTTTCAAGCTGGAATAAACTTAGGAATGCTGTAGCATGGATTCTCAAATTTAACAACTTACTCATACAACTCGTCCAGAAAAGGAAGAATGCTATGAAAATGATGAGCTGTTAGGCAAGGGACAATTTGGAAATGTTACAAAAATATTAAATATTAAACTTCTATGTCACTATAAGTTCAGGACATTGATGATGCAGAAGTAGCCATTGTAAGGTTTCACTAACAGCACGGATCTGCATGGGACATAGAAAGCTTATGCAGTAGAATGTCAGTAGGAAGAGCTCCATTTTCGGTCTGGATCCAATGTTCGACCTAAACGACCATTAACCCCAAAACACTTACTACAGCTCAAAGTCCAATCTGTATTACCACAAGGATTATTTTTTTTATTTACCAGCAATTTTTGAGTTTTTGATTCTGCTGTGTATTGCTAATGCCTGCCTGTATGTCTGCTTGCCTGCCTGACTGCCAGCATGTCTTTCTCACACCATCATTGGACACAGGTATGACTCACAGCTCTCACAGTATTTATTACAAGAAGCGTGTTGCAACTAGACAGCATCTTAATGGTGGATTTGACACTTTGATCACTACACTGAGAATAATCACCCCACAAACCAATGTTCACTGTGTGTTTTTAATTTATTGCACTCAGATTAAATATTTTAGGACAGAGCATACTAAATAAAAATATAATAACAATAAAAAATTCTATGATTTTTAATGACTTTTCCAGGCATGTAAATCAAAATTTTACAATTCCACAATATTTCCAGGTTTTTCATAACCGTGGGAAACGATGGTAATACATTTCTGACATGAAAGTTTTTTTTTTTTTTGAATTTTTTTTCAATGATAGGCAAAGAAAGCACACATTTTCTGAAAATGGAAACATATTGCTGAACATTAATGCAGATGTACAAGCAGGGTTTCTACAGGTTTCATCAAATCTAATTTAATGCTTTTTAATGCCTTTTTAATGCCATATATATATGTCGGTAAATGTCGATAGATGACGTCATAAGGCAATTAGAATATTCATCATGTCATTGTTGCATTCGCATTCTGGCAAGTGTCAGCCCTTTACATTTGTTTGCTTCTCTGGTGCTACCCTTTTTGCTCACATAATATATTTTAATACAGACAAAGTCCCAATAAAATTGTTTCATCTATATATTTTTCTGTTTTTGTTGTCAGACAATATGAAATGGAGACTGAAACGCGGCCCATTAAGACTACATACAGGGCTCGACACTAAGCCTTTTCATTCACTTGTATGATTCTTGTACGATTCATGTAAAATGTATGATTCATCTTTCATTTTAAATTCTTAAATTCGATCAATAAATTTAATTAGAATAAGACACTAAGAGCTATTACCAATCAAATTAAATAATTTACAAATTTACAATAAAAAAATTACAACTGCATTAAATAATGTTATGGGATTGTGAGAAATGTTGGGGGGAAAATGATACTTTTAAAAATTAAACTAAACCACCAGTAGGTGGCGTCAAGTAACCGTCTTAATAAGTGAGTCATTCATTTAAACGATTCATTCCAATGGCTGATTCATTCAAGAATGAGGCAGTTGTTTATGAATGGGTCATTTAATCTTTGACTCAACCGATTCATTCAAAACGCTTAATCATTCAGTAATGAAAACAAGGCTGAGTGTTGTGCTATGGTTCTGCTGTGATCTTTGTTTGAAACTATTTTTGCTGCTAAAATAGAATAAAACAGTCAATGTTCATTCTAAAATGTAAGTGACTTAATAACTATTTGTTAACTGAACAGTTGTATGAAATCAGTGTCACGTTTTTAATCGTGACGGTAGCCGATTTAGGAAAACAGCATTCTTGGTCGTGTGTTTTTGCTTACCTGTATCAAGTTAAAAACTTATTTTTGTGTGTGCTTCGCTCATGTTTCCATTTCTCCTTGAGATGGTGCGCGAGCCTCAACAGCGCAACCTTGTTATCGTCACTACATTATACAGCCTATCGCCACTTAAACTAAATGTAATAAAATCAGTCATTCTCGCTTTTTTTTTGTTGTTGTTGTTGTTTTGTTTTTTGGTATTGATGTTTTAATCAGGTCCTTGTCCGGCCGGGCAAGTAAAATTTTCTTTCACTTGCCGCTTCAAAAAATACACTTATCCCGGACTAATTGACAAGTGTTAGTGTCGAGCCCTGACATGTTAAACCAGCGATAATTCCTGATTTATAATCGAGACGTTGTCTGACAAAATCACCATACACATAATATAAAGACATTTGCTGTGATTTTGGCTATATGTACACGTAAAATAATCACTCAGGTTAGAAGCAATAGTATCTATTTTATTTGTTCTCTGACAGCCTCAACTGAATGCGCTGCTCCTCTTAGCCACTCACTGAACAGAGCAGACGCAGGTACGCCTGCGGCAGGAAAGCAAGACCTCGCGCTCGTGCGGCGGGCCGGGGAGTCTCAGGAAGCTAGATCAGGTTAACAAGTATATTCGTCACAATGCGCTTTCTTGGAAAAAAGTTGCAAAAGGGGTCTGAAAAGTCGCTAAGTTGGCAACACTGATTCAACCTTCCGTCTCCAGGTCCCAGCCCGCCGCTGTCCAAAACGGCGTTACGGCAATTTTGTACCGGTCGGAGGCAATTACCAAACTGGTTCCGTGTGTGTATCACACCAATGTACATATTGCGACAGCAAATCAAAGTTATTAATTATGAAGGCTATATTCAATATAAACTGGTATTATTTTCCTTCAAAACTATCTAAAAAAAATTAATGCCTGTAGGAATAAAATTTAATGCTTTTTAATGCCATTTAAAGCCTTAATTTTCGCAAAATCCATTTAATGCTTTTTAATGCCCCGCGGATACCCTGACAAGAAGTCACGTTACACTAGTTTTACTACTGTTGTAGACTCAAAACATCCATTAACTGTGGTAAAATAATTGTAACGAGTCCTGTAAGCACATAAAGGTCTTATCTTCTCTGTTTTGAATGATATCCTTTTGTGAAGCATGTGAAGTGCATTTTTACCTGATTAAATGAGGTTTCTTTCAAAGTTTGTGGCCCTCTCTCCATCATGGCATGAAGGGGCTCCAGGACGGCAAACATTCCCTTGACATTCCTCTCTCCAAAGTACAGACGTGACGCCTCCTCCAGCCCCTCGTGCCACATTTCATGCCACAGAATAGCCACCCTGATCAGCTCCTCACTTACCTGAACATGAACTGAATTTAGCTTTTGGCAAATGTTTTGGATTGTAATCGACCCTTGACTAAGCTCGGCCTTAAAAACATTGCTTAGGACACAGCATACGAAATAAAAATAAAAATATAATAACAATAAAAAAATTGTATGATTTTTCCATGATTTTGAAGATTTAATTAATTTCAATGACTTTTCCAGGTACCTTAGCGACTGCTCCTGTACCTTAGTGATTGCTGTTATTCATGTTTTCAGACAAGCTTTTTCTCTTTTCTACTGCAAGTTTCATCCTCTTGAGGATCTGTGAGTTTGAGAAAGATCCGGCTGCAGACTTGAACTTACATTCTCAGACTTGCATTCTCACTCACTTGCGCTTCCTCTGACAGTGATGTCACTTGTAATTGCCAACTGCATTCTCCACTGATCGACACCACCTAACAATGCATAGTGGCTTATGTCTGATTTAGTTCAAGACTCATTGCTGTATGGGTAATTTTTATCAATACATAATTATACGCTGTGTTTAGACTTTTTATTGCTGATATACAATCACAAGTTATATTAATTTATGATTTGCAGCTCTTTGTGTTTAGACATTAGGCTATTTATTATGATTTTGGGATGATGCCACTCCTGTACTATCTTGAATACATAAAATAAACAATTTGACAGAATGATATTTACACTGTCTTAAAGTAATTATATCGCTTACACATTAGCAGTGGGCTATAGTTTACCACCTGTTTTACTTTACTTTCTCACAGTAAAAATGTGGCAGAGGAGGCGACAGTACATGTGTTGTTGACTTAACTAAATGGAATGAAATTACAACTAAATGTAGTGTCTTTAATAGGAAAATACGTAATGTGATTTTGGAAACAAAACATTTAATGTTTAATAAAATCATGTATTATATATATAAAAAAGCCAATTCTCTTTAAAAAGCCAGTTTTAAAATTAAGAGAGACTAAATGTATTATACATTTGGTTGTATTTTATTGTAATTATTTTTTATGCAGATGAGGTAATATAGACCAATCACCACAAGAACTGGGTGTTAGCAGAGTGGTGCTTACTACTTCTGATTGCAATGTTCCCTAAATGATTACAACATATTGTGAATACTTTGAGTATGACTACTGGGCCATTCAGCTTCTATACATTCTTGATGTAGACAAGCTATGTGGTTTCTGACTCATTTCTGTCACTGGGCATCTATACATTCTAATCATTATATGCTTTTTATGATTATGACTTTTAATTTATTTATTTTCACCGTAGACATTATTTTTTGTTTTATTAAAATTTGTTCTAATTTTTTTTGTGGTATTCTGAAGCATGTTGGCAAGCTGCTGCTGTATAAATGGTGCTATATAAAAAAAGACTTTAGCAGTAAAGTAATAGGTCCTTTAATATATATATATATATATATATATATAAAAATTTTTTTTTTTTACATTCATGCAATGTTATCATTATTGTTTTTGGTTTATTGCCATTACAACGCCCTTGTACTCATGAGCCGTATGCTATATATTTCACAGAATCAATACATAGCAGATTTGAAAACAACCAGCAAATGGTGCGTGGAACACTCAAATGTGCTTGGTTCTGTCCAGCTGCCCAAAATACTGTGCATGGAGGAACAAGACCAAGGCAATGGCCAAGTTACTGAAGGCTGAATCTCCAGAGAACAGGAATAATGTTCTGGAACCCCCTCCAGCTTTGTTTTTACTAATTTGCAGGATATGCTTATATTCTTTGAGCAATTTGTTGACATAATGAAATGTATTATAATCCTGCAATAGACAAAAGAGACAAGACACAAGCAGAAACAAAAATCTTTTTTGAAAAAAAAAATTAAATAAATAAAATAAATAAAAAATAAGGTAATAAACTATAGTCTGTCTCATTATAGTAATAAAGAACTTTTAATCATTTAACCATTCCAGTTTCTTGACCCCACTGACAATGCAAAAAAAAAACTGTTGGAAACATATTTTCACTTTATTTGGCAGTGGAGAATGCAGGTGGGTGACTGCAAGTGACGAGATGAGTGAGTACAAGTCTGAGAGTGAGCTTGGATAGGTTTTTAAAAACCTTTACCAAGTCACATTCACAGGAAAACTCACTGTTTATGGAAATCTCCAGCTCATTCATAAAGCACATTCTGTAAATCTTGTCTGAGCAAGCAAAACCAAGAGGGAGTGGAACATAGTCAAGGGCCAATGTGTACCTAATAAAACATTTATTATTCAGACAGTCAAACTGAATATGCACTCGTACCATAATTGCTTGCTGGACCAGCGTGTTGCAGTGCTCACACATGTTCTTCAAGATCTTGTTGGCTGCATTGTGGCGGGCAGTGGTGGTGGACTTGGAGGCCACAGTGAGTGGATAAATCAAAGCCTTTAAGTGTGCAAACAGAAAGAATCAAAGTGCTGCTAACAAAGGGCACAGGACATAGTTTATGATTCATGCAGACTACCAGTAAAAAGTTTTGGCACACCTACTCATTCTTCGTCATGACTATTACATTTTAGAATTAGAATATTAATGAAGTCATCAAAACTATGAAATTATTCCCCTATTATTTTTGAGATATTACTTTCCATGTTATGTGTAATATTGCTGTTTGTGGATGTAAAAGGTCTGAAAAGTTTCAAAGTGCATGATAAATGGAGTTATTGTCTCCCAAAAGAAATAACCCCCACATTCATGCAGGCTTGGATAAACTGACTGCTTAAAAATCCTACACTAAACACTTCATTTGTATAAAGTAACAAACCTGTCTTTCTCCTCCCAGTCATAGCAAAAATACTTGAATGAGTTGTTTTCAACCAGATATCACCTTTCTTTTCACTGAACAACCGACTGGACAAAAACCAGTCAGGATTTAGGAAACTGTCTTTTTATCTGTCACTGAAGCCCTGCAGAATGCATAAGCTGATTCCAATTGTTTTTTCTCATTCTGCTAGATCAGATCCTTTTGTCCCTCTGACCCTCTCATCACTGGGAATAATGTAAACTCCACTTTGATGGTTTGAATCTTCTTTCATAGGTAGGTATTTCAAGGTTTTCTAGAAGGGGGAGGTATCCAAACCACATAAACATCCCCTCCAGAATCCCGTAGTCAGTGAGTGAACGCCGCCTCACAGCACCATCACAGAAAGGCACAAAATCACTTTCCAGACATTTTCATTCAATGTTCCTTGCTGGTGGAAAGATCTCCCTGCCAAATCCCTGACAACATTCAAGAAACAGCTGAATACTCATCTCTTCCGTGAGCACTTAACTGCATCCTGCTGACTCTTTAAAATAACAATTATCTTCTATGATAATCATTATTTCACCATTTCTTAAATCCTACTATTCTAGACAATGTTTGAAACTTTGTATTGTTAGCTATGGGTAAAAGTGTCTGGTAAATGAATAAATTAAAAGTAAATGTAAATTCATGTAAATTTCAAATGTAAATTTCAACCTTTAGACCAAAAGGCTGACGTCATGATAAACAAATTGAAGTTAGTCAAAACTTATGACTGGCAGTGTATGTAAATAAAAGACATTTAGAATAACAAAGGAAATAAACTTGCACCAGAAGAGCATCCAATTTTATGGTGCAGGAATTTCGTCACTTATCAGACCTCTATTCAACAGTATGTAGCTCTCCAGCAGAGCACATCTAAAAAAACGATTTTCACCAGATTTTTTTTAAATAAGAAGATGCGAGATGATAAAAGTGTGCCTTTATCATGGAGATGGAGCTTCTATGTGCATTAATGTAATGAATGCATAGTGATCATAACTCATTTTTTATGTATACCTGAGGGTGGTAGCGGCCAATGTCGGTGAGTAGCTGGTGAATAAGACGTCCCACCAGCGCACGTGGGGTATCGATTCGCGCTATCAGTTGAGGAATAACCTGATTATAAGGAGGAAGATTCTTTTTGCAGTGATTTTAAGTGAAATTCTGCCATTTAGTAATTTTATTTTTCAGTACCAGTATTTTTTGCCTTGTTTTCAAGTAAAAACGTAAACATTCTTAAACCAACATGCCATTTGTTTGGGGAGCAAAAATTAGGGAAAATCATAAGACTTCATGAATTAAAGGTGCAGTATGTAAGATTTCTGTCCGCTAGAGGCCTATTCAAAACAAAGGCGTAGCTTGATGATGCCAAGTTTGAGCGCGGAATCTTGGGACGTGTGGTCTTCACCTCAACGGACGGTGCAAAAGAATAGGGATAGGACTCAGGAAGAAATCATGTTCATGGATGCGATTATTAACGTTATTGTAGTATGAAGCAGAGCAGGACCAAGTGTTGTGGGAGCTGAACGAGGCCGCTGGAGCGATTGTGCAACACACGCCTCACAAGCAGCGGAACTTTTATTATGCCACAGTCGCCGGTGCTGCTTCCGCTTTTCCGGTCATGAGTATGAGGTTACACAGCTCTGTTTATCATATTAGATAGTGTTTGAGAGTGTTGAAAATGATGTTATAACGTTACTCTGTGCGTTCGCTCGGCGGCTGCTGTGAGACTCTTGATGCACACTGCAGTAAGCTAGATCGATTTTAGAATATCATATTAAATGCTGGATGGCTTGTGTTGATAAATGGCATGCAATTAATTTAAAAAACATATTGTATGATGGAGAAAATTTTGTATTACTGTTACTAAAAATAAAGCTGCATCTGATTATGCTATGTTAGCTACTTGACAAAATAGTGTTGTTCTCTGAGGCATGGTAAAGCATGGTACTCGCAAAAAAACAAGAAAATTAGATTTAAACAAGACTAAACGTGTTGAGCTATATAACAACAATTAGTTTTTTGTCTATAAATATATCAAAACAGATGTTCCCTTGTCTATTAAAACGTGTAATATATTGAAGCGTCTTTGGTGTTTCCATGGTTTCTACAAAATAAAACCGGAAACGGAGGGTAACGCGGGTATGACGCAATTGACAGGCGACTCTTCACACGTCCCGGAGCCTTGGTTAAAATTGCAATTTTCTCACGATTTACAAATAGTTGGAAACATTTGGGATGTTGTAAGTACTCAAGTGAACAAAATATATAACACTGGCCTAGTGGTTTTTGGATATTTTACTGCAAAAATCGTACATATTGCACCTTTAAGTTTATTTTTCTTACCTCATTAGAAAATTGATCTTTCTTATTTTAAGCATAAAACCCAATGACTTTTGCTAGATATGTGCAGATCTACAAATCTAATCAAATCTGATGAAACCACATGTGTACACAAAGTGCTGCTGCAAATGGCAATAGACATTAATTATTTAACTTGTGACTATTTTTTTTGCAATTAGGACCCTGCTTATGTATAGAAAGCTGGAAATTGTCTTACCTGTAACCAGGTGTCTATTTGAATGGTCTTAATACCTTCAACTAGAGCTTCATTCACCTCAGGCCAGTGCCCATAATCAAACCATAAGGTCAGGACTCTAAATGTAAAGGAACAAATACATTGTCAAAAACAGTTTGAAGTTACTCCATGAATTGTAGTTGAATTCAATATATTTCAAAATGTTTTTTGTTTGAGAGGTGCTGTACAGAAGTATCTATTACTGCATTTTCGGAGAAAGCGTCTCATATCACCCCCTAAGAGCAGCTTCTGTCTTTCACTGCTATAGGTCAGGAAGAACCAACAAAACTTTTTACAGCATCAAAACGCCCACTAAACTACTAAAAAGGTGCTTCTCATAGTTTTAGAACTCTTCTCAAAATCCTCAATACTATGAACTGTATTCTTAGGACATGTTCCGAGAACATTCATGCTGGCAGTTATTAAAGTCGGCATGAAAAGGAAGCTGTGTTTGTCTTTTATTCCCTATTGTAACGTATATCTAAAGTAACACGGCTTCTCAAATGAGAAAAAAATGTAAGGTGGAACTTGATTTTGTCCATTGGGAATTGACTGGAACATTGATTCGTTGTCATCTGCTATTGCTGCGATCTCATGTGAGTGACAGGTTGCTGGAGGGGAGATGTTATTGTTCTGCCCTTGTGCCGGTGAACACGTCATAAGAGAAGAGATGTCCTTGCAGAGGGAAGGGGACGTCATTTTGAATAAAGATTATGAGGGCTTAATAATTGTCCATTTTGATTTCATGGTGATTTTAACCACTCATCAAGAAACCACAACTTAATCCTTGTTGGTTAATTATACACCCATTTCAAATCTTTCATTTCTGTCTAAAATATTCTAGAAAAAGTTGTGTCTGCCCAATGAGCTCTTTTTGCTGATAAACGACATTTATGAAGATAGTCAGAATACATAGACTGTTCTTGTCAAATTACTGTTTTATTGCGAATTTTGGAGTGCTCTGTTGTTTTGTTTGTACATTATTCCTGTAGGAGATTATCAGAAAACATGGAATTACCTTTCATTGTTGATGATACTACTTAGCTCTATATTGCTCTAGACCAGCTTAAACTATAAACCATCGCTTCCGGCTAACTGTCATATGTGGGTCAGTAAGTTGTAAAATTCTTAATTAGTTTCAGCACAATTTAAAACAAGACTGAAGCCTCTAAACAGACTTAGAAATGTACATATTTTATACAGCAATATAGTGTATTGTCGCCTAGACTACTTAGTACTGACTTACCTCAGTGTGTCCTGTAAGTTATTTCCACGTGAGAGTGAGATAGATCTGAAGAATCCTTGTACTGCAGGCACTGTGTACAGAAGGAGAGTCTTGGACAAATCCTGCAACATAAAAAAAACCCCATCTAATTACATCAATGTCAACATAAAAATAATTTCATATGTAAATCCATGTAATTTCCTTTGTATACCCTTTTAAGTGTGTTGCATGTGCTAACTTCATGTTTCTGACTTCAAGATCTTGGGACTGAATGTCAATGCATTTGCTGTTTATTCGTCCAAATGTCTGTTAATAAACATTATTTTACTTTCCATGCAATTCCGGGTTTGGAACTGTTGATACCTTGTTAATAGCAACGGTCTGTATATTTGTTCATATGGCACTATAAACACATTGGAGGACAAAAGATGCCAACTCCATTTTATTGTTTAAACTTGTTTACTTGTTTTAGGCTTGTTTACTTGTTTTAGAAAATTGTTTACAAGTTGTTTGGAAATTCTGTAAAGGCGAATATTGGAGAATCTTTGCACACAAGCTTCTAATAATACTTCAGTGTTTATGTCTGGCTTTGGTTGTTCCTCACCTCATTGACTTTCTTCTGTCCAGGGGAGGGTACAGGACTGTGCTCTGTGCTGTCTGCCTCACTGTCACTGTTACTGGCTTCGCTGTTGGCACTGGCACCGCTTGCGTGTCGTAGTTTTTTTTTCTCATCCCGGCCCTGGTTCTGGTGCTTGTAGTGAAGCACAGCCTCAAAGTTCATTACTGCCCAAGCGTGCCAGGCCTGCAGAGGCAATATCTTTTATCTCAGATTTTGACAAAATTGAAAACATCACAGATCCAAACACAAATAACTTTACTGAACAGTTTATTGTGGTTAGCTTGCTTTTTTCAATCCATGTGATAGTGAAAAAATTGTAAACTGAAAAGAGACAGCTACAGGATAAATAACATTGAGCTGTAAACAATCCAAAAAAAAAAAAAAAAAAAAAGCCTTGAATGACTTGAAAAGGGATGTACACAGGAGATCCCCCCTCAATATGATTTGAAGCTCTTTTGCAAGGAGTGGGAAAAAAATTTTAACAAACAAAAGTGTGATGAGTTGATAGACTCTTATTCAAAAAGTTTGGCAGCTGTATTAAAAGCAAAAAGTAATTAAATCAAGTATTAGATGAGTGTGAATGTTTTTGCTTTTTTGGCCAATGATTCACACTCAAAATATGAGTGTAGGGAGGTGGAGAAAGAGTTTTGTAACCATAACTGTACGGAAGTGTAGGGCAGCATGATATACCATAGTTCAATTGTTCAAGTCTTGCTGAACTTCATTCAATGTGAAACAGACAAATAAACTCTTTTAATACTATATATATGTATATCAAGAATCTCCCAAATCAGTTACTTGATCCAAATACTTTTATTGATCATAATTAATTATAAATATATCCATTTTTGGGCTAATTTGCTACAAACATATAGACAGAACACTGGGCAAACCACATGCTTTTTTATATAAAATGCTTTTTTCAAATGTAGCTTATGTTTTAAGGTTGTAGATTAAAATAATTAATAATGATTAATCGTGTTTTTAGTTTTAACAAGTTTTAATGTTTTGATGTGCAAAGAACGTATAGTGCAAAAGGATTTTGCTGTTACTGATTGCATTTGATTACATCCTTATAGTCCTTATAGTATCTTTTTATTCTAATTCTTATTATTATTATTCAAATTATTATTCTATTGATTAAATTTAAAGTTGACAAAATATGATTCGTGAATTTTATAATGTTAAAAAAACATTTTAAACTCAAGGACTAAAGCGTTGGTTAGGAAGCACATGGTGGATGGTTATCGGGTCGGATTATTGTTTGATGCTCACTGAACTATAAATCATCATCGTCATCGTCCTCTACGTTAAGTTCAAAGGACATTCACCCAAGGACAGTTGGGATTCTAAATGGACAATGGTCAGATAAGGTTTTTTCATTCCAAAATTCACTTTGGTTGCTATGCTGTTTGCCTTTATGCCTACTGGGTTTTTTTTATATACCACTTTCAAGTTTTCTTTAAATGAGTCTGCTGATTTATTTTGCTTTATTTTTCATTGTCTGTTGTTTTTGCCCACTCTTATTTTTCAATAATAATTTGGTATTACTCATTTATCTGTGTTGGTACAAACTTTATTTCATATTTCGGTTGACCTTGATTGAACAGTATTTAAGGTGCTTATATTAAATGTGGTTGGTGAGCCCCTCCCTTAAAAATTATCATTAGCTGTGCCTTTTAAAAAAGAGGAGGACGGTTATAAACTGTTGTATGAAAGCAGTATCACACTTACATATTAGTCTGATGGTGCTTTTAATATGATTAGAATATAATATAGATTTACTTTACATTCTCTTTTTATTGTTTTAAATGTTTCCTAAAATTGTTAAGTCCTACATTGTTATTTCTAATTTAAAAAGGATTTGTATTTGTTGTCTCAAACCGTATTATTTAAATTTTTAAGTATTTAAAAAAATACTTTATCAAACATCTAATGAGGATGAATGAAGATTTTGGGGTGACAACGTGGACATGTTCTTGACAGGTTTCATGAGATTTATCCACATACATTTAAAGTTTGTGAAGTTAACATACCTTGTACCAGTTGCGATCATGCTCCGTTGAGTGACTGTAATATTGTAATACTTTAGGGATGGTACTCTCATTGATACCCTGAAGGCTGAGTTGCCACTCCCCCAGCTTCAGAAAACACCTGCACAGAGGAGAAACACATTCGAAAAATGTGGAAAATGTCTTGTGTATTTCCAGTTACCACTACACAAATAATCTTGCCTAAACAACCAAGAAAGCAGAGACAGCATTACACAAAGTATATGGCTACCCAGACTACCAGGAAACTTCAGCAACTCACTCGTTACTGGTATGTGTATGTTGTGTTTGTGTTGTAGTCACCAAGTTAAACACCCTAATCACCACTTAAAATCAGTATCAAAATATGAACCTTTTCAAAGACAGAAGTAATTTTCAGAACATCTTCCGAAATCAATGGAAGAATACATTTTCAGTGATAATTCAGCCAAAGCTTGTCTGAGAAAGCAGTGGATGTCACTGCATTAAAGGAATAGTTCACCCAAAAATGAAAATTATTCCATAATTTATTAATTTATTTATCAGAGTTATATTACAAATATCTTGGGTCTGCCCAGCTTTGTAATGGATTGAGACGTTGTGAACTGAGACTATAGGGGATGCCCTTTTATTATTCAGCAATTGCTGGTTTTGTGCTTGGGATCTTCTGGGTACCTGCCAAAGAGTGGACTGGTAGCCCGGCGTTTCAGCAGCAAGTTAAGTCTCCCTGAGGGTTCCGTTCTCAGCTCCTCAGCACAAATCTGAATGAGAGTGGAGCAAGCCCCTCCTTTTATACCTGTGTGTCTTGGGAGTGGCATGAAAATTCCACTTGCCAATTTCATTGCCGTTTTCGGAATCAGAGGAGTTTGGGGCTCTCAAGGGCAGTTTGGGGCTCTTCGAGAGTCAAGTCAAATGACTGAATCTGAACTTAGAAAGGAATTCCAGAAACTCTCTTCTAGTGCAAGAACACTTTTTGATGTGAATGATGACTATAAGATGGGACTGTTGGCAGAGCTGGAAGCTAAAGCAAAGAGTGATGAGAAAGTGGAGCTTGAAATGCAGCAGGCAGCGGATATTGAGAAGACTTTTAGTGATTGTGAGACAAAGTTCGAAGAGGTGCAAAAAACTGTCCAAATTAACTTGTTATATTGCCAAGAGGAATTGACTGTTACAGTCCATGAAGCTGAGAAAGCTTGTGACCATTCTGCTTTAATACATGTTGCTGGTGTCAATTGTGAAGAAAATGAAGTTCAACTAATTCACTTGGAATGGCTCATGAGCAGAGCAGTCAAAACTCTATCCACCTGGGAGCAATGGATTTCTACAACAGAGGAGGAGGAATTTGAGAGCAGAGTAAAGCAGTTAAAAGTAATAGACTTATTTCAAGAAACAGTGAGTTTATTACTGCACGTAATGCTGAAAGAAGTTCTCAATTTGCAGGTCCTATAGACACAAACACAGCTCTCCAAACTATGCCGATTACACCAATTGTGAGAATAAAACCAACTAGTTTGCCTAAATTTAGTCGTTGGAAGAAGGATTGGTAAAGTTTTCAGAAACAAGGAGAACCAACTGGATTAGCAGATGTCAAGAAAATCCAGCCTCTGGACAGCTTGGATAACAGAATTGTTAAGGAACTGAGGCTGTCAAGTTATAGCACTGCTGAGGATGTGTTTAGAGTACTGGAAAACTGATATGGCAACAAGGTAACAATCGCCATGGAAACTACTGAAGAACTGGAAAGAATTCCTGCTGTAAAGGGCAATCAAACCAGAAAAGTGATAGACTTGATTCAGACTGTTAAAAAAGCTCTACCTGACCTGACAGATCTTGTGAACACTAGTGCAATTAAGAACCCTCTCATAATCAAGTTTTTTGAGAGTAAACTGCCTGAATTTCTAAAAAGAGACTAGCTTAACTTAATGATTGACCCTGATAATGGTGTAACTCCAGAGAATCACTTTGACCTCCTGTTGAAGTTTTTAAGGAAACAGGAAGACGTTCTTGAGAAACTCGAACAGCTCAGAATCACCTACAAGGTAGAAAGACAAGATAAATCGGAAAATAGATTTGAAAAGAGGCATGCATCTACAAGAACCACAAAGAAAGATTTGATGGTGGGTGTGCTGTGTGTGGAGCTGTAAATCATAAAGGCAAGATTTTCTTCTGTAAGAAGTTTAAGGAGCTAATGCTAGCTGAAAAGAAAGCTGCTCTGAGAAAGATTGGGGCATGTGCCTTGGATGTCATGAGGGTGACACCAACTGCAGAGACACATTCTTGTGCAAAAATAGATCATCATTATTTTCTCAGTCCAAGAAGAGAATCCACAAGTGGCAGTTAGAAAAGGTCTCTAAAGGATAGTAGGAAGGTAAATGTGCTAACAGCAGAGCAAGAGATATTTTTAGCTGAACATTCCCCAGAGCTGGCTGAGCGATGTAGAAATGCTTTTACCAACAAAGCCGCAACAGTGACAAAAACTCAAGTTGGACTTTTAAAAGAAAGTGGAGTACAATTCTACCTGCCATCATGATGCTCATGGAAGTTACAGACAATGCGGGGCAGTAAATTGGAACTTTGGTAGACCTTGCATCAGATACCAACTATATAACCCACAAGGATGCAGAAAGGTTGAGGTTAAGGAGCAAAGATGTCACTCTGATAGTGCATGGAGTTGCTGGAATGACCATCAAGGTGAAAACCAAGCGATATCTTCTTAGAGTCAGAGTCAAGACTGATGAGGACAAAGTAAGAGCACATGAGCTTCTCTGTTATGGCTTGGATGAAATTGCTATAGCGCATAAAGTCATCAAACCTAAGCAATTGCAGAGATTCTTCCCAGAAGTCAAACTTGAAGAGCTGGTAAGACCTAAAGAGATTGAACTTCTTATTAGCCACCAAGAAGGGCGATTAGGGGGATCTTGTCTTATGGGACAGTCCTTTGGAAAAGACAGTAGGCGGAGCTCATCCAGACTTATTTGAAGAAATAAACATAGCTGCAGATGAGTCCAAAACACATTTTGCTTGCTCAATGAGAATAGCCGCAGCAAAATATAAAGAGACAGTGGGAGAACCTGAAATGCAAGTGATGTCTAAGTCAGTCCAACTACTTCAAGAAACCAGAGCTGAGACAAACATTGCAGCTGCTAGCAACCGTGAGTTCTTGGAATGGTGGAAATGGGATAGCATTGGGGCAGCTTGTGAACCAAATGTGTGGAGCCTGTTACTGTGAAAACTGTCAGCCAGGTGGTAAGGAGATGACACTGGCAGAGGAAAGAGAACTCTAGATTATAAAAGAGAGTCTTAACTACACTATATTGCCAAATGTATTTGGACACCCCTCCAAATCATTGAATTCAGGTGTTCCAATCACTTCCATGGCCAAAGGTGTATAAAATCAAGCACCTAGGCATGCAGACTGCTTCTACAAATCTTTGTGAAAGAATGGGTCGCTCTCAGGAGCTCAGTGAATTCAAGTGTGGTACCGTGATAGGTTGCCACCTGTGAAATAGGTCCATTCGTGAAAATTTCCTCACTACTAAATGTTCCACGGTCAACTGTAGTGGCATCATAACAAAGTGGAAGCAATTGGGAACAACAGCAACTCAGCCACAAAGTGGTAGGCCACGTAAAATCACAAAGCGGGGTCAGCGCATGCTGAGGCACACAATGCGCTGAAGTCGCAAACTTTCTGCAGCGTCAATAGCTACAGACCTCCAAACTTCGTGTGGCCTTCAGATTAGCTCAAGAACAGTGTGTAGAGAGCTTCATGGAATGGGTTTCCATGGCCGAGCAGCTGCATCCAAGCCTTACATCACCAAGTGCAATGCAAAGCGTCGGATGCAGTGGTATAAAGCACGCCGCCACTGGACTCTAGAGCAGTGGAGACGTGTTCTCTGGAGTGACCAATCACGCTTCTCTGTCTGGCAATCCGATGGATGAGTCTGGGTTTGGCGGTTGCCAGGACAACGGTACTTGCCTGACTGCATTGTGCCAAGTGTAAAGTTTGGTGGAGGGGGATTATGGTGTGGGGTTGTTTTTCAGGGGTTGGGCTTGGCCCCTTAGTTCCAGTGAAAGGAACTCTTAATGCTTCAGCATACCAAGACATTTTGGACAATTTCATGCTCCCAACATTGTGGGAACAGTTTGGGGATGGCCCCTTCCTGTCCCAACATGACTGCGCACCAGTGCACAAAGCAAGGTCCATAAAGACATGGATGAGTGAGTTTGATGTGGAGGAACTTGACTGGCCTGCACAGAGTCCTGACCTCAACCCGATAGAACACCTTTGGGATGAATTAGAGCGGAGACTGCGAGCCAGGCCTTCTCGTCCAACATCAGTGCCTGACCTCACAAATGCGCTTCTAGAAGAATGGTCAAAAATTCCCATAAACACACTCCTAAACCTTGTGGAAAGCCTTCCCAGAAGAGTTGAAGCTGTTACAGCTGCAAAGGGTGAGCCAACTCCATATTAAACCTTACGGATTAAGAATGGGACGTAATTAAAGTTCATGTGCACGTAAAGGCAGGCATCCCAAAACTTTTGGCAATGTAGTGTATGTAGAAGATGTTCACAGCATGTCTCCTCATTGGCATTCAAAATATCCTTGGACTGAACATCCAGCTTCCCTTCATAATAATGGAAGTGGAGTAGAGGCAACATTTCTGAGAACAGAAAAGCAGCTCAAGATCTCACTGAGGATATATTAAATTGCTGGAATGGACCAGTGTGGTATATGAGTCACCTGATTGCACCAAATCCTCACTCAGTTACTACTCCAGTGTGCCTGGTATGGAACAGCAGTCAGAAATTTAAAGGAGTGAGTATGAATAATCTTCTTCTAAAAGGCTGGATGTTCTTAATCCGATCAGAGCTGTCCTTCTAAGGTTTAGGAGAGGAGTTTATGCTGTCCTAGGAGATATTAGAAAGATGTATAACTCTGTATGGCTGGAAGAGAGAGAAATGCATCTACATAGGTTTCTGTGGAGAGATGATGAGAGTGAAGAAATGGGAGAATATGCAATCACCAGAGTTAACGTCGGTGAGATGTTATGCAGCAGGGTGCATTGCACAGTTAGCCATGCAAGAAACTGCAAAACTGACAAAGTTCTCTCATCTACATGAAGAGTGCAAAGTTATCGAAGAGGATAGTTACGTAGATGACGTACAGATAAACTTTACATCATGACCTCAATTAACTTTTTCAAGAGGAAAAAGAAAATGAGAGTAGGACAAAACCTCCTTAACACTCTGGAGTCGGCGGTTGCGCCGGCGATACCACCTTGCTTTTTTTCTTATCAGTGTGAAAGAGACTCAAAATACTCTGTCAGTTTTGGACATACATTTAAGAATTATACACCATTCTAATCTGTAAAATGTCTTCTTTTATTTGTGTACACTCAGAGTAAAAACAAAATGTTGTGCTTTTTGCAAAATAAAGAAAACTAACATGATGCGCGAGCCGCAGTCTCTCTCTGAATGAAGTCCAATCTGATACTCCCTCAGAAAATGAACTGTAACGTAGTGAATACTTATGACACAAAAGTGAGACTTATGTCTAAAGAAATGTTGAAATGTCAAGTTTTAAATCATGTAAGTCAAATCAAAAACAAATATTCTCTGTTTATGTAATCTGTATGAAAAGAGAGACATGTCAGTAGTTTGCAGCTCAGCTCATTATCCACTAATGCGGCCACACCCACGGACCGCTTGCGCTATTCAGACGCAAATTCTGAGGCGATCAATGCAGCAGAGTGAACGTCCGCGTCAGCTTGGAAAAACGCATCAAGTTTAGTCAGTTTCATGTACTTTTCATCGTTTTGAGATGCGGTGAGGAATAATTCTAAAAGGATTTACCTCAGAGGAAGAGCTGGTTTCACTTTCATTTCGAGGATCAACTATCGAGCCGATGATTGTGAAAGGTAAGTTGTTTTTTATTCTTAAATTCTTTATTCTAATCGCAATATAGCCTAGTGTCTGTGAATATTAAACCGCAAAAAAACTGTTTTAATATGAATCCTGCAAGTTTTGTGTCTCAGTGTGAATTAATGGGGCAGATCGACGCGGGGTTTTGTTTACTACACAACTTAGTAAATTGCCATAGCTATTCCCAAACTGAAATAAAATGTGTTAGGAATGTATTAAACTGCACATTAATATTTAGGCTCTATATATAATATATAAAATACCATATAGGTAATATGAATGTTTAGACGCTTTGCATCACAGAAATACATTATTTTTTAAAGTATATTAAAATAGAAAAACATTATTTTAAATTGTAATAATATTTCACAGTATTGCTGTTTTTTTATGTATTTTTATCAAATAAATGCAGGCTTGATGATCATGAGACTTCTTTCAAAAACATTACAAATATCTGTTATCAGCATGCTCACAGGGGTTTTTTTCTTTTATCTCACAGATTTGAGAATCATAGTGACCAGATATTGGCCCACACTGGACATTCTGAATGAATATAATGGTGAGATCACTGACGGGAAGCAGGAAAGGTTTTTTTTTTTTTTTTCCTCCAGTGCAAAAACACCAAACACCTTGGAATGCCAGGTAAGTGATGTTCACTTATATCTTTTTCCAGGTAAAACTGTATACTCAAAATGTGCCCTTATTTATTCAAAATGTGTCTCATTTATATTGTTAACTATATTCCGAATAAACTACCAAAAAAAACTACTTTGTACTTAGATTTTTTTAGTGTCCTCTCACATAGCCTACCTGACTGAAAGGGCTCTTTATGCGGGTCATTATGCGGGTCTTTGTCTTCTCAGGTGTGAATCACAGCATTATTCATGAAGATTCACGCCCCCCGGCATACTGTCTTTCTTGACAAAAAGTGTCAAAATTTAAATCAATATATTGTTTTATATAAACGAGTAGGCAGGATAATTTTTTACATCATTTTGAAACAAAAATTCTAGTCTACAACCTCCAATACCCACAAGTCTTGTGAACACATATTTAAAATTTATTTTGTGACCGTATTTCAGTGACTTAAGTTTTTTGTTTTTTCAATAACCACGCATAAAGGTTATTCTCTCAAAAATACAAACATGTACATACATGTTGCTCACATATTATGGTAACCTAGTTCGTGCTGAATACAGTGTAATGACACTTTTGCCATTAATATGTTTATAAGCAACTGAAAAAAGCACAAATGTCAGGGCATGTCAAAACTTCTCCAGGGCCCCAAAAATCCTCAGACCCCAGAGGGTTAAAGAGGAGGTCAGGGCCAAGACTCTTAATCCTCTGACTAGAAGAGAACTCCTGAGTCAGGTTGCAGGGCTGTATGATTGGCCTGGTCATGCCTGTCAAGCAAAATGGGCTATCCTCGTACGAAAGGCAGGATGTGTAAATCTGACCAAAGATACATGGAATAAACCATTGTCAGAAAGCCTCAGAGAATTAGCCATTAAATTGTTTGAAGAGTATGTTCAGCTTGGCAAGATAAATTTCCTGAGAAGTTTAACACTTGCAGGCTGGAAAGGAAAACCGTTGGCAATAACATTCTCTGATGGAAGCGATAAGACATATGGAGCTGTAACATACTTCAGGTGGGAAACAGACCAAGGCATTGAGGTGCGGCTAGTTGAATCCAATACCAAATTGACTCCTTTGGATCAAAAAGGGAAAGCATTCAAGGCTGAAATGTGTGGTGCAGTTTATGCAGCCAGACTCAGAAAATACATTGAGAAGCAATGCCAAGTGGAGACTGACTAATGGTTCCATCTGGTAAGACAGCAGGCTAGCTATGGCTACCAGTCCTTCTTTGCAAATAGAATTGGAGAGATCCAGAGAACTACGCCTGTTAAAGACTGGTGGTGAATCCCAGGAGATCTAAACGTTGCAGATATCACAATGGGAGGTAGTCCAGAAAACCTCAAAGAAGATTCTGCATGGCAGAGAGGGCCAGTGTTCCTGAAATGGCCAGTAGAGGTTTGGCCAATGAAGTCAACTGCTGAGGTTGCAACTGCTGCAAGAGAGAGTATTAACAAACTCCAGAGAAAAGCATTCTCAGCAGTATTAACCAGACATCTGGCCAAGGAAAAACAGCATGCAGTCCTCCTGGAGAAACTCTCCGGCACCTCTGCAAATGAAAAGGAAAGGCGGATGGATGTTTCATCAGGAAGGATGTTTGATGGCTTAATAGCAAGAAAGTTGCTTAATGTTGAAAAATTCAGCAGTTTGTCCAGACTGGTCAGAGTTACTGCTTGGGTGCGTCGAGCTGTCAAGAAGTGGCTGAAGATAAGAACTAAGACCTCTGGTTCATCAAAGTGGGAGGTGAAGCCTTTGGAGGGAAGATTTAAGGAAGCTATCTTCACAGTAAGTGAACAGGAGGATGCTCTTGAATGTGGTCTTTCCTGATACTACCCTCAGTAGTTAGACAGTGTACAAGGATGTACATTCTGGACTGTTAGTTTGTGGAGGTAGAATTCAAATATTCAATGAGGACAAAACTGCAGTTCCAATCTTACCATATAATGCATATGTGTCTATACTGCTGGCTCAGGAAGCTCATCAAGTAAACCATGAAGGAGTGGCTCGAACTTTGTTGTGAATAAGAAAAGCTTGGGTGGTAAAAGGCCGCAGACTAGCTAAGAAATCCATAGACTGCTGTGTGACCTGCAGAAAGGCAAGGGCGAAGCAATGCCAACAGATTATGGGAAACCTTCCACCAGAGCAGTCTGAACCGGCTGCACCATTTGAGTTCACAACCCTGGATTTGTTTGGACCTTATGTGGTAAAAGATGAGGTAAAGAAGAGGGTGGGACTCAAAGTTTGGGGAATTGTCTTCTGTTGTATGGCATCAAGAGCTATCCATACTGATATTGTCAGTGACCAATCAACTAAAGGATTTCTGCTGGCATACCAAAAATTTACAGCTTTAAGGGGAATATCCAAGGAAACTGTGGTCAGACTCAGGATCAAATTTCATACAGGCCAAGTCTGTTCTTGAAGATCTTCACAATTTCCTAGAATTACAAGACAAGGTAAAGTTAGAAACTCAAGCAGCCAAGTACAGCACGGAGTGGTCTTGGTAAATTCATCCTGCAGATTTCCCTCACAGAAGTGGAGCAGCAGAAGCAGCTGTCTGTCTGGTTAAGCGAGCCCTCCAGAATCTGGGGTGTAATGGAGTTATGACATGGGGGGAATTTCAAACCTTTCTTTACACTGCAGCTAATTTAAAAGATGAATGAAAGACCTATCGATGCCAGGACACAAAGTCGGGAAGACTGCGTGAAATATGTAAGTCCAAACTCTCTTCTTCTGGGACATACTGGAAAAGGAGGGGATCAAGGAAGTTTTGAGTTTGAAGGTTATCCATACAAAAGACTAAGAATCATCCAGGAAGAAGTCAACAAGTTCTGGAGAAGGTGTCAGCTGGCAGGTCCTAACCCGTTTGTAAGAAACAAGTGGCATACTAAAGAACGGAATGTTGCCGTGGGAGATGTGGTATGGCTGGCTGACCAGAATGCTCTAAGAGGTCAGTTCAAGTTGGCCAGAGTCGTCAGTGTAAATGCAGACAAGAAAGGAACAGTAAGAGATGTAATGGTCAGAGTATTCCCCAGTTATCCTGTCTTGATTGTTAAAACAAACTAAGCAGAAACAGCCAGGGATGTCAAACCAACGAAAAAGCTTTGTGACAAATCCCAGCTATGATTTTTCATAGGGATGTTAGACGCTTGGTTGTTTTGATTCCCACTGACGAACAGTAAAGAGATTGAATGTCAGCCAAGAATTGTGTGACCTCCTTGAGTCAGTTGACCAGGAGCTCAAGTGGGAGGTGTTAAGCTAAAGTTGAAATTGCAATAAAAAAACGTATATTCATCATTGTTAAATAAAGAAAAAAAGCTATCGGATAAAATGAGTTTTGATTTGAGATCAAAATGAATGTGAACTATTGGTTGTGGGCACATAGTGCAACCTGGAAGAAACAAGGAAGCTGATTGGCCATTTAAACTGCATGTCACATCGAACCAGGTGTGTTTGTTTGATTACCAGTGGATGTGCTTCTCCTACCCTAAGTTGGTGTTGATACTGGTTATAAAACCAAAGGAGAAAGATTGCTAAAACATGCACGGATGTAGCAACTGAGTTTGGAGTAAACTAGGGATGCACCGATATGATTTTTTTTGGGGCCGATACCGATTTTAACAAACAATTATTGGCCGATACCGATATTTGTCACTTCCTCTCTTATTTGAAATTTTGTCATCAAAATAGATAGTATTTTGATCATGTTTTAAATAAGCAAAGTTCAAAAACACCTGCATTTAAATATACTAGCAGGTTTATTGCTGCATCATCAAATAATTTTTAATGAACATGGATTGGATCCATTTAACATTCAGCAGGCCTACATAAAGACAACAGAACAAAGATACATATGAAATAAACAGTGCTTTTTTGGTAGGTTTAAAAGTTTTCAGGTACAGAAATAAAGTAAACAAATGTAAAATAGCACTGCATATTCTTCACTGTATAAATTAAATACATATTAATCCTTATTTATTGTAACAGACTTTATTGTGATTAATCTTCTAATTTGTTTTTGTATACATTTTAATATTTTTTGTAAGTTTAAATATGTATGAGATCTGCACTATCTCCTTTACTAAGGCGGGACTTATTTTGACGGGTGTTCTCGTCTACGGCTACATGGGTAATGAAAGAGAGCACGCAGTTCTTCGGAGATATTTTGCCGATTTAAAGTTTGTCCGTTTATTAAGCATCCCCCGAAAAGGCATAAGATCTGTATGTATTTGTTAACTGTTAGTTGTAATAAGTGTTTTGAGTAATTCGCTGTGTTGATGATAATGCAATGGAGAGAGAGAGAGAGAGAGAGAGAGTGTTTAATGCGCACTTCTTGTGCTCTGTAATGTTTAGCTTTTGTGGTGATTTGTTTGGAGTGAAAACGAACGCAATAAACTTAAAACATCAGTAAAGTTTTGGTCATCATTCGGATGGGGTCCGCTACACTTATGAAAGTTACAAAAGTTATTTAGTCAAGAATAGTGTGCGATCTTTTGTTATTTGATTAACTTTAAAAATCAGGCAGCAGCGCTAGGATTAGCAACAGTCATTATACAGCTCAGTTCCTTCACGCAGTTAATTTATAAACCGGTTTGTTATCGGCCTTTTTCCTACCACAGCCGATATGCCGATGGTTGTAAATTGAGCAAAAATCGGCTGATAAATATCGGTGGCCGGTGCATCCCTAGAGTAAACCACATGCTGAGTTTGTTCAAGGACAACTGGGAAAAGCCACAATGTGTTCATTAACTTTGAGATGCTACGGGTAGGATAAAGACTCATTTCTTTAGTGACTACAGACTGTTTAAAAGAACAATTGCGTATGTCTCGCAAGTTGTTTGGTAATGCTAGCGCAGTGGTTTTCAAACCGGTCCTGCGAGCACCCCCAGCACTGCACATTTTGTAAGTCTCTCTTATCTGACACACCCATTTCAGGTCTTGCAGTGTCTACTAATGAGCTCATGAGTTGAATCAGGTGTGATAGATGAGGGAGACATACAAAATGTGCAGTGCTGGGGGTGCTTGCAGGACCGGTTTGAAAACCACTGTGCTAGCGGTTTTAGCATCTAATATGCTAACTGGCCATGTGAAGTAAATGCATTTGATTTAGTATTGCTGTTGAATCGCTATGCACTTTGTGAGTATTCAAGTAACATTGTTTGTAGTTTAAATGAGTTAAATATCGTTAAAATGATCTCATTGCTGTGTGTAGTGACTCATAATAACCTATACATAATAACTTATATATTTATTTATGATTTGTGTTTCTCTGTATAGGTTATTAAGCTAAGCATCTGAATTAAGCACTGAAAATAAGCAAATGAAGACCAGGTTGTTGCTGAAAGATTTTCAATAAATTGCTACGATGATGAAGAATCAGATGTTTTGAGTTATTCCATGCGCCCTCTGAAGTTGATTGAAACATTTTTCAAGTTTGGGCAGACACTGAGGCTGAGAATCCCTATAGACGGGTTTCTTGTATACAAACAATACTGGATGCGCGCGCATTCAGGGAGCAAAACTGCTAACAGGTGTTATGCCGAGTTCTGCATGCACCTCATGGGAGGTAACAGTCATTTATGCTGAGAAAAGAGGTGGATGCAAATCTCTGCAGGTAGCCTAAAACATCTGTAGAAGATTGTAACGTTAATCAACCATTGTAATTAACATAGATTTTGCATTGTTTGTAAATTCTTGTTGACTCAATAATAAACTGCCATTTCAGAGTTGGAACTGTTTGTTTGTGTTTCATTTGCATAATAATATAACATTATGTAAAACGTTAGCTAACAACAGTTGACTAGTAGGCTAAGTTATAACGTTAGTCATCAGGGCTCTGAATGAAAATGTCCAACTAAGTTTGCTAATCATAAAAACCTGACATACCCTATGAATTTATGAACTTACCTGGTTTTGTTGGTTGTTGAGCCTTTCTACCCTAAATGTTTACGACAAGGCTACGTCACGACCCGCCACATTTGAAAGAAATTTGATACTGAGACATGAGATGTGTGACAGCTAGCTAGGTGTGCGACAGTGAGGAAATGGCTAGCATCAATTACGTTGGAAGCCTAGGTAGTGCGGATTATATAATCGACTCCGCCGATTATATTAAGAAATTAACTCTTAGTACTGGTGAGACATTACCAGATCCCTATGCTATTTCAGACCACGAATGGATCACAGATATGTCCAAGTGGCCAGCAATCATATGGCCCGATATATACACTTAATAATATAATATATAATAACAATCTCCTTCTGTTTTTAGCAAAGGCATGTGATCCTCTCGGAATATTGAACATTTTAAATTCATCTTTTTGGCGGTTAGTGCAGTTTACAGCACAACAGCTCCATGTCATCTCTGTTTCTGCTAGATATGCCGTAAAGAGTGCTGCTTTCTGCCCCCTAGTTGCGCGCGCATCTCTGTGATGACGTTGCACAGAAACCCGTCTATATAACTTGACATTAAGTCATAAATTAAGAACAACAACAACAAAAACAAATTACAAGCAATAGCACAAAAAATACAATAGAACAAAGATACAAATGAAAATGCAGCAAACAAGTGGCGATCATCAAGGTCCAATGGCCCATGTGGATGATTAATCAAATTTAAATGTATCTTGGAAAAATTGAAATGTATCTTGTGGTTTTTACAGCTAAGTCCATGAATCTTCACTGAAAGTACACACAGCAACACAGGTGTCAAAATGGGCAAATGAGTTGCAAATCGCTCCCTCTTACTGTTAACAGAGAAGTATAAAAAAAGTGTAAAAAAGTTTACTGTCATAAGGCATGCAATCATTATATTTGTTCTGTATGTATGGATTTCAAATGAATGTGAATTTCAAATGAATTTGAAGATACAGTATGATTTGCAGCTAAAAACTTCATCTGAAGCATTTATCTTAAGGTCTTTAAGGCATCAAAAACATGCTCTTGACAATAAGGATGTTCCAAAAGTAAGGGAGCAGAGCACCCTCATGCTAATACCTCATTATTCTAAAACTGTGGGCTGAAATCAACCACAAATGTACTTATTTTTCACACAGTAGTTAGAAGAATCAATAACTGAATATTATACCCAATATTTTTGTGTCATTAGCTTAGCAGACATGCTAATGAATAAAGATGAGAGAATTGCAGACAATAAAAACTTACATTTTATTCAATAAAGAAAAGTATTGCCAAAAGAATGTTCAATGAAATAAAAAATGGACAATTATTAACACTCTGGAGTCGGTTAAGTCGTCGGCGCCTTTACTTGCTTTTTTTTTCTTATCAGTGCAAAAGAGACTCGAAATACTCCGGCAATTTTGGACATACAAATAAGAGTTATATATTATTAAAAACTGTGGAATGTCTTTTTATTTGTGTACACTCACAGTAAAAACAAAATGTTGTGCTTTTTGCAAAATAAAGAAAACTAACATGATGCACGACCTGCCATCTCTATCTGAATGAATTACTTTCTGATAGTCCTCAGAAAATGAACTGTAACTTAGAGAATACTAATCACACAAACATGAGACATATGTCCAAAGAAACGTTGAAATGTCAGATTTTAAATCATGTAAGTCAAATCAAAAACAAATATTCTCTGTTTATGTAATCTGTTTGAAAAGAGAGAGATGTCAGTCATTTGCGAGTCATCTCATTATCCACTAATGCGGCCACGCCCACGGAGCGCGCACACTATTCAAACGCAAATTCTGAGGCGATCAATGCAACAGAGAGTGAACGCCCACATCAGCTCAGAAAAATGCATCAAGCTTAGTCAGATTCATGTACATCGTTTTGAGATGCAGTGAGGAATAATTCTGGAAGAATTTACCTCAAGGAAGAACACTTTCAATTTAATTTCAATCGAGGATCAACTTGATCAAGCCGATGATTGTGAATGGTAAGTTTTTTTTATTCTTAAGTTATTTATTCTAATCACGATATAGTGTCTGTGAATATTATAATACAGACATTTAGGCTCTATAATATAACAAATATAATACATAAAATGTCATAGAGGTACTATAAATGTTTAGACGATTTCTTTGGCCTGTTTTGAACAGATTATGAAGTGTTATCATTGTAAAGCTGCTTTGACACAATCTACATTGTAAAAAGCGCTATATAAATAAAGGTGACTTGACTTGACTTGACTGTTAAAAATAGTCTAGTGTCATATGAAGCTTTTGTTCACAATGAATAATGAAAATTCAACTTTGCATCGCAGAAATACATTATATTTTAAAATATATCAAAACAAAAACCATTATTTTAAATATGATCTTGTTATCAGCAAGCTCACAGAGGGTTTTTTTTCCCCTTTATCTCACAGATTTGAGAATCATAGTGACCAGATATTGGCCCACATTGGACTGCATGCATATGATAATGAGATCACTGACTGGAAGCAGGAAAGCAGCTTCCTTTTTTTTTTTTTTTTTTTAACCTGGATTTATTTCCAGGTATAACTGTGTACTCAAAATGTGTCTTTGACTCATTTATAACTATATTTTAAATAAACTACAAACAAAAAATGATTTATTTCTTTTGTCATTGCATTCTTTCTTAGTTCACTCAGTCACATTCGTCTCAATCATTACTTATGATCCACTAGAATTGTGTGATGTTTGTTTTTACAGAGACATTGTCCTCTGACTGTATATTCTTTTTTTTATTCTTCTATTGCTGTGCTCGGGATTTTTCTGAGCTGCAACCTTTGGCCAGTGGGTGTGTCATCTGTGTCTGCAGCTCGGAAAGCTCTGCTAAGTTGTCGTGTCTCGATACAAAAACAATTTGCTGGTGTTGCTAATGCTTTGTTGACTGCTGTCTGTAACTCGAGCAATTACTAGGCATTGTAATTACATTTTTATGATGACATGTAATTATTATTTATCAGTAGGGATGCACCGATACCACTTGAGTCCGATAGCGATACTTTCATTTTTGGTACTCTTTGGTATTTTTTAATGTGTTATATTTTTATAATATAATTTAAATATAATATTTAAATACAACAAATAATAATAATTATATTATTTAAATAATTTAAATATAATTATCTTAAAAATATTGAGTAGAGAAACCAAAAGAATATGAATCATTTTAGTTGGCTTATTGTGAAGATGTAGTGGAAGTTTGGAATTGGTGCAAAAATGCATTTCAGGTTTTACTCTTTTGTCAACAATAAAATGAATACATTGTAACATTGAAATGTACTGTTTAATATCTTCTCTTCCAATTTTGTTTAAACAATGTATTTAAAACAATCTCAAAATCAAAATAATTTAATTATAATTAAATTACATGAAAAGACATTACTTAAATTAACGAATGATTTTCAAGTATTGATAAAGTTATATTTGTTATTAAAGGGTTAGTTCACCCAAAAATGAAAATTCTGTCATTAATTACTCACCCTCATGTCGTTCCACACCCGTAAGACCTTTGTTCATCTTCGGGAACACAAATTAAAATATATTTGATGAAATCCAAGAGGTATATGACTCGTCCATAGACAGCAATGTAATCAACACTTTCAAGGTCCAGAAAGGTACTAAAGACATCGTTAAAACCGTTGACGTGACTGCAGTGGTTCAACCTTAATTTTATGAAGCGACGAGAATACTTTTTGTGCGCAAAAACAAAATGAAAATAACGACTTTATTCAAAAATATCTTCTCTTCTGTGTCATTCTCATACATTGTTTATGTCCAGCGCCTCCAGGTTCTATGTCAGAATGCTGACTTATTATTAGCCGGCTCCTGTGTCAGCATCACATGTATGCGTCGTGCTGCTCACGTGTGCAGCTTTGGCCAATACTGAGCCGGCATTCAGACATAAACACGGAAGCCTTCACTGTGCTTACTGTGTCACCTGCTTAAGGATAATGACAGGGAAGAGAAGAGATTGTTGAATAAAGTTGTTATTTTCGTTTTGATTTTGCGCACAAAAAGTATTCTCGTCGCTTCATAATATTAAGGTTGAACTACTGTAGTCATGTCGACTGTTTTAACGATGTCTTTATTACCTTTCTGGACCTTGAAAGTGTTACATTGCTGTCTATGGACGAGTCATATACCTCTCGATTTCATCAAAAATATCTTAATTTGTGTTCCGAAGATGAACAAAGGTCTTACGGGTGTGAAACGACATGAGGGTGAGTAATTAATGACAGAATTTTCATTTTTGGGTGAACTAACCCTTTAAATACGTTTTGTATGTTTAACAAAGATTTAACATATGGTTGTGAGCTGTACTTACCGTGCCATTAGTTTGTGCAGCTCCAGTTTGTGCTGCTGGTCATCGGCTGCGATGGCGTGTTGTGCTTGCTGTTGCATCCCCTGCACAAAGTGCTGCATATGCTGGAATGCATCAATCTGAGAGAGATGCAGATAGAACAAATGCCTGAATATATCATGCAAGTAAATCCCATGGCCCATGCTCAAACCAGCAACTTGCTAGTTGTCAGCCATTAGCATTAGCCACTATGCCACAACAGCTGATTTTCTAGAGACTTCAATAAGCTGGTCATTGCATTATGTAGATATTTTCCTTGAGTAATACACATATACTGAAAATCTGAGCAGCTCATTCAACAACAAACAACTAGTCAAATGTGTTTTGTGATTTCTATTAATGTGACCATTAGCAATTCACAATTCAATATGTTTTAGTAATTTTGTTTATTGGTTTCTCATATCTTTACAGGATTATTTCAATGAGGCTAATGGCTCCATGTGTGTACGCCAGGAATTTTAACACAATGCTGCGCTGTGGACAGGAACTGGCTTTCTGGTTTGGTCTGTGATTTTCGGTGCCTGGCAGTTACGTAAACACTTGCAGACATAACATAAGCTGTATTATGGGACACTGATGTTACACAATTATACTGTCTTTAAAATCTAAGATTTTTCCTCTTATATTTTCATCATTTGGCAGAACAGCCAAAAACACATTTTTTCCATCAACAAACTTGCCTATTCCAATTGTGTTATATTTTCTGTTACAGAAACATTTTTCTGTGACAGTCCTCATAATGAACTGTAAAATACAACTTTTCAAAATAAACAATTAAACTTAAATATACTGGAATTATCTAATTAGATAATTAGATTAGAGTCTATTTAAAAAAAAAAAAAAAAAAAAAAACATCCGATGACTATCATGAATCTACATGAATCTACTATTCTATCATTAATTATTGAATCTTGTGGTGCAACATAAAAACCCTTTCTAACTGGGCAATCTCTTTGGCATCCTTGAAAATGTTGCTAATCAGAACCCCAACAAGAAGCATTTTCAAGCTTACGTTAAGCTTGAAGAGAGCTTGATCTCCTGCTATTACTTAAATTTGTAATGTTTCTGTGGAGCTATTTAAGTTTATTCACATTTATATGGAAGTCTAACTGGCGGACATAGTGTGTCAAAATAGTGTAATAGCTTGTAATGTCCTGACAGCACAGTCATGTGGTGTCGACTCCACCTATTTATTCTAAACTGTATTATTCTTAAATTAAAATGAATTAGTTAGGTCTTATGCTAATTAGCTGAGAACCTTTTCCAGCCGTGCGATATTCTAGTCATAGTTTGTTTGTTTTTTTAAGGTGAGAATGTAGTTGTTTAGATCTAAAATATGCAATTTATATATAAACATCACCTATTTAAACTATCTGAATGCTCATGTACCTGCCGAGAACAGCTTTATCTCGGCCAGTCTTTCGGGAATTTGCTGCTGGCTCTTATTTAGATAGAATTTGTTTTGGGTATATGAAACTATAGAAGGACAATCTTTGGTCTTATTAATCTATTACTTTTTCCAGAGCAAATCGATTTGGCTAAGGGAAAAGTTAAGCTTTGTAACTTTAACTTTATATTTTTATTTAGCTTAAATCCTGTACTAACTAGATCACTGCTTTTGTACTTTTGACTGGATGTTTTGCTTGTGTTTATTTCCTATTCATACTTCTTATTGTTTAATAAATAATATATTACTTTATATACATAATATGCCATATTTGGTATTGAGGAGTTTCACACAAAAGAGGGTTTTTAAAGACCCTCCGTTGTTGTTTCTTATCTATTTACTTGTGGCCAAGTGCGTCGACCTGTTATATAAAAGCAATATCACATTATCGTAGTTGTGCAATATGGCTCTATATCAACATGGCTGTGATTGCCACCCCCACTGGCGTAATCACAGCCGTGTTAATATAGAGTCACATCGCACAACTATGTGATATTGCTCATATATATCTCAATGGTGATATATTTCTCAGTGGTGGAAAAAGTACACAAATTCCATACTTGGGTAAAGGTACAGAATCCACACCAATATATTATTTATAGTAAAGTAAAAGTTGTCCAGTAAAATACTAAAGTAAAAGTACAAATGATCTGGCTTTGAAAATATTTATGTATTAAAAAGTAAATACCACAAATTTGTATCTATCCACATCTGATAACAACAGCATTATGGGAATCAGAAATGGCCTGTCTGGAAAAATCCAGCCTATCCGTCTGATGCATTCCCCAGTGAATGTTTTTTAATAAATAAATAAATAAATACTATTAACTACTATTAACAACAACAACAAAATAAAAGTAAAACGTTTATCACTTAATTTATATAGGGCTATGTTTAATTCTGACAGAATGAGAGATATTGGTCTTTCATCAGGGTCTTAATTGAATTTCCTTATTAAATTTCTATTTTAATGAAATTAAAGTTCATTAAAACTGAAGATATTTAAGATATTTGGCTATATGATTTATACAAAACAAATTTCTACAGTTTATCTAGTGTTATAAACTGCCTTTTAAGGTAATGCTTTTTAATAGCATTGGAGTGTCAAATTCAAATGGGTCAAATAACTTGTGCTGTGTTTATCACTGGTTAAATGGCGCGAGCAAGTTTATCAGTGCTGCATGGAAGTGCACTTGTGTGGTTTAGTCGCCATTTTGTCACACTTTTGGAGCATTTGGAGTATGGTGTTTCTCATGCAATGCACCATTGGTAAAATTCCTGGTGCTTTTGGTCGCTTATAATAAGAGGACACTGCAACACTGCATGCGCACTCACACACTGAGGTCACTCGTTGCATGCTGCCTACATGCTGCATCTCTGCACTCTTTTCGCAAATATTGAAACCATTTTTAAAAATCAGCATAATGATAGGAGATTGGTCGGAGTAAAAAGTATTAATTTGGCTTTAAAATGAAGCAAAGTAAAAGTTTCTATAAAGTAAAAGTAAATAAACCTAAGTATTTGTACTTCGTTACTTTACACCACTGAAGCTGGGCTCACACTACAGGAGTTTTAGACCAATTTATCCCCGATTTTACCCTCCTGAGAATCTGAGAAAAAATCTTGTCGAGGACCTCGATCAGTTCGAATGTTCGTGCAGATTATCTGGTAATGTAAGGCGTTCACAGATTGAATCTTGCACCTCCCGATCTGCTCTCACACATATCGGGGCCGCCCCAATCATATCATACATGTTTAGGATTTTTAATCGGGAAGATTACATCAGTTCTTTAACAACAGCCAATGAGAGATGTGAATGAGAGCGCTTTTGAAATTGCGACCATGAAACCAGCTGCTGTGTATGGGTCTGTTGAACAGCGAAGATGGCGGAACGGCGTGTGGAAGTTTTGCAACAACACGGCTGCATGAATAACGCGTCTTCGAAAACATGACATAACCGTACGGACAAAAAAAAAAGCTGGGGAGAAATCACTATGCTTTTGAACATAACAGGTTGAAAAGCTATTGAAAGAAATGCTTCCAGAGGTTATAGATCCTCTTCTTAATATCGTCAATTCATCTTTATCACTAGGACACGTACCAAAAACTTTTAAGCTGGCTATTATTAAACCTCTTATTAAAAAACCACAACTTGATCCTAGAGAATTAGTCAATTACAGGCCGATCTCAAATCTCACTTTTCTGTCAAAAATACTAGAAAAGGCAGTATCATCACAACTATGTTCCTTTTTAGAAAGAAATAGTATCTGTGAGGATTTCCAGTCAGGATTTAGACCGTACCATAGTACTGAGACTGCTCTCATTAGAGTTACTAATGATTTGCTCTTATCATCAGATCGTGGTTGTATCTCTCTATTAGTGTTACTGGATCTTAGTGCTGCATTTGACACTATTGATCACAATATTCTTTTAAATAGACTCGAAAATTATGTTGGCATTAGTGGAATTGCATTGTCATGGTTCAAATCATACTTATCTGACCGTTATCAGTTTGTAGTAGTAAACGAAGAGATGTCATATCGATCACAAGTTCAATATGGAGTACCGCAAGGCTCAGTACTAGGACCGTTGCTTTTCACTCTGTACATGCTACCCTTGGGAGATATCATTAGGAAGCATGGCGTTAGTTTTCACTGTTACGCTGATGATACTCAGCTCTATATTTCTTCGCGCCCTGACGAAACTTACCAATTCACAAAATTAACGGAATGCATAGCTGATATAAAAAATTGGATGACCAGTAATTTCCTACTACTAAATTCAGAAAAAACAGAGATTCTAATTTTTGGGCCAAAAACTTCATGTAATAACCTAGAATACTGTCTAACACTTGATGGCTGCTCTGTTAAGTCTTTGTCGTCAGTTAGGAACCTGGGTGTGCTCTTTGATACCAATCTTTCATTTGAAGGCCATGTTACTAGCATCTGTAAAACCGCATTCTTCCATCTTAAAAATATATCTAAACTACGGCATATGCTCTCAATGAAAAATGCAGAACAGTTAGTTCATGCGTTCATGACCTCAAGGCTAGATTACTGTAACGCTTTACTGGGTGGTTGTTCTGCTCGCCTGATAAATAAACTACAGCTCGTACAAAATGCAGCAGCTAGAGTTCTTACTAGAACTAGGAAGTATGATCATATTAGCCCGGTTCTGTCAACACTGCATTGGCTTCCTGTTAAACATCGTATAGATTTTAAAATCTTGCTAATTACTTACAAAGCACTAAATGGTTTAGCTCCCCAGTACCTGAGCGAGCTCTTAATTCATTATAGTCCTTCACGTCTATTGCGATCTCAGAATTCAGGCCAGCTGATAATACCTAGAATATCAAAATCAACCGCAGGCGGTAGATCCTTCTCCTATTTGGCACCTAAACTCTGGAACAATCTTCCTAGCATTGTTCGGGAAGCAGACACACTCTGTCAGTTTAAATCTAGACTAAAAACGCATTTCTTTAACCTGGCATACACATAACACATTACCAATTTATATTTTCAAATCCGTTAAAGGATTATTAGGCTGCATAAATTAGGTCAGCCGGAACCGGGAACACTTCCTATAACACATGATGTACTCGTTACATCAGAAGAAGAATGGCATCTACGCTAACATTAGTCTTTCTGGTTATCCCGAGGTTCACCGTAGTCAACCGGATCCGGGCCGTATCCAGGTGAGACCGAGGACGACCACAACGCAGCCCTGAAGTATCAGCAGAGATTGAGTCAACTAGATCATCCACTGTGAGGGCCTCATCGACACGACAGCCACGACACAGTTCCTCAACAACCGTCCATACCGGCGTGATGAATACGATCCTCAATTGGATGGAACTGGAATAAATACTTTGAATGCTGCGATCCTATTGGACTTACGATGGCAACCTGAATCGTAACAAAGCACTGTTGGCCAGAGGAGAACTGGCCCCCCGACTAAGCCTGGTTTCTCCCAAGGTTTTTTTCTCCATTTAAACACCTATTTGCCACTTGTCTGCCACCTGATGTCACCTGATGGAGTTTGGGTTCCTTGCCGCTGTCGCCTTTTGGCTTGCTTAGTTGGGGACACTTGACATTTGACTTGACATTTGATATTCAACAGTGCTTTGATCTACCTGCATTGACACTATTCTTTAAGAGCTGCTGTGCAGCCAAATAATGTACCAGTTATCAATGTAAAGCTGCTTTGACACAATCTACATTGTAAAAAGCGCTATATAAATAAAGGTGACTAGAAAGCTGCTAGTAAATGTAAACATTACCTGTTTAGATGGCAGCGACGATCTGCTACGTATATATGTTTACATCCGCTTCCCCATGAGATCACGTGAGGTGCTCCTCTGGGCATGATAATCTTAATAATATCCTGTAGTGTGTGCTGCACTACAATTTTCAAATTTTGTAGTGTGTGCATGTTTGAGATTCGCAAGAAAAAAAAGATTTGCGAGAAAAAAAAAAGATTCTCCTTATGTGCGTGCTGCAACCAGATTTCATAATTGGTTAGGATTTAAAAACTCCTGTAGTCTGAGCCCGGCTTGAATTTACAACAAAAATTCTAAATTTACAGCATTATCTGTCTATAAAGCCTACAAAAAAAAAAAATTTTACAACACTTTCAGCTTGTGATTCTTATTAAGTGGGGGTCATTTTTTAGGATTCTTTACCTAACCTAAGGCTCTGAGATCCTGACACCTTGCACTTCTGGAGACTCCAGGTAGGTTGCAGTTCTGGAAAATGGTGGTGCTGGAGACTAAAGGGTTCCTGATGGTTTCACACTTAATTCTTCACCTTAATTCTTAATTCTTTTGCAGTTAACATGTGTCTATTCTTTTCCACCTTTTTTTGTCTGACCCTGCTGACCCAATGAGCATTTCACTGTCCCATGGTCATGCCTTAACTGCAATTTCTAGTATTGCATTAGTATTGCATCCTTCTCATGGGCATTTAATAATTTTTGACTTTTCAGTCTGAGTTAAATCTCATTTTATCTGTAAAAGAAAATGTACCTAATAATTATGCACACCTAAATATAAGGCGTTTTTTATTTCCAGCTTTCATGAACAATTATATATCACTTATAAATGAGCTGCTGTGAGAAAAGGCTATAAATGATCCGCCACCTGCAGCATCCTCACATGCGATATAGCCTACTAGCTGGGACTCGTTCTTTATGTAAACAGACGTGACGTAATGATGCAAAGACGAATGGCGGGATGCTCGAATTTCCCGGAAACCTACAAGTACCACTCGAATTAGAAAACATTATTACAAGCTTACCGTTGTGAATTGGGCTAAGGTAAGGAGATAGTTTTGAACACTGGCTGGTTATGTACTTGTTAAAAATTATCCAAAATCAATTTTTGAGCAAGTTTTTGTGAGTCTGTCTTCCTCTCTTGAAAGAGTGCTTCCATTGATCTTATTTAAAAGGCTATGTTTGGCACATGGAATGTTGTTGGCAAGGCAGGAATTTCCCAAAACTCATTACAGTCCTGTTCATTAAAGCTGTTTTCTTTTGACAAACTAAAAGGAATCCATAATTTTCACACGATTTTGTCTTAACCTCTAACACATATTGCCTTGCACAATAGGAAATACGTATATTTGACACTTTTCATAATACAAAAATGATTAACAATCCCTGCATTCCAAAAACTGTGAATCATCTTATTTTATGAATACTGCATTAGTGTTTGTTTTTATGACATCCCAGTCTTTACAATATAGGTCTGTGCATGCTCTATGTGTAACTTCGGGGCCCTAGTTGTCTCCCTGTGCCGTAAGCACCAAGGGGTTCTGGTGGTCAGTACACACTATGCTACAAGGGGCTTGCGTGCCCTGGTTGTTGGCTCTACTGAAGTCTCAGTTCACGAAGCTTTGATGGCCCTTGACAGTATGAAGCTTGGGAACAGTAACCCTAATTCAGATGAAATTGTTTGCAAAAAATGTAAACTGTAGATATTTATATTATATAGTTTTTTCACCAGTGAAAATGCCAATTAGCGTTGTCATGATGTCATTTTCCTGTGACACCAGAATGATTAGTCAATAGCATTTATTGCTCAGGTGTTTAGCTCAAAACAATCTGGCTGTAGTGCCCATGAGCCAAGATTGCAGCACACAAGTCATGTACTTCCAGGACTGAATTTACCAGATAAGCAACTGATTTTAAGATGAATGGGAATGCTAATGCATAGCTTCCTCCAGATATTGCAGACCCTTTTTTGTTTTTTTCACATTCAAGCAGACAGAAGCTGCACTTGACTGTACATGACTGGAAATACTTCCCAGGGGCATTGATTCAAGTGCACTTTGTGGGTGTTTACCTTGCGAGTGCTCTTCCACATGTACTTCATATAAGCATAGGTGACATGAGGGTGGGCGGTGGGCAGGGGATGGTCGAGCTGTTTGGAGGGATCCACACCAAGTAGGAGAACAAGGGTCTTATGGGCTAGTGCCTGAGGAACATACAAAGATTTGACATTAAATCTCAGCAACAAACAGTTTATCAGGGTTTTAGGAATGTGTTATTGCCTTTTACCAAACTATGTTAGTTAATCAGTCTTAGTCTTAATATTGATCTTATATTTATAATGTTTCTAAAACAGGTTTTTGTGGGAACTGTAGGGGGGTTGTGAGTTGATGAAAAGTAATTAATTAAATCATGAAAAATGTAAAATTCAAATAAATATATAGGGCTACCCAATTATATAGTAAATAAATTTAAAATAAAACAACAAAAATAAACATTTACTAAATAATAGATTTTATTTGTTTACCTGCATGTCATGTGACGATTAACTGACATCACAGAACCGTAAAAGTGCAAATGCTAAATTTTTGCTAAAATAACTTAAAATCTCATGAGGGTACTTCCAAAAAATGTTTTATGTCAGAGGGGTTTGGATGGAGGAAGAAAAAAAAAAAAAAAAAAATGTTTGGAACCCCAGCACTAAATGAAAAGGCAAAGTGTCTGTTTATGTCTCCAAACTGGTGTAATGATAAACATCCACAAACTAAATGCCATTAAATTACATTAAATGGTAGCTGTTAACTTGATATCCAACAATGTTTTTGATCTGCCTGCATTGACACCATTGTATACGATCTGAACTGAGCTGGACGATGACATCACTGTTTTCTCCAGAGCTGCTGTATAGATAAATGAACTAAATTAATAACTAATTATTTTTACAACGGAATGAATCAATACTGATCAATACTACTTACTTAAGTTGGACAATGACACTATTTTCTTCTAGAGCTGCTTTACAACCAAAATTATGTGCCCTCTATCACTGTAAAGCTGCTTTGCCACAATCTGCATTGTAAAAAGCACTATATAAATAAAGGTGACTTGACTTTACTTGACTTAATACTTTATTTTGATCTGCTAACACTTTATTTTGTTGGTCCCACAACTGACATTCTACTGACTGTAAGAAACATTGCAACTACATGTCAACTTATTCTACTATGCCTAACACCTAATGCCAAGTTCACACTGCAAAATTTTAGCCCAGATTTTCACTCGCCGACAGGTTTTGCCAAAAAATGCCCAAAATCGGAGGCAAATTGGTGCTCATTCACACGAGTGACAATCATGCTGTCTGAATTATCAAAGACGCGTTTCTGACAGAATTGCCCACGCATCGTCAACACCAGTGAGATATTTGGCATGCTAAATATCTGGACCTGTCAGCGATTCAAAATCCTGCTGTGTGAAATGTGTTCTGACTGAAACTGACATCGGTGATAACCTGCAGCCAATGAGCAAGATACAGGAATGTTCTGAGAGGAGTTATGGACCCACGTCTCCCCAAACATTTCCTCCTCCATAATCTTTGTTTTCTTTTTCTCCTTTTTGCTGCAAATTAGCACACAGACAATTTGGATCGCAAGCTTCTTGTGGGCTAACATTTTTAATAACAATTCTAGTCTCGCGCGAGAGCTCTGGTCTTATGTTTGACCTTACATTATTTCCTTATCATTTCTCACGTGTGTTTGGTTGTGAAATGTAGTTTGCGGACCAGACAGAGTTGTCTGTGATTCTTCTTATTATAAAGTCATGCAATGTGAAACCCCCGTCACCGATCCATCATGCAATGTACACACAGCAGCGACTGAATCCTGCCCCAGATAGTCGTGCTGTGTGAAAAGAACAGTGATCTGACGCCTTTGAAAAGTCCGTCATGGTACGGACGTCACGATATGAGCATAGAGTCAGACTACGAATACAGTCAGTCACAGGTGATCCACACTCCAATCCAGAAGGGGGCACACGTGGTAATGCAATGCTGTTACAACAGGAAAAAGCACAGAAAAAGAAGAACAGGCGATTTACATGTAATCTCTCAACCAGTGTTTCTACTGCGGAAAGACATCAATAAAACATCTTGAGAATAATATCTCATGTAGCATTACATTAACCTCAGGCAAGTCATTTTGTGTCCACAGCATGTTAGTTCATTAGAGAAATGAACTATAGAGGGAAGCATTTCACTAAATATATGCACTATATTTCTGGAATTGATATTGTGCCATAATTAAACAAACAAATCCAGCATTTTGCAAACAAACACAATCTGCTTTGCAAAGGAAAACTCGACTAGCAAACAAACAAAGTTATGTGCAAATACAAAGGTCAGTTTGAGTGAAAACGCAGATGAGTAACAAATATATGTATTGTGTTTTACAAATATAAATAAATGAGCCTACATCATATTTCACAAATAAATACAAACCATCCTACAAATGGCATGTAACCTTTGAACAAATACCAAATCTAGTGCATACATACGCACACCTGTCTGTTACGATTTTAAGATACTTGCCTTTTTATGAGATCTCTTGGCTTGATTTTCTCACAAATGCAGTTGAGCAACTTCCTCTTCCAAAACAGCAGATGGCGCTTTGCTTTGGGTTAATTTACGCTAGTCTCCCGAGAGAAGCCCCGAAACATGCGTTTATAATAATAATAATAATAATAATAATAATAAACTTTGTTTTATAGCGCCTTTAAAAGTTGCACCTCAAAACGCTTTACAAGAACATACAAATACAATGGAATAGGGGAAATAAAAGATAGAAACATGCATCAAAACATTTCAAGACATATATAGGATATATATATATATATATATATATATACATACTGTTTTTACTTTATTTTTGATCAAATAATACAGCCTTGGTGAGATTAAGAGACTACTTTCAAAACATTAAAAAAAAAAAAAAACTTAATGTTTACAAACTTTTGACTGGTACTGTACATGCAGTGAAGATAATCAATGTAAGCTTTGCCTGAATCAAATTTGTGTGGCTATTATTAATATGTTTAAATGAAAATGAAAAGAGGCAGATTGGTGTTTTATAACATGTTTTATATAACATGTTGCTGGCAGTTATACATACAGAGATAACCGGAATAGCCAGAGCAAGCCGAGTGATGTTATGAAGATTGCTGCTGTTGCATTTTGCAGATAATGTAGAATTACCAAACTTTGCATACTTGGTATTGAGCAACGCCCAACTCACCTGTTCACCACTAATTTTCGTCAGCTGTAAACTCCTTGTAAACTTATTTTCTATACGTGATTATTTTGTTTTATATATATATATATATATAACTATATATGTCTTAAAATGTGTTTTGATGCATGTTTCTATCTTTTATTTCCCCTATTCCATTGTATTTGTATGTTCCTGTAAAGCGCTTTGAGATGCAACTTTTAAAGGCACTATAAAACAATGTTTTTTATTATTATTATTATAAACACGTTTCGGGGCTTCTCTCGGGAGACTAGTTTGTATTTATTTGTGAAATATGATGTAGGCTCATTTATTTATATTTGTAAAACAATGCATATATTTGTTACTCCTCTGCGTTTTTGCTCAAACTGACCTTTGTATTTGCACATCACTTTCTGTTTGTTTGCGAGTCGAGTTTTCCTTTGCAAAGCAGATCGTGTTTGTTTGCAAAATGCTGGATTTGTTTAATTATGGCACAATATCAACTCCATATATATTAGCTTATATATTCATTATATTTACTTTACCTGTTAGTAATGTCTTAATTATTTAATATATTTTTAAATAAATTTGTCATGAAAACAAGTTATGACAGTAACTGTGTTAATGATCATATTTCAAAAATGAACTGGAGTAGAAAAATAATTGAAAAATAATTTTATAATTAGATTTAGAAGTTAATGCAAAACCTGCCTTATGTGCAATTTACATTTTTTTTTTTATTTGTGTGTTGATTATTATATCTAAAAATAAATAGAAACTGAATTTAATAGTTTGGGCTCTATTGTTAATTGTAACCTTTAATATTATAGTAATGTGTGAGAAAGGGCTCCCTGTATATAGTTTACAGCATCAGCTGAGATAGATTTTTTTTTATCCTTAAGAAAATGTTAATTAATTGATTTATTTAAAGAGAGAGACACAATTTGTCCAATAACCCACTGTTTAATAAAAAATAAGAAAAAAAGCAATTTTATGCTTAAGTTTTCTCCCCCCTGCTGTACCGAACCCATACTGAACTGTGACTTCAATACCTAGGTACATCCCAAACCATCATGTTTGTGTACCGTTACACCCCTACTAACAGTCTACTAATACTCTTAGACATCAGAGTGTTAGTTGACATGTAGTTGCAAAGTTACTTATAGTTAGAAGGATGTCTAAAGTGGACCATCAAAATAAAGTGTAATCGTAAAACATTCCAGGTGTACAGAACTGAGAGTTTAAATAATGTCATCTTAATGGTGAGAAAAAAGGTTCTAAGAACAGACTTTTTTTCTTATATACAGTATATACACATTTTGTGGTGAAATCTGACATGTTTTATGAGATTCACCCAAATAAATTAAGCTGCTTGTGTGGAGATCACAGACAGAGCACTAATCTTCAATGCCTGACTCCAAGACCTGAACTTCTCTGGTTCACAAAAGACATCTGTTAGAAACCAAGCGCTTTGTAAATAAACATGTCAATCAGAATCCACTGAGGCAGTAATATAATCTTGACCCCACCAAGGTCTTTGAGTCCACAACAACAGTGCTTTCATTATCCGTCTTTCATCCCCTAATCAATTGCTTTCTCTCAGTGGCTTCCTGCTCCTTTGATTGTCACTACAGGTCATTAAGTCAAGACTCAAGACTCATGAGCTCATGTTTTTGAGGCAAGGGGTCAGGGTCCCATTCAATGCTGTTGTAAAATACTCTTATAATCTTCATTAATGTGATCTCAATACATCAGTATTAATGTGCCAATGCTGAGTGTAGCTGTTGCTTGGCAGCCATTATGCTAAATGTTGCTGAAGAACTACACTGCTTGGCGGAAGAATTATTTGTTATAACAAATAATGGCCAGCATTATAATTATAATTATAATAATATAATATGTTATCATTATAATTGTTATAATAATATATGTTAGTAGGATTAAAAAAAAACACACAATCTAAATAACAGATGATATTTGTGCTACCAAGTACAGCAATGTGAAGTAGACAGTTTAGTCACTGGCTTGATTTACCAATGCATAAACAGCAACAAACATTTTTGCAACAAAGAAACTATGAAAACTCTTTAGGATCCTCTGGAAGGTAATGTTATTTTTAGTCCATTTATCCCAGAATTTTTGTCTGTCCATATCACTTCACTAACACACCAGTAGGTGGGTCGAGGAGGGGATGATCTGTGTCTGTGCAGGCAGTTTTATGCAGATGTAATCATCTCTATTATGTAATAAAGAGAAGAAAGTAAAAAACTAGTTGTTTTGGCAGCTTGGTTTCAATAAATAAAAAAAAAAGTTTTTTTTCTTTTTGGACAAACAAGGAAGTTTGAGTTCTAAACACTGTCACATTCTGGAAGATATTTAAAACTTCCACAACTGAGTTTTTCCTTTTGTGAAATTGAGCTTGAGCTTTTGAGCAATGATGTTTTATGTGTTACATAATGAGTTTGGTTCTAAGCTTGAGATTGGATGTGACACTGTTGTTCTTACTAGTCTTCCACTTTTTCCACAGAGGCTAGCGTACTTCAACCACGTCCTCATGTCCTCATGTGGACTAATGACCAGGGAGCGCACCATCAAGATCCTCTGCCAGTCCTCCACAATACGCTGGCAACCCTGAAAAAAACCCAAAAAAAAAAAAAACACCAAAACACATTTTTAGCACTTACATTTATAAATGATGCTGAAGCTTGGGTTGGTTAGATTAGACTGAAATTAAATTGGAAATTGGTTAAAAAGCACCAGGTTTTTCAAAATGTGATTTGCTGTATTTTGATTGCTACAATAGTCATCAGTGTTTTTTTATCCAAACTATCAACTTTTATCCCAGTACTTCTGTGATAATTTGAATATTTGTAACACAGAAATAATGATACTGTTGTTAAAAAGACTGTTTGTGAAGCTGTTTAATACCTATACATGACAACTGCAATCTATGGGTCAGTGGCAATGCCAATGCAGATCTGAATGTTCCATTGTGATTTTGTCAAAGGTTTAACAGACACAGGAGAATCATTGCCATTTACGAATAAGATCGCGTAGGTGTTTGAATTGTGATTGAGATCTTTTAACGATTAACTGTGCAGCTTTAGCTGATATAGATGAAAAGCTGACTGTACATTAACCCCTACTAATACAAATGAACACAGTGTCCTGTGCCTGTAATTCTCCTAGACTGAGGCTGACCAATTACCATTGACTAACATTTCCTTGTCAATGATACATCAGCTCTGCACTCTTACGCCTTTATGAACGGAAAAGTCTGCAGGTTGGCACCATTAGTTCACACTGTTAATGGTTTGTTTTTCCCCAATGGCACTAGCTGAGCATATAAAAGAAATGCAAGCTGACACACTACGTCAAAGTACCCTACTGAGCTGATGTCAAGCCAACCACAAAATGTTCTCACATATAGTGTCAGCCAGGTCAAGACAGGACTATTGATGAAGGAACACAACAACAACAACAACAACAACAACAACAGCAGCAGCTGGAAGTTATTGGTTTGGAATAGTTTGATGAACCCTTTGTTTATGTAACTTTTATCTTAAATTTTATACACATATATATAGAACCCCAAATACTTCTTTAACTTGTACTGCACTGACACTATTGGATGAGAACTGAACTGAGCTGGATGATGACATCACTGTTTTCTGCAGAACTGCTTTATAGATGAAATGATCTTGAGATTAATTAACACTGAAATGAATTCAGCTAAACAATGACACTGTTTTCTTTTAGAGCTTCTGTACAGCCAAAATGAACTCTGTTTGCATCTTTGAATCACTGTAAAGCTGCTTTGAAACAATCTGTATTGTATAAAGCACTATATAAATTAAGGTGACTTGACTTGTTGAGTATGGAGGGAATAACACTGTTGTTACCTGCAGCCTCTCCCACCACGTTTCCCTGATGATGTCCCTCCTTTCAGGAACCAGTTTATACTGGATCACCTCCTCTAACTCAGACAGCATCTGACATGACACCATGGCCTATAAGAAAGAGAGAGAGAGAGAGAGAGAGAGAGAGAGAGAGAGAGAGAGAGAGAGAGAAAGAGAGAGAGAGAGAGAAAGATAAGATGGTATATTAACTCAAAAGCCAAGACTTATTTTGTATGCACTCTTTAAACACTTGAATCACATTGCATTTAGCTCCATTATCTCACCCAATGTGTGAGGGTGTGAGGATGTGTGTGTGTGTGTGTGTGTTCATTATGTAATGTATATAATGTAAAAGTGTGGCTGAAATAATGTACTAGTCTTACAATGTAATAGTCTTCCCTGAAATGGTCTCGACTTTACCTCAAATCTTGAACAGCATTCTTATCAAAGCAGATTATGAGCGATTAAAAAGAAAATCTATATGTTACTTGAGTTGAATGATCATTTACTTGAGCCAATCTTCTGTATTGAGACTGAAGTATATGTTCTTACCCCATATGCTCTACTGTAACTCTCTCCAGCCATGGCAGTGAGCTCAGCATCTAGTAGATCTCTGGCCTTGTCAATGCACTGAAATCACATGAACACAACATTATACCATGGTGTTGCTGAATGTTTTATTCTGGTTGTTTTACAGGCGTACTAAGGTGTGCAATTTTTTTTTCAGAAAACATCCATCTATGAAGTAGGTCAGTTGACCACATTACAGTCATTTAAAATTATTTCAATTATTTCAAAGTGCCTTATAGCCTATAATAGCAAAAGAACCAAAAACCACAAAGACACTGACAAAGCAAACAAGTATGACAATTAAAAAACTTGCTTGACGCTTTCGCAACTCTATTAAAATGATAATTAGCGCAAGCTGCATGACCCATTTGAATTCAACACAAACACAACATGATATGTGAACATTAAAGGCTCTGTGTGAACCTAGATGAAACCAGACAGAATAGCTCTGACCATGTGAACTGAAATGTTGAAGTGTAAACTGTACACAATGATAATTACAAGCTTTTCAGTCACCACCTATAAAAATGTACCATGCAGTAACTAAAGCTGTATAAATATGGCATTATTAAACACTTTAAAGGGTTAGTTCACCCAAAAATGAAAATTCTGTCATTAATTACTCACCCTCATGTCGTTCTACACCCCTAAGACCTTCGTTCATCTTCGGAACACAAATTAAGATATTTTTGATGAAATCTGATGGCTCAGTGAGGCCTCTATTGAGAGCAAAGCCACTGAACCTCTCAAGGTCCATAAAGGTACTAAAAACATTTTCATGTGAGTTCAGTGGTTCTACCTTAATATTATAAAGCGACGAGAATACTTTTTGTGCGGCAAAAAAACGACTTTTCAACAATATCTATTGATGGCCGATTTCAAAACACTGCTTCGGAGCTTTACGAATTGAATCAGTGGTTCGGAGTGCCAAAGTCACGTGATTTCAGCAGTTTAGCCGTTTGATAGGAGAACCGAATCACTAATTCGAAACAAAAGATTCGTAAAGCTCAGAAGCAGTGTTTAAAATCGGCCATCAAGAGATATTGTTGAAAAGTAGTTATTTTGTTTTTTTGGCGCACAAAAAGTATTCTCGTCGCTTTATAATATTAAGGTAGAACCACTGAACTCACATGAACTGTTTTAAATATGTTTTTAGTACCTTTATGGATCTTGAGAGGTTTGGTGGCTTTGTTCTCAATAGTGGCCTCACTGTAGAGACCTGCACGGGACGGATTTTTCAGTCCCGCGCCCGCCCGCTCCCGCAGGATTCTGTCCTGCTTCCGCCCGCTCCCGCAAAAAAATGTTATATTGTCCTGCTCCTGCCCGCAACATTCATGTTTTGTCCCACTCCCGTCCGCAAAATCCCACATAAAAGTAGCTTATATAGATTTTTGTCCGTACATCCATGAAATATTAAGTTATGTGTCACCACAACATCCCAGCATAAGCGCTTCCGATAAAATATTTGTTATTAAAGCATCAACATTCACAAACCACAGTTAGTTTTAACCGAAAAGCAAGCTGCTGTGTGCATGGTTTGGTATGGCAGAATGCGCACAAAGAGCGCTCCCTTTATAACGACTAAAAAGCTGACATCTCCGCTCATCGCGATCTCACAAAGCTCTGTTATAACACAATGAATATATGAACAATAAATCTTTCATAATGTTTACACTTCGTGTGTTATAATAATAGGATTTGTGAGTGCGCAAATTTCTGGATTCTAACAAACACCTGATTGTGTTGTGTCTCCATTGCGTCTCAGAAATCAACAGATGTGTCTGTGATTGGCTACATTGCTCAACACTGCAAACACAAGTTATAAATATAATCTCACATATGCTTGCGACTGAAAATCGTTTTTATTTTATATTAGTTGTTCTTGTTGCTTTTTTGCAATATATGAATAACAATTTATTAGTTTTTAGATATTTTGTGTTTAGATATTTCTATTTTGTGGGAGTCCCGTGAATCATTTGATTCTCCCGCAACCCGCACACGAGTAGTGTATTACCGCCCGCGCCCGCACGTGCCCATCAAATCTTGTCCCGCGCCGCACTCTGTTACGTTGGGTCCCATGGATCTCACGGGAGTCCCGCGGGAGTGCAGGTCTCTACCTCACTGAGCCATCGGATTTCATCAAAAATATCTTAATTTGTGTTCCGAAGATGAAGGAAGGTCTAACGGGTGTAGAACTACATGAGGTTGAGTAATAAATTACATTATTTCCATTTTTGGGTGAACTAACCCTTTAAGGCTTTTTGGGAGGAGCTGATGGTGCTTGATTACTGTAATGCTCTACTGGGTGGTTGCCCTGTTCGCTTGATAAACTACAGCTGGTCCAAAACGCAGCAGCTAGAGTTCTTACTAGAACCAGGAAGTATGACCATATTAGCCTGGTTCTGTCAATACTGAATTGGCTCCCTGTTAAACATCATATAGATTTTAAAATCTTGCTAATTACTTACAAAGCACTAAATGGTTTAGCTCCCCAGTACCCGAGCGAGCTCTTAACGCATTATAGTCCTTCACGTCTATTGCGATCTCAGAATTCTGGCCAGTTGATAATACCTAGAATATCAAAATCAACCGCAGGAGGTAGATCATTTTCCTTTTTAGCACCTAAACTTTGGAACAGTCTTCCTAGCATTGTTCGGGAAGCAGACACACTCTGTCAGTTTAAAAAAAATGCATCTCTTTAACCTGGCATACACATTATCAATTTATGTTTTCACATCTGTTAAAGGATTGTTAGGCTGTATAAATTAGGTCAGCTGGAACCGGGAACATTTCCTATAACACCAGATGTACTCGTTACATCAGAAGAAGAATGGCATCTACGCTAATATTAGTCTCTCTGTTTATCCCGAGGTTTACCGTAGTCAGCCGGATCTGGGCCGTATCCAGATCAGATGGAGGACCTGTGTCTAGACACGACGACAACGCAGCCCTGAAGTGTCAGCAGAGATTGCGTCAACTTGATCATTCCCTGTGAAGGCCTCACTGACACGACAGCCAGTGGCACAGATTCCCAACAAACCTTACCATATGGCGTGATGAATACGATCTTCAACTAGATGGAACTAGATTAAACATTTTGACTGTTGCAATCCCAATCGAACTTATGACCTGTAGCGCTGCCTGAATCATATACACGCACTGTTCGCTGTTGCCCAGAGGAGAACTGGACCCCCGACTGAGCCTGGTTTCTCCCAAGGTTTTTTTCTCCATTTCTGTCGCCTGTTGGTCACCTAATGTCACCTGTTGGGAGTTTGGGTTCCTTGCCGCTGTCGCCTTTGGCTTGCTTAGTTGGGGACACTTGATATTCAACAATGTTTTCGATCTGCCTGCATTGACACCATTGTATGCGAACAGAACTGAGCTGGACGATGACATCACTGTTTTCTCCAGTGCTGATATATAGATAAATTACCTAAATTAATATCAAGCCAGGTTTTCAAACGCCCCTGCTGATTGGTCGAAATTTAAAACACTAAGAAATAAGTGCACATTGATGATTAGAAAGTCTAAATCAGAATTTTATTTAAAGTCAGTCACAGAGAATTTAAATAACCCCTCAAAATTCTGGAAATTAATTAAATCCTTGTCTGGGACTCATGTAGCCTCTAGTCTTCCTGAATATATTCAGGTTGATGTAGATAAAATAAAAGATAAAGCTGCTATGATCAACCAGTTAAATAAACACTTTATTCATGCAGGGTCTGTATTTGACAGTTTAAATGTAAATACAACTGTCCCATGTTCTATGGTTAAACCAGCGTTTGGAAATCTGGATGTGTTTGTTTTTAAACCTGTTTCAGTAACTCAAGTTTGTAAAGCGTTGAAAGGCATTGACCACAAAACATCTGTAGGCCCAGATAACCTAGATCCTTATCTTTTAAAGGTGGCAGCAGATATTATTGCAGAGCCAATTACTCATATTTTTAATCTGAGTCTTTTGTCGAATTCTATACTTAAAATTTGGAAAGCAGCTTATGTTCTCCCATTATTTAAAGGTGGTGATCCCTCAGACATGAACAATTACCGTCCAATCTCCAAACTCTCAATCTTGGCCAAGATTCTTGAATCTCAGGTAACTATACAGTAAAAACAGTTTTTATTTGATAATATTTTAAATTCTTTTCAATCTGGTTTTAGAACTGGCCATAGTACCATTACTGCTGCTACGGTGGTGATAAATGACCTTATTGGTGCCCTGGATAGAAAACAGCACTGCACTGTGCAGCCTTATTTGTGGATCTATCTAAAGCGTTTGATTCAGTGGATCATAAATTGCTGCTGAACAAACTTATCAGCTCTGGTTTCAGACCAGAGACGGTGAAATGGTTCAGAAATTATTTAGCAGATCAGACTCAGTGTGTTCATGTGGAGAATCACAAATCTTTTTCTTGAGAATCATTTTCTTGATGCATCTAAAGGGGTCCCACAGGGTTCCATTTTGGGACCTATTTTGTTTTCTATTTATACAAATGATTTGGGTAAGGACATTCAATTAAAAAAAAAAAAAAAAAAAAAAAACATTTTTATGCTGATGATACTATTATTTATATACTTGCTCCATCTGTAACACAGGCGGTGCAAGAGCTGCAGACTGCATTTCAGTCATTGCAAAGTGCCCTGGTGAGCTTAAAATTGGTTTTAAATTCACAGAAAATAAAGTTTATGTTTTTTTCAAAAGCTCATTCACAAGTACTTGATAATCTTAGCATATTTACATCTGATAGTAAAACTATTGAAAGGGTACCCTTTTACAAGTACTTGGGCATTTGGATAGACGATACACTTTTATTCAATGTACATATTGATAATCTAATGAGGAAGCTCAAAGTAAAGATTGGCTTTTATTTTAGAAATAAATTAATTTTACTTTTAATGCTAAAAAGAAACTTGTAGAAGCTACTTTCCTTACTGTGATTGACTATGGTGACATTTTATACATGCATGGAGCCTCCTCCATCTTAACGAGCCTTGATTCAGTGTACCATGCAGCATTAAGTTTTATTACAAATGCAAAATCCCGTACTCATACTTTATGAGATGGTAGGTTGGACATAATTAACCATACATAGGAAACAGCATTGGTACATTTTTATTTATTAAGCAATGCTTGGTAAACTTCCAGCTTATCTCTGTACCCTTCTTTGTCTTAGTTCTGGCAGTTACCAGCTACACTCTTCCAAGTGTTTACTTTTTAATGTACCTCAAGTTTTTACAGAACTTGGGAAAACTGCATTTTCCTACCACGCACCCTGGGCATGGAATAATTTACAAAAAGATTTAAAATTAGATAAATTTGTGTCTATTGGTGAATTTAAAGGCATCTTAAAGAGAGTAGTAATGGTGGCTTGTGATTGTTTTTGTTGAGAGGATACTTGTTCTAATATTCCTGTTTTATTGTGTACTTGTTGTATTTTAAAATGTTGTTTTACTGTATGGCTGCTACCTTGGCCAGGTCTCTCTTGTAAAAGAGATTTTAATCTCAATGAGACTTCCTGGTAAAATAAAGGTAAATAATAAAAAAGTGGTAACACTTTATTTTAGGGTCTTTTAACTAGTTGCTTATTAGCATGCATATTCCTAGAATATTGGCTATTTATTAGTACTTATTAAGCACATATTAATGCCTTATTCTGCATGACCTTATTCTACATTCTTAATCCTACCCAATACCTAAACTTAACAACTACCTTACTAACTATTAATAAGCAGTAAATTAGGAGTTTATTGAGAGAAGAGTCGTAGTTAATAGTTTATATGTGTTCCCTATACTAAAGTGTTACCAAAAAGTTACTATTATTAGCTTTAAATTAAATATTGGACCATACAAGTCACTTTTATAGAGGTTATTTTTATAGTTTCATGCGTTTAAGATGTTTTTCATTATAAATACCATAGTTTATTGATAGTAATATTATTATTATTGTTGTTATAGAAACCATAAAACTATGTTTTTTGCCTGTGTCATAATAGAGTTAAACTCTGGATGCTATGCAAGAACTATGGTAACTTTTCATTAGGGCAACTACAGGAGAATTTAAGAGCTTTGTAGCCTGGATCCCATGAATTAAGGATCAAGCTATGACATTTTCTTCTGTGTAGATGTGTGCAGTTCTAATAAACTTTAATTGAAATAAAATATGAATCCAATGATTAAAAGCCTGCAATATAATGCAATTTTTTATTCATTATTTTATTTCAATTTAAAGGCCCTAACCCTAGAAAAACATTTACAGAGGAACGTGTGGGCTGGATGGGCTGAGTTTTAGCCTCAGTCAGCCCTGATGATTCTTCTCTTCTTGGGCCAGAAAGAAGACCTTCTAATGATAAAACTATAGTAAAGTTTGCTATAAGTAAACTTTGCGCAAAAGTTGTTGTTTCTGGAAACCTGTTTGCTTTGACCTCATATCTGGTGTTAATGCATTTATGCTTTTAATGTGGAATATTTAGTATGCATATTCTTTGCATTTGTTTTGAAGATTAGTTTAAAAAAAAAAAAAAAAAAAACTAATTATTTTTGTGCATTAAAAAACGTTGTGACACCATAGGCTACTATGAAGTACTATGAAACCCTTGGCTTTTGCTATAGCCCCAGGGCTTTATGTGTTCTTAATCCGGGCCTGTATTAACTGCATATTTGCCGCCGCAATTTATGCATAATGGGAGTGAAGGAGAGATGAGATGAGGGAAAGTATATTCCCTACTTTATATCTGAGCTGCTGAAGGACTCATTCCAGCTGGATAAGGCCCCCGTGACCAGGCACACAGGACCTTGAGATCGAGACCAGGAGACGATCAACCAGCAAGGGCAATTATAGTCAAGTGTTACAATTTTCAGGAGAAGGAGTGAGTAATTAAGATAGCCACACAGAGAGGGAGATTGTCATATCGAAATTGTTCAACCAGCCAGAGTTGCTGGCCAACATATATGCACCTAATTGGGACAATGTAAGAATTTTCAGTGACCTCTTTGCACACTTTCCAGATGTTGAAAGTCGCCAACTTACTGAATTTTAGGAGATAATTTTAATCGTATAATCCACCCAGTACTGGACCGATCCAAAGCCACTTCCGGGGCACGTTAGTAAATCTGCTTGATGTGTCAATGAGTTTCTGCAAACTTATGGTATGGTTGATGCATGGAAATATAAAAACCCGACATCAAGGCAATATTCTTTTTTTTCTGCAGCTCATCAGATCTATTCAAGGATTGAATTCATCTTTATAGACAAGAGAATGTTATCATTACTTAGATCATGTGAATACACAGGTAGTCCTTTCTGACCATAGTCCTGTAGTAATGACTCTCTGCTTTTCAGACAACATACCATCACAGGGTATGTGGAGATTCAACTCTAGTTTACTGGCAGACGACAAGTCTGTTGATTTATATAACTTTTTTGAAACAAACCGTACGCCAGGTATGACTCATTAGCTGCTTTTCCACCGTCGGGCCGAACAGGTCTAAGAAACGGTTCCAGTTATGGCTTGAGCTTGGTTCGGCACGGCACGATTACAAACCATTCTCTGCCCAGAATTCTCAGCACGGTTGGCTTTCTCTGTAGCAAGCCAAGCACGCTATTTGAGCGAAGTTAACGCAAGTTAATAATAAAATAAAAATCTGACAATCCTCCATAACACGGTTGCTATTTGCATCTCATATTGTCTGTAAACTGTTGCGTTATCAAAGCAACAACTGACGCATTTGTATTACATTCCAAAGAGCTCTGTTATCATCCCCGCAGTGGAAAATGAAACCATATCCATACCGGGTGACCCGAATCGACACGGAATGGAATAGTTAAGCAATGAGAACAGTTTGGCCCCAATTTGGAAAAGTGGCTATTATAACCTTAGGGCGATAATGAAGGCCTTTTAAGAGGCCAAATAATTTCATTTAGTGCAGGCATGAGGAAAAAATAAAAAGAATGGAGCGGGTCAATCAGATTATCTCAAGGATAAATGTTATAGATCAAGAGCATTCTGGATCCCCCACCGCTACCCTATGTAAGGAGAGAGAAGTATTAAAGTCAGAATTAGATACCTTAACCACGAAGGCAGAGGAGATGTTATATCTGAGATCTAAACAGCAAGAATTTGAGTATGGACAAAAGGCTAGCAAGTTGCTTTCTCACCAACTGAGACAAACAACAGCTACTGTTGTTATATAACAGAAATTCAGATGTTGCATGGAATAACCACAGATCAGTTGAGCATAAACAAGCAGTTTAAAAAAAATGATGAGGAGCTATACACATCGGAGTTATGTGACAGTGCAAACATATCATTCTTTTTTGCCAAATTAGAAATACCTACTTTCAGTTAACAGGATAAAGTCAGTCTTGAACAATCCATTTCAACAGTGGACACCAAACAAGCTGTTAATCAAATGAAAAGTGGAAATGCACCTGGCATCGATGGATTCATAACTGAATTTTACAAAATGTTTTTACACAAACTATCCCCAATTTTGAAAGAAGTTTTCACAGAAATAATTGAGCAAAAATTGTTACCACCAACTATTTTGCAGGCTGTTATCACAGTTATACACAAAAAAAAAAAAAAAAGTAAAAGATTGACAAAAATGAGACTCATACCACCCTATAAGTTTGCTCTCAAATTATTACAAGATATTAGCAAAGGTCATGGTAGTAAATCTTTTATACATCAAGACCAGACAATATTTATAGCTGGGTGACAACTCTTGAGTAACTTGCGAAGGCTATTTAATATACTCTATTCACAAGGCAGCTCATGCCTGCCAGAGGTGTTGTTGTTGTTAGATGTACATAAAGCCTTCGACCACATTGAATACGAGCATTTATTCACCTTTGGTTTCGGAACTCTCTTTATGCAAGTGCTTGTATCAGAACCAAGAGGATAATATCAGACTATTTTTTTTTTTTGTATACAGGGGTATTAGACAGGGCTGCCACTTGCCCTCACACTTATTTGATATACAGTAGTGATAGAGCCCCTGGCAGTAGCTTTAAGGAAAGAGGCAGATATGCTAGGTATAAATAGGAGTGGAAAGCACCGACAAGATTCCACTGTACACAGATGACATCATAATATATATATATATATATATATGTAAGCCTAATGCGTCCATCCCCAAAGCGATAGAAATTATAAATAGTTTAGAGGGAATATCAGGATATAAAATAAAAAAAGATTTTAGCCGATGGTCCTTATTACCCATTTCATTGGCAGGCAGAATAAACACAGTTAAGATGTCCATTGTGCCCAGGTTTTTATTGTTGTTTTAAAATGTCCCATTGTTTATGCCCAAATCTTTCTTTAAGGAGTTAGATAAGCATTTATCTTCCTTCATATTGAATAAAAGCATTCTAGGAATTAAGAAAGCATTTTAGAAAGGCAGAAAGATACGGGGGACTTGTATTGTCCAACTTTATGTATTAATATTGCTCTAGTAATATTGATAAACTTACTCACTGGGTAGAGCATTTGAATCAGGAGAATGGACCTGCTTGGGTGGAGATGGAACAGGCGCCTTGCAGGCTAGCCTCTTTGTTTTCCCAGGTCACAAATGGGCTCAGTTTACGTCACATTTTAAGCAAAAACAGGCACTTTCCTTGCTACTGCCGATGCGCTGTTCCCACAATCCCTAAATTGACCATACCTTTCAGGACTCAGATGTGTAAGATATTTTTTCAATGGTTACTTTCCTTTACAGCATTAAACTAGAGTGATGCCGGGACTGTGTTTAATTAAGGTAACCTTAGACACAATGTCCTCATGAGTAATGGAGCAGGTGGGATGACAGGAGAATATTGATGAACACAAAGAGTACATGGGTGTGTCTGTGATGTTCTCCATGTGTATGAGCTCATCTCTCTCTCTCTCTCTCACACACACATTCATTTTGGAAAAAGGAAAATCAAATCACCACAGGGTCGAAACATCAGCCAAGTAATTTTATGTGCAGACTGAGGGTAGCCTTTGACCAATATTACATAACTGAGACAATGCACCACGCCAACTTTTGTGCTCATCATTTTGACTGAACAGCTTTTTCCTTAAACATCTCCCTCCTCGTTGTTTCTTCCATGTAATGTGAGTTAGACATTTTTAGATGATGAAAAATGAGGTTAGAGGTAGTTTAAATCCAGCTCATTTAATAACTCTCATTAGTTGTTCATTATGTAGTACCTGTTGAGCCAATGAGAAGAGATCCTGATGTAGAGCAAGCACTGCCCTGTAAAAGGCTCCATCATGGGTGTCTCGTGGGATCATACAGGTATACTCTTCCATACTGTCCCAGTGGCCTGACAAATACAAAGCAGCAAATTATAACTATCACATCTTTTATAAAATAATAAATTAATATTACAAACAAATATCTGTTTTCAATATCTGAGACTCATATTCAAGATAAAGTTTCCCAGCGACGTGGAATATCTGATGGGAAATTTTAAAAGCAGAAGTACACTCTATCTTACATCCAAATGTTTCAAGGAGAGAATGAGTATGATGAAATTACAGTAAATGCTAATTTATATTTATTCTAAACTGATACTGATTAAGTGATGAATAATGATTGCATTTGAACTCTGTGTTGTGTGTTCTCAGGTCAAAAGTTACAATAGTATCTTGTTGCTTTTTTTTGGCTGTTGTTAATTTGAAGTATTTCATATGAATTGACCTTCTTGAAATATGGGTTGTGAAATGTAGTTTTTTATTATTACAGGTCTGTCAACTTTGGCTGGTTTATGCAGGGTAAGCAGAGACAAAGACACCTACATTAGGTCTTAAAATTGAAATAAATATTTAGTGAATTACAATTATAAAACTTGTATACAATTTTCTTTTGGAGATTTTAAAACTCAATTTAATATAAGATGAAATATAAAACATGAACATTACATGATTGTATAATATTTTTGTAATAACAAATATTCTAATTTTAATGGCCTTTAAAGCACTTACATTAAGAAGTTGCCTTATTGCTTCATGTAACCAACTGTAGTTAACATCTAGCTTAATATAGTATTAAGTACTAGTATAAGTATTGTCAGACTTGCAATTGGCTGCTGTTGCCCTCTGACATCAAGAATGTGTTGTGTGTTCGCGTTTTTACCAATGTTGCGATTGTGATTCAATATGCAATTATTTTTTTAAACTCTTTATCTTCTGTATTATTCAACAAAGACAAACGATAAATCATTGTATATTAGGAATGGGAATCTTTAGGCACCTCATGATCCGATCCGATCCTATTCCGAGAGTCGCAATCAATTCCAAAATGATTCTTGATTTACTTTTACTTATCTTATTAACAACGTTTGTACAGATACTGTAAAATGAAATTCAAAAACTTTCAAGGACTTTTCAAGCACTACTTTTTTGGTTTTCAAGGTTTTCTGCATTAACATATTCCCGCTAATTTCCCCATTTTTAAAATGACTATAATTTTCAGCTATAGCACGGTTATCTTCCTATTTTTAAACAGGAGGTTTAATTAATCAAGTTATGAATAGGATATTTATATATACGTTACATATTAATTTATTTTCATTATTCCAGGCATGTGCTATTTTATTCACAACAGACAGTCTTGCTACTGACTACGTGAGCAGCGCGCGCATTCCCACAAAACTCGCTCCTCCACCGTGAATAAATCACCACCTGAATGTATGAGTTTGGCATTCAGGTGAACAAGTAATTTTTACAGACGTCCACATGAAAAAACAATTACCGTCCAAAGAAAATTTTGTACATTTTAAAGATAATTTCATTAATCTGGTGCACTTTGAGAGTTCAAAATAAAGAGCTCCAACCAGTGTGTTCAGTGTGCAAACTGAACAAAGAAAAAGCCTGCACTGACTTGTACCTGAATCCACTGTTAAAAATAAATCATCCACCCGCCAACCGCCTGATGATATTCTCTGATTTAGATATCTGCACCTGATCATCACATTACAATTATTCAAATTCTCAGTGTTAAGCATGATGATATGGTAACATATCACACTGAAGTAGGCTGCTTATAAATTAACATTTAATTAAAAATTCTTCTTTGGCTAAATTAAATTTCCTTAACAGCCTTAACAGCCTTTACTCCTGTCAAACTTAAATTGTCACTGTTTCATTACATCATTGGAAAACACTCTTATCAGAATAATGTCTGTTAGTTAAGCTTGTGTATATTTTTAGTTAAAGCTGTTAAGTTATAAAGCAATATCTTTCCTTTGTGTTTTATATAATGACCACTAGGAGGTGCTCTAGGCACATGTTTTCGTTGATTGGTTTTCCCTGAAGAGAAATACGTTCAGTTGAAAACTAAAATAAGAGTGATGCACGTTCATTGCATCTTACCGTGAAATGAGAGTTCCGTGTTTTATTAAAATCAACACATTAATGATTTATCTCTCATCCACCCGCAATTAATTGGAATGTTATTTTTTTATTACTTTAATTACCAGCGGATTATCTGCAGTATACGCGGATATAACCGCAATCCACGCATCACTATCGAATGGTTCGAGAATGCACACAGGCCGGGAACACACAACAGAACCGTGTCAGTGGAAGGGGGGCATCTCTGAGCATGTGACTGCCTGTCTGAGTTTTGTCGACAGCCGGAGGCGGCCTTGTAATTCTCTATGCAGGACAAACCATATAGCTTATGGCATCGTTGTCTGAAAAAAAGAATAATTCGCTAGTGAAGTGGTGGACTTTTTGCTGAGTTAACGAAAGTTATCATGAGCATTGTAATGTTTAAAACAGATGTCTCAACAAATCTCAGTAGACCCGACCGAGAAGATTTTAAAACGAGCGGTTCATAAATACTGTGGAAATACAAACCGGAAGACAGAAAACAACGAGCGCAGCGCTGAGAAGAGGCGGGGCTACATAAGGTCCGTATCAGACAGGCTGCAGCGTTAATTTTGCGTTAAAAGATTTTATGTTTATTAAAAAAATTAAACACTTATTTCATATATACTTCGTCTTCCAGTAATTCAATCACTTTTCAAGTACCTTTTCAGGAATATCACTATTTTCAAGGTTTTCCAGGCCTTAAATTTCAAAGAGTCAAATTCAAGTACTTCAAGCACTTTAAGCACCTTGTGCGAACCCTGTATTAATAAAATTTAAAATCGTTTTTATTTAATTACATATGTAATTATAAGTACTTTTTAAAATAATTACACAATAAAAATTTAATGAAAACAATTGCATGTTAAGAATTTAAAATATATAAACAAATATAGCTTCAAAACATTAAAGCTAGTAAATAATAAAGAGGAACAAAAAACATTACAAGCAATAAATAGTGCTTTCAGTATTTAGGAGTGGGCAATCTGAACATTTTCTATTCAAGAGCTACGAGTGATTTTTGTCTTTCTCAGCTTGTTTGATTATTACTGATGACATCATAGACAGCGGGACGGGATATCTAATAAGCTGCACTCACACTAATGCAAAGATCTCTTTTGAAATATAAGATGTGGTTTGTCCTGTCTGTTTGTTCTCTTAAGACATAACTCTGTGTACATTAATTTCGAATTCCTGAACTTCAGCCTAATTTTGTTACAACGCAAAACAAAATGTTTTTTTTTTTTTTTTTTTAAATATAATAAGGTGAAATGTCTCTTTTTTTTCTTCCCTTACCCAGTCCCCATGCTGCAGCTGCTGCCATGCGGGCCATCTTAGCTTGAGTCTCTTCGCTGACCAGAGTCCACTCCTCACAGCACTGCTGGTGCAGCTGACCCCTGACAGAGAAACAAGAGAAAGAGAATGAGAAACACAGACAGCAGGGAAAGGAAGCAGTCTCACATAACCAGTCTTTTGACTATTAGAGTAAAGTCTGGATCACATTAAAGCTTACTCTGGCCAAGAACCTTGCAGATTGCAATGCATGCTTATTGCCAATACTCTTCTAGTTTGCAAACTTAAGGGACACCAACTAGTCACAGACGCAACAACAGATTTATTTATTTTTTTGGTTACCGTTCTGTGAAAATCAATGTAAAAATGAGCACAAGCCACAAGCCAACATTGTCAAACTCAATGAACTCTCTAATTGCTATTTGTGCGAGTATGAGTGAGAATGTTTTCATGGTCATAGCTTCTTTCAGAAAAAAATAAAGTTGCATCATTAGAGTTGGAAGTTTCAATTAATTTCTGTGAAATGCAATTCAAAGATTAATTTGAATCATCACTCAAAAATGTCCTTTATAATACTTTAGCAAAAACTATTAGTAAATAATTCTGTTTAATTGGTTGGTGCATTCATATACAGTGCCTTGTGAAAGTATTCAGACCCCTTTATTTTTTTTAAATAAAAAAAAATAAAAAAAAAGAGATTTGTGATAATGGAAAATTTATTTAAAAAAAAAAGAAGAAAAAAAATCATTACATGTAAGCGCAAGTATTCAGATCCTCAGTACTTACATGAAACACATTTGGCGATGATTACAGACTCAAGTCTTTTTGGGTATGATGCAACATCTTTGCACATCTGTTACAACACAGTTGTCACTAAGTCACTTTGCATTGTCTTGATGTGTGCTTAGGGTCATTGTCCTGTTGGAAGGTAAGGTCCTAAGCACTTTGAACCAGATTTACATTAAGGATATATCTGTATTATGATGTGTTCATCACAATTCACAATTGAGATGGTATTGCGCAGGTGATGAGTTCCTCCAGAGCTCAGGTCATGTTCCTCCAGACATGATGCTTGGAATTGAGGTTAATCAGACCAATCAACTATGTTTTTCAAAGTCTGAGAGTCTTTTGGGTGCTTGTTTAAAATGTGGGAATCTGTAGAACATAGTAGTGGGCTTGCTGAAATGTAGTGGGTGTGCTAAAAGATATTTACAATTGGTCGCGAAAGCTGCCTGTTAGGGTGTGGGGTAGGATTAGGGGTTAGTTTCTCTTGTAACACTGTGTACCTTCTTAGCATGCCCATTACAACCTGCAGCTATCCCTGTCTCTTTTTTTGAAAACTCCAACAAGCTCCTCATATGTCTACACTGAGGTGAGGCTTCCATCTGACCACTCTGCCATAAAGTCCAAATCAGTGAACCACTACAGTCATCTGATCCTTGTCCTTCCGTACATTTTTCTCATCTCCACATTTGATCTCTGGAGCTCAATCAGAGGTTATTTGTCACCTCTCTTTATAAGGTCCTTTTCCCCTGAATGCTTAGTTTGGCTGGGCGGCCAGCTCTAGGAAGAGTCCTGGTTGTTCTAAACCTCTTCCATTAAAGAATTATAGAGACCACTGCGCTCTTATGAACCTTTAATGCAGCAGGGTTTTTTTTTTTCTTTCTCCAGGTCTGTGACTCGGAAAAATCCTGCCTCTGAGCTCTGCAGGCAGTTCCTTTGATCTCATGGCTTGGTTTTTGCTCTGATATGCATTTTCAGCTATCAGACCTGGATGGACAGGTGTGTGTCTATCAAATCATGTCCAATTAATTGAATTTGTCACAAGTTAAATCCAATCAAAGTGTAGATACATCTAAAATGTTCCAGAGAAATGGGAATGCTCTTGAGCTATGTTTTAAGTTGCACAGAAAAAGAGAAAGAAAAACAAAGATTTTTCATAGAAATCTTACACAATGTATTTTTTCAGCTTTTTATTTTTAATAAATTTGCAAAGTTATCACAAATTTGTTTGTTTTTTCTTTGTCATTATGGGGTGTGGAGTGTATATTGATGTAAAAAAAAGAAATTTAAAGCAGTTTATCAAGGCTCCAAGCTTTCAATATAACAAAATATGAGAAAATGAAGGGGTCTGAATTTCTTCTCATTGCCTTGTATACAATATGAAAATGATTATATACAAATAAAGGTATCATTATTGTGTTTATTAAGTAAAAATGTTGTGGAAAAAGAACAGGATTTACCACGTCCGTACCTGCACTGCACACAACTTCTTGTTTTTTTAATGACTGTTTCTGGCAAAGCATAAGTACTCCATCTAACAGTTTATAAAGACCAAACGTGATGAACAAATGTGAAAGGTCAGTTACTCCTCAGTGAGAGCTTCTGTCTGTGTCCAAGCCGGGAACTTTTCACCAAAAAGTCCCTTGCCACAGCTCAGGCTGTGATAAACTGCAAAAAGCAATGACATCATATCAGATCTAGAAATGGTGCACCTTTAAACCAAATGGGCCCTTTGAGCCTAACAGTGCTGACACAGACACAAGCAAACCATGTGTGTCATTGCTGGGGGTTGTGAAGAAAGGGGCCCCACGATTAGCCTTGTGAGACACTGCTCATATGGGTTTCATATGAGATGTGGTGGGGGATCTGAAACAAATGTGCTTTCTCTGCCACCTGGAAAAAAAATTACTTATGGGGCCTTGCAAAATACAAGGTTCCAGGCTGCAGACAGGCCTAAAACACAAAGACGCACATTAACAGCGAGACAGGAAAAAGGGCTCCAGTACCTTTACACGGGAACAGTCTATTACTCACTGGGATGGAATGTCACATGGAAATTTAAAAAAAAAAAAAAAAAAAAAAAAACAGCAGAAGTTGGGCGTTACATGAAGTAGACATTTAGAGGAGAGCTGGATACTTACAGAGGTGTGCGGTGTGGATACTTATGGATAATTACGCTGGAGTAACGCATGCAGACACTTTAAACCTACAGTGCCCTCCACTAATATTGGCACCCTTAGTAAATATGATCAAAGAAGGCTGTGAAAAATGTCTTTATTGTTTAACATTTGATTTAACTTTTGCTCAAAACATTAAAAATCTATGCTCCCTTTTAGTCCCTTGGCACCCTTTTAGTCAATACTTTGCCAAGATAACAGCTCTGAGTCTTCTCCTATAATGGTTAATGAGGTTGGAGAATACATGGCAAGGGATCTAAGACCATTCCTCCATACAGAATCTCTCCAGATCCTTCAGATTTCGAGGTCCATGCTGATGGACTCTCCTCTTCAGTTCACCCCACAGGTTTTCTATGGGATTCAAGTCAGGTGACTGGGACGGCCACAGCAAGACCTTGATTTTGTGGTCAGTAAACCTTTTTTTTGATTTTGATGTATGTTTTGGATCATTGTCCTGCTGGAAGATCCAACCATGACCCATTTTAAGCTTTCTGGCAGAGGCAATCAGGTGTTCATTTAATATCTGTTGATATTTAATTGAGTCCATGATGCCATGTATCCTAACAAGATGTCCAGGTAGGTTCTCTGGCAGAAAAACAGCCCCAAAACATTAAAAACCCACCACCATATTTAACTGTTGGCATGAGGTACTTTTCCATATGGCTACCTCTCTGTGTGCGCCAAACCCACCTCTGACGTTTATTGCCAAAAAAAGATATATTTTGGTTTCATCTGACCATAGAACCTGATCCCATTTGAAGTTCCAGTAGTGTCTGGCAAACTGAAGATGCTTGAGTTTATTTTTGGATGAGAGTATAGACTTTTTTTCTTGAAATCCATCCAAAAAATTTGTGGTGATGTAGGTGATGTCGGATTGTAGTTTTGGAGACTTTCTGACCCCAAGACCCAACTAACTTTTGCAATTCTCCAGCTGTAATTATTGGAGATTTTTTGGCCACTCGAACCATCCTCCTGATGGCGCACTGGGACAAGATAGACACACGTCCTCTTCCAGGCTGATTCGTAACACTTTCAGTTGACTGGAATTTCTTAATTATTGCCCTGATGGTGAAAATGGGCATTTTCAGTGTTTTTGCTACTTTCTTATAGCCATTTCCAATTTTGTGAAGCTCAACAACTTTTTGCCGCACATCACAGCTATGTTCTTTGGTCTTTCCCATTGTGATGAATGACTAAAGCCGGGCTCACACTACAGTTGTTTTAGGCCGAATTACCCACGATTTTCCCCTCCTAAGAATCTAAGAAAAAATCTTGTCGAGGACCTCAATCGGTTCCGATGTTCGGTGCAGATTCTCTGGTAATGTGAGGCGTTCACAGATCGAATCTTGCACCTCCCGATCTGCTCTCACACAAATCGGGGCTGCCCCGATCATATCAAACATGTTTGATATTTAAATCGGGAAGATTACATCAGTTCTTTAACAACAGCCAGTGAATTAAATGAATGTGAGCACTTTTGAAATCGCGACCACAAAACCACCTGCTGTGTATGGGTCCGTTGGACAGTGGAGATGGCGGAACGGCGTGTGGAAGTGTTGCAACAACACGGCTGCTTGAATAACGAGTCTTCGAAAACATGACAACCGTACGGACAAAAGTCAGTGACGATCTGCTATGTATATATGTTTACATCCGCTTCCCCATGAGATCACGTGAGATGCTCCTCTGGGCATGATAATCTTAATAATATCCTGTAGTGTGTGCTGCGCTACAATTTTCAAATCTTGTAGTGTGTGCATGTTTGAGATTTGTGAGAAAAAAAATCTGTGAAGATTCTCCTTATGTGCGTGCTGCAACCAGATTTCATAATCAGTTAGAATTTAAAAACTCCTGTAGTCTGAGCCCGGCTTAAGGGAGTTTGGCCTATGTGTTACCTCATATTTATACCCCTGTGAAACAGGAGGCCGTGGTTGAACAATATCCTGTTCCTAGTCACCCAGGTGTACTAAAAAATGTAGAATATCAATGGGAATATACTTCAAAAAGTATTTTGCTCATTTGAATTCATTGGGGTGCCAATAATTGTGGCACACATATATTTAACAAAGATATTTGTTTTTTGATAAAACTGTGTTGTGTTTGCAATCGTTTGTTTTCAATGAGAGCAGTTTTTTTGTTATTATTTTGAGCAAAACATCAAAAGGTTAAACAAAGACATTTTTTCACAGCCTTCTTTGCTCATATTTACCAAGGATGCCAATATTAGTGAAGGGCACTGTACATACAAGAGCTTCATTTACTGTACAGTATGTAGCATCTTATAATGCATATAGGGAATTACAATAAAGTGACAGCAATATATGAGGCCTATAAAGAGCTTATAGTATAAACTTCCAGTAGACACTAAATTAAATATTGATTTAATATAATATGCAAGATAAAATCTAATAGTAAATATTAACTTTTAAGTTTGGAGGTTTTTTGATACAACACATAGCCATTTGATTTTTGGTCATCTGATTCTATTTCAGTTTTCTTGCTTAATGCTGTAGAACCTTCCGCAACCAAAATACATGGAATTATTAGCATAAACATTAGCATACTGCTACTGTTGTATAATGATTCGAAGGCCATGTAATACATAGCTTCAAAAGTAAAAAAAAATACTGTAGAGTCCAGCATATTTTTAAGAAGCATACATCAGAAGGAATTCTCGACACCAGAATCAGGTATGAAATAAATAAATGTACTACTGAGCAACAAACCATGAATCTCAGGATGATAAACCTCTGAGGTCAATCATTAATCAGCTCAGTGAAGCTTACTGAACATATCAAGAACTAGAGTTAATACTGTACTATATGCACACATCAGAAAGCAGAGAAAGCTATTTATAGTAAGACATGAAAGTGACATTCACGTTTACAGTACATACACTATGTTAGCGGTGTGCTATTAAATCCCTGTATACATTAAATCCCTGTATACAGCTTTGTCCTCATCTTTCTGTTCTTTATCCAGTCATTTCCATGCACTCTTGACAAACCTGTAAGAACGCCATTAATGCATTTACATGGCTACATAAGTCAGACTATTCGAAAGAAACCTATGGTAGGTGTGTTACAACTTTTTCTTTTGTTTACAGAATGTTTCAGAATGATTTTCTGCAAAAACCATAGAAAAAGTCATTTTCTTAAGTATGTGGAAACAGGGTCAATCAATAATCTGAGCTGGTCTAAGCGGATTTGTGGCAGCCAAAAACGCTCAAGATATTGAAACAGTGAAAAAATTATAGGATGAACCAGAAAACACTGAGATTGGTCAGTTGAAGACTTAAAGAAAGTCTTTTAGATAGATGAAAACAAATATGGTTCAAAAATGTGTTATGGTCTGGGGTTGACTCCTGAATATCACCAATCAAACTACTCTTTCTGCAAAGCTGAAAGGAAATAGGTAGCCAAGCACACTGGGAAACTCATGGTGTTCATGTAAAAGAAAATGTAATTTTAAAAAGCCTAAAAACAGATCTAAATGTAGTGCCGTCGAGACTTTTTATTCATTTTCACATTTCACTTGACAGTCATAATGGTTTTAGTTTAATTGTGCAGGGGTGTTTTTTTTTGCCCCCATATCTTGAATTTGTGGCCATTTATGTTTGTTTTAGTGACATTTTAGCCCCAAGCTCCCATTAATTTCTGACTCAGTTTCAGACTGATCACCTATCAGAATGTAAAGTTAAAGGGAAATTTCACCCAAAAATAAAAAAGTCTGTCATCATTTACTTACACTCAGGTCATTCCAAGCCTATTAGAATTTCATTCATCTCTGAAACACAAATAAAGATACTTTTAATGAAACCTGAGAGATTTCTGTCCCTCCACTTTTTAAACCGCACTGGTCCTCACACGTCAAGAAAGCATGTTTGATCCACCATATTTAATGTGCTCTATTTATGTGCCTTGATCAATGTTTATATGCGAATAAAAGCATTAATCAAATCTGTTCATCATATAAAGTGATTTGTCTCTTCCGAAGACTTGGATTAAACGCTTGATTCATATGGATTACAATGTCTTTTTTTTTTTAAATTTTTTTATTAAGTTTTAACATTTACAGTACATTCATCACCCCACCCCTCGACGGCATATATGTATATATAAATAATAATAAAAAGAAATTATTATAATAACACAAAACACACAATCCAGAGTTCATAACTGACATTAAAGGAATTATGTGTCCATGTTTGTTTAGTCCATAAATTTTAATTTAACAAGAAAGGCTGACAAGGAAACGTGTGGCTAATAAACATGATGAATATGGCACTAAGCCCACAAAAGGGGTAAACCCTCATCAAAAATAAATAAATAAAAACTAAATAAATAAATAAGTACATCCTGTAAGAATATTAGAGCAAAAAAAAAAAAAAAAAAAAAAAAAAAAAAATATATATATATATATATATAAATATATACATATATATACACATTTAGCAGAAATAGAAAATACATATGCATAAATATGTACATTACATAAATAATAATAATAATAATAATAATTATATATATATATATATATCTATATATATAAAGGAAAAAAAAAAGGGGGGGGGGGCATGAAAAAAGAGGAGGTTCAGGCATGTCACTCCATCTTAGAGGGAGGAGAGTTGTTCAAAATATCTTATGAAGGGGGACCAAATAACCTGAAACTTACGCTTCGAACCTCGAATCGTATATTTAATCTTTTCCAACTGAATGTGAAACATTACTTCTTTTATCCAACTGCTATGGGTTGGAGGGTCTGCCCTTTTCCACTGAAATAATATTAAACGCCTCGCCAGTAGTGTAGTGAAAGCAATAACAGAACAGATATCATTCCTGAGTTCTATACCCTCAGACGCCACACCAAAAATACCAATCATAGGATCAGGATCAATCAAGATATCATATATATGTTTATATGACTCAAAAATCTCTCTCCAAAACTCCTCCAACTTTGGACACACCCAAAACATATGAGCGGTTGTAGCGGGCGATTGTGAACACCTATTGCAGGCAGGGCTGACATTTGCATAAATCTTGGCTAGTTTGGAGTTAGTGAAATGGAGCCTATAAAGAACTTTAAATTGAATTAATCCATGCCTTGCACAAGGAGAGGAGGAGTGGACCCTATTTAGAGCATTTTGCCATTCTTCATCTGTGAATTCTCTACCCAAATCACTTTGCCAGGCTTTACGAATATCATCCAGGCTTTTATTATCAAAGAGTATATGTTTGAAATGAGTCCTCTGTTATGTGGGTTCAAATCAAGCACAGATTCAATAGGTGAAGTAGGGGGAATTTCAGGAAAGGAGATAAAGACCTTCTTGATGAAACTCCTAATCTGCAAGAATCGGAAAAAGTGAGAACTAGGTAAAGAAAAATGACGTCTAAGATCTTCAAAAGAGCAAAAAGTATTATTAAAATATAAATCTTTTAGGCATCTAATCCCCTTCTCCTCCCAAGCACAAAAGGCAGAGTCTACGGATTACAATGTCTTTATGAACTTTTTGAATGTCAAAGTTTTGGTAGAATGAAATCTCTTAGGTTTCAATGAAAAATATCTTCATTTGTGTTTTGATGATGAACGAAAGTGTTATGAGTTTGTTATGACAGAATTTTAATTTGGGGTGAAACACCCCTTTAAAAAACAAAGAGCTAACTTCTAACACAGTGTCTACACAGGAAAACACGACATAAGACAATAGAACCATTATAATCAGTATTGCTGTCTACAATGGGCTCAGACAGCACAACACAAAGTGACAAAAGACAATAAACCCATTAAGGGTGCTCCAATTGATGAGACGTTATCAGCCGATAATAGCTTTGTATAATTTGATCTGTGGTCTCTATAAAGGCCGATCAGATGAAACGATCAGATGAACCAATCATAAGTGCTTAATGTTCCAGCTATTTGATTACTACTACAGTGCTTGAAACTACATTTAATAATTCACTGATGTATTTCAACAGGTAAGGAATGCACATTGAAACATTTATTCCCATACAACACAGAGCTCTGCGCATAACATGCAGAAAAAAAGTGCATGTTATGCACTGATTAATAAAACATGCAAGTTTATTTTTCCCCCGCATATCAGTGCAGGTCTCCGTAAATTGGCCTAAACATTTTCAACATGGGCCAACATAAAGTCCTGGGACAGTTAAACTACAATGTCGTTATCATTAAGTATCAATTAAAAATAAACACAGCCTAAACTAAAAGCCTAAACTAAAAATGGCAGAAAATTAATAAAGATCATTTTCAGATTAATAAATGTACATTTCAAACGAAATATGTTGGCTTGAAAACGCTATCCCGATCCAGGTCTTGAACTCAGATTTCTTAAAGGACAGTTGCACCATGTGTTGTAGCATTGTCCACTAGCCTATTTTCACTGCTGTTAAAACTCGCATGCAAAGTCAACACAAAAAACGCATTCTGGTTGAGTACCATCTGTATGTGTAGTATATTGGATCTGTGCATTCGGTCTAAAAGTGACAGCAGCCTAATATTCCTGCTGCTATCTGTAATCAAACAACAAAAGACAAAGGGAATATCACTCATTGCTCTTTAGGAGATTTAGTAGGATTAATCTATATTTAATTTATAGAGTGAAGACTATGCAGAGTTGTTTTACATTTGATTACTTTCTGTTGATAAAGACTGTTCTGTTATTTATTTTTATTATTTATTTCACATGAATGCTACTGTATATCAGTGGCGTGTGGTATAAGATGCAAATGCTCTGCATACCCAAGCTATTCGTGGACTCGGCAATTAGTAATATTAATACCATACTATTAAATCCCTTGTTTGAGGCCCTGATAAAATGTTGGTAATATGTAAGTAACTGTCCGTAATTTATTTATTTGACAAATGACTGTAATTTTCTTTAAATCTGCCAGTTACAGAGACTTGGTTTGCTGACCTATGGGGGACTTCATGGGCAGGATAAGCTGTGAGTGGATCGCTCGCCCAAGAGGAAAAATGAGCTGTTGCTGCCAGATCTCGATCACCGAAAATCACATTATATTTGATACAAAACTAACTAGACTAAATCAAATGGAGAAAAAAATCATAACTAAAACTATTTATTTTTTTATGAAAACGTATAAATTGGACAGTCCTACTGTTTGTTAAAATCATCAGTTTGCATAATTTCAACTTTTTTTTTTTTTTAAGAATATTGATATGTTTATTTATGTCTAGGCTACTTATATTTATTATAATTACATTTTACTTTTTATTTATAATAGGCTGCTAATACTAATTATATTATACTTATTTTTAATTATTCATTAAAAAAGTACTTCTGGCATACATTTAAATTGATGCCATGGTGTTTCTTATTTGTCGTGTCTGATTTAGATCTGTGTCGAAAACTGACACGTTTAAAGGTGAAGTATGTCGTTTCTGTGACACTAGCGGCACCTAGCGGACTTACAAAAATACAGCATATTTTGCAAACATACCTTTCGCATGTCGCGCCTCCGTCGACTCAAACATCACAAAAGCTCTTTTCTTGTGAAGGCACGTCTCAACAGGTAAATGTAGGCTATTCTCAATAAAAGGTCCAACATATTAGAAATACTTTTCGCTGTGTGTCATGAGTAAGCAACTGAGTAAACTAACACTGTCTAGAGATAACGCGAGTGTCTCGCTTATTAGCTATAAACCCATTCAACGTAACTGCATGTGCATCGGCCACTTTTTTTACATGACACACCACCCAGCATAACCGGTTAAAAAAAGTCACCACTCGCCACTGCTGTATATTTGTTAAGCTCTAAACTGTTCCTAATCACCTCTAAGAGAGGGAATGGAATATGTTCCACATGTTGCTTGCCAATATATAGAGTTGTCAATTCATGATACTTTCTCATCATCTCTTAATTTTTTTTTTTTTTTAACTTAACCGTCTGGTGTTATTCAGTAAAAAAAGACGCTATGTGACCCCTGTATTTACATTTGACTAGCAAAATTAATGGAAAGACTGACACTTTAAATCAACACTGTATCGGCAAATACTGTTTCCAGTGATCGGCCCCAAAAATCCTGATCGGAGCACACTTAGAACCCATTATAATCAGTGGCGCAGTCTACACTAGATGCAGTGCGGCACAACGCAATGCAACGTGACAAATCCCCGACAGTAAACTGATACTTCGTTCTATTTCTGACATACTCCAAGCGCCTGTGCTACACTTCTGACACAAAGCCAAAAGAATGATACTTTTAAAGGCATAAAAATAAAGCACAAATAAGTATTGGTCAAAATAATAATTTTGGTAACACTTTACAATAAGGTTCATTAGTTAAACATTAGTTAATGTATTAACTAACATTAACTAATAATGGGCAATACATTTGTTACCATATTTACTAATTTTCGTTAACATTAGTTAATGAAATTACAGTTGTCCATTGTTTGTTCATGTTAGTTCACAGTGCATTAACTAATGTTAACAAGATTTTAATAATGTATTAGTAAATATTGAAATTAACATTAACAAAGATTAATAAATGCTGTATAAGTGCAGTTCATTATTAGTTCATTATTATGTTAACTAATGTAGTTAACTAATGTTAACTAATGAACCTTATTGTAAAGTGTTACCTTCATTTTTAATTACACTTAACTACTGCTAAGCTAATGAAATACCATTATTCCCCGTTTCCACTATCGCCATCTATTCCTGTCCTATTACCGGTTTCGCTGACTGCAAAAAATCCAGGAAGTCAGCCCTCTTGCCAGTCACTCTCCCACACAAACTCATCCTCATCCTTCCCAGTAAATGACTGTTACAGAAATCAGTAAGATTTTCCTTTCAAAAGTCAAGAAAAAAACCCAAAACAAAACAAAAAAAACAAAACAAATGACAGCACTGTCAGATTCCATGAGGGCAAAAAGAGACGCAGTAAGCACACAAACTCAATCTCTGATTTTACTCACTCAATCATATTCTCACCTCATTGTATGACCCTGTATTGAGAGGAATTTTATTTCACATTGGAAATTACTTTCCATTGTGTAACGTTTTGCAGTCCATTTTCCTTTGAACATTTCACAGCTTGTGGTTAGCAAGTATTTTTTTTCCCATCAATATAATGGGTTTCTTGATGTTATTAAGAAGAAGAATTGTCTATTAAGAAAACAATTAACAAAAGATGCAAGGTTCTAAAACCATGTTTAGCACAAATGTAAAAATCAGTTCACAAATGAATCAGTAACTAATAAAGAGCAACTAACAACATCTGGGTAACATCTAACAGCACTACAAACTGCCTGCTTAGGAACATGGACCTATCTAGTCGCAAAAATTAAACATTTACCTTCAATAAGAATAGGACTACATAGAACTGTCTGAAAAAGGCGAGTATTCAATAAATTTATCCTGCAATAAAACATATAAATGATATGCAAGGACTGACAAATGAAAATTCCAAAAAAGAACCAAAGTTGTAGACAAGCAAGAATGAGCCTTTCAAGAATGAAACTGACAAGTTATGTGTGCATACCATTCTCCTAGCGCTTCCAGACATCTCATGCGACCCAGAATTAGCTCCGGATCATCTTTGTTCATGTCAATTTTTTTATCGTAGGCGACCAGAGCATCTTCCCACTCATGAAGTTTCTCGTACCAGGTGGCCTGAATCTCCTGTAGTGGAAGACAAAACATAAAAGGATGAATGATGGAAATAATTAAAATGAGTTCAGAGCACACATCATATCATTCCTAAAGGGAACAGTCAGAAAAATCCACCCACTCCTTTTTTTAATCCCCATAAAACCTCAACAGTCTCAGAACAAGCCGTTTACATTTTCTGTCCAATGTGATGTCACATTGTATAGGCCCTGCCCATGACTGCTGACGGACTCCGCCGTATTAGCATAGTTTCCTCCCTGAGCGAGTTGTACACTAACTGCAATTGTATCTACGCCATTGTATCTAGCAGCTGTAGCAACAAGTATGTCTGATAAGCAATTGAGGTGTTTTATTGTTGGATGTAAGAGTAAACATAATGGTCTTCATTTACTCCTGACATCTGAGCCGCTAAAGACGCAGTCAATTAGTTTTATTTTTGAAGGGAATGTGCCACAGATCTAATATACACATGCGATTTCTGTACCTGCTGTTTACGTTCACAGACATAACCGACTGTATTTGTGTTATTTTGTTTTTGACATAACCTTGTGCATTTGACAGTTTAAGCACAATAAAACGTGAACGTGAAACGTTTAATACTCAAGAGATGTGCCGTCTGACAGCCAGCTTTCTGTGAGCGTGCTTCAGATGTGTGCGCTCAGAAAACGATAAATTAGAAATTTAAACTGATATAGCTTTAAAACGCATGCAGATAATAAACTTTCTTGATGAAGAAGAACTGCAATGTCCCTGAGAGTGATCACGATATAGATAATAATCAAAATCAAGCAGATGTCTTGTTAGTATTTGGCAGAGTATCCAATGCATGCAGGAGCTGTGAATGAAGCACCGGGAGCAGCAGGGGCCGGGAGCAGCAGCTCATTTGCATTTAAAGACACATGCACGAAAACAGCATGTCTTTGCTAGCACTCAAAAATGGGTATTTACAACATGGTATAATAAATAATATGTGAGGTATTTCGAGCTGAAACTTCACAGACACATTCTGGGGAGACCTGAGACTTAAAATACATCTTGTGAAAAGGGGCATCAATAGGTCTCCTTTAAACTTTGTCAGCTGAAGACTCAAGTTTGGTTTGAAGATGAAAAACCTACCAAGCACAATGTTCTCTCACCATTCCTGATTTCTAACATGCACTCACAGCGTTCAGAGTGGTCTTGTGGTTAACAGAGCAGAAAAGAAAGCTGCTGCTCTCCGTATGTTTTTTCATTGTCTCCGGGCACATTCATATGTAAATTGCACAAGCTCATTTTATCAATTAGATCGAAAGATCTGAAAAAACAAAACAAACAAACAAACATATATTTACCCACCCATAGACCCTCCCCTCGAAGAAATCATGACAGAAGTGGTTGAAAGTGGACAAAAGAGACGGATTAAAACACCAGGTGTAAACAGGTATGTGTCTCCCTTGTCTACATGTAATCCAATCGACCAAAATGCATCTTAATACCTGGTGTAAACAGGGCCTTAGACACCATTTGCAAATCTCATGCACTCCTATTTGCCAAACCCTAAACACATTCTCACTCACTAATACAGATTTTGCACTGTGATGCACTTGTGCTGCAAAACGGTAAACACAAGTGGCAAAACTTAAACACAACTACAACATAGTTGTCAACACAACGGCTCAAAATTGTTCACACTTGTTTCTAATGATGTGGTCAAATCAACTGCACAAAATATAAGCCAGCTCAGAGTGCACAAGTGGCACAGGTGCACTGAATGTTGATACAGACAATGGATGGAAACAATCTGAGAAGGAGAGGAGGAAGAGTATGTGTAAGAGGAGGTGGAAGAGGAGGAAGAGGATGAGGACGAGAAAGAGCAAGGTGTGGAGAATGTTGTCAAGGCTGGATCCAGCACAATAGAGTTTTTTTTCCATTGCCTGGCAAGAGACAACATTGCCTGTGATGTGGACGAAGTCCTTAGGCTGGACCCAACATGAAGACGTGATACTGAGGTAGAATGAATCTCTCATTGACTTTGATTTTGCAGTTGTACAACTTTTTTAAGTGTACTCTATCAAGCTTTTCATTTAGAGTTTTCTTTGAACTTTTGGGCTTTTGCATTTGGACTACTGTATTTTTACAGTATGCAAGTGCTGAATATACAGACATTCAAATACTATACAATATCCAATACAATACTATACTTGCAGTACATACAGCATACAATATATTCACCTTACTAAGTTGCGATTACTATACTTTTTTACGTAACTGCAAAATTAGTTTACTGTATACAATATACATTTTTTACCCTTGTAACTACATGCTCTGGATTCTGTGTTCTCCATTTTTTTATGCAGTGTCTAATGAATGATCTGTAGAGTTTATATATTGACTGATTCGTGTATGATCTGAAAGCATTGTTTGATTTTGAGCACAGTTGAAATGATTTTGAGCCGATTGTATGATTTTGTCATAAGAGTCAGGGGTTTTGTAAATGTAGTTTGAAGATTTGGATTTGTGTTTAATGTTGTGAGAAAATGAGTGAAGGTTTTCAAGAAATGTCTTAGCAACTGTGAAAAACTGTAAGTAAACCAAATTAGGTAAGCTCATCTTGGTAATGAACCATCAGGATTTTCACACAAACTTCACACAATCACATCCATGGGAATGCAGACAGCTGAGTATGGACAGCTTCAATTGTTGTTCCAACATTTAATGGAAGGGAATAGCAACTGTTAATTTTAAAATTGGCAGCGAGCCCACTGTGAGGATCTGCCAGAGTAATGGATGGCTTAGCAATGTTTGAAATAACACTTCACCAGGTCATATTTTATAAATGAAGAAAATTGAGTTTTTTAAAGCAGGCTGTTTTGATGAATGAGTGTGTAAATTCTAATTGCTCATATAGCATAAGACAAAGTATCTGTATGTCATTTGGGACTAAGATTTGAAAGGCTACAACAGAAAAATATAAAGCAAATCAACACTCACAAGCCTGAATTCTGCTACAAGGGCCAGAAAATGACTATAAGTAGAAAATGTGTATTTGTTTTAATATATTATACATAAAACTAGCTCTAAATACTTAACTTGAACTAGTGTTCATGTTCTTAAAGACTAATTAAAGCTGCTAAATGTATCAAAAAAATTCACTACAACATTGTTTTTGAAAGAAACTGATCTGCTCACCAATGTAGTACCACCAATGTAGTACTTTTCAAAAAAATTAAAAAAAAAACTGTAGAGTCTAAACAGTATTATTGTTTTTCCACAGCCAATACTCTAGTTAATACTCAAGAAAACTGTGTGTGTAAAACCTATAAAGAAAAGCGTGATCAGTCTAATGTGCTGATCTGGTACTCAAGAAACATGTCTTATTATTTAGCATATTTAAAAATGGTTGTGCTCCTACTATTATGCGGGCCAGACAAGTAATTTGGTGATGTCACTGTAAAAAAGACTAAGCGCCTGCGCACATACACATTCAAACGCGCATACCTAATAGACTTAACAAGTAAATGAATGGCAAGAACTCATTTAAAGTCTTCTGTTTTCAGTTAAAAAAAAGTGTCATTTAAGTGGCCCCTAAGTTAATAATTAATGATTTTTACAAAGGAAGTGATTCAATCAAAAACTTACTTTAGCTCGATAATAACTTTTTCCTAGATCTGCTGTAAAGCCAAAATAATCTCTGTCCATTAATTTTCCTATTATCACTGTGAAGCTTCTTTGAAACAATCTGTATTGTGAAAAGCGCTATATAAATGAAGATGACTTGACTTGACTTAAAGGGCACCTATTATGCCCCTTTTTACAAGATGTAAAATAAGTCTTGGATGTCCCCAGAGTGTGTATGTGAAGTTTTAGCTCAAAATACCCCACAGATAATTTTTACAGCATGTTAAAATTGTCACTTTTGGGGGGTGAGCAAAAACATGCCTTTTTTGTATGTCTCTCTTTAATTGCAAATGAGCTGCTGCTCCTGGCCCCCTTTCAAGAGGAGGGTGGAGCTTCAAGAGCTCATGCAACAAACAAACAGGACAATCTCAGGTCTAGTCTAGTCGACCACTGTGACCCATCCATATGTTAATTTGTTTAGAAATGCTTAAATTTATATCTTGACAAATATGACTAAAAAAAATCAAAGAGGTCTGCAAAACATGTTGGAGCAATTAGGAATCACAGTGAAGTGTTAACAAAGAAAGTCTGTGGAGTTACGCAATAGATCTGGTAAATGTAGCAACATATCTTCCAAGACATGTTTCTGGACCGTCTGTCTGGACAGCAGGAGACACTTTGAGGAAAGGAATACTGTGCATCATACGATGCATCAAAACTTCTTAAATAAATAAATAAATTAATTAATTAATAAAGGTTAGATACATGTGTACAAAGGCTTAGCTACTACCTTTCTTGACAGGCTTTGTGAAATTCACCCAAGGCCTCATCTTATGGAGTCAATGCAAGAATAATAAACAGATTAGTTATGGTTTAAAGCTCTTACCAGTTCTCCAAAGTGTTTCATGGCATATTCCAGCACTCCTGATGCGGCCTCTGGCTGCTGGAGCTTATTATTGATGCTAAAAAAGAAAAAAAATGCAATGTTTTAGTCCAGAAACACTCTAAATCTACTCTAATACTGCACATATGATACTGGATAGAAGTTTAGGTCAGCTGTAAACAACAATTAAACAACTGTCAGTATACAGTCATGCAATGTATGACTAACACTACAGTATGAAGTATAGACCAGGGGTATTCAATTAAAGTGGTCCGGTCTTTATATTTCCTTCCCAGCAAGTAAATATAAAGACTTTTTTGGAATAGTTCTAATAGTTCTAATTTCCATCTGGGCAACAGTAGTGCTTTGTAAAAGAAAAAAAAAAAAACAATTCCAGACAGTCAAAACAGTCATCAAAGCAGTGAGTATATAGCTCTGTTGTTTTGATGCGCTGCTCATTTTAACCCCTTAAGCCCTGAGGGTATTTTCAGAGTGAAGACTTGTAACTCCAAAACTATAGCAAGGAGAGTCAAAAGCTTGGTATCGTTTGAAAGGAAACTTTTTAAAATTTAAAAAAATAAATAAATAAATAAATAAATTTGGACATTCTGGAAACTGCAAATAAACAGCAAAAAAAAAAAAAAAAAAAAAAAAAAAGTGGAAAAAAGGGAAAATTGACATATCTTTCTAATTTAAAATGGAATATCTCATGAAGGAAATATGGTAGCAGGTTCATTCTTTTTTGGTGATGTTCCTCTATATGTGAGCTGTATCTGGATCAAATTCAAGAAATCAAAAGTTATAGCATTTGGAACAAAGGTAGGCATTTTTTTTTTTTTTTTTTTTTTTTGTTTTCTGAGTGACATACACAAAAATAATGACTCATAACTTCAAATCTCTAGCAAGGAGAGTCAAAAGGTTGGTATTGTTTGAAAGAAAACTTTTTACATTTTTAAATAAAAAAATAAATTAATTAAATTTGGACATTCTCATGCTGAGAAACTGCTGATAAAGTCAAAAAATAAAAGTTTGCTCAAGGGACATTTTACATATATTTCATATTAGACATGCAATAACTCAGAGAAGAAATAAGGTAGGAGGACAATTCTTTTTTGGTGATGTTCCCCTATATGTGAGCGATATATTCGTGGTGATCCCATAAAGAAGTCAAAAGTTACAGCATTTGGAACCAAGGTAGCCTTTTTGTTTATCCATTGGCGCCCCCTGATGGGCATTTTTAAAATAGTTCTTTCACGTGGAGTAACTCGTGATCGGTTTATTGGATTATGTTGATCTTGGACTCATTTCAATCGGGAGAATCCACTGTAAGTAATGATGTGCCAATGATGTGTTTTCTACAATCTATGCATGTTTCATGAAGTTATAAGCTAAAATGCCAAGTGATAGCTACATTTTAGTTTTATTTAGCATCTGTGCGCCTGTGGGGTTTTATGTGTCATAATTGCGTGATCAATATCTCGTGATCAGCTTACTGGATTATGCCGATGCTGGACTCATTTTAATCGTGAGAATCTGCTGTATTTTCCACAATTAGAGCATGTTTCTTGATGTTACGAGCGAAAACGTGACATAACTGCTGCATCGGTTTATTATTTACATATGGTTCTTGTGGGGCTTCACGTACAAAAACTCGCTCAAGTTTAGTCAAAGCCCAAAACAATTATACTCGTATTCTACTCCGTGAGACCTTTCAAATGACATATAACACATGATTATCTGAGCTGTATAATGGTTTTGACACATTGGAGTACACAGTAAAAAGAAAAAGAAAATTCCTAAATTATGATTTTTTTTAAGAATTATTTTTCAGCAAATAACTCAGCAGTACTTAGGAGTTAATCAAAATGGCTACATTCATTCGAATCAATACTGCACGGCCCACCTTCCCCCCCTTTTTAAATTCACAAAAACATTTGTATTGTAGTGTTATTATCCTACTTTTCAACCCCATGTTATTGTTTTTTAAAGAAGAAATTCAAGATAGATTTAAACCTTCAGTGTTCTGCTTTGCAAACATACTTTGCAAACATTCTTTACAACTTAAAAGTATTTACTCTGCTCAGTTATACAGTAACTAAACAAATAAGCACAAGTCAACCTGCCATACCAAACAAGACCACAGGGAGATACCAAAGGACTTTATTTAAATACTATGCGGATCCATTCAAAATGATTAAACACGTATAACACCACTTATCCTCTCAAACTTCTCCAAAACACGCTTGTTCGGCAAGCATCCGTTATAGAACACTCACAGTACATTCATTTTGACAACTACGCGAATATATTGACATCATGCAGAATTACGATGTCATAGCGATCAGTGAGTCGAGAGCGCAAATGTGCGGTTTGTTTGCGCATAATAACAGATGAAATGACCACACTGGTTTTCTTTTTCCAACTGAGAGTTAGTTTGCGTTTTGAGCCACTGTTCAGTCTGTATTTCATAGCAGCACGATGAGAAACGGCCTGGCGTGATCGGAAACAATCACAGAATAACTACGAGAGAGGTGGTGCCTTGTTTTAAACGTATTTTTTAATCAATTTATTTTTTTTAATGTAACATTTTAATAACTAAATTAATGAATTATATTAATATATTTAATTAATTTTAATTTATCTCACGGCCCCCCTGGAGGATCACTGAGGACCCCTAGTGGGCCGCGGCCCACAGGTTGGGAACCACTGCTCTAAGCTTTCAAATGACACCTATTTTGTGATTATCTAGGCAGGAGTTTTGAAAAATATGATTATTAATTTTTTTTTATAGCTAGGTGGCGCCCGTGGGTGGTACACTCTGTTTTAGAGTGATAACTCAGCACTCTTTAAGAGTTGAACAAAATGTTTTTTTGTGTTATTCCTGTCAGTGGTTGCTTAGTAATTAGGGCCCGAGCACCGATGGTGTGAGGACCCTATTGGAATTGCTCCGTTTATTATTATTCTTCTCCAAAGTGAATCGCATTTTTGAGGGCCTGAACATGCTCGAAAACTCATGAAACTTTGCACTTCTGATGCGTATCAGAAGTGGTGAAAATTTACGTCTGTTATGGGTTTCAGAATTGGGCGGGGCAAAATGGCTCGATAGCGCCACCTAATGAAGTGCCCCTCGCGCTACATTTCACGTAGATTTTGAAATTCGGTACACACATTTAACAGCCCAGTACCTACAAAAAAGTCTCTTGGAGCAAAATCTGAAACTGAACAGGAAGGCAGATATTTTGAATTAACTTGCCATTTTTTGCCATTTCCAGACGTATTTTAACGAACTCCTCCTAGAGCTTTAATCAGATCATTGTCATATTTGGTCAGTCTAATCTAAAGGCCTTTGCGACGTTAAATTGCGAAGATCTAGATTTTTCACTGAAGGGCGTGTCCGTGGTGGCCTGACAAAGTTCGATGTTTCGCCATGAAACAGGAAGTTCTTGTAACTCTGGTATACAATGTCAGATCTGCCCCAAACTTCACATGTTTTATTAGAGTAGTGACCTGAAGACATCTTCATGACAATATACAGTTACAGTCATAGCGCCACCTGTGGGCAACAGGAAATGACATGTTTTACACTGTGATTAACTCCTCAGAGATTTAACCAGATCAACATCATATGTTGTCAGTCTAATCTTAAGACCTTAGTGATGACAAATATCAAAGATCTTGAGTTTTCGTTGGAGGGTGTGTCCGTGGCAGCCTGACAAAGTCTGATGTTTCGCCATGAAAGAGGAAGCTGTTGTAACTCAGGCATACTATGTCTGATGTGCCTAAAACTTCACATGTGTGATAAGAGTCCTGGCCTAAAGACATCTATATGACAATATTCAGTTAGTCGTAGCGCCACCTGCTGGCAACAGGAAATGGCATGCTTCACACTGTAATTCAATCCCAGGAACTCATTTCAATATGCCACGAAGTATCAAACATGCTAGAAACACGTTAAATCATGCAACACTTAGCTAAGTGCTAATGTATGCGATTAATGCCACCAAACAGGAAGTTGTTGTAACTCAGGCATACAATGTCCAATCTGCTCCAAACTTCATGTTTGATAATAGTCCTGGCCTGATGACATCTACATTGCAATATTCAGTTATGGTCAAAGCGCCACCTGTTGGCAGTAGGAAGTGTGGCACTTTTAAATGATTTACCATAATTCTCCTGTATTTACTCGCTTACATGCATGTCGCCCACTTTTCACTGTTTTCCTAAGGCCAATGGGTGGCGGTGAGCCCGGGTGCGAGGGCCCTTACATCGCTGCTTGCAGCTTTAATTCGATTATGAATTTTTTCACGGGGGGTGGTGTCCCGCCGGCGGGATGCTTCAGGCTTAAGGCGTTAAACTGTACAAATGGTAAAATAGTGCTACAGTTGTCAGTATATATCGCGGTCCAGTTGGAACCCAGCCAGGGTACAGAACCAGCTCCACTATTTGAGGATGCCTGGAATAGACCCATTCAAAGACCTTTCGGCATTAGTATAGTCTCAAATGTAACTCTGGAGTTCATCAATACCAGAAAATACCATTTTCTGAAAACAAGTAGGAAAGGGCATTCTACAAACACAGAGCAAAAATTGTGGACACAAACCTATATAAGTAAATTTGCACAATAAATGATCTGTCAACTATTACATTGTTATGTTTATGATGTTGCTAATGACCAATTCAAAAACTTCCCATCTGAAAGCACTCTTGTGTAACTCCACTCTGAAGTTTTCCATGACTGCCAAGCTTGCCAATACATCTGCTTTTACAAGGGTAAGAGAATCCCAGTGAAAGCAAATGATGCCATGAATCCAAACCAAAAAACACATAATTAGTAAAAAAAAAAAAAAAAAAAATTGTACCAAAAACATTGATGTTACCAACAACACTAAAAAGAAACAGCCATTATGATACAGTACAGTATTAATTATCAACAGATCAACAATTAAAAAAATGCAAAAATACACATCCTTAATATCCACCTTTTTCCTTTTCACTACTTATCCCTATATTAGCAGTGTTTACTGGATTGTTTCTAAAGTAGGTAAATGGTCAAATGGCAGAAATCACTTTGAAATCACTTTGATCACTCAATCTTCCAGTAAATGAAAATTTTATAACTACGACAACATATATTACATAGGCTAATACATACAGTGATATTTTACACATCCGTAATTAATGCTGTGGAAATATATTGAGCTTTTGCGGTTATTCATAGTCTGTTGTAGTAATTTGTTAATGCTTTTACACTTTTAAATTTCCTTTTAATGTTCAATGGTTAAAGGGTGAGTAGAATAATGTCATCTCATTGTACCCAATTTTGCTTTCATAGAGCAAACCTTTTGCTGATCGTTTACAATTTAATGGAAGTTACTCCCATAATTCGCACAAAGCGTCAATGGGTGTATACGAAAAAGGTAGATACCTCAAGACAGACTGACAAACTTGGTTGTAAAACTGCTGTGAACAGTAGGCCAGTGACGGTCTTATGTTCTTATTGTCAATACAATAACATGGAAATAATATACTGATTGCTGAAGTTAATTAATGACATATTTCTCTGAAATTCAGCTGTATATTTAAGCTGTGAATATTTCAGTTGAAAACATTTCACACACAATGTCATTAGTAAAAAATCAATAATCATTATTCACCTTCCAGACTTTTCCAAAATATTCAGTCTCTCTAAAAATACCACCTAAAATATTTGACCAGAAATTTTCAGCCCATTTTATTTCGCTTTACAAATTATCTTTCACAAATTCAGTGGTTAAAAATCAACATTGCACATCCTGGAACTGCAGGAATAGCAGAGTACTGATCCGTGTTAATTACACTGACAAATAATTTTCACCATAGTTTTCGTAAATGTCATTTTTTCACTGACGAAAACAAGACGATAAATAAGTGAAAACAGTTTTGATAACAAAAACTATAACGAAAATCTACTGACCTTTTCATCAACGGATAAGAATGAGACGAAAATGTTTGAGAGGGGCAATATAAGAAGAGATTCAATCAGAATAAATCTCATTGTGTGGTAATGAGGTTAGATGCGCACATTTGAATGGTAATGTACAGATTTTGCACATATATACTGACCCTGATAATCATAACATCAGTTATTTCAATCAGTCAATTTTCTGAATGAATAACTGGTCTGTTGCTTTGGTCTTGGTCAACATCATATGCACCATCTGCTGGTGAGGAAGACTAACAGCAGATGGAGATTATGCATCGGTACTCTACTGCTATTCCTGCAGTTCTCGTATCTGCAATGTTGAATATTCTGCTGAATTTGAGGAAGTGAATTTGGAAGTGAAATAAAATGGAACCAAAATTGCCTGTTGAATATTACATAATTTATCGGATGATCAAACACAAACACACCATCAGCAACGGTGGATGTTGCGTTACTACTGATGCTCGTTGCTTTGCGAACCTAAATCGGCATCCAAACACGGCGAATCAAACGTGTTCGTTGGCCATAATTTGTATAGATTGAGAGAGCAGTTTTCAAACTGGGGGTTACGCAAAATGTGAGAATGGTAGTGCATTTGTAATGTCAGAAATTAAAAGTTTTAAAATTCAATCAACAAGTTACATTTATATATTTCTATTTATATAACATGTCGTTCCAAACCCGTAAGACCTTTGTTCATCTTCGGAACACAAATTAAGCTATTTTCGATGAAATCCTTGAGCTATCTGGCCTCCGATAGACTCCAACACAACGACCATTTTCAATGCCCAGAAAGGTAGTAAAGACATTAAAAGTCCACGTGACTACCCTAATGTTATGAAGCAACGAGAATACTTTTTGTGCGCAAAAATAACACAAAAATAACGACTTTATTCATCAAATTCTTCTCTACTATGTCAGTCTCTTACGTTGTTTATGTTGTATAGACAGTGCAGCGCTTCCGTGTTCTACGTCAGAATGCAGATTCATCATTGGTCAGCTCCTGCGTCAACATCACATGCATGCTTCGTGCTGCTCATGTGAACAGCGTCGGCCAATATGGAGTCGGCGTTCTGACGTAGAACACAGAAGCGCTGCACTGTGTGTACTACGTGATAAGCGTAGGAGACTGACATGGGAGACTGACATGGGAGAGAATTGTTGAATAAAATCGTTATTTTTGTTCGTTTTTTTGCACACAAAAAGTATTCTTCTCGCTTCATAACATTAATGTTGAACCACTGTAGTCACATGGACTATTTTAATGATGTCTTTTACTACCTTTCTGGGCCTTGAAAGTCGTCGTTGTGTTGCAGTCTATCAGAGGCCAGGCAGCTCAGGGATTTCATCAAAAATTTGTGTTCCGAAGATGAATGAAGGTCTTACAGGTTTGGAGCAACATAAGGGTGAGTAATTAATGACAGAATTTCCATTTTTGGATGAACTAACCCTTTAACAAACATTTCACTGCATCTGACTTTATTTAAGCAGAAAGTCACTTAAAGATCAAAGAGTTTAGCTTTGAACAGATTACCATTTTTGATGTTCACATCATAAAAGCGTTAGATATCATTAAGTTATCAGGCCCTGATTATGCTGAACCTTTAAAAATTGACAGCTGATGTTATTTTATCTCCATTGTCTTATCTTTTTACTCTTTTACTATGCACAAGATTTCACAGATTTGGAAATCAGTTTTTGTAGTTCCTTTGTTGTAAAGTGATCTTACCCCACTTGATAATTATTATCTAACTATTTGTGAACTCTGTGAAAAAAGGTTTTGTCCAATAATTAATTGTCCATAATTAATCCAAGTTTCATAAAAAGTATAGTATAACAAGAGCAGTTTTGAAAGATTTAAACAATACTGTGGTATTTTTAGATGAAGGATACCATTGTGCATTTCTTTTTATCAAAGGCCTTCGACACAGTAGATGATGAAATAATATTGCAAAGACTTACAGTACACAACTTTCCTGCTCTAAGCCCAACAGGAAGTCAGCTATTATGGGTTGTTTGAAAAACACATGCTCTGGAATTTGATATACTCCTCCTGCATTATTAATTAGATCACCACCAAACTCTGTCAACCTGAAGCCAAGACAGAGAAGATGCTAAATTGCGAGCAGATTTTTGATATCTCGGTATAACGGTTTGGCCGCAGCAATGAAACAAATTTATGGCGAAAAAAGGGAAACAGGAAGTGCGTTATAACTTCGGCATACATTGACTGATTTGGATGAAACTTCAGCTGCATGTTCGTTGTAGGAGGCCGATCACATGGGTGTTGCTATTGTGAGTGAAAGTTATAGTGCCTCCAGCTGGCAGCAGGAAGTGTGTCACTTTCAAAATGCCTTGAAATCACCCTCTTGTTTTTACCCGATTTGTTTCAAACTTCATCAGAATAATGTCAAAACAGCAGATGTGGGTGTATTTAAGGCTCTTAGCATGCTTCAAATTGCATGAAACTCAACACACACATCAGATTTGTTGGCCAGTAGACATGGGCAAAGCCTTAGAAATGGGCGTGGAGGAGGGGCTCTATAGCACCACCTTTTGACAAAAGTGGGGGGATTAGTTTTACCTACAGTCACTAAACTCGGTACATGTACTGATCTCATTGAATCGGACAACTTTCTAATTTACAGTCATTAGCTCCGACCAACAGCAAGTCTGCTGTTTTGGTTTGAATGTGGATGTTTTGAAAAATCAGGCTCTGAATTTTTAAGGGATTCATACAATTCACACCAAACTTTCTGAACATGATGACAAGACACTGAAGATGCTAAATTGCAAACGATTATAGGATATCTCGAAGGGTGTTGCCATGGTGAGCGGTTAAAGTAATGACTAAAGGGAAACAAGAAGGGTCTCATATCTTGACATAATCCTTTTACATTCACCCAGTTAAAATGCATATTGCCTGTCATGTCTCCCTAAAGCCTCCAGGGTGGGCTTGGGCCCGTCATCACTGCTTGCAACAATATTTATATAAATTGTCTTGCTGTTAATATTCAAAACAGTTTTTTGATGCTGTCAGTGGGAAATGCACACAATGCACATGATGAAAAAGTAAAGATGCCAATGTAAGTAATCTTTGGCCACTTTTTATGTTTTCTTTCAATCCTGGAATATTTCACTTTAATGAAAGACTCAGGAACTAGAAAAACCATAACTCTATGGTCTCTACCTCTTACTCAAGTTCATACATTTAACGTATTTATGGTACTACGTAATACGCTAATGTGGTTACCAAAAATTAGTTTTAATCCTCAAATCTGATGAGTAGTGTTTCAAGAGTGCCGACAGTAGTGCAACAGCATTGAAACCTTTCTCTATTTGAATCACTCTGTCTGTGTTTATGTATTCCATACAGACAATCAGACATTGTGCACTAGTGGTGGGGATTTTTTGAGTCTTTCTGCACGTTGCATCATTACACCAGTTGGTGGCAAGCGACTGAACACTGAATCATTCAGGAACAAAACTCCACTCCTGTGTGCTACTCAGTGTTGCAATGGCTCTGTTACTATTTTTCGGGGTGTGTGTGTGTGTGTGTGTGTGTGTGGGGGTAATAATTATTTACTTAATATTAACTTATAATTTACTTAACTGTTTCGTGAAAGTAATAACACACAATCATGCTGCCTCCTTGTTACTCCAATAACTTAATGGGTCAGGCTGTCGTTGCTTGCTCTAATGTGTCATTTCAGTTGTTGAGGCAGGACTCACAGCCGTGGCCATCACCAGTGAGCTGCTCTACTGCCCATAATGAAATGTGTTTCTGGTCTTTATTTAAATGTAAAACACCTACTTTGGCACTGGCTTTATAGTCCTGTGCCACTTGACACTTTTATTGTGATTCTATACTGGTTAACAAGTATATGGACTGTATTCCAGAAGCACCTTTTTAAAACCAATGAAACTAATCAAAATTGTTTCCAGATCTGCTACTCGTTAAAAACTGGAACCACAACCATGAAGTTATCATGAAACAGAAAGTGTTTGGTCTTTGACAAGCAAGACAACTCCAAATGGAATAAATATTTACTTAATTCTTAATTCAGAAACTCAAAGCCCTGCTTAACTGAAGAGCTTGCAAATAGAAGTTCCAAGGAGTTGACCTCTCTTAGACGGGATTCCAATATATCTGCTTCTCTTTGTAAAAGCATGATATCGATTATCTTAAGGATATTAAAGTGCTTTAATGAATGTTTTAAAAATACAGTTGTGGTCAGAATTATTGGCACCCTTGATAAATATGATCAAAGATGACTGTAAAAATAAATCTGCATTGTTTATCCTTTTGATCTTTAATTCATGAAATTAGCAAAAATATAACCTTTCATTGAAGGAAAAGAATTGAAAGTGGGGAGAAAAAGAAAAAAGAAAAAAAAAAACCACATTATGAAATAAATGTTTTTCTCCAAAACACGTTGGACACAATTATTGGCACCCTTTTATTCAATACTTTTTGCAACCTCCTTCTTCACCTATAATGTCTGATGAGTTTGGAGAACACCTGACAAGAGATCAGAAACCATTCCTTCATGCAGAATCTCTACAGATCTTTCAGATTCCCAGCTCCATGTTGTTGGTGCTTCTCTTCAGTTCACTCCACTCATTTTCTTTAGGGTTCAGGTCAAGGGACTGGGATGGCCATGGCAGAAGCTTAATTTTGTGCTCAGTGACACATTTTTGTGTTGGTTTTGATGTTTGTTTTGGATCATTGTCCTGATGGAAGATCCAACCACGGCCCATTATTGGATTTCTATCAGAAGCGGTCAGGTTTTGATTTTTTATGTGTTGGTATTTGATAGAATCCATGATACCATGTATCTGAACAAGATGTCCAGGACCTCCAGCAGAAAAATAGGCCCACAACATTAAAGATGCAGCAGTATATTTAACCGTGGACATGGGGTACTTTTTATCTATGTGTGCACCAAACCCATCTGGTGGGTTTTCTGCCAGTTTCATCTGACCATAGAAGCTGGTCCCGTTTGAAGTTCCAGTCTTGTCTGACAACTGAATATGCTGGAGACTGTTTCTGGATGAGAGCAGAGGATTTTTCTTGACACCCTCCCGAACAACTTGTGGGGATGTAGGTGCTGTTTGATAATTTTTTTTAGGCTTTCTGAGACTCAAGACTCAACTAATCTCTGCAATTCTCCAGCTGTGATCCTTGTAGAGTCTTTGGCCACTCAAACTTTCCTCCTCACCGCGCATTAGGACGATTTAGACACACGTCCTCTTCCAGGCAGATTTGTAACATCTTTAGTTGATTGGAACTTCTTAATTATTGCCCTGATAGTGGAAAAGGGGATTTACAATGCTTTAGCTATTTTCTTACAGCCACTTTCTATATTGTGAAGCTCAACAATCTTTTGCTGCACATCAGAACTATATTCTTTGTTTTTACTCATTGTGATAAATGATTAAGGGAATTTGGCCTTTGTGTTTCCTCATGTTTATACTCCTGTGGAACAGGAAGTCATAGCTGGACAATTTCATGTTCACGATCACCCTGGTGTGCTAAAAAAAAAAAAAAAATGTAAATATGAATGGGAATATACTTCAGAGATATTTTACTCATAAAAAATTCTAGGGGTGCCAATAATTGTGGCCAATGTGTTTTGGAGAAAAACATTTATTTCATAATGTGATTTCCCCCCCACTTTCAATTCTTTTCCTTCAATGAATGGTTAGATTTTTGCTAATTTTATGAATTAAAAATCAAAAGGATAAACAATGCAGATTTATTTTTATAGTCATCTTTGATCATATTTACCAAGGGTGCCAATAATTCTGACCATAACTGTAGCATTTTTAAAAAATAATTTTTGTAACAATGTAAAAGACTTTACTGCTTATTTTGATCAATTGTAGTGCATCCTTGCTGAATGAAAGTATTCAAGTTTGCATGAAATAAAAAATTAACCCTATTTTCAACAAACGTCTTTTTCAAATACTATTTTTTTGGGGTTTTCAATAACTACAATCAGAGATCTCACTTATCAAACAATATCTTTATTATCTTGCAAATTCTAAAAAAGGTATTTAGATAAATAAATATATACTAATAAAACTAAATTTTACAAATAAACCGAGCACATGCAAAGTATGCAATGACTGTGGCAACTTTAGGTATGGGAACATTAACAAAGTCCTACTACTTTCACTGCACAGAAGAGCAAATAGAAAGAGGGCATAAACTTCTTAAATGATTCTTATTAACCCTTTAAACCCGAAGGCCCGCAGGCACAACCTAGCTACAATAAAATTAATAATCATATTTTTAAAAACTCCTGCCTTGATCAACACAAAATACGGGTCATTTAAAAGCGTAGATGTACGATGCGTACAATGAATGTAGCTTTTATGATTAACTCCTAAGTAGTGCTGAGTTATTTACTGATAAAAAAAATAAATAATAATAATAACTTCATAATTTTTGAAATACTTTTTTGTACTATGTACTGCAATGTGTCAAAAACATTATACAGCTCAGATAGTCATGTGTCAAATGTCATTTGAAAGGTCTCACAGAGTAGCAATTTATGTTACATTTTTGCTTCGATTGTGGATAATGGCACATCATTATTTACAGCAGATTACAATTACAATTAAAATGAGTCCATGAGATTAAGATCAACATAATCCAATGCGTCGATCACAAGATATTCCTCACGGAGTTACGACACATAACATAGGTGCTAACTAAAATCAAATGTAGCTTTCCCATGACGTTTTTTTGCTTTTAACGCATGGATCATAGAAAATGGCACATCATTACTTACAATGCTCCCGATTTAAATGAGTCTAAAATCAACATAATCCATTGCATCGATCACAAGATATTCCTCATGGAGTAACGTTTTTTAAAAATGGCCATTAGAAGGGTGTCAAGTGCTAAACAAAAAGGCTACCTTGGTTCCAAATGCTGTAACTTTTGATTATTTTTTGCTATTAACACATACAGCTCACGTGTAGGGGAACTTCACCAAAAAATAATTGTCCTCCTACCTTATTTCCTTCCTGAGTTATTGCATTTTAAATAAGAAAGATATGAAAATTATAATGAAAAAATATTTTTTTGTCTTTTATCACCAGTTTCTCAGCATGAGAATGTCCAAATGTAATAATTTTTTTCTTCTAAAAATGTAAAAAGTTTTCAATCAAACAATATCTACCTTTTGACTCTCCTTGCTATAGTTTTGGAGTTATGAGTCTTTATTTTTGTGTTTCACTCAGAAAAAAACAACTCTAAAAACGCCTTCAGGGCTTAAAGGAACACTCCACTTTTTTTGAAAATAGGTTCATTTTCCAACTCCCCTAGAGTTAAACTGTTGAGTTTTACCGTTTTCGAATCCATTCAGCCGATCTCCGGGTCTGGCAGTACCACTTTTAGCATAGCTTAGCATAGTTCATTGAATCTGATTAGACCGTTAGCATCTCGCTCAAAAATGACCAAAGAGTTTTGATATTTTTCCTATTTAAAACTTGACTCTTCTGTAATTAAATCGTGTACTAAGAACGACGGAAAATGAAAAGTTGCGATTTTCTAGGCTGATATGGCTAGGAACTACACTCTCATCCGGCGTAATAATCAAGGAACTTTGCTGCCGTACCATGGGTGCAGCAGGCGCAATGATATTACGCAGCGCCTGAGACCTCCTGCTTGCACAGGGAGCATGCCTTGCAACCATGGAAACATTTGTGAGAGACGCTGTGTAATATCATTGCGCCTGCTGCACCCATGGTACGGCAGCAAAGTTCCTTGATTATTACGCCGGAATGAGAGTATAGTTCCTAACTATATCAGCCTAGAAAATCGCAACTTTTCATTTTCCGTCGGTCTTAGTACACGATGTAACTACAGAAGAGTCAAGTTTTATCCAAGTTTTAGGTAGGTTGAGAGATTACACGCTTATCTAGATCGTCTGTTCTTCTTCTGTGCTTTTTCCTGTTGTGGCGGTTAGCAAACAGCGTTGCATTACCACGCAAGCCCCCTTCTGGATTGAAGTGTGGATCACCTGTGACTGACTGTATTTGTCGTCAAACCGCATGAATTGAACTGTGACTTCCGTACCGTACGGTTCGGGAAAAATACACGTACCATTACACCCCTAATATATATCAGGGTTCCTACATGTTCCATTTCAAAATTCCATACTTTTCCAGACTCAAATTTCCAGACCTCCTTCCAAATGATTTTTCAGAACTTATTTAAAATAAATGTTTCATACAGCATTATTTTCAGCATTATTTTTGGTAAATACAGACATATGTAATATTTTTTATTTTCTCTGTTTTTCATTGGTTTTCTCAAAGTGAATGCTCTCACATGATGAAAAGGAACATAAAATGCTTAACCTGCATATATTCACCTTTGACACATCAATTTGATACTGTAAATTTAGTTTGATGTTGCATATTCACCAAACTGCAAAGTACAGTCTGATTTAGATGATCGTTTGCTCATTTATCTGTTGCTGGTTTGAGTGCCACACACATTCGTTTAGTGAAGTTCAAAAGAGACTTGCTTATGGTAAAGAATTCATGTAGTCAGTTGTGTTCGACAATCAAACAATCACTAAACTTTTACCATGAAAACACTGCTTGTAGGGCTGGGTATTGAAAAATTTCACTATTCGATTTCATTTCGATTCTCAAACTTGCAATTCAATTCCATTCGAAATCGATTAATTGGGTATCAGGTACAGTACACATGGCATATTTTCTCAAGAAAAGAAAAAAATATCTCTACTAAAGCAGTAGATTATACAGGGAATCCCAGTTGGTACATTACTATAATATTACAACAAAAACTTCAGTTTTATTATAAATAATAATTAAAGTTTTATTATAAATAATTATTTTAGGCTATGTTGTGTTATGTTTTCTCCATAAAACAAACTGTGTTAATAGCCTATCAAAAAATCTGCTGTTCCCTTTCGAAAGGGAACTCTACACTGCGTTTGAACGCATATGGGGAACGTCATCACGTGAACCGGTGTCTGAAAGCAATTATCAAATCTCACCAATCCTATTGGCCGGCGACAGCCTATGACGTCATAATAGACGCGACCCGGAAGTATAAAAGGAGCGCCTAGAGAAGCAGTCAGTAGGCGTTTCTCAATGTCAAGGATACTTCCTTGGCAGGACTGGTCCTTCCAAGTCACTTCCTTCAGAGGTTAGGCGAGGCTCCTCTTTAACATTCGGAGAACACGTAAATGGAGCAGACTAGCAAGTGCACGTCATTGCATGAATAACGCTGTGAATGGTATAATGGTATAATATTAACGTTAAATTACTTTGGACAACTTAACTAGTTATTTATAAAAGAAATGCCGGTGACGGCAACCAAGCTAACAATTGTTAAATGACGGTCCGGTTCAGTTAGCCATCAATAACGTAATTTGTATTTGTATAATTTATAATATCAATACGGTAGTAATTTGTACTGGCATTTAAACGTTAAACTTTATTTTTCTGACATATTTACTACAGTTATAACAAATGTTTGGTAACGTAAATATACTTACATTTGAAAGCATATTGCCCGCTAACGTCCGACATTTTTTTTTTAATATTTTGAACAAGATCGCAAAGCTGCGCGCGTAGGATTGTGGGTGATTTGAGAGCGCGAAGAGCGCGAAGGCTACACATATGCATCCTTTCCTGTATATGGGATATTTTTCGAACGAAGGACTCAGTCCTTGTTTGAAATTCCGAGGATCCTCGACATTGGAACAGTCCTTCGACGGATGTCGATGACGTAGCATCCTCGAAATTCTGGCTTCCGAGGATCCTTCCTTGACATTGAGAAACGCCTAGTATCTTATCGTCTTCAGGGACTGTTTTGTTTGATTGCGATTCTTCGAATCTGGTAAGGAATTTACTATGTCTACAAACGTTTCAGGAAGTGTGTGGATCCATGTCCCAGGTTTTTGACACCCGATGACACACAATCTGTGCGTTTTCTGTCTGGGAGAGGAGCATGCACGGACAGTGCTTGAGGGCGCTGTCTGTGTAAACTGTGAGCGTCTGCCTATTAGGACGCTCCGCTCTCGTTTGGCCCTCTTCTCGAGGGAAGAGGGGCCGGCATCTGTGTCCGGTGGTTCTGGTTACAGACGCCAGCAGCGTCGGTGATTGATTTCCTCTCCATGAGGGTAGTTACATCTACCCTCTCCTTTCTTCTTCCACCTCCTGAGTAATGATATTTTTTACCCAGGCGCTTCTTACAGATCAGGCCGAGGGCTGGGCCCATGATAAAAATTTTCTGATTGGCTCGCCTTTTGGCTTGATAGTGAAGGGGCTCTTTCAGGCTTGAAAGAACCATAGATGCCATCCTTCTATGATGGTAAGTCTCCGTTCTTCGAGCTGCAGGGAGTAAGCTTGGTCTATATTTATATATTTAAATATATTGACCTTAGTTTTCCTGTATAGTTATTTCCTGGGTGTGTAAAAAGAAATAGAAGGGGAAAATTAGAGCCCTGAAGTTCCCATTAGGTTGGTTATCTTTGTGTTGGCTATATGGCCACCTTTACAGCCACCATATGGTAGAGTAGCTTTTCTCCTCATAGCTAGAGTTTGTATTAGAGATTGGCACTCTTTACTTCAGATAGATCTATGATAAGCGTTGGCCTTCGGGGCCGCCTGACATTGTTTGGCTTGGGTTGAGCATCGCTCCTCTGAGCTCTTGTTTATAGAGTTTATTTCAGAGTTTTGAGAGTCTATTGAGAGTTTTAGAGGCTGAGTTTAAGCCCCAGGCAGATCTATGCTTATGTGTGGCCCTATAGGCCCACAGCTATTGCTGGCCTAGGCTAGAACTAGGGTTTAGGTGATATACTGAAGCATTTCACCCTTTCTACTACCCCTGTCAGGAGAGTGTAGTTTTTCCTAGTTCTGGCCTCTTATCTTATCTGGCCTCCTCTTGTCAGGCCAAGGCCCATTACCCCTTTGGTGTAGGTGCAAGATAGATAGCAGCTATTGCTAAGTCTCTCTGGTGCCGCTGTCTCAGGTGGTAGGCCCCTTATCACTATGTGAACAAGAAAATGCTAGTGTTGCTGTGGCTCCACTTTTCTAGAGCTTTTCATTCTATACTTTGTTTAGTCTTTTCCCCTGAACCCCTTGAATTAAGATTCAAGCTTGAGTGAAACAGTGTTAGCTTTCTTTAAGCTCCTGTTCCCTAGGGTTCAGTACAGATGTCTCTGTCTTTGGTGAAAAGCACCCACCCTTGAGATTCAGACAATTTCAGGGTAGTATGAATGAAAAGTGAAGCATTCCCCTGTTTCTCAGGGTTGTTAATGCTCTAGTTCTATTTTGCTCTACACAATGTGAGCCCAATAACTCTATTGCTGCCACAGGTTAGCACCTGTTTTCTGTAGTAGTAGGCTTTGTTCTGGCCTCCTTCAGAGCATGGTGACTAAGTTTGTACTCCCCTTGCTAATAATGGTAAAAAGTGTTTTTTTCTTGAGTATATGGCATGTTGGAATGTATAGCTCAGGTTGAGTTTGTTTAGTGAACCTCACTATTCAGTTTGGTTCTTATGTAGCTCCCTTTAGAGTTTGAACACTGCCACAAGATGTTGATTGTGTTGTTTGGAGTAGAAGGCTTTGTTTTGGGCCTCTTTCAGAGCACAATAGCTTGTTGTATCACAAGTTTTGTTGGTAGATGTTTAGCCAGAGTTTTGCTCACTTAGAACTAGCACTGCCACAGGTTTATGCCCGTGATCATTTGAAGTAGTAGGCCGGTTTTGGCCTCCTTCAGAAGCATGGCAGCATATATTCTTTGTGCTCCTCTTTCTGTAAGGGTAAAAAGTGTTTTTACTGAGTACATTGCCTGTTGGAATGTGTAGATTTTAAGCTCAGGTTGAGTTAAGCTAGGTAACCTCACTTGATAGTTTGGTTCTCAGCTTAGACACTGCCACTGGCTGACGCCCGTGTCTTTCTGCAGTGATAGGCCCTGTTTGGGCCTCTTTCAGAGCATGATGGCGTAGTTTGTACTCCTCTTGCTTAAAGAGTATAAAGTGTTTTACTGAGTACGTTGCCTGGTGGAATGTGTTGAATAGAATTAAGCTCAGGTTGAGCTAAATAGTTAACCTCACTGGATAGTTTGGTTCTCATATATGGCTCCCTTAGAGCTTAGACGCTGCCACTAGCTGACGCCACGTGTCTTTCTGGAGTCGCAGGCCCTGTTTGGGCCTCCTTCAAGAACATGATGGCGTAGGTTTGTACTCCTTTTGCTTAAAGAGTAAAAAGTGTTTTTACTGAGTACATTGCCTGGTGGAATGTGTGGATTAAATTAGCTCAGGTCAGGTTAAATTAGTTAACGTCACTGGATAGTTTGGTTCTCAGATTTGGCTTCATTAGAGCTTAGACACTGCCACTGGCTGACGCCTGTGTCTTTTTGGAATAGTAGGCCCTGTTCGGGCCTCTTTCAGAGCAGAGTGGCATAGTTTGTACTCCTCTTGCTTAGAGAGTAAAAAGTGTTTTACTGAGTACATTGCCTGTTGGAATGTGTTGAATAGAATCAGAACGAGTTCCCATGTTTGTGAGCTCTTGCTTTATCAGCAAGTGAGCTGCTTTAGGTGTGTGGCCTTCACAGGCCGCCCTTTAAGCTATTCCCCCCACATCTGGGTGTCTTTTAAGTAGATTAAGCATGTAGTTTTCACATGTTTGGCCTTTTGCAAGGCTGCTGTGATATATTCTACACAATGTAGAATTACGTCATGTTGCAGGCCCTTCCTGGGCCTCCATGATTTTGTGCCTACAGTATGGTTTATCTGTTAGGTTGAGCCCGGTACTCCCCTCGTTTGAGGGTTGTTCTGCATAGTACTTAGCTCCTTAAGTCTGGTCAGTGGTTGAAGGCTTCTCTGAGGCCTCCCTGTTGAAGATCAGCCTTTAGGCTGGTTGTACTCCCCTTGTTTGGGTCCCTTTAGAGTGCACAGCCTCCACAGTGCAAATAATCAGGTAATCCTAGGATTGAGGAGAGTGTTACTCCCCTCATTGGTAAGGGTAAAAAGCACTAAGCTGAGTCCTGCTCTCCAGGATGCCCGTCTCTACATTCTGGTCTGAGTTGGTTACTGCCTCTTTGCAGTCCCTCTTACTGGACATCTTCTCTGAAGAATGTGAATTGAGACTCTGTGTTCAGACAGGTCGTTGGCCAAGACTAGGTTGTTTTAATTAGACCAGGTCGGCCTCCCTGGTGGCATTCAGGGTTGACGTGTTCCCCTGACAAGTGAGCGGCTAGGGTTCCTTCGGGCACCCTGGCTACATTCCCTTAGAGGTACCTTCTTTTCTTCGAAAAGAAGTTTGGTCCCAGAAGCCTTTGAGCGGCCTTGGTAGGCCTTCTGTGGAAGGCCTCTTTGAGGATTATAGCTTGGGCTGTTGGCCATAGGGAATGCTGTCACTGACAGCCTATGTACGACCCGTAGGGGGAGTGGTTCTGGCATTTCAGTTGAAACTGCTAATTCTGACATTTGTCTAGCCATTTTTTGGCATCCACTCCCCTCAAGCATGGCGGCGTGGGTATATCGTTCCCCATATGCGTTCAAACGCAGTGTAGAGTTCCCTTTCGAAAGGGAACGTCTCAGCTTACGTATGTAACCATGGTTCCCTGAGAACTGCGTTACCTGCCATGCATCGGGGCTGCCTGCTGAACAGTCCCTTCAGACGATAAGGTACTGACTGCATCTCTAGGCGCTCCTTTTATACTTCCGGGTCGCGTCTATTATAACGTCATAGGCTGTCGCCGGCCAATCGGATTGGTGAGATTTGATAATTGCTTTCAGACACAGGTTCACGTGATGACGTTCCCCATATGCGTTCAAACGCAGTGTCTCGTTCCCTGTTCTCAGGGAACCATGGTTACATACGTAACCTGAGACGTTTTCCACAAAATACAGCACGATCCCTGATCAGGATTTGAACACGGCCCTCTTGCACTTTAATAAACATAAAAAAAAAAAATAATAATACACCACAAGACCGTCATATATCTCACAGTCAGTGCCAGAAATTTCCTCAACAAATTATGTGCAATGAGCTGATTATTTTTACTATTGCGAAGTGAGAGGAATGAAGAGTGCTCCTTACTCATGTGCGCGGACACACTAGTTACTGCTAGAAAAGAGAACTTCTGTTCTGGGCACTTCGTGGAAAGTCAATTCGTAGTCGAGTGGTATGAGCATTGGTCAGCAACATCAATGACACGGGTTCAAATCCCGAACAAACAGACTGAGATGTATGTGTCCTGAAGTTCTAAAACACATTTATTTGTTGAACCATAATTGTTTTTGCTTACATTTATAGTCTATAAAATTACCATGAATTTCCATTTTACACCAAGCAACAAATATTATCTAACAGACTGAACAGACTGAAGGCTATTCCTCATTTTACATAAAATCGTACAGGGAACAAACACCTGTAAAAAAATAAATAAGGTACTTTCCCAAGACTTAATATAAACCTTGAAAATAAAGCAATACTATTTAGTTATTATTATTATTATTATTATTATTACTACTATTTAGTCAACAAAAATGTTTTAAGTCTTTTCAAAGCTGTAATAAACATATTCAGCCAACACTGATTTGTTTCATGTACGGATCTGTTTTGAAATTTGTTGTTTTTCTTCTGTTGCTTTATATCATTTATCCATTGGTTATCACTGTCAGTCATCTCAATTTCATGAGATATTCACAAAACCAAATGCTTGACCAATCTGGTGTTTCTTAAACATCAAGAATGGTTATAAAAAAAAAAAAAAAATTTCTCAAAACTTTTGCGTTCCCCCGAGAACTCCCATTTGTGGATTTCCTTTCTTTCTCGCACAAAACTGGATGCACGCTCTCCAATACAGGCCTATAGTCCTCTTATGAACTGTCTCCCCTCTTGCTCAGATGTGCTCATTCAAACTGTCCTGTGCACCCACGAACCTCTCCGTGCTCTTTCACAAGAAATTAATTCTCTTCGTTGTGGATTTAACGTCAAAAGTTATCAATCAATCAGAATAGACGACTGACCAATTAAAAGCTACATGGAATATGGCTGAGAGTGAACTGCACCTGGAATTCCTTTATAATTTAATAACATTTAATAATATTAATAATAGTATCTTAGAATTGGCTCAGAATGGGGCGCTTGGATGATTTGTAGGCTACATATAAATAACCTAGTCTAACTGCATCACAATACAGGTGAAACCCCTCTGAACGATTTATCCAAACAAACAAAGTATATCTTAAAGTTTTGCATATATATATATATATATATATATACACATATATATACATATATACATATATATATATATATATATATACACATATATATACATATATACATATACACATATACACACACACACACATTCATATATATATATATATATATATATATATATATATATATATTCTGATTTAAGACAGAACTATGTAGATCAGGGTCAGATCTTCATTCCCTAAATACTTAAAATGTGAAGTCTAATTATACCACTATAGCCAGTTTGTCATAATATCATAGCATTAAATTCTATGGATTCAATGCATAAGTTATAGAAAATACATGGGTTATAGACCCATATATACATGACTGCGATCTTGATTCAAACTCATACGCGATCTTATTCCTAAATGACTGTGATTCCGCTATGTCTATTACACCTTAAAGGGCACCTATTATGCCACTTTTACAAGATTTAAAATAAGACTCTGATGTCCCCAGAGTGTGTATGTGAAGTTTTAACTCAAAATAACCCCCAGAGAATTTTTATACATGTTAAAATTGCCACTTTTTGGGGGTGAGCAAAAATGTGCCGTTTTAGTGTGTGTCCCTTTAAATGAAAATGAGCTGCTGCACTTGGCCTAAGAGGGCGGAGCTTCAAGAGCTCATTCTCCGGTGTCAGGAGTCAGGACGCACTATAATGTCAGAAACTGAGAATATATGCTGCATGAAGATAAAACAGGTATAGTTTAGTTTAAGTTTATAAGGTTATAACTTATGTTGTCATCTTGCTTTTATCCACTATATTAGTACAAGCCTGTTGTAGCAGACCCCATCCGAATGATGGCCAAAACTTTACCGATGAGTTTTATGACATTTATTGTACTTCACACAAAAGATGAAGTGTCAGTTTTCACCTCCAGAAAATTACTGTAAGAGCTTAATAAAACACAGTGAAAGTGTGCATTAAAATATTATCCATAAACTCACTCTCTTCCTTGCATTATCATCAACATACATAGCGAAGTACACAGAAGCACTCGTTACAAATATAAGCACAGTAAACAAATATATAGACCTTATGCCTTTTCTGGGGGTGCTTAATAAACTGGTAAGCTTTATATTCATAAATCAACTCTGGTGAACTGTAATAAAGTGCACGCTCTCACCTTCATTACTGCCGTATCCAGTATCGCTCTGGAGACTGTAAGCTGGATCACGAACAGTTGGTACTGATCCATCCTTGAGTAACAACTTTTTAGCATAAAATGTGTTTTGTATTGTCCCTTTGTATTGACATTCATTCACAAAGCAGTCTGGTGTATAATGATTTGCACAGACATAAAAGAATTCAGGTATATGGGGGCGCATTCCCTTAAAAAATAAAACTAATCCACTGCATCTTCAGCTGCTCTGATGTCAGGAGTACATGGAGACTGTTATGTTCACTCTTACATCCAACAACAAAACACCTCAATCGTTTATGAGACATTCTTGTCGCTACAGCTGCTCCAGACTGGAGAAAATGGCGGACTGTGTACAACTCGCTCAGGGCGGGGTCTATGCTAATATGACAGAGTCCGTCAGCAGTCATGGGCGGGGCCTGTACAAAGTGACGTCACTTTGCCAGGAATCTGCAAACGGCTTGTTCTGAGACGCTGCTTATGATTTATGGGAATTAACAAAAAAGGAGTGGGTGGATTTTTATCATTATAGGGTGGTTGTGTACACACTGCCAACACACATTTATGTTCAAACACCATGTAAAAGTGAATTTTGCATAATAGGTGCCCTTTAAATTATGATCAAACCGGAATAGCCTATTAAACTTTTGCCCTGCCAGAGAGAGCAGTGGTAAGCAAAAGTTTTTGCGAGAGAACACAAAAGCTTTGAAAAAAAAAATTTCCACTAAAAATCCCAAATTTTTTTCACCACAATGTCCCTTTAGCGGCTCAGTAGTTATCATTAAGTATCAATTAAAAATAAACACAGCCTAATACTAATAAAAATGACAGACAATGAATACAAAGATCGGATCAATAAATCAACTTTTTCGGATCAATAAATGTACATTTCAAACAAACTGGCTTGAGAAGACTTGTCCTCGAACCAGGACTCGAACTCGGATTTCTTAAAGCACATTTGCGCCATGTGTTGTAGCGTTGTCCACTAGCCTATTGTTTCACTGCTGTTAAAACTCCCATGCAAAGCCTACTCATTCATGTAGCCTATTAGGGAAAACTATGCTATCAATCTTAATACCCCTCATGCAAATGTGTAGCCTATATAATTCATATTTCTATTTTTTAATTTTACTACAAAAAGAAAATAATATAATAAATACACCTGTTAAGAAATATTTTTTAAATGAAATACGGGGTATTAGTACTGCATTAAAGCGCAGTCTATGAAAAAGTAAACACAATTTTGACATTTACTGTACTGTTTGAATTAATTCTAAATGGCAAATGCTTACATTTACTACATGTGGTTATGTGAATGTGATTTTTAAAAATCTTATTGATAGTATTTTTTTAACACTTGGTTAAGTCATCTGCGCCTTTACTTGCTTTTTTTTTCTTATCAGTGCAAAAGAGACTCGAAATAATCCGGCAATTTTGGACATACAAATAAGAGTTATATAATATTAAAAACTGTCTCAAGCACTCAAGATGGGTTTGGTGCACACAGGGGTAAAAAGTACCCCATGTGTACAATGAAATATACTGCTGTATCTTTAAAGTTGTGGGCCTATTTTTCTGCTGGAGGTCCTGGACATCTTGTTCAGATACATGACATCATGGATTCTATCAAATACCAACAGATAAAAAAAATCAAAACCTGACTGTTCCTGCTAGAAGTCATATAATGGGCCGTGGTTGGATCTTCCAACAGGACAATGATCCAAAACAAACATCAAAACCAACACAAAAATGTGTCACTGAGCACAAAATGAAGCTTCTGCCATGGTCGTCCCAGTTCCCTGACCTGAACCCTAAAGAAAATGAGTGGAGTGAACTGAAGAGAACAAGCACCAACATGGAGCTGGGAATCTGAAGGATCTAGAGAGATTCTGTATGAAGGAATGGTCTCTGATCTCTTGTCAGGTGTTCTCCAAACTCATCAGGCATTATAGGAGAAGACTCAGAGCTGTTATCTTGGCAAAAGGAGGTTGCAAAAAGTATTGAATAAAAGGGTATGATTAATTGTGAGCAATGTGTATTAGAGAAAAACATTTCTTTCATAATGAGATTTTCTCCCCATTTAAAATTCTTATTCTCCAATGAAAGGTTGGATTTTTGTAGATTTTTAAAATAAACGATCAAAAGGATTAATGATGCAGATTTATTTTCATAGCCTTCTTTGGTCATATTTACCAAGGGTATGAATAATTTTGAGCACAACTGTATTTATATAGATAGATATATATATATATATATAAGAACAGCCTTTCAAAAGACAATTTTCAACAGGGTTCCTAGAACCACTGTCAGTATAATGTGACAAGCTTTGCACATCTGGATTTGGGGATTTTCTGCCATTCTTCTCTGCAGATTCTCTCAAGCTTTGTCAGGTTGGATAGGGACTTGAGGGCTCTGGCTTAATTTTTTTTTTTTTTTTTTTTCCCTTTTCATTAAGAATCTCTCTGTATTTTGATGCATTAAGCTTTCCTTCTACCCTAACCAGTTTCCCAGTCCCTGCTGCTAAAAAACATTTCCATCAGCATTATGTTATACCACCAAGCTTCTCCATTGAGTTGGTATTGCAAGTGATGAGCAGTGCCTAGTTTCCTCCAGGCTAAACAGTCAAACCTTTGTTTTACTAGACCAGAGAATTTAGTTCTCACAATCTGACAGTCCTTTAGGGGCTTTCGGGTGTCTTGCACTAAAACAAGGTATCCTTCTGACCACTAAGCCATAAAGCCCAGATCAGTGGAATGGTGCAGTGATGGTTGTTATGCAAGTTTCTCCCATCTCCACACATTATCTCTGGAGCTCAATCAGAGTGATCATCGGGTTTATAGTCACCTCTCTAAGGCCCTTTCCCCCCCGATTGCTCAGTCTGGCCGGGAGTCCAGATCTAGTTTTAGGCTTGAACACAACAAAAGCATAAAAACAACAAAACAGCAGTTTACAGCTTAATGGAATAAAAAATTAAATAAGCTATTCTATAGCTTCATATGGACAGTTAAAGACAATGCAGTCAAATTTCATGTCTATGTCTGCACCAGAACCAGAGCTGCTACAGCTGCTTGAAAGCACAAGTTTACAGTATTAGATATGTTCATCAGTAGCAGTGGCAGCCCATCATTTGGACTATATTATGGGTAGGACTACCAGCATTAGTGGTCACAATAACTGCACTGTAATAGAGCACAGCTGCATTCACCTTTGGCTTTGGTATGATGAAATTCTGGTTAAAATCTGGTTATGATGACTTTCTCTGAGAATCTAAGCTTTCAAAGGCAGACAAAATATATACGAGTTAACCTAGGGTGCAATGAATAAAAACAATCCAGATGTTTAATGTCCAGATGTTTGAATGTTTTCTGTTTCCTCCCTCATGGAATGTGATAAAAGACTAAGCTATTCATTCCCAATTCAGCTCAGACAACACTGCAAGGTCAGTTAAGATTATATAATTGAAGTAGGGTGGACCCAAAACTTCTTGCCAATCCCTTTCATTCCTCTAGTAATATTCATGAAAGGTTTGACATGCAGCTTAGACAATAGTTTCCATTTGATTACACAGAGTCCAGTGGCATTTTTCCGACGTGCTATTTCTGACACAAGGTACATGTGGATCTCCTTGTGGTCTGACCACAAACCCCACTGGAAGAAGTGATATTGTGTTACATAATATTATGTAAGCTGTATTATAGTTAGTTCATAATAATAATAATAATATGCCTGCTGGAGAGGTGGATAGCAGAGGTCAATGATGATTATGTTTTAGAGGTGAACAGCATAACACTCCCTTGATTACATGACACAGGAAATTAATTGGGAGGATCAGTTTACTGGAGTACATGGATAAATCATTTATGATAAATATTGCAATATTCCATAAAAAAAATAAGAACTGTCAATTTTGATTTCATGGTCATTTTAATTTATTTTCATTTATCTTCATGGTCTAGACTTAAGACTAGACTTGGGCATATACAAACACAAGCCAAGCATAAACAAGTATACAACTATCAAACATAGATGCCAGAATCAAAAACACTTATACTTAGTGACATTTACTTAATGGCAATTGCGGTAGTATATATATATTTTCCAGAGCATATCAGTGCCTTCTAGATCCATTCTATGCTGCTGTCCGATCATTGTCCAGCCCTAAAACTTGCTCTATGTAACGTTACTCCACTGAAGACAAGTCAGATTTGCGAACCCATGTGCAGTTTATTTACAAAATGTAAATCATAGTCATATCATAATCATAGTCATAGAATGCATTGTTTGTTATATTTATCAGAGTATAAATAGACACAAACTGCCAGCTTACTCCCCTCATGCAAATGAGTTCACTTTCAAACAAAGTAACCTTCCCGCCTGAGAATTGCACCTTTCTCATTGGTCAAGCCAAAACTTCAAGCCATGCGCAACTTCCTGGACCACAACAGGGTCAAATTAACAGCACAAGTTCGTCGTCATTTCTTCATTCAAGGCAGAAGATATTGATTACAACTTCAACACCCTCGGACCGAACCATCAAGAATTTAAGGCAAGTATCATACATTTGAACACTAAACAGCGATTTAGTATTAAGTTGTGAACCCCTTTGTTAACAAAGGTGCTTTATAGTGAGAAACTGATGGTTCTTGCAGCTTGTTAAATGACTCTTTTCATAGCTCCATTCCCGTTATGCTACGGTTTAATTCACTTCCACTCTCGTTTCCTATGTATGCGTGACTTGTGTGTATGCATGTTTAGTCTAGCTATGTGTTCGTGATTTAGTTAAAACTTTTGTGCACATTCATGCGAGATTCTGATCTGCTTATAAACCAGTGTCAATTTAACGATTTGATCACAGCTACATGCTAAGAAAGCGTTATTTTTCTGTGGCCATAGAAAATATCCTTTCTGAAGAGTTGATAGACGATCAATACTGAACTATCAGACAATATTATACACACACATATACATATATATACACACACACACACACACACAAACACACACACACACACACACATAAGTTGCCCTTCTTCTGCATCTGGTGATGTAAATATTGTTTACAGATGGAAAACTATGGTAAATTTTGCTTACAGATGACAGAACAATTTCACCACCACACAGTCATACAGGAGGTGAGGACACTCTCCACCATTTATCTGTAGAAGGATGTGAGGGCTGAAATGCCAAGGCCAGCATGCTTCAATTTCCTCAAGAAGAATAAAGCGTTGATGGGACTTCTTTATCAGGCTGGCAGTATTGTTACTCCAAGCGAGCTCGTTACTAATATGCACTCCAGGTGACCACCTCAACAGCTACTCCTCCAATATCTAGAGGAGCAGGAATGTTGCCACCTTTCCTAAAGTCCACAATAATCCCTCTTTTGTTTTCTTCACATTAATGCAGAGGATTGTGTATATTACAGCTAATACAAATACATTTTACTTGACAAGCAATAAAATACAAATATATTATACACTGTTTTGTTAGCTCACAATACAATATACAATATACAAAACACATTAAAAATGTTCAATCATTTAACACTCTTACAGATGTTGTTTGTGTTGCTGTGACTGTCAAAGCAAGTTTCAAACATGCCCCAGTTAACCTCCACATAAATCTAGAAACTTCATGTAACAAATGTAATGTGGCATCATTAAGAATTACAAGAAAAAAACCTTCTCTTAAGATACTGGGATATTCTTCTACTGAGTAAATGCTCAATTTTTTTTTTTTTTTTTTTTTTGGGAATACTTCTTCATATGTAGCTTTAGAAACAAAATTACAACATCTGTTGACTCTTCTATATTGGTTTGTGCATCATACGTTTGACCACTGACAGGCTGTAGCACCTCTCATAGTTACTCTGTTAGAGAGTATTTAGTCAAGAGTAGGAACTAAAATAGTTCAACAAAACAATAGTTCCTCAAACTGACATTTGAGAATTGGCACAAGCCTTACCCCTAGGGTCAGTATACAAACATACATGACAGTGAAATGCTGAGGGTCAGCCTGCACATGTCTGGCTGAGGATGTGAAGATAATAATCTTGATTCATTTCATGGTAAAATACTCACAGATGTGCCGACTCTGAAAATAAATCGTTGCATGATGTTTGGAAATAAATAAGCAAGACACAGCGACAAGCGATATGACGTCAACGCCTCCAGAGTGTTTATGCCATTCATTTGGTAATAAATGCGAGGTGTCAAGAGAATCTCTAGCGCCATCTGTTCCACTGGGAATGGTGATGTGAACGGTTTCATTGTGAACAGTTACAAAATCTGTTTTTCTGAGTTTTGATTAGTTAAGGCGGGTGCACACTGTGCGATTTATTATAGTCCTTTACAATTGTTGCTTGTCAGACTATACGAACATGATCCTCATGTCACACTGTTGGATCTCAGCTGTCATTTATGTACGACAGTCAAGACACATTAAAAATAGACACTCGTATGAAAACTTGTCTGGAGTTTTACATCAACACATAAACGTTCGGTGACTGTGAGCTGCATTACACACGGGACTGAAATGGTGGCTAACAAAGAAATCTCTAGCGTTAATTTTGATCATGGCTTGTCTTGAAAAACAAGTCAATTTGACGGTCGTCGTAGGAGAAGTCACACTGCAGGACTGTGCACCAAAACTTCTGACACTGCCAGAATTTCGTCTGAGGTAAAATTTGATCGCAACGGTCATTAATCGTCTGTCGGTGAACATGTCCAACTAACGACCAAAGACTGCAGATTTTAGCCTAGGATCAGAGGAATCTTTTAGGATTTTCAAAATTTGTCTCAGATGACCAAATTGTGGCAAAAATCGCACAGTGTGCACCCGGCTTTAGGCATAAGTTTTCTTTGTTTGAAGAACACATTTTGAGCCAAACAATTAGAAGTGCTCTAGCAACAGGTTCTGTCAAAAGAAACTTTCATGTCAGCTTCAGAGGCAGACAGTCGGATAGCTTTGGGAAAGATAAAAATGTAGCTCTTCAACCTGAGTACATTTCAGCGGTACTAAAGAATGTTAATTAGCAGACACTTGGGGTCTCACAACAGTCTGAAGCTCACCAAAGCTGCTGGGAAAACATCTGGATGCCTGGCTGTGGCCTATGGCAATCAGACAACATCCTCACTGACTTCAGCTGTGCTAATAGTACCTTTGAGTTGGGGAGCACATTCCTGAATAATATATTTTCTGCAATAAAATATATTCAAAAACAAATCAGCTTTACCCTTTTAAAAAACGTACGCTAGTATGCAAATTTCAATGAAATTGATAATAATGTTATGTACTCACAGTGTGTGTGTAAATATAGCTCATTGTGAGACAGGTGAAAAAGGGTAAAGCAGCACAATAAAAAAAAATAAAAAAAATGCATGCAAAGACCCTAAGATGTTTTGCCACTTGCCTCTTTTCCATACTTTCACCAGACACTTGCAGACTCACACAGCAGTTGACATCGTAAACAGCTTCTTAACACCCTCTCAAGAGTATCATTACTGCTACAAGAGCATGTCTTATCTATAAGTGTTTTTTTTTGTTTTTTTTTGGAGTCAGCTCCCTGACATCTGTTTTCTTTTGTTGTCTGAACGAGAGGGAACATAAACCTGTGATCAGTGTTGTCACGATACCGAAATTTCAGTAGTCAGTACCAATACCAGTAAACTTTCATGGTATTCAAAATTTCATCTGTAATGGTACCATAGCATATTTTTTAACGGGTTAAAAAAAATAAATTAATGTTTATTATTAACATTAATAATACATTAATTTGGCATGCAGCCTTCAAATATTTGGCTGCATGCAAAACTTTATTAAACAAAACAATCCATTCTATCCTAACTCTCCAAACTAATCCGTGATGGTTACATTGGTCTAAACAAAAACCCAAGGATATTTCCAGACGCAGACTCTTTTGTGTAATGCTGTGGGCTTGCACCAACATCATTAGCTCATGTGTTTTGGAGCTGCCCAAATCTATCAATATACTGAAACAGTGTTTTTTATTTCATCAAGAATACTGCATAGACTTATTGATTTAGATCCATTGATGGTGGTTCTAGGAATTGTAGAGTTAACAGTGCAAAACATTGTATGCTTATATTTCTCAAACTACTAGCATGAAGATTAATGTTATTAAATAGGAAACAAAAAGATGCACCAACACACATAAATCTGATAAGGAATAATGAAATATTTGGTGCTAGGGAAAATTAGCTTCTCCATGAAAAAAAAGAAAAAAAAAAAAAAAGAAAAGAAATATTACAAAATCTTCAAAATTACAAAATTACAAATATTTCATAGGTTAATTATATTAATTTTAATGGTAAAGGTTAAATTGGTCACATTAGTACAAGTAATAAGTAAACTAAGAAAAGGAACAAATTAATACTCAAAGAGTGTTGAGGTATCCATGAACTCATTTTATGAAAAAGGGTTTCCAGGGTCTTGCCTTAATAATATAACTGAAAGTTACATGTCAGTGACTTTTTAGTCAGTTAACAGTTAGCTAATAACCTCTAAGACCTTCATTCATCTTCAGAACACAAATGAAATGAAATCTGAGAGCTTTCTGTCCTTCCATAGACAGCTACGCAACGGACACTTTAACACTTAAAAGTTCATAAAGAGATTGTAAAAGTAATCCATATGAATTGAGTGGTTAAGTCCACATTTTCTGAAGAGACTCGATTGCTTTATACGATTAACAGATTTAATTTATGCTTTTATTCACATATAAATATTGATCACTGATGAAGCTCAACTGAACCTGCTTGACACACAAGAATGAATCTCATTGGTTCTTGCAGAAGCGCAAACATGCTGCGTAACACACGAGAGTGAACCTCATTGGTTCTCACACGTCAAGCAAACATGCTTGAGCTTCTGTTTACCACAACTGATGTGTGTGTTGATGAATGTATATATGTGAATAAAACTCTAAACTCAATCTGTTCATCATATAAATCAATCGTGTCTCTTCAGAAAATTTGGACTAAACCTCTCAATATGGATTAGTTTTACAATGTATTTATGAACTTTTTGATGCGTCAAAGTGTCAGTTGCGTAGCTGTCTATGTAGGGACAGAAAGCTCATTTTTGGGTGAACTATCCCTTTAAAATATAGCAAACATTAACATCATGATTGTCTGTAATGTTCTTTTGAAACAATGTGTGAAAAGCCCTATACAAATAAAATCAACTTGGCTGTACAATGGATGTCATTTGGGGAGTCCAAAATTTTGTGCTATACCACCTGAAAAAAAGTTTAAGAACCACTCTTTTAAATCTAGTCAAATCTAATAGCATCTCACATTGTTATCTAGCACTTCCTCCAATTATTACAAGCCGGTTCTGAGAAATTAAAAAAAATGGAAAGAAAGCACAGCTTCCTCTCTTGAGTCTTCCTCTTTGATAAGAGGATGTCACACAGAAAACTACTTTTCTGAAGAAAAGATCAGAATATAAGACAGTGAATGACCTTAACTGAACAAAGAGCCTTCATGCAATCTTCTGTTTATAAACAAATTCCGGTTGTGCAGAATGGAAGCATTGTGAGGTGCATTGCACATGTTTTGACGGGTGGGACCAGACAAAAGGCGGAGGAAAATTTTTTGCAAGTGGGAGAGGGTGAGGAGGGCCGAGTGGTGGTAGGTGGTGGGGGGGTCAATGACTGTGGGCCTGACCAAAAGGGGAGGGCACAGCACACGTGAAAAAATATTTAAGGCCCTCGGTGTGAGCAGACATCTGATTCTGAACAGCAGAGAAGAGAGACCTGCCCGGAGAATTTTCTACACTTCATTCTAAAGAGTTCTTACATTTTTCTTGTGCCACTGTCATCTGACAAACATTCGACAGAGCAACACAGCCAAGATCGATCAGCATCTTCCTCAAAGCAAGATTACTCAAACTTTCTCCGCACATAAGAATAACGAAAAGCATGAAGATGATGGCTACAGCATTGGCTCTTTTACTTCTAGTCCTGGGTCACACAATGGCTCAGAGTGGTGTCAAGAAGAACTTGGCAACACCCAAACAGGCAAAACCAGCACAATGCTGTGATGAGGTGCGCTCCTTGAAGGTCCAGGTGGCCAATTTGACCAGCATGTTGGAAGAAATTAACAAGAAGCAGGAGTCTGATCTCATGAAGACCGTGCGGCAGATGATGGAGCTGGAAAAGCTTAACCAGCAGCAAGAGGCCCGTGTCACAGAGGCTGAGAGCAAGTATTCAGAAATCTACAATCAGATTGAAATCATGCAGCTGCAGGCAGCCCAGTCTGCCCCACAGCAGAGCACTTCAGGTGAGTCTTGACACAGATAACTCAACATTTGCTTGAAAGCCTTTTTCAAGCGCACACCATGTGTTATTCTACTCACCACAGGGTCACAGGTCACATATGCTGGCTGTTGACATACCTCAGAGCGTCAGTGATTGTCCACTAAAGTCATGGGATAATGTAGCCCACCTAGTTAGAATGAGAGTTTAGCTATGTTAAAGAAAGATTGATGTAAATAGGGCTTGGACAGTTATTCTAGTTATAAGTATGGTACCCTGTATTTTCATTTCCCAGGCATTACTCATCATAAAAATAAACCATCTTTCCTAGCAAAATCAAGCAAGTATTAGCAGAAGACTGTTGTTGTACTATTCTCTTCATTTAGACCAGCATTTAATTTAAATTACATTGGCAGCCATTCACAACTCTCCAACTCTTTGATCTCCACACTGTTGGGGAACGGAGGGTGATTTCTGAAATCATTCTCCTGTGAAACTGCATTTTCAAATTCTACTTTGGAAACAGACCTCTACTTTGGAATGAAGGATAACAGCTCAATTATCACGGTACACCATCCAGTAAGCATCAAGATTACAGAAAAGTGCAGTGTACTGTAATGTGAGACAAGAAAATCAGAGAGGAAAATAAAAACAAAGGTTTCTGTAGTTTCATCTGGACATAATGCTCTAATGCGTTTACATGGAATTCTTTAGACACACATTTTTTCATTTGGAGAAACTTTAACATAGTTGTACCCAAGGAGCTCTGAAATGTCTGGACAGCAGTTGGAGGTAATTAGTAGATAATAATGCAGGTTACCTTGTGCAGGAATGTCTGGCTTTACAACAGTAGCCAAGTCACAGCAGGTAATACGTGCTTCTTACTCTGAACCCACAAGAACGAAGGAGCATTTTTCCCTCAAAACAATTAGACTATTAATCTTTCAAACCAGAAAGAGATGTTGAATAAAGCATGTTGCAAAGCTGTAGTTTTATACCCAATTAGTTATTTGTCACACTGTGTTTCCTTTTCCTAGCAGCAACCGTGCACACAGTGAAGCTTTGTTAGGAATGTGCTAGTTTCACAGACACACATAGCCTAAAGTCAGCAGGAGTGCACACTAATTTAAGTTTCTTCATTTGGTTTGAAGGTGGATCCTGACGGATCCCATTAGGTTTAAATCATTTGTTTTTCAAAAGCACCTGGTTTGTGAGAACCTAAACCAAGGATTTTTCTCTCCCTTAGATGCAATCTATGATTGCGCATCCCTATACAACAAAAACTATAAAATTTCTGGAGAGTATAAATTACCAAAAGATGAATTCCTTGGAACACCTGAACTAAATGTAAGTCTGAATCTTAGTCTTCATACAAGCAGCAACTTCAGTTTAAAAGAAGATTTGTCATTAAACCCCAGATTGTTTCTTCAGGTATATTGTGACATGGAAAACAATGGTGGTGGCTGGACTGTCATTCAGAGACGCAAGATTGGTCTGACAAGCTTCAACCGCGACTGGAAGCAGTACAAGAATGGATTTGGTACAATCCGTGGTGACTTCTGGCTCGGCAACGAACACATCTTCCGTCTGACCAGACAGCCCACAGTGCTGAGAATAGAGATGGAGGCAAGTATGCACCAAGCACAACATTAGAATTAATGTGGAATAACACAAAGTAACACTTCATCATAATTAAAGGTGATCTTCATTTAGGAATATTAATCCATGAATAATGCTTAAAGCATGACACATTATATGACACATTCTGCGACACATTCTGCAATTTTTTTTTATTTTTTTATATTCTGCTAGGACTGGGAGGGTGAGATACGCTACGCTGAATATGGCTTCTTCACACTGAGCAATGAGATGAACAGCTACAAGCTTTTAATCGCCAACTACAGCGGGAACGCTGGTGACTCTCTGCGTTACCACAATAATACCAACTTCAGCACTAAGAACAAAGACAATGACAAGTGTGTGGACAACTGCGCACAACTTCGCCAAGGTAAAAAGAAACACCACCAGACATGTTTCTGCTGTGCTAATGAACTTCATGACTTAACCTTAAAAGCTTTATTTCACAGGTGGATACTGGTACAACTGCTGCACTGACTCCAATCTTAATGGTGTGTTTCACCGCTATGGGTCACATACCAAGAATCCAGATGGCATCTCTTGGTATGGATGGCATGGACCAAACTACTCACTGAAACGGGTAGAAATGAAGATCCGACCCCAGAGCTTTGTACCTTAAAGACTTGCCAAAACCAAACTTATGTTCCTGCTCACCACTAAACCTTGGATCAACATATTCTACAGCTTAAACTGGGCAAACATTTCAGGGGGAATGCATTTGTAAAAGTGTTTTAAGATATATGTGATAAACGATGTTTGATTGTAAATTGCATTTTATACAAGGTATTTATCTCTTAAATATTTTATTTTCTTTAGCCTTTTCTAGATGATTTTATGCACATGATTAGTGAGTACAGCAAGACTAAGCAACAAGCTGATGTAAGCCATTCACACAATATGTTCAATTTTGTAAAATTACAAACAATTTGACAGTTCAGAGACATTACGGTAAGTTCACTGGTAGAGTAAAATGAACTCTGTAAAAAGTAAAATATTGGATGATTAATAAATTGTATTTTTAAAAAAAATCATTTTTGCTTTACCTAAATTATGTGTCTGCATTGGTGCAAAATGAACTAAAATATAGTCAAAATGAGTGTGTGACAAACATGAAAGAAAAAAAATGAAATACACAAAACATTACGAAACAACAGTGAGACTGCCTCCAACTAGGAGTAATAAAAGTACTTGAATGGCCACCCTATTCATGTGACTTTGTCAAGATCAGGTCACACAACTATTTCAGGGAAAATAAAATAGTGCAAGCACTTTAGTTATGCAGATAGCATGGCCATAAACCTTCAAAAGGCAATAAATAAATAATAAATAAATAAAGATAACATGCAAAAAGCTAATAAAGAGCAACTAGCAAAGGTAAATGGTCAAAAACCCATCAAGAAACAACCACAGATATTAAACTAAAAACATAAATCTATTAATTCCTTGCAAAAATACCCAAAACCTGGGTCAACATGAGCACATTACACATGATCATTTCAACTGGTGCAGAATCTCTGGGCATTTTGGAGGTCCAGCTAAGGTTACACTTCCAGGAACTGTATGGCCTTACATGACCTTTCAGTGCATTGGAGAACTCCCTGTGCCCAACAGGTTGATACACTTCATTTCTCAAAGCCGTTCTTCATGTCATATAAGACCTGGCACGAAACCTTGGCTTAACTTTTTTAATTGACTACATTAATTGAGTTCTTAATAAAATATTGATCTAATCTCTGCATATAATCTAGTTTTTAAAAAAAGACATTTCTTTAAAGTTTTACATCTAAGGGGTTTGCCACTCAAGAAGCCCCTTTGAGAAGCAGCCAAGCAGAAACTATGTGCTTGTAAATGTACACATTTTGCTCAACAGAGAGCACCATTTAACACTTAAATGCAAAGCAAATTTGATCATCATCATGCACAGAAAAAATAAAATGTACCAGAGCAATAAGCAAAAGGGCACTGACACTTATATAAAAATGATTTAATGGCACAAAAGTTAAAAAGGAACAATTAACTATTTGATTACCCTCATGTCATTGCAGACCCTTATGAGGTATTTATTAATCTTGCAGATATATTTATTAGGCAATAAAACACAGAAGTAATTTTCAAAAATTTTTGTTTTCATTTGACAAGCCAAAAAACAAAACAACAAGACAGATCACAAGTCACAGAAAACAAATTAGACTTTTTCCTCTAATGTTCTCAGCATTGCTCAGCATCTTTGTTCTTTACCACACAAAAGAATATTATACTGACAAAACACAAACAAGTCCAAATACCAAGGACCCAAGACACAGAACTCAATCAGCACCAGGACTGAGGACTGGCTCAGTCTTCAAAGTGTATTTGAAATTCCATGAGAAAATGTTATGCAGTGTACGTATCACAGCTCATTTTCGCAAGTAGCAGTCAACTGCGCCACGTGGAATTAAAAAAAAATACTGTCAATAAGATTTTTAAAAATAACATTCACATAACCACATGTGGTAAATGTAAGCATTCGTGTAAGCATTTGTTGTTTAGAATGAATTCAAACAGTACAGTAAATGTCAAAATTGTGTTTACTTTTTCATGGGCTGTGCTTTAATGCAGTACTATTACCCATATTTCTTTTTAAAATATTTCTTAATAGGCCTATGTATTATGTTATTTTCTTCCTGTAATGAAATAAAAAATAGAAATGTGAATTATATAGGCTACAAATAGTACATCTTTGGGTATTAAGAGTGATAGCATAGCTTTCCCTAATAGGCTACATGAATGAGTAGGCTTTCATGAAAATAGGCTAGTGGACAACGTTACAACAATTGCTGCAACTGTGCTTTAAGAGATCCGAGTTCCAGACCTGGCTCGAGATAGCCTTTCAAGCCAGCATATTTCGTTTGAAATGCACATTTATTGATCCGAAAATGATCTTTGTTATTATTTTTTCTGTCATTTTTATTAGTATTAGGCAGTGTTTATTTTTAATTACTTTAAGATACTTAATGATAACAACATTGTAAATATTTGCTCTTCACCAATGTCGGGTGACAGTCTGTGTTTTACCGTTCTTGATGCTTAAGAAACAGCAGATTGGTCAAGGGTTTTGTTTTGTGAATCATTCATGAAACTGAGATGACTGACAATGATAACCAACAGATAAATGATAAAGCAACGAAAGAAAAACAACAAATTTCAACCAAAATCAGTGTTGGTTGAATATGTGTAGGCTGAATATGTTTAGGCTATTACAGCTTTAAAAAGATTTGAAACATTTTTGTTGACTAAATTAAAACAGTTTTAAAAACAGTGCACATTGGGAAATATGCATTTATAGAGGGTAAATGCAAAAGAACTATATCAAAGTTGTTTAAATATGCCACATTTACTGCAGCCACCTGGTGCCACTATGACTGTGAACCACAACAGCCACATCCATGAGCTCATTTAAATTTAGATCAATTTCATGTCATAGGATGTCATAGGTCACTTTGAAATGAGTGCAAAGTTATCTTTCAAAATATTTTAAGTTTGGAAGTCCAGTATTTATCTTAAGGTCTTTTTATATTTTTATTAAACTTATTATCATTAAACTAATTATATAAAACTATATTGTCAGTGCCCAACAAATGAACTGGTTCTAGGCAGAGTAAGATAAAATGCTGTTTTATCAGTAAGTTGACTCAGAAGATTCAACAACATTTTAAATACAAAATAAAACCTATGCTGTAACAGAAATTAGTCTTTGATAATGTCTAAATATATGCATCCAAATAGAATACCCACTAAATGTAATTATACCTAAAACAGTGTTCTCAACAAACAAGTGTTCTCAACAAGTTCTCAACCCTGTTTAAAAAGTTATATGCTGCCCTCTAATAGTTACACTACGCATGATTTTTTTTTTTTAACCAGATATAATTAATCTGCCTATTTTTAACTTATACATGCTTTTTGAATTGAAAAAAATTGAATAAAATGTGTTGATTTCAAACATTTGTATTATTTTATATAGAAATAAATTTTGTATAATTTGTTGTTTCGAATATATGAGACTCTTCCTGTTTCCCTTTTTGACATTACTTTAATCTCTCACTGACGTGCTGGATCTTTTTCAGCAAGTTTCTTTGTCTGCCTGGCTGACGCGCGATTCACACCTTTAGCTAGTATTCTCCTGCACCCCCACCGTGAAGCTACTAAACTGTCCTATCCCAACCCCCATATCTGAGCATCTGAGGCTGACTAAAAACAAGAAAAGTCACAAAGAACAATTCAGACTTAAATCGCTATTCTATTAGCCTAATATTTTAAGAAAATGAAGGAATTAGCCTAAATCATTTACATGTTGTAGTATTTTTGTCATAAAAGTTTATTAATTGTTAAATATTTCATTATCAATTTCAATTTGCGTCATCAGATTTACCCAATCATGCTCTTTGTCACCCTAGGCTGCAGACACTTTACACACTCACCATGAACAACATTTTCAACCCAATATTTAGCCTAAATTTCAAAGGGATCCTGTGATCCTTCCAATCGTCTTAAATAAAAAATAAAAAAATTTAAAAAAACTTTCTGGATAACGAACCCTATAAAGGTTTTTTTTTTGTTGTTTTTTTTGACAAGTGTCACGTGTCACCGGGTTGCATTTAACACTGCGCGTTACACCCGGTGGTAATAGGCATTTTGGTTGAGTACCTACTGTAGCTTAATACTGAGCCAAGCAACATTGAATTTGCAATTCCCTGGCACTGAGCTAGTTAAATAGCTCCACACTTTTCAAACGTTCATCAAGCAGGACTGCCTGCGCATGATCACAATGCATCCGCTCGCGCAGTAGAGGTGTTTCGTTCTGGCTTTGGCAGCTCATAAAGTCCAATTTTTGCAATAGCACCATGCTACTCATGGTATGAGCTCCTAGCTGCTGTCTGACATAGTCATTCTTCAAACATACAGATGACCTAAAGAAAAAAATGTTTGCCAATTTGGGAAATTAATTATACATGTGGCAGAGCAGCTTACTTATGAGGACAAATTGGGGCATGAGAGCATAAGGTTAGTCTCAAGAAGATGACATCATTCTAAGTTAGATGATGTACAGTATAATAAAAAAAAAAAAAAAAGTACATTCATAGCCAGGCATACAGTGCATCCGAAAAGTATTCACAGCACTTTTTTCCACATTTTGTTATGTTACAGCCTTATTCCAAAAGAAATTAAATTAATTATTTTCCTCAAAATTCTACAAACAATACCCCATAATGACAAAGTGAAAGAAGTTTGTTTGAAATCTATGCAAATTAAAAAAAAAAAAAAAAAAAAAAAAAAAAAAATATCACATGTACATAAAGTATTCACAGCCTTTGCCATGACACTCAAAATTGAGCTCTGGCACATCCTGTTTCCACTGATCATCCTTGAGAAGTTTCTACAACAGGCCAAACTGAGTGATCGGGAGAGAAGAGCCTTAGTTAGGGAGGTGACCAAGAACCCGATGGTCACTCTGACAGAGCTCCAGCGTTTCTCTGTGGAGAGAGCAGAACCTTCCAGAAGAACAACCATCTCTGCAGCACTCCACCAATCAGGCCTGTATGGTAGAGTGGCCAGACAGAAGCCACTCCTCAGTAAAAGGCACATGACAGCCTGCCTGGAGGACTCTCAGACCATGAGAAACAAAATTCTCTGGTCTGATGAAACAAAGATTGAACCCTTTGGCCTGAATAGCAAGCATCATGTCTGGAGGAAACCAGGCACCGCTCATCACCTGGCCAATACCATCACTACAGTGAAGCATGGTGATGGCAGCATCATGCTGTGGGGATGTTTTTCAGCGGCAGGAACTGGGAGACTAGTTAGGATTGAGGGAAAGATGAATGCAGCAATGTACAGAGACATCCTTGATGAAAACCTGCTCCAGAGAGCTCTGGATCTCAGACTGGGTCGAAGGTTCATCTTCCAACAGGACAACGACCCTAAGCACACAGCCAAGATAACAAAGGAGTGGCTATGGGACAACAATGTCCTTGAGTGGCCCAGCAGATCCCAGACTTGAACCCAATTGAACATCTCTGAAGAAATCTGAAAATAGCTGTGCTGACCTGGTCCAACCTGATGGAGCTTGAGAGGTCCTGCAAAGAAGAATGGGAGAAACTGCCCAAAAAATAGGTGTGCCAAGCTTGTAGCATCATACTCAAAAAGACTTGAGGCTGTAATTGGTGCCAAAGGTGCTTCAACAAAATATTGAGCAAAGACTGTGAATACTTATGTACATGTGATTTGTTTTTTATTTTTAATAAATTTTCCAAGATTTCAAACAAACTTCTTTCACATTGTCATTATGGGGTATTGTTTAAAGAATTTTGAGGAAAATAATGAATTTAATCCCTTTTGGAATAAGGCTGTAACATAAAAAAAAATTGTGGAAAAAGTGAAGCGCTGTGAATACTTTCCGGATGCACTGTAAAGTTCAGATTTGGATAATAATGTAGGAAGCAACATGGAAAGTACTTACAAAGGACAAAGCCATCTGACTGACTAATCAGTTACAGTACCTCGTCTAACCAATCAGCAGATGTTTTCAGTAATAATTTAACATACTGTTTATGTTTTGCTGCAATCAGGCTAATGTAGATCATAGCTTCTCAAAAAGATTAATCAAGCAAAAGAAAGGCATCGCTCTGAAATGAGCAAGGAAGGTGAACTAAGACACTGGGTGCAATCAGACTAAAGAAATCTCTCTGACCACTGATCATCAAAAAGAAATCCACCATCATTAGAGAGTGAAGTGTGCTGAAGAGGAATCAATGAGAGGTAGGAAGCAGCTGGGATGCATTGAAATTATCTGTGAGCACTGTGAGTCCTCTGAAATTAAAAGCAGCTCCATGGGAGGGAAAGGCCAGATATAAAAAAAAAAAAATAAATAAAAAAAAGATGAAAAAAGGAAGGAATTGCAAGGCTAAAAAACAATCTATGACTCTGTTTCCACCCATATGTTTATTTTACACTGCAACATTACAATGATCTGTGTTATTAAACAGACATTGCTATGACACTAGGATGAGTTCAAAATAAACTGAAAATTAAGATAAAGTTCTAATTAAGCAATAAAGTACGAGAGACTGCTATACTGTAAACACATTTGATTTGTTCACTTATATGCCAGTCAGAAGTTTAAAATTGCCCCGGTAATGAGTTCTTGTTTTTATATTTATAGCATATGATATAGTTTTCCAAATTTTAAAAACTCTGTACGAACCCTGTGTTTGGCACCAACTTACAGGTGGAACACCGCCAGAAGTGCACGCCCCTGCCCCTGACATGATATCAGTTGGCAGAACACACATCACATAGATAGTGAATCAAGAGTATATCAAATAATGTGTTTATCATGCAAAAATAGCATTTTTTTTTTTTTTTAATGCTAATAGTTAGTTGACTTGCTGATTTGTGAGTGAGTTTAACCACCTTCAGTCTAGCTGGTAATAAACAATAATTGTATATTATTTACTACTAGCCTATATATTACTAGTTTGCTAATAAACAATAATTATCTGTCATCATAAAAACGTAAAATCTGTTGAGTAACAGAGCAGTCAATAAAGCAATAGCAACATTAGCAAATTGTTTTGTTTTTTTGAATCAAACTAACTGAAATGAAGCCATCTAGGCATCTAGACTATCCTCAGACTTCAAGAGTGCTTGTTTCCTACCTGATTAGAGATTCTAAAATGAGTGGTGAAGGGCCTTTTTGAAACTCAAGTTCCTTGTAGTGCAGGGCCTTTGCATAAGCCCGACATTTAGCAGCTCTCTCCCCCAGCAGAACAATCCCATTGTCATCTCTCAAAGGAAGTGGGCCCTAACAAAATACAGAAAAGAAAGATTTTAGATATAGAAGAGAAGAACTGAATGGAGTAGCATATTAAACAGGCCAGAACAGAGCAGCTGGCCCAGAAAATGTTTATATAACAGACCCTCAATGAGTAAACTCTTCATTTCACAGCTCTCAAACTTTACTGCCCATTTGCTATGTCACCACTGAAGGGTGTGAGCTGTATTTGTTGTGCTGGAATAAAACTGAACAAATGTACCATTCATTCAGACTTCAACACAATGAGATCATTCTAAATATGGAAAGAAATTTAATTGTCCAAGTGCGCAGGAGAAGAGCACTCTTTTCAGGCTTAATCGTGCTGTAAAAAAGAAATGATGTACTTTTATTAACATGAATGACCTCTCTGGATAGGTGATACAGACACAGAACTGGAAAAAAAAATTCAGTACATCTTGCGTTTAGTTTCAAATTTCTTTTTTTTTTCTTTTTTTCTTTTTTTTTTTGGAATGAACGAACGAATGAATGAATGAAGAGAGAATGCATGTTCTTTTCAGGACAGAAGTGTCCAAACTTAAAGAGTTAGTTCACCCAAAAATGAAAATTATGTCATTTATTACTCACCCTCATGTCGTTCTACACCTGTAAGACCTTCGTTCATCTTCGGAACACAAATTAAGATATTTTTGATGAAATCCGATGGCTCAGTGAGGCCTCTATTGCCAGCAAGTTAATTTACACTTTCAGTGCCCAGAAGGGTTGCTGGCAATAGAGACCTCACTGAGCCATCGGATTTCATCAAAAATATCTTAATTTGTGTTCTGAAGATAGAACGACATGAAGAACGACATGTAGAACAACATGAGGGTGAGTAATAAATGACATTATTTTCATTTAAGGGTGAACTAACCCTTTAAATGCTGTATTTATGCCTTATTTTCGGATGTTTTTAAAAGCTTTTACTCTCCTGGCTTGCAGGGTTAGTTATTAGATCAAACGTACGATGTGGATCTGACATTATGTCTGCTGTCAAATGTCTAGAGACTATAGACTTATAGACTGACCTTATCGCTGTGCTCCATGAATTCTGCAAGATTGAGCAGTGTCTGTGTGACTTCAGCAATATCCTGAGAAGTCAGAGCAAGCTCAATACTGCGTATCAGTTCATCCTGCTGGTCTTCACTGAGCTCTGACCAGCACGATAAGAATGCAGCATTAAAAAGATCCCTACAGAGAGACAACATACACACAGGCTTTGATAACTGTGCAGGGTTATGTCCATACAATAGTTGGTACATATTACTTCTGACCACAAAATTTATTTAGGGTTTTCCTGTGGTATTGTCCAAACAACATTTAGCAAAGATGATTGTGCTACTATTTGAATGAGATGGCACTCTGCTGTCACATTGTCAGCCTATCACTGCAGGTATGATTACAGATTTAACTGCCCCTGTACGTTTCATTAAAAAGTGTTTGACGTGTGTCATTTCATGTTAGCCAGACAGCACATTCCTGTTCCTGCCGAAAGAGATAATACTCCCAAAATTAAGGCTACAGAAAATGTTGGCAATCACAGACAAATTCTACAAAAATGATGAGTTTCTCAAATGGCACTTTAACAGAAAAACAGAGAGAGAGGAGGTAAGGTTTACCTAGCGAGTGGTATATATGTTTGCGCCAAAGACCAGCAGGAGCGCAGGGCAGGTGAAGATGATTCTTTTAACAAGACCACACTGAGACGTCTCAACCACTCCAGCCAGTCATCTTTGGACACCTTTCTGGCTGCACCCCAAGCCTGCACATAGCAGAAACAGGACTAATAAACAGACAAAAGAACGATGTGAGCTCTGTTCTAGTTAGCTGCATCAAAGCGTACTACATAGGGAGTTGCCTTCTGGAACTGCATATGTGACCGATTTGAAATGCTCTATATAGACAACAACTTCACCACATAAATAGTGGTACTCACAAAGTGCGTTAAATAGTTTGATGTTAGCATGTTGTTAAGGTAATAGTACACAATTAAGATTTAAAATACACAGAACACACACACATATTATATATACAGTATATCTCTTCATACTTCACACACACACACATACACACACACACATATATATATTGTATATATATATATATATATATATATATATATATATATATATACACACACACATATATATATATGGAAGAATGTGTGTGTGTGTATTTATATATATATATATATATATATATATATATATATGTGTGTGTGTGTGTGTGTGTGTGTGTATTTTGCTTGGTTTGTTCAGGGCTGTCGCATAGCCCGTAATAAGCTTGCAAGCACAGACATTACTGTTGAAAATAATGTCCAAACAGAGGTGTTTAAGTTACTGGTTGGTTGTGAGACTCAGCTCAATATTCCTCAAAACACTGAATAAGTTGCTGTTTAGTGCCAGTTTAATAAGTCCTATGCTCACAAATCCTCTCATAAAAAAACAAAGCGTAGCTGACATTTTATTTAAAGATTTATTGTGCACTTTAGTCAGATTTATTGATTAAAATGGGAGTTTTCGCAAGTGTGCCGACCTACAGCTTCAGTGCTTAAGGAAGCACTTGTTAATTGCTTGCTTTTTGTGTAATTCATTCATAATTTGAAGAAAAGTTCTGACTTTGTGACTTTTCCTACCTCAGTACATAAAGTGCTGAACTTTGACAACTGATTTTTAAACCTAGTGATTTTATAATGTCTAGCCTAATTATAAATTCAAAAGCAAAACTGGTTTGAGAGTGGATATGGCTAATATGAGCCAATAAGTGCTCATCTGCAGCCATCTACTGGTTATAGTGGTATTTTTCGTGTCTTTTTTTATTTTTAAATAAAAGTGTTTGTTTTCCATCAAATGTTGGATTTCCTACATCTTGAAACTTTCAGTTTAAATGGGGACAATCTCTGAAGGATGACTAAATGTTTTTTGTCATCATATTAAAAATAAAACATTTTAAGTACTGGAATGTCCATTTACAATTATATTGTGTTTCTTATTGAAATGTTCCCATTATCTTCAAGTCTGAATTGCAATCAATAAAACTGGTTCACTGGCAAATTAGGTAATTGTGAAAACTGCATTCAAATATAAACACTGCATTTACTTTGTTTTAGTGTTCATGAAAGGGTACTTGAGCCTTATTGATATGGTTGTGGGGGTACTTGAGGTTGGGATCCACTGGTTTAGATTATTTAATCTGAGGCTAAAAAGGTTGGGATCCACCGGTTTAGATTATTTAATCTGTAAGTACTAAATAAGCTATATCATAGTAAAAAAAAAGAAAAAAAAAAAAAGGAATAAAATCAAATTTATGCTGGGTAAATAAACAAACCAAAATATACACATGTATGTGAAAGGAGAATGTATGCGTGTGAGAGTAGAAATATATGTATGTGAAAGGAAAATGTAAGTGTGTGAGAGTGCCAGAATGAATTATGGCTTGTACGGCCCCTCATAGTATAGTGTGTGTGTGCGTGTGTGTATATATTATATATATATATATATATATATATATATATATATATATATATATATATATATATATATATATATATATATATATATACATACATACACACACATACACACACACATACACTACCGTTCAAGAGTTTTAGAAGTCTCTTCTACTCACCAAGGCTGCATTTATTTGATCCAAAATACAGAAAAACAGTAATATTGTGAAATATTTTTAAAATTTAAAATTTAAAAAACTGTTTTCTATTTGAATGTTTTAAAATGCTATTTATTCCTGTGTTGGCAAAGCTGAATTTTCAGCATCATTACTCCAGTCTTCAGTGTCACATGATCCTTCAGAAATCATTCTAATATGCTGATTTGCTGCACAAGAAATATTTATTATTATTATCAATGTTAAAAAACAGTTATGTACTTTTTTTTTTCTTTCTCAGAATTCTTTGATGAATAGAAAGTTCAAAAGAACATCATTTTATCTGAAATAGAAAGTTTTTGTAACATTATACACTACCGTTCAAAAGTTTGGGGTCAGTAACTTTTTTTTTCTCTGGAAATAAAGAAATAAGTACTTTTATTCAGAAAGTATGCATTTACATTGATCAAAATTGACAGCAAAGTATTTTAAAAGGTTATTTTAAATTGTAAAAATTTTTCACAATATTACTACAATATTTTTGCTGTATTTTGGATCAAATAAATGCAGCCTTGGTAAGCAGAAGAAAAAAATCTTACCGATCTAAAACTTTAGAACGGTAGTGTAATTCAACTGAACTATTTTTTGTCAAAACATTTTATTATTTAATATATATAAATGTTTATATCAAGAAAATTTACATTCAAACACCTTTGTGTGTTTTATATCAAAAAATGAAGTCAAAAGCCAAGACACTCGAGTCCATCCACGGGTGAATGTTCAATATTTAGGCAACAGAAAACTAAATAATGAAGGTGATGGTGGAGAAGACAGTGGAAAGACAACACATGTAAATGATTATGACGTGTTCATGAATCACAGAGAACAGACAATCCCTTCAACAGTGCACCCCGAAAGACACATGAACAATCTCTGTCTGAAAAGGATGATCAAGTGTGGTGTTGAAGACAGATGCACCTATGGTTCAAACCATACAAAATACAAAAAAGGAGCTCAGGGAATATATTGGGCATGACTTTAAGGGGACCCATTTAATCCTAGTGTAAACAGTTTCCCATTCTTCACAAACTTAGGAACAAGTCGAATTTATTTTATGAAAGACAGTGTGATTAAATCTCATTTCAAGATGTGATAAATGAGCGATCATTTAACCAATACACCACACACAATACCATTATGTTTAAAAAAAACAAAAATGTTGGGGATGAGGACATTATAAACTAGACATTATATTCAGATTTCCAACACTAGAGATTTCCAAAGCTGATTTTATTGGGATTGGGATGTCTGACATTAATAGACTGGTCTGCTTCAGTATCTACATACTTATGTGAATGTTCCTGTAATACTAATCTATTATTGGCACAATGCAAATGTTAACCAAAAACGCTCCAATATGTGAGTGTGAAGTTTCGAAGGCTACACGTCATTCTACATACCTTCTGCAGAGCAGTTGTGCTGACGTGCAGTTTCTTCATTGGTCCTGATTCAACCGGGCCACTAACCAGAGTGTCACTTTGATTACCACGTAATTGTCTATGCTGAAATATTAAAGGGTCCTCTTCCTCTTCCGCTAAAGTATAGCCCTGAGAAAGAGACACACAGGTTAGCAAAGCCAACTCAAATACACACACACAAATCTACGTTTGTGCTCAGCTTGAAAAAACCTAAATGCCTAAAACTTTCCACAGACAGATGTTTATTTTTTAACAAAAGGTCTACTGTATGTAGTGTAGACCACTGATTTATGTGATCATTTACTAGAAACATACATAAACAAAAATAAATAAAAAAATACATAAAATTCTTTCATCCAAATTCCCTCATTCAAAAAAGTTCATAATCAAAAAAATATTTCCTACAACAAACTAAATATCCAAACAAACATTTTCAAGTTAAATAATACTGATTTTACACATCAAACATTTGAAACATATTAATAGCATCAAATCAGCATCTCTAATATCACATTTGTGCCTTTATGCTTTAAAAAAAAAATAATGGGACACCAACTATTTAGGTTTTGTTGGCAAAAGCAAGAAGAAATAATTATAATACGAGGTTGTTTAATGCTTGACTCTGATTGGCTGACGAACATTCAATTATTTTCTTTGAAACGCAATGCTAAAGTAGTTCCAGGCAGGTCCATATTACAGTTCCATATCACTTCGCCAAATTATTTCAGTTATTTCAAAGGTCCTTGCAGTCTACAGCAGCAAAAGAATCAAAACCCAATAAAAGCAAATAAATATGAGTCTGAACAATGTCTTAAAGTGTGGTAGCCATAGTATAAGCTGAATAATTGACTCCGAGCCGTAGAATTATTAGAAAATAATGCACATCTGAGGCATTTCCACCTCGGGTGTGTATTATTTTTTTAATAATTTAATGGCCTTTCTTCAATTATTCCTTACATAAAACACTTCTTGAAAGAGGGCCAAGAAGCTTTCTTTTACGCCAGCATTACGTGCTGGTAATTCTATGTCGGTAGAAAATATCATGCATGTCAAAGACAAGATTAGATATGGATGCCAAGAGGCCATGTGCTAGAACAGGAAGTCTGGGTTCACTAGCAAAGAATGAGTGGTGGTTTACACATGGGGCCAAATTCAGGAAACAGAGGCAGGCTTCTCCACCAGAACACAAGAGGTGGTTTGTTTCAGAAAAGTCCCTCTAACAAGAACAGGGCTGAATAGTCATCAGGGACCTAGTTTATATAGAAAAAAATGTGTAAGAAACATTATGTCTGCAGACGTGGAGAGGGTAGGATGCTGACCTTGACAATTCGACAGATGAGCACATCATAGCGCTGGTGATTGATGCGATGTTTCAACATCACTTTATTTACCATAGGAATGAAGATCTGGTACTGTAAAAGAAATATGCAGACAAACTATTTTCATACTAATACTAATTTTCACATCAACACAGCAAAAAACTAGTATGCTATTAAACACTACTTTTTTTAAAAAGTTAAATATTAATATAAATATTAACAAATGAAATTAAAACAATTACAAAGCCTTCAAGTATTTCTCATTTAAGTAAACACTGCTTCATGTTTTTAAAGTAATTATTCAAGACAAGTAAACAGCCAGTAACAAAATTAAAAAAAATTAAAAAAAAACAGGTACTACATGTGTAGCAAATTAAGTCACTGTACTCAGTACCAGCATTGTAGAAAGATTTGTATTGTTACTTATTTTTATTTTAGCATCAACTTGGTAGCAGTACTTCTCACATGAAGAGGAAGAAAAGCATACTGGAATTATTTTGATTACATACGGTATAAAAAATGCTTTTGAGTGTTGGAAGTGAATGAATGCACATGTGTGTACATGTGACTAAACCCCATCAACTAGTAAGTACACAAATAAAGTGTTGTTCCTCTAACACAGGAAACTGAGGATTGTGGCCCGCAGTGATCAAAGGATTCAGAACTTGTGTCTGGTACTCATGGTGGCCACATGTTGACTGGTAATTTTAAGAGCGTTTTAAGAGGAACGGTTAAAGCAATGACCTCATCCCTCTCTCTGATTGGAAACCTCTATGTGCATTAGTGAGATACTGGGAAATAATTAGAAGGCTACTTCAGAACATCAGTTAATGACATAAAACTATGAGAAATATGGCAAAAAAAGTTTAATAGTTTATTTCCAAACAATGAGGACAGCATTACAGATCCACTCCCCAGACTTGAACTAGGCTTTGAGATTGTACCTTTTTGCCAAGCTGAAAGACTAGTGAGGACAGCGTATCCATGGAGGTGTTCCGCAGCTCTGGAGTAACGTCAAGAGTGCGTACAATGGGGTGAATAATTCTGGAGGCATAATCCGTGAAGTCTAAAGACTCAGTCAAGCGATCTAAAGTCTCCAAGGCAACCCTACACACCAAAAGTAAAACAACCAAATGTAAATAAAAACATTTATTGGCATTTAATCACATGTTGTTAATAAATTGTAAAATAACTAGTGATAGACTGATATAACGGCCAGTATTTGGACATTTTAAAAATATTGGTGGCAGAAACCATGTTGTCTTAAAGGAACACTCCACTTTTTTTGAAAATAGGCTCATTTTCCAACTCCCCTAGAGTTAAACAGTTGAGGTTTACCGTTTTCGAATCCATTCAGCCGTCGGTCTTAGTACACGATGTAACTACAGAAGAGTCAAGTTTTAAATAGGAAAAATATTGAAACTCTTTGGTCATTTTTTAACGAGATGCTAACGGTCTAATCAGATTCAATGAACTATGCTAAGCTATGCTAAAAGTGGTACCGCCAGACCCGGAGATCGGCTGAATGGATTCGAAAACGGTAAAACTCAACTGTTTACCTCTAGGGGAGTTGGAAAATGAGCCTATTTTCAAAAAAAGTGGAGTGTTCCTTTTAAGGGTTGATTTAAAAATTTACAGACAACCTTGTTCAAAGTTATTTTCATAAAAAAAATAAATAAATAAATAAAAATAAAAAAATTAAAGTCAAATGACAAATGTCTTGTACATTTTTTTTTTCATTAATATTTTATTGCAGCAAATATGTACATCTCATTTGCTTTTTTAAATTACATTACATACATATTATCATTTGGCAACCCTGCTCTCTATATTGGCATTGGCATCTTAGTAGCTTTTAAAAAACATTTGTATCAGTAAAGGAGACACAATCCAGTTAATTGTTTGAGGTTTTAAAAATGAGTTTCCAAATATAAAGATATAGAAAGCCCTAGCAACACACCCGCACTGTGGTACAGCCAACAAAATCAAGCACATTAATAAAATACAATCTGTGTCTACCTTTCTCTTCAAAATTCTTAAACTCAGATTCTTGTCTGTAAAAAATGTTTCACTGAGAGTAATGGCAGAATAAAAGCTGGCCAAAGCCACTGTGTTAATGTGATCCTGTATTCACATAGACTCTGGGGCTATCTGATTCGCATCTGTCCTTACCACCGCTGCAAAAACACTCTCACTACCTCAAATGACCTATGCTCACTTTTCAAGTCAACATGAAATCAAAATTAAACCCATTTACTTTAATATATGTTCTTGATTTCATTGTTTATCAGTGCACATTATTCCAAAGAAAAAAAGAATCTCTGAAACAAAATTTTCTTTTTCAGCTGCTAATGTACACGAACAGCAAAATAACTATTTTTAATTCAAATGTTTAATTCAGTTGTGGCTCCATTCTGGTAAGAAACAGCTTTTTTTTTTTTTTAACCATTGTGATGGCTGAACCTGTGGCCACACATTGATAAGGGTAACTCCGCACTCATTCATTCACAATGCATATATTTCCCCTCGCTTACATTTCCTTATACATTCATTCACATATTTATCGAGTCATTTTTCTCACGCTTTATCTATCCTTCAAGTTTATAATATAGTATTTAAGGTTTATGTTACATTTAATAAAAACACTACACAGATTTTGTTTGACATGCTTCTAATGCTTTATTCGTTTTAGTACTTCGTTTGTTGGTTTGGAGTGCACGCTTACTAGCTTGCGTTATGCTATTCTTGTTTTCTTATGTTTGTTTCTATTGAGTTTAAAGGTGCAATGTGTAAAATTTGGGAGGATCTACTGACAGAAATGCAATATAATATACATAACTATGTTTTCAGTGGTGGATAAAGACCTTACATAATGAACCGTTGTGTTTTTATTACCTTAGAATGAGCCATTACACTCTACAGAGCGCGTTTAGTCACTATGTTGTTGTTCTTCTAAACCGTTCGTGTTTTTAGAGGCAGCTTGCATCATCACTACGTTGAATACGCACAAAGTAGTAGTAGTCGTCTGGTTTATTAGAAGCAGAGACCGTTCTTTGTCATAAGAAGAAACCTTTTTGCTTCACACAGACGACATCTCTCTGCTGTCTCAGACGACGACATCTTTGTCTTTCGTCGGCCAGATGGAGGAAGGGGTTCGAGGGTTGTGCGCCGTTAGTTGCAGTTCGCAACTAAAATTCACACATTTCACCTTTAAGTTACCATGAGGTGAATTGGAGTTTGGATGAATGGTGTCAACCATGGTGTGTGTGTCTATCTGCCGTAGCGATCTTGACTGGCAAAAGGCAAAGGCTTGTACAGCAATACAGATTTACGGCCTGAGGGTGCTGCTCGCCGATACCAACTAGAAGCCACGTCATGGGGTGGGTGACGGGAATGGAATTTGATTTTGATTGGTTTTCACTTATTTTTATTTTATTAACATTCGTTGTTTGCATTATTATTTTGTTTTGTTTGTTATATTTACTTTGACCAGTTGAAATGTTGCTTGTATGTTCTCCCCTGTCTTGTTTAAGTGAGCTCACCATTTGTCTTAAATACCGGTCTGTTGTCTCAGTTAGGAGGTCAGTTTGTTCTGTTCAGTTCTCCTTAGTTTCTCATGTATTGAGTTCAAGTTTGTTTTGTTGACCTCAGTTATTCTAGTCTAGCTAGATTATTTGTCAGATCAAGTTGATTTATTTTTGTATTCTTTATTTGTGATTTTTCTTTTGGGTAACAAAACCCCTTTTTGATGGAAATCCTGTGTTTCTTTCTGCCTTTCTTTCTGCCTTTCTTTCGGGCTTTCTCATATATGGTGGCAGCGGTGGGATAAGCCAGTACAGGACACAGGTTTTTTTTTTTCTTCCCCTCACTTCTCCTGTTTAATTACATTTTTGAGGAGCCATAATTCGACCACCAAAGAAAGGAGCCCCTAAGATAATTCCAGCTGAGCGAGAAGAAGAACGAGGTGAGGAGAGGCCTTTGGAGGAAGAAGCGCTTGATGGGGATAAGGAGATTGCAAGTTGGGAACCATCATTATCTGATTTGACTAGCCTGTTTCAAGCCCATATGGTGAAAATGTATGCCCGGGAGGCAGCAAGGAAGCAGGAGTATGGAGAGCAAGAGTGACGATCCAGAGCTCTTCAACATCAACTCAGTTTACTACAGATGGAAGTTCAGGCTTGCACATCACTTACTCCTGAGCCACGTCCTACTGACTTTGATTCTCTTGACAGGCGGGGTGGAGATGCAGACCCTGAGACCCGACCTTCTCCTCCCCAGTTTACCTCCCACACAAGAGATGCTGACCCCACTGGAGATTATTCAGGACCATTATGGCATTGTGAACATCGACTAGAAAAGTTAGCGGACTCTGATGATATAGAGCACTTTTTGAGCAGATTGCCACAGCTTGCCGCTGGCCCAAAACTGACTGGACTTTTCATTTAATTCTGTTATTATTGTCAATATGGACTTGGATGATTGTATAGAGTATGATAAGGTCAAGGCAGCCATCCTCATGAAATACGATATCAGCGCAGAGACATATGACAGAGGTTTCACTCCTTAGATGTCCATCCCTCTGAGAGTCCAAAAGAACTGTATATATGTCTTAAGGGACTCTATGGCAAGTGGATCAGACCCAGGGGAGTTGAGGAGGTGGGTGAGATGATAATTTTAGAAAAGTATCTTCGCATGCTCTCTCCTGAACTCCAGGTCTGGGTCCGGGAACGGGAGCCTAGGACGGCAGCGGAAGCTTCATCATTGGCTGATGCCTTTGTGGCTGCAAGAAGGAAGAATCAACCTTGGGGCCAGAAAACTGGTAGTGAGACTCGACGGGCACAGTTCCCTCGATTCCTACAGAAACTGGTGACTGGATCAGGTAAGTCTCCCAAGGGAGATTCTCTAGAAATTAAATCGCATAAAATTATAAGAGGACCAGTTGTTTGTTTCCAGTGCAGACGAGAGGGCCACACAAGACCAGCCTGTCCACAAAATGCAGCTAAACTTACTAATTTATGCTATGTTCCTAGATGCAGGGCAGCAAATGTGCCAAATGTACTGCTACAGACAATGACAGTGACCGTAAATGGTAAAGAACTGAAGGCCCTAATCGATACTGGGAGTGACCAGACCCTGGTGAACAGGAAGTTTGTGGCTCCATCTTTAGGTAGGTCTTTTAATAAGTTACCCATCTGCTGCATTCATGGGGAGGAAAAAATGGTGCTCACTGCAGACCTATACATTGGGGTAGAAGGTCAAAACTACCTGTTAGAGGTAGGCTTAGCAGATAATCTTCCTTATCCCATAGTTCTGGGTCATAATTTACCAGTACTTCTAGATCTAGTCCAGCACAGTGCAATGTGGTGGTAATGTGGTGCAACAGTGCAATGTGGTGGTAACAAGAGCCATGGCAAAGCGGCCAGAGGAACTAATACAGACTCTTTCGATATTGTGTTTTATGAAGTAGACTTAGAGATGGGCACCCCAAAACCAAAAAAAACTCAACGCCAAAAGAGACAAACAAAGCTTGAATATAATGCCTCCCGTCTATCCTTCACCTGAGCCATTTAATTCCCTGGGCTGGCCACCTAGGGAAAAAGAAAACCACAGCACGAATCAAAAGACATTTTTACTAGCCTGGCCTGCAAGCGGATGTTGCCCAGTACTGTAAAAGCTGCCCTGATTATCAAGTGTCCATCAAGAGTGCCCCTCCAGCCTCTTCCTATAATCAGTACACCATTCGAAAGGCTGGGCATGGATATCGTTGGCCCGGTGGAAAAGAGCCGTGCAGATAACCAGTTTCTACTGATGATCACAGATTATGCTACGAGGTACCCAAAGGGAATTCCCTTTAAAGTATATCAAAGCCAAATATGTTGCAACTTGTTTAGTGCAGTTCTTTTCCAGAGTTGGGTTACCTGCTGAAATTCTCACTGACCAAGGGACTAATTTTATGTCCAATCTTCTGAAGCAGGTCTACCAGTTGCAGGGAATCAAGAGATTGTGTACAACACCCTACCATCCTCAAACTGATGGGCATGCAGAACAATTTAATCAGATGTTAAAACAAATGCTTTGTAAATTTGTTGATAAGACTGGCCGGGACTGGGATCAATGGCTCCCATATCTTCTTTTTCCTTACAGAGAAGTTCCCCAGGCTTCTACTGGGTTTTCCCCATTTGAATTGTTATATGGTCATGAAGTTCGGGGCCTGTTCTGACACTACTAAAAGAAGTCTGGGAAGGAGACTATGGTAAGAGTGAGCCTACTAACATTGTGTCTTTTGTTTTGCAAATGAGGGACGTCTGGAGAAAATGAGGGCATTGGCCCAAACTCACCTGACCAAGACCCAGAGGGACCAAAAGACATGGTATGACCAAAAAGCGCTTGTGATGCTGCCGAGCCAGGAGAATAAGCTGTTGGCCAAGTGCAAGGGCCCCTTCAAGATCAAGAAGTAAAATAGGCCCCACCACGTATGAAGTGGCCACTCCAGGGCAAGATCGAGCTAGTCGAATACTTCACGTAAATCTTTTAAACAAGTGGGTATCCCGACCTGAACAAAGAGCACAAGTTATGATGATTTGTCACATGAAGGAGTAAAAGGAATGGGAAGACCCAAACTTGCCTCAACCAGTATCTGGAGGTATCAATCTGGAGCATCTGCTTGAAGATCAGCAATCCCAGGTGAGAGCTCTATGTAATCCTGAAATATTCTCTGAATATCCTGGTTTAACATCTTTGATACAACATGATATGGTATTAAAACCTGATGCAGCTGTTAGACGTTTGAGTTACAGAAAACCTGAGAGACTCCAAGAGGTCCTAAAAGAGGAGGTGAACTTGGTTCAATAATTCCTAATCTCAGCATCCTCTAAAAGCAAGTGGTGTTATCCGGTGGTCCTAGTACCGAAAAAGGATAGGAGTATCCGACTTTGTATTGACTTCCGGTACTTCAACTCTGTATCACAGTTTGACTCATATCCTACTCCCCGTATAGATGCCTTAATTGATCAACTGGGCAAAGCAAAATACCTGACAACCATCGATCTGTTCAAAGGGTACTGGCAGATACCACTGACCCCGCAGGTCCACCCTTTAACAGCATTCAGGACACCATGGGGGTTATTCCATTTCCGGGTTTTACCCTTTGGCCTGCATGGGGTACCAGCCACCTTTCAAAGGCTTATCAATCAGGTATTACGTGGATTAACCTTTACTGCAGCTTATTTAGATGACAGAGTCATCTATAGTAACACCTAGGAAGAACATGTTCAACATTTTCAAGAGGTTCTGCAGCGTCTACAAAAAGTAGGCCTTACAGTGAACCCTGCCAAGTGTGCCGTGGCCAGGAAGGAAACTGAATACCTGAGCTTTGTCATCAGCAACGGGGTAGTGCGACCTCAAGTCAAAAAGGGCCGCCCCTCTGACAGATATGGTTGGAGTACGATGTCCAAATCAGTGCCAGTGGTCAGAGGAAAGGATGGCAGCTTTCCGAGATATCCAAACTGCATTAAGAAAAAATGCTGTGCTGTACAGTCCAGACTTTGCTCAAGAATTTATCGTCCAGGCGGATGCCCCTGAGAGGGGCATAGAGGCTGTGCTGCTACAAGGACCTCCAGGTGAGCGACAGCCAAAGGCTTTCATCAGCCGCAAACTTTTTCCACGTGAAGTTCGTTATTCTACAGTCAAGAAAGAATGTTTGGCAGTTAAATGGGCCCTGGACTCCTTGAGATATTACCTACTGGGTAGGAAGTTTAAATTAGAAACGGACCATAAACCTCTACAGTGGTTGGAAAGGATGAAAGATGCCAACGGGAGAATCACACGGTGGTATGTGACTACGCAGCCTTTCCAGTTTACAGTCCAGCATGTTCCCGGCAAGTACAATGTGACTGCCGACTACTTATCTCATTGTACCAATGAGATTCCTGAAGGGAGGGGGTGTGTGATGGCCGAACCTGTGGCCACACATTGATAAGGGTAACTCCACATTCACAATGCATACATTTACCCTCGCTTACATTTCCTTATACATTCCTTCACATATTTATCGAGTCATTTTTCGTACTCTTTATCTACCCTTTAAAGGTGCAGTGTGTACAATTTGGTAGGATCTATTTACAGAAATGTAATATAATATACATAACTATGTCACTCTACAGAGTGCGTTTCGTCACTATGTTGTTCTTCTAAATCATTACCAATCGTTACTCGCTGATACCAACTAGAAGCCACGTCATGGGGGGAGGGGGAGGAGGAGGTGACGGGAATGGAATTTGATTTTGATTGGTTTTCACTTATTTTTATTATTAACATTCGTTGTTTTGCATTATTATTTTGTCTTTGTCTATTATTTTTGATGGAAATCCTGTGTCCATTTGCCTTTCTATCTGGCTTTCTCACAACCATCCAATCAATTCCCTAACAATTTAAATCAGTCCTACATTCTCTGAAGTAATATATTCTGTTTTACTTGCAAACATGTCACATCACAGCAATAACATGGGTTACAAATGGTGGTTCATGTTGACCTGAAGTAAGTTGAGACGTGTTGACTCTTTTATAGGTAATATAGTGTGTTAATTAAGTAAAGAACTGTTGTCCACATCTCATACCAAGTATTTCATCAACATACAGCTAATGTTTACTTTCACTACTCCACTGGTTTAATGCATGTTTTAAAAGAAAGGTAATTTCTTATGGAGCTTGAAAAGAGCAGAAGATTTTCATACTGACTTGCGGGCCTGCAGGGGGACATCAGGGGCATCGAACAGTTTAACTACAGGAGGCAGCAGTAGGTGGAGGTAGTCATCTAGGTTAGCTCCAAACAGCTGGATGGCCATGAGTAGCTAGAAGACATGAGGAAGAAGACTGCCTGACAACTGTGAAACTGGTGCATCAAGAAAAACAGTACATCTCTGGAAAAGAACTGTTAAATACATCAAAGCCGTATATAGCAGTTGGCACACAGTAAACAATGATACAGATGGCACACAACCAGAATGTGTTTTTTGTCGCCACGGGTACCGTTGCGGTTTGAGGAAGGAAATTCATTTCTGCTCTTGACCACTAAGTGGTGCTATAACCATATATGTTCACATTATGGAGTGTGCGTATCACAGCTCGTTTTCACGAGTAGCAGTCAACTGCACCATGTGGAGATTAAAAAAATACTATCAATAAGATTTTTAGAAAAAAAAAAAAAAAATCACATTCACATAACCACATGTAGTAAATGTAAGCATTCGTGTAACCATTTTGCTGTTTAGAATGAATTCAAACAGTACAGTAAAAGTAAAAGTTGCGTTCACTTTTTTCATGGACTGCGCTTTAATGCAGTACTAATACCCCTTATTTCTTTTTAAAAATATTTCTTAATAGGTATTAATAGGTAATTCTATGTATTATATGTTATTTTCTTCTTGTAATAAAAATAAATAAATTATAGGCTACACATAATAAACATTTGGATATTAAGAGTGATAGCGTAGTTTTCCCTAATAGGCTACAGGAATGAGTAGGCTTTGCATGCAAGTTTTAACAGCAGTGAAAATAGGGTAGTGGACAATGCTACAACACATGGCGCAACTGTCCTTTAAAAGATCAGAGTTTGAGACTTCGGGATCTGGATAGCCTTTTCAAGCCAACATATTTCATTTGAAATGTACATTTATTGATCTGAAAACGATCTTTGTTATTCATTTTCTGTCATTTTTATTAGTATTAGGCTGTTTATTTTTAATTGATACTTAATGATAACAACATTGTAAATATTTGCTCTTAACCAATGTTAGCTGACAGTCTTTGTTTTACCGTTCTTGATGCTTAAGAAACAGCAGTTTCTTAAGTGTTTGGTTTTGTGAATCACCCATGAAACTGAGATGACTGACAATGATAACCAACGGATAAATGATAAAGCAATGGAAGAAAAACAACAAATTTAAAAACAGATCCGTACATCAAACAAACCAGTGTTGGCTGAATATGTCTTCAGACAGTAGTCTATTTATTTATTTATTCCCTGCGCGATTTTATATAAAATGAGGAATACAGAATCTTATTCTTGTGACATTTTACATTTGTATTGCCAAATAAGTGGCTGTGTACAATTAAAGGGTTAGTTCACCCAAAAATGAAAATAATGTAATTTATTACTCACCCTCATGCCGTTCCACACCTGTAAGACCTTCGTTAATCTTCGGAACACAAATTAAGATATTTTTGTTGAAATCTGATGGCTCAGTGAGGCCTGCATAGCCAGCAATGACATTTCCTCTCTCAAGATCCATTAATGTACTAAAAACATATTTAAATCAGTTCATGTGAGTACAGTGGTTCAAAATTAATTAGGGATGCCAAGCTCATGTACTTGTACTCGTACTCTTAAAAATACCCCCGATACCAAAGACCGATACCTCACGTGACGTAACTGACAGAATTTTCCGTGCACAGAGACACCGGTGGCAGCAGCAGGAACAATGTCAGCCTCATGGGTGTGGAGATACTTCAAAATTAATGATGACAACACACACATTGCGAACTGCATGCTTTCAATCACAATTCATTATCGATTAGTGAAGGCGGGATAGGCAGAATTGCGCTGAATGACACAGACCAGAAGCGCTCTCTCTCTCGCACGCGCGCTCTCTCTTTCTTGTGCGCGATCCCAGTTCTCTCAGACAGCGCGCGATCAGTTCTCCTTGCGCCTGAATGGTCAAATGCATACATAGTTGTCAAAATGTCCATCGTGTGGAGTATATCACGTAAAATACAGTCGGTTATGGCTTAAGTGGACGTAAATATTTGGGTGAAAACAGGATATGTGTCAGTATCTATGGATTCGGTCTTAAAGGGACCGTAGCCTATATTTGTCAATAATGTTAATAAAACAACAAAAGATGTTAAATAAATGTATACATGGTAAATAAACCTACTGTACCTGAAAAACAAGTTTATTTAATTTGTATCTCTATAGTATTTGTTGTATTGCTTGTAATTTGTTTGTAAATTTCTTTTTATATAACAACAATTATATATATTGGTAATTATGCCCTTTGAAGGTTATTGGACACTGTGAAATTTTTGTTCTTCAAGTTTGTGACAAGCACATGAAAATTATTACTTTTTTCATTAGAGTAATAATGAAGAAGCATTCATTAGTCTCACTGTGTTGTGCTTAGAAAACTGCAACATCACCAAAAAAAAAAAAAAAAAAGAAATTAATAAATGTATAGGCATCGGTATCGGCGAGTACTAGAAAAAAGTATTGGTACTCGTACTTTGTCCTTAAAAAATGGTATTGGTGCATCCCTAATATTAATATTATAAAGCGATGAGAATATTTTTGGTGCGCCAAAAAAAAAAAAAAAAAAAACGACTTATAGAGTGATAGCCGATTTCAAAACACTGCTTCCTGAAGCTTCGGAGCGTTATGAATCAGCGTGTCGAATCAGCGGTTCAGAGCGCCAAAGTCAAGTGATTTTAGCAGTTTGGCGGTTTGACATGCGATCCGAATCATGATTTGACACGCTGATTCATAACGCTCCGAAGCTTCCTGAAGCAGTGTTTTGAAATCAGCCATCACTATATAAGTCGTTATTTAGTTTTTATTGGCGCACCAAAAATATTCTCGTCGCTTTATAATAATAATATTGAACCACTGTACTCACATGAACTGATTTAAATATGTTTTTAGTACATTAATGGATCTTGAGAGAGGAAATGTCATTGCAGGCTATGCAGGCCTCACTGAGCCATCGGATTTCAAACAAAAATATCTTAATTTGTGTTCCGAAGATGAATGAAGGTCTTACGGGTCTGGAAAGGCATGAGGGTGAGTAATAAATGACAGAATTTTCATTTTTGGGTGAACTAAACCTTTAAAACAGTGCAAAATGAAGTTAAGAACAGAAGTTTTTCTTTTGTCTCTCTCGCAGATATGCTGGATCTCTTTCAGCAAGTTTCTTTGTCTCCCTCGCTGACGCATGATTCACACCTTTAGTACTGTCCTGCACCCCCACCGTAAAGCTACTGAACTCTCCCAACCCCTATATGAGCATCTGAGGCTGGCCAAAAACAAGAGAAGTCGCAAAAGAATAATTCAGACTTGAATTGCTATTCTATTAGCCTAATATTTTAAAGTGTATAGATAATGAAGGAATTAGCCTAAATCATTTACATCTAGTATTTTTGTCATAAAAGTTAAATATTTCATAATTCAATGATTGAAGAATTCAAACAGAATCAGATGCATTGCTTGAACATGATTTACTCTGTTTTACTATGCCAGCTTTTCCCAAGGAAAACGAAATGGTACAGAGTACAAACCCACTCATGTTCTTGACACCCACAGGTTGCAGACACTTTACATACTCGCCACAAACCCAATATTAGCCTACATTTTACAGGGATCCTGGGAACCTTCCAATTGTGTTTAAAAAAAACTTTCTGGATAACGAACCCTATAAAGTTTTTTTTTTTTTTTTTAACAGAACTGTTTGTTATACAAATGTAAATTCAGCCTGTTGGATAATATTTGTTGCTTGGTGTAAAATGGAAATTCATAGTAATTTTATAGCCTATAAATGTAAGCAAAAATAATATGGTGTAACAAATAAATGTGTTTTAGAACTGCAGGACACACACATCTCAGTAGCCCATGTTTGTTCGGGATTTGAACCCGTGTCATTGATGTTCCTGTCCAACGCTCTACCACTAGACTACAAATTGACTTTCCGCGAAATGCCCAGAACAGAATTCCTCTTTTCCTGCAGTAACCAGCGCGTCCGTGCACACGAAAGAGGAGCGCTCTTCATTCCTCTCACTTCGCAATAGTAAAAATAATTAGCTCATTGCACATAATTTGTTGAAGAAATTTCCGGCACTGACTGTGAGATATGATGGTCTTGTGATGTATTTTTATGTTTATTAATGTGCAAGAGGGCTGTGTTCAGATCGCGCTGCATTTTGTGGAAAACAGCTGATTTTTTGCTAATAACACACAGTTTATGTTTTATGGGGAAACATAACACAACATAAAATAATTGTTATTTATAATAAAACTTAACTGAAATTTTTGCTGTAATAACTACAATGTCATTTTGAATTTGTTCTGAATTATGGACCAAAGCGTGTTCATATTATTAACTTTACTGAGGCTGCATCGTCTTAAATTTTACATCCCAGACACAGCGAATACAAACACTGCTCTCTCTATTCAAACCTGCAATAATTAATAAGTTTAACTTACCCAGGACTTTATGTAGGCCCGTGTTGAAAATGTTTAGGCCAATTACAGAGCCCTGCGCTTACATGTGGGGAAAAATAAACTTGCATGTTTTATTAATTATTCAAAACATGAGGATGTTTTATTGGGATATTTCGTATCTGTGTTTTAATTCCACTGTAGTTAAATTGTGGCTACCTTTTAGCCTGTTTTTTTTTCCTTCATTTTTTTAAATCATAAGAATGAATTAATAGCGTACAATGTTCTCACATTTTAAGTAAGCTACAAAGAAACATTTTAATAAAAAGTGATCAACAGGTTCTTAATTCATTTACAAAGGAACGATTTAACACTCTGGAGTCGGCGGTATTGCCGGCGATACCACCTCGGTTTTTTTCTTACCAGTGTGAAAGAGACTAAAAATACTTTGTCAATTTTGGACATATCAATTAAGAGTTATATACCATTCTAATCTGTGAAATGTCTTCTTTTATTTGTGTACACTCAGAGTAAAAACAAAATGTTGTGCTTTTTGCAAAATAAAGAAAACTAACATGATGCGTGATCTGTCGTCTCTCTCTGAATGAAGTCCAATCTGATACTCCCTCAGAAAATGAACTGTAACTTAGTGAATACTAATGGCACAAAAATGAGACATATGTCTAAAAAAAACGTTGAAATGTCAGGTTTTAAATCATGTAAGTCAAATCGAAAACAAATATTCTCTGTTTATGTAATCTGTATGAAAAGAGAGACATGTCAGTAGTTCGCGGCTCAGCTCATTATCCACTAATTCGGCCACGCCCACGGAGCGGGCGCGCTATTCAGACGCAAATTCTGAGGCGATACATTCAACAGAGTGAATGCCCGCGTCAGCTCGGAAAAAAGCATCAAGTTTAGTCAGTTTCATGTACTTTTCATCATTTCGAGATGCGGTGAGGAATAATTTTAAAAGGATTTGCCTCAGAGGATGAGCATGACTGGTTTCACTTTCATTTCGAGGACCAACTAGATTGAGCCGATGATTGTGAAAGGCAAGTCGTTTTTTATTCTTAAGTTCTTTATTCTAATCGCGATATAGTGTCTGTGAATATTAAACCGCAAAAAAACTGTTTAAATATGAAAGTTTTGTGTGTCTCAGTGTGAATTAATGGGGCAGATCGACGTGCAGTTTCGTTTACTACACACAAATTACATTAGTAAATTGCCATGGCTATTCCTAAACTATATTGCTATACTGAGATGAGTGAAATCGACTGAAATACGTAATAAATACTGAAATAAAATGTGTTAGCAATGTATTAAACTGCACATTAACATTTAGGCTCTATATATAAAATACCATAGAGGTAATATGAATGTTTAGACGCTTTGCATCACAGAAATACAGAAATTCACAGTATTGCTGTTTTTTTCTGTATTTTTGTAATAATATTTCACAGTATTGCCGTTTTCTGTATTTTTGATCAAATAAATGCAGGCTTGATGAGCATGAGAGTTCTTTCAAAAACATTATAAATAGTAATGTGTCCAATCTTTTGACTGGTACTGTAATTTTAAATTTATGCCTATACAAAATTTTCTTCACATGACATACATGCATGCATAACATCACAAAAATCATGTTTTCTGTTAAGAGTGGACATTATATTAACGTTAATACAATAGCTGATATGATCCTGTTATCAGCATGCTCACAGAGGGTTTTTTCTTTTATCTCACAGATTTGAGAATCATAGTGACCAGATATTGGCCCACACTGGACATTCTGAATGAATATAATGGTGAGATCACTGACTGGAAGCAGGAAAGTTTTTTTTTTTTTTTTTTTTTTTTTTCCCTCCAGTGAAGAAACACCAAACACCTTGGAATGCCAGGTAAGTGATATTCACTTATATCTTTGAACAGAATTTATTTCCAGGTAAAACTCTATACTCAAAATGTGCCCTCATTTATTCAAAATGTGTCTCATGTATATTGTTAACTATATTCTGAATAAACTACCAAAAAAAAAAAAAAAAAAAACTACTTTGTACTTTGATTTTCTTAGTTTCCTCTCACATAGCCTACCTGACTGATAGGGCTCATTATGTGGATCATTATGCGAGTCTTTGTCTTCTCAGGTGTGAATCACAGTATTATTCATGAAGATTCACGCCTCCCGCATACTGTCTTTCTTGACAAAAAGTCTTACAAAATTTAAATCAATATATTGTTTTATATGAATGAGTAGGCAGAATAATTTTTACATCATTTTGAAGCAAAAATTCTAGTCTACAACCTCCAATACCCAGAAGTCTTGTGAGAACATATTTAGTATTTGTTTTGTGGCCATATTTCAGTGACTTAAGTTTTTTGTTTTTTCAATAACCAGGCATAAAGGTTATTCTCTCAAAAATACAAACATGTACATACATGTTGTTCACATATTATGGTAGCCTAGTTCATGCTGAATACAGTGTAATGACACTTTTGCCATTAATATGTTTATAAGCAACTGAAAAAAGCACAAATGTCAGGGCATGTCAAAACTTCTCCAGGGCCCCAAAAATCCTCAGACACGGTTTTAAGAAACAGTTTAATAAACAAATATGATCAACAATTTCTTAATTCATGGACACATTTTTCTGCATGTTTTGCGCAGAGCTCTGTGTTGTATGGGAATAAATGTTTCAATGTGCATTCCTGACCTGTTGAAATACATCAGTGAATTATTAAATGTAGTTTCAAGCACTGTAGCAGTAGTCAAATAGCTGGAACATTAAGCACTTATATGATAAATAATTAGCCCAGATTAAATGTTATATTATTATTATTATTATTATTACCAGTGATTTATTTCGTTATTTTATCTTCATTTAAAAATACAAATGTCACAGCAGCCTTACACAATGTTGCAAACCGTCCCTTTGCGCCACCTGGTGGTGATTTCACAACAAATGTCACGTGTCACTGGGTTGCATTTAATGCTGCAACCTCGCAGCGGCCTTACACGCAGCGGTAATAGGCATTGTGGTTGACTACCTACTGTATATAAATACATTATAGAAATTTGTTTTCAAAGTTACTGAAAATTTTTTTTTCACATTTTTGAAGAGTCAACTACATAGCAATGAACACAAAGAATTTGTTTTAACCATGTAGCAAACCACTATGCTTACATTTCTTTGTCTTTTATCCACGAATGAGGAATACAAGAAAGCAAACAAGTGGGTAAGTTCTACATCACGGATGTCGCACAACTTGTTACAAGCTTGCCTCATTTTCTCCTTCTCAGGAAATGTATAAAGTGACTGGACGTTACAAACCAGTACTTAAAAACAGCCTTAATTTACACATAAAATTATTATAATTTTTTCATATTGATATGAAATGTGACTCAAGAATACTTTTCTGATAGCAGTCAATAAAACAAAACTGCAAATAGGTTTATAAAAAAAAAAAAAAAAAAAAAAAAAAAAAGACTCAAAAAAGAGAAATTGCTGAGTAGGCCATCTTTAGAATAAACCATTTTTTAGATCAAAATCTTGTCCCTCACAAGGTCAAAATCTTGACAGCGCAGCTCACATGAATGACTGAGCTTTTGTTTTCTTATTCGTCCCATAACAACTGGTAGGTAGTTTAAGAGCTCCTTTAGGGTGACCTCAGTGCTCCCAGTGACGCAGACGGTGGTTATGGGCTCTCCAGGCGTGCAGAGAGAAGACTCATGTGGATGTTGGAATTACTGAATTACTAGAGTGGGATATGTGGGTTTGGCCTGGAGCTACACACATCTGTCAGGGGCTGAAGACTGGCAGAGAAGATGTCTAATGATTAAGGAGCTCTGGGAAGCTCTGATATTCCTGACTATTTTGAAGTGTGAAGGCGGATTAAGAATAACTATAGTCACCCGGTCATTATTAATGACAACTTATTGAATTAATGTTGATTTGAAATTAATTTTATTATGCAAGAAGAAAAAAAAGTGTTGACATAAAACTAGATGATGTACAGTACTAGGACATCAGTTTAGTGCCCTTTATACTAAAATGTTTATGCATACAATGCCTCAGACTCAAGTATTCCAGTAATATATATATATTCGCTGACAAATTATTTACATTGTGATTATTTATTTATTTTTTTAAGTTGTATACATTTTGGAACATATACATAACTGTTTTCTATTTGAATATATTTTACAAAGTAATTTATTCCTGTGTTGGCAAAGCAGAATTTTCAGCATCATTAGTCCAGTCTTCAGTGTCACATGACCTTTCAGAAATCATTCTAATATGACGATTTGCTGCTCAAGGAACATTTATTATTATCAATGTTGAAAACAGTTATGTACTTTTTTTTCAGGATTCCTTGATAAATAGAAAGTTCAAAAGAACAGTATTTATCTGAAATACAAAGCTTTTGTAACATTATACACTACCGTTCAAAAGTTTGAGGTCAGTAAGAATTTTTATTTTTTTTAAAAGAAATTAAAGAAATTAATACTTTTATTCAGCAAGGATGCATTAAATCGATCAAAAGTGACAGTAAAGACATTTATAATGTTACAAAAGATTATATTTCAAATAAACGCTGTTCTTTTAAACTTTGTTCATCAAAGAATCCTGAAAAAAAAAAAAAATAAAAATAATTGTACACAAATATTTTGTACAATTGTACACAATAAATGTTTCTTGAGCAGCAAATCAGCATATTAGAATGATTTCTGAAGGATCATGTGATACTGAAGACTGGAATAATGATGCTGAAAATTCAGTTTTGCCAACAAGAATAAATTACATTTTTAAATATTTTCAAATAGAAAAGTTATTTTAAATTGTAATAATGTTTCACAATATTACTGTTTTTACTGTATTTTTAATTAAATAAATGCAGCCTCGGTGAGCAGATGAAGCTTCTTTTAAAAACATTAAAAAATTTAAGGATCCCAAACACCCACTGACACCCACTAAAATGTCATTCAGTGTAACAATCTTGTCAGGGATATTTACAACAAACATCTATTTATGCCATATTAAAGATGAATTACTTATAACACAAATGCTAATTACTTGTAATTTTACATTTGTGAAATTTGCCACTATCCTATGTTTTACCCATTTGTCAGCAAGAATTTTATACTCATTTAAAATGCAATAAAATTTAGTATGCTCACTTATTTTATATATTTTAATACGCATAGGTCAGAATAAGTATGTTGTTTCAATTTTTACGCAAGTGTTACACTGAATGACAATGGAACATTATTTCACCCACATTTTGACATTTTATTCTCCCAAAACTTATTTGAAACCTTAAAAGTACACATTTTACTTGCATTTAATGTGCTTTCTATGTATATCAAATCACTTTTGAATTTCTATTGATGCGGACATCTAAATGTCTTTGACCCATATATATTTATACTTCTTGATTCTGTAATTTAATTATAATATTTTTCACAAATAAATAAACCATTAAAAACATTAATTAAAAAAGTATGTTGTAACTAACAGTTTACTCAGCATTCTGGGAAGTCTATGCAGTAATCATATTTTCTAAAATAAATAATTGCACAAACAGTACACAGTGAATGAATATGACATAGTGGCAAATTGGATATAGCGCAACATAGTTTGAAATCAAGGTTTTAAAGTTTGACACTTGTGCATGTCCAGTAACAGCAGAACTCACCTGTCCACATTGAATTCACATGAATGGACTGTCACACACAGATTACACACACTTTTGTACAATATGCACACTTCAAAGAATCTAACAGCTGGATTAGTTGAAGTTTGCATTAGTTTGCATTAGTTGAAGTTTGAAATAAATGCATATTTACATAATGCCGATGGTATATGAGAAAGATATTATTAATAACAGAAAGGCAAACACTATAATATTTTTTTAATATACCGTTTAGTCTATGAATATTCACCAGTCTGTGAAAGCAAAAAGGACGCATCCTAAACTTTTCTGCAGTACAGGTTATCAGATGACCTAAATACAGAAGGGAACAGTACATTCAGGGAAGGTTTGTTGGTCGTCAGAGGAGCGCATAACAAGGTTTAGATGAGATCATCTGACACCCGAAGGTGAACTCAGCACATATTGAAATAATGTGAAACAGGTGCCACAGACAGCAGACATAAAGTGCTTTCAAACATTAAATTAACATAAATTACCATAAAATTACCAGATTGACTTTTCCGGTAAATACACAAATATGTTGTTTAAACAAGCAGTGGCATTTCATCTTTTTACTATCAAAATACCATTTTACACATCAGAACTAAAATACTGCTAAACTCTTATGTCAATCAACAGAAATGATCTTTAAATGCTGCACTGTTTTCTTCATCTGCCTGGGTGAGGAAAATCACTTTAGCTTTACTCTCTGTCTAATCTGACAACACTGTTTGACTTCTGAGTGATAGGCGTAGGGGGTTGATCTCACAGAACACATTTTTGCTTTTAAAAATGAGACGCTGCACAATAGTACCCAAAACAAACTGCTGATGAATGGAAAAGACAGGGTCTCAAGACATAACAGTCATTTGTGATACGCTGATAAAGCAAACTAGCACATTTACATAGAAAAACTATTAAAATTATTACTGTAAATGATAATCTCGTTAGCTCCAGCAGAACTATTACTGACCCAAAGCAGATTTCTTACAAGACTTCTTTAAGCACAGCTTACTACACAGACACTCAGAGAGATGTTTGCTGTTTGATTACTGGGAAAGAAGTGCTTATAGTTTTAGCTCTTAAACACATAATAAATGAATCGATATACAGTAAAGAATGCATCTAGCAATTAAGAATTCCTTTTGTTGCCAAACTGACATCACCATGACAAATGACAGTTCTGAGATCTTAAGGCTTTAACATTTAATTCAATTTCAATTTATCAACTTCAATAGTGCCAATAACTTGTATGTTAACAGTCTATCACAGAGCTGGACAAGTTCATCTATGCTGGCTTACTGCAGAAAACTTGGCAATTCTTTATGCAAGAACTCTGCTGCAAACTAACCAGGTCCAGTTAGAACGGAGTGGGAATCTTTCGGTACATCAGAACCTTCAATTGATCTTACGATAGTGATCATTTAACCAGGCCACTGTTTTTAATGTAGATCAAACAAAATGGCATCACGAGTCAGCTCGATCACTGATGTACCAGATGATTTTTAAATTAAATGCAGTTAAACTTCAACTTCAAATTTTACCATGGATTAATAAACGGTACCCACAAATTTTCAATCCTTGTGCTCAGATTTGTAAACCGCACCTTCGGTTTTTCAAACCGTAGCCACAAATTCATAATCCGTGTGCAAACTTTCGCAATCCATTCCCACAGTTTTGCAAACTGTACTTATGGATTTGTGGCTCGTCCCTCATTTTAGAACTCTGTGCCAACTGATCAACTATGGCTCATCTATCGGTTAAACTGACTGCTTCTGCAGCAGATTTACATGATAATGTAGTAAAATAATAATACGCTAATAATAATAATAATAATAATAATTATCATCATCATTGTAAGTGCCAAATTAGTTTTCTACCGGTGGGTGACCACATTCCATACAATTAATTATACTTGGTATTAATTTTTCAAGAGTAGGCTACTGTCTTTTTCTGTGCGATGGTGCGCTTGATGACTTCATTACACAGAAGTTATTTGTGTCTCGTGAAGAGAGACACATGGACAGCAAATACATTAGCAACTAAACAAAAACACATATTTCCATGTTGTTCCATGTTCCAAAATGTAATTTATTGTTTGTATTATGACACGCCAGGACCCGATGTGAGATCCACCAATCAGACAGGTTCCTGAATCTCAATCAACAATCGAATTTTTGATTGGTTATAATGGAGAATATCTCGTGTTTTACCGTGGGTGCTCAGCCATTTCCGGAAATGGATGGGCACTCATGGGATCGGTGCTATTAATGATTATTAATAATTATTATTACGCATGACATATTCTTTTGTCAATTTCACTCCGTGGCCAAACAATAGCCAAGAACCATGCAGTTAAGACAGTTATATTCAACTTAATTATACACAATAAAACAATATACAGAATTAAGAATCTGTGAGCATAGTTTATAAACTGAGAAGACTGATTTCAAAACTGTGGCGACGGATTTGTGGGCCTTGTTTTTTTTTTTCTCCTACAGGTGACTACCCGGGCTCCGTAGGTTTTTATGTTGAAACACTAAATACAATGATAGAAGATGAGTAAATTGTGAAATTATATATAGTGTCAAAGTGTCAAACAGTTGACACGTCATAAAATGTGACATTATCTCAGGACAAAATGTGCAACGTGTGCTTTCTGCAGATGCAAATGGGTAAATAATGTTTTTTTGTGTGTTTTTCTTTAAGTTAACTTTGGTTGCATGTAATATTTATATTTATTGGACAAATTCTGTGTTAATTAAATTTTATGAAACTTTCTGATTTTATGGAAACTCAATCAAAACATCAACAATGAAATTCATAATTAATTTTCATGCTGTGCGTCATTAATTAGCGACAGCATCGAAATAGTACAAGAAGAGAAGAAACAGAGAGGGTAAAACACAAACTGCCATAACATTGGGCTGCTCAAGGCAATTAAGACATTATTCACAGGGATATAACTTGTGTTATGCTGCCTTCACATGCTATCAAGAATGATCCTAAATATGGTGTAGGGGAGAACGATTGCTGCTCTGATGGGTATTCTTTACTAATTTTTCCAAAACAGCTACATCACCTTGTTTTGTTGTTAAAGTTGTTAAAGAAGTGCATATTTACATACATGAATTACCATTTATAGCATATTGTACTGTATGTTTTTTTTTTGTTTGTTTTTTTTTGACAGCGAAAAAAGCATGTATTTGACTGAAATTCCAGAATTTCAGTCAAACACGAATAGAGCGCTACATTCAAAATTTAATATCTTCAACACATTTCGTATTTTATGTCATAGAATAAAACATGATAGTATCTTGAGCTTGTGCTAACCACTGACCTTATTTCAGCCATTTAACCAAAAACCCATTCAAAAAACCCATTGACTTCGGGACGATGGAAACGGAAGTGCTAAAATGCTAACTCGTTTCCGCGTTTTGGCCTACAAATTTACGTCATACCTGCATCACTCTATACCCTATACACAAAAATGTCAAAATGCCAGAATGCCATTTTGGCAAGTATCCTCGTGAACAGTCAGTTACTGACTGACTGTTTCAACTCTGAAACTGTGATGCAAAGTGTGCATCACTTTGCTATATGACAAAACGCAATTGCTCCCATGAAAGTTAAACCCTAAATTCAGAAAACTGTGCATAAATATGCATTAATGATGGAAAACTTATAAAATGTAATATATAATATGTAAAAATCATGTAGGCTTATATGCCGTTGTAACAATACTATGTGTATCAATCTAGAATCTTTTGAGAAAGAATTTCAATGCATTGGTGAATCGATTATTTCCCAAACCTAGTTTAAAGCATTGCTACTTTAACACTCATTTCAGTGTATGCATTTACCTTAATGGTGACACTACGTCCAGTGCTGTTGTCGTGCATGAAGACTCGCAGCATATGTGGGATGAGCTGTGGCAGGTAGAGTTTGAATTCTCCACCTAGTGCCACCACAATCTGCTCAATCAACAAAATAATGGTGTTCTGCATGGGGTTGTTTGGAGTCCAGTATTCCTGTAGAAGAGAAAACACCATATCCCAGTGTTCCCTACATGAGTTTGTTTTTGCAGCGGGTGGCAACATCTTCCCCAATGTGTTATGTTATGAAATACGTTTTTGTTTTTCAATAATAAAATACTATTTATACAAACAAATAAAAATCTAAAACTGTATTACTCAGTACAGACAGTAAACACAGCACTAATTCTTGGTTAATTGCGTTTTAAGAAGCAAGTGATTTATCTGAGTTATCGGAGTCAATTTAGCCAGTCCGTGATTCAAACTGATGACTCTGCTTTGATTCTGCCTCCAATCAGTTAAACTGGTTCATTAAAAAAAAAGAATCAATTGACACATTGAGCTATATGTTCATTTTACCATTCATTTAACAAAGCCAACTTAATAGAAATTTGTGTTGACTGTCAATATATTACAGCATACAGTCAAACCAAAATTTTTTTTTTTTTTTATATTTTTTTACTAGTGGGTGCAGGACACTATAGTTAATTTATGTAAGTGAGGATAGCAAAATAAAGTAAACTGTGACATATTATACCCAAAAATTCTTCATACAGTGGACTACCAGTAAAATTGATAAAAATTTGGGACCAAAAATTCTTCAGACACTTTGACCTGACCATGTTTTGCTTAAGTGTTATCTGACATAATTAAGATTAATTTTTTCTGACACAGTTTAATGTTCAAGGTGTCTGAATAAATTTTGGTTTGACTGTATATTAATATTTATTATAATGTTATTTTGCATTACACACAATTAACAAATTCACAAATTAATTAAAATAAATAAATTACCAAAGACAGTAACAAATAAATTATTTTTGCACTGGCACTGCAAGTTCAACAGCGATGCTGAATAGCAGTTAAAAAAAAATGTAGAATTAGGAGTTATAATGATGTGAGTGGAAAGAGTGAATCAAGTACTTCAAAAGGCATCCAATATTCTCTACTTGTTGAGTACTAAGACAGGCACAAAAGGAAAAAGTGTCAGACTTTAGGGGCCTATTGACACTTGTGTTTTTACTGATCAGATAGCTATCCGTTAAAACGGTTTCATTTACACTTTTCCACATAAATGTGTCTCCACAAAAAGAATACAAATCTGATCTTCAATTCACACGACATATGCAAATTCAAGAGTTTTTAGTTTTAATACAACTGACACGTGTGTGTTGAGTGAGTGATCAGCAAATCAAGCACATGCAACAGAACTGCTCTCTCTCTCCTTACCGTCAAGTAACATTAGTGATAGGTGCATCGCTTTACTTTCTTTGCTACTGGCATATAGCAAAGACCGAACAACAAACTTTTCAGCGATGTCTGTGAGAAAGGCATGTGTCGACACACTCGCATCTATGCCGCTGTGCACTCAATCCACTTAGCATCCTTCACTTTTCAGCATGTACACAGCAACTATACAGGTGTAAATACTGAATTTATTTTTAATATTCTATTAATTAGATACATTTACTTTATAGACATCTTTAATCTTCATATCTCTGTTTGCTCTGTTGTTTATGTTTCTTTGTCTGGACACAACACTGTACTGTACACATGCTGTGTGGTATCGGTTTTTGGTATTGGAGCATTTTAATGAGTACAACTACAAGAGCATAGTATCGGGCCTGATACCAATGGTGTCAGTGCATCCCTAGTATTAAGTGCATATTTTTGAGGCCTAATAGTTTGTTTCAGTGAGAAGATGTGTGAATGAATCTCTCACCCGGATTAGCGTGAAGATATCATCCATGTATGGCCGAATGTGGATCTTGACAAAGCACACAACCATCCCCATCTGCTGGAAAAGGAACTGAAGGAAAAAAAAAAAAAAAAAAAAAAAAATCAGAGATTAAAATTAGAGAAAGATGCACAGAGAAAAAGATAACAGGATAGGTACAACCAAAACTTAATTGCTAAACAATTCCAAAATCAGAAGTAGGCTACTGTACATGTTGATTTGATGTCAACTTCAAGTTAAAGAAATATTCCAGGTGTGGAATATTTTTCCCTAACAAAATTCAAATTAAATCAAATGACCAAATAATAAACACTTAAATTCTCAAAATGGCAGCTCAAGTTATGAATAAAATGTTAAATGCAATTTAATTTCCTCATTTAATGAAGCATCAACTATATGTTTTATAAAATAAAATGAAATACATTGTGTATGATATTTCATTATCAATCTATAACCCTGTCATAATTAAAACTATATTACAATGTCCAAATGATAAATCAATTATTTAAACCATCTCAAACGATAAATCAAATGCTCAAATCGACATCCCAAATCGCAAATCAAAAGCTAAAACTGACAATGCAAATGATAAATCAAATTAAAATAAGATGTTCCCCTGAAATGTCAGTCAAGGGCTATGGGGGGAGCTCGGCAACATGACTAGCCAGTGCAATGGATTTTCAAAGTTATTTATTTGTCCTGTCCCAAGTTAGGAAGACCAACTCACAATATTCCCGCACAGACCATCGAGGCATACTTAATGAATCCTGTCAATGCTGCAGAAATTTGTTGTTCTCTATAAATATCAAGTTACTAGTATCTTAATCTAGTTACTTATACCTTTTAGCCTATGCTCGCCGTCTATATGTCACGACAGACAGCACTTACTGTATGGACCTTAATGCCATTGGGGCTAGACACAAAGAGTCCATTGGGGCTAGACACAAAGCTAATCTAATGGTTAAACAAAATCCACAGTTTGAGCATTTTTACTGTACCAATTTTTTAAAGACCCTAGAACTTCATGTATTGCATTAAACTAACGACCCTGTATGCTTTTGGGATGGGCAGCCAAGGTAATTTCGGGGGTAGCCTAAGCTCATGAATCACGATTCATCAGATGGCAAATGCACCGTATGCCACACCGCAGCAAGAGCTTAGAGCGAATGCATTTACTCGCTGACCGACTCAATCACACGACCACTAAAGAGCACTGTGAGATCCAGTGAGAAGTGCTCAAGTTCGGTGCAGAGTTCTCCCATACAATCCACAAATCAAATGCCTCGTAATTTAAACTAGTTTAAAGCCAGATGAAACAGCGCTGACATTCTTAACAACACTCGCGTGGAAAACAGAAGAAACATTAGGCCACTATACAGTTCACTATACAGTTAGAATGCTTTTCAATCCACAAGTCGCCAACATTTACCATGATTTACTGTAGTAATACTAACTGAAACCATGGGATTGTGGCAGAAATGTGGGATTTTCATATAGAATTTTATTCTGCTTCACGCGCGAGAACAAACCTCTTCTAGAAGCTCAAACGTGCTGCATAACACACGAAAATGAACCTCGTTGGTTACGCAGCACGTTTGAGCGTTTGTTCTTGTGTGTTATTCACGTTCGGTTGAGCTTCTGCTTATGTTCGCTGATCAATGTTTACATGCGAGTAAAAGTCTATATTAAATCTGTTCGTCATAATAAGCGAACGATTCTCTTTAGAAAATTTGTACTAAACTGCTCGTTTCATATGGATTTGTTTTCCGATGTCTTTATGAAGTTTTTGAAGCGTCAAAGTGGTAGTTGCAAAGGCAGTCTATGGAAGGAAATCTGACAGCATTCTGTCATCAAAAATATCTTAATTTGTGTTCTGAAGATGAACGAAAGACTTACGTGTTTGGAACAATATGAGGGTAAGTAATTAATGACAGAATTTTCATTTTGGGGTGAACTAACCCTTTAAAATCCGCTTCAGTTGAAGAAAACAGTCTGTAAGTGTGTTCATTTCAGGCTTAGAATGTTAGGCTAGTTGTTAAGTGTGTCCCCAGGTTTAGCAGACAATACACCACAGTAACAGAAAAACACGTGATGCAATGCACTGGCAAAGCATTAATGTGTTTTTGCACTTCTGTGTGATGCATTTCTGGGTTTCATCTGATTTATGCTTTAACGTTCAATTGTATTGTTATTTTTTTTTATAGAAAGCATTACTTCATAAACAAAAGAAAGCTCAAAAGTGTCCAGAAAGCTCAACAGAAACTCAGTGCACTGAAAAAGTTTTGCGATTTTCATTTACAGAATTGTACCTCTCTGATGCTGGCATCACACACTCTGATGACGTTGAGAAAGGTGGGCATAACCTGAGGCAGGAACTGCACACATTTCAGGCCAAGCGATTTGAAAATGAAGGTGACGGCCTGCACCACCATGGTGTGGTGATTGGACAGCGACGGGTCACGTAGGATACGCATCAAAGTCACTATGGCAACTGCTGGGTAAAACTCATCTAGTGGCAGGTTGCCCATGTTGACCAACATCTCACTGGTACTGTAGTCAGCTGTTGAGAATAATAACATTCAAAATGTTAGATGTGAAAGTCAGGGTGGTGGCTGCAGGGGGTATGGGTTAGTGACAAAGGTCATTATATTTTGCATGAAGAATATTAAGCGTTTCATGTGTATAATAAAATATAAAATATTTTGTGACAAATATAATATTAGTAATGAAAGTCTTCTACATAAGCTACTGACCAAAATTATTCAAGATCCTGACAGATGTGTATAAACTTTCTTCCTGCCACCATTCACTGAGCTCACCTTCCTATTGCTCTGTTATTACAATAAGAGGGTCAGCAGGCAGTTCTCTGCCTATGAGAATATTTTTCTTGATGTGAAACTGGAGAAAAAGTACAGACCCAGACAGAGCTGCCCCAGACAGTGACCTTTACTTTATTCTAATGCATCACTTGAGAGATATCCACACTTCCTGCTGCATGTGTCTTTATGAGGCCCTGCTGTTAAAACTATTTATTCTCTCTGCACAACAGGAGATGAAAGTCTGAGTTGGTGGACTGATACTCTGAAGAACGACTAATAAGGCCAAACACTTGCCATGAGGAGCTGTAATACTAACAACCCACTCAAATTTTCAATCTTTGCTCATGGAACCACAGAACATTTTTAAGCCAATCAGTCTCAAATGTCATGTGACTAGTACAGATAAATGTATGTGACTCTAGAGCCAAAGTAAAATAGCATCAGAACAATGGAGAGAAACAAGCTGAAAAGAATTACTAAATTATTTTTTGGCACATTATGCCACAAATGCTGTTATAACTTGTATTGAGGGAACATTCCATTAAGGTTCTGGAATTGAGAAATAGTGGACATGTTGTACACTGTGTTCAGAGGGAGAAGAAATGTCTTTATCTGATAACTGAGAACTGTTTGTTCTGGCTTTTGGGCACATGCATATGAAATGAGGAAAAGAATGATATGGGTGGAAAACAACTTGTAATTTGATATACTTTAATCATACCTTTAAAAGACTTCGTACTCAGGCAGAGAGCACAGAATTGCAAAAAAAAAAAAAAAAAAAAAAACAAATTCTACAAAGAGAGTCATCAATATAAGAATGAAATGTCCGTACAAATCTGTGAGCACGTTACCCAGCAATACTGGCTGTGTTTCTGGAAAGATAAATCAGTGTATGCAGATGTGCTCTGTTTGCTCTGGAGAACGTGTGTGTTGGATGGACGGCCTCTTCTATGCATCTGTGATTAATTGTGTTGATGTGAACTCACATTAGCGTGCTTAGAGCCCATTGTGTCTAGACGTGCATGCTCAAACAAGCTATGGGTGCATCTGATCACCTGAATCCTGGCTGGACTTGGACTCTGAGAGGCTGACAGCCGAAGCATCACGAGACTGGTCAATCATACCGATATTCACCTTGTGTTTGTAGGGATCCAGAGCTCCAAGCAGACCTAACACACGTATAGCCTAACAAAAGGGAAAGCAGCACAACTTCAACTTAAAAATGGAAATGGCTTAACATTCTAGGGTACAAGTCCCATACATTTTTTAAAGCAAATTCCATTTTCTCTGGAGAGAAAACTGTTAAATATGTAAGAAAAAAAAAATATTATCTAACATAAATTTAACAGATGACAAGTAGCTATTTTTAAGCACATCAAATGAATGTATACTCTTGTATTAAACAATTATCAATTATCACACAACAGTGTCATATTTTAAGATCTGTTCTAATTCAATTAATAGTAACAAATTAATGATTTACCAAAAATAATTTTTAGCTGTGCCCCATATTTTGCGTACATCCCTGTTAAAGCATAAATACCCTCATTAAAAAAGTAAAGTCTTATTTAATTTTTTTAATTTTTATACAAACTGTTGACTGCATTCATCAAGCTAAAAAAAAAAAATATGAATGGAAAAACATCAGTTTATCAAACACTACAAATCAACATTTTGTCCCAAACTATCTAGCCCTAATGAGTAATTGTTTAATTTATGCTAAATGTGTAACCCTGTTATCCATTCTTATTTGTTTTTGTTTTAATTTATTTATTGCACAAATTTTCTTCCTTTTTAAGATTATTCAATGATCATTGCCAAAAAAAACTAAAATAACTAAACCTTGACCTGAGGTGGAATTTCCTATGTTGTACCCAAATTCATTGAACATTGCATTCAATGACAGGAATAGAAATCACTACCTCTCTCCTAATCCCCTGGTTCTGTTCTGTCTTCAGGAAGTTGAGTAGCACCTCTAGTAGAGATGGGTACTTCCTGTATGGCTCCACCACATACCCAGTACTGGCTACTTGTTGACCCAAAGTCCAAAGTGCCACCTGGTGGGACAGAAGACAATTGTGTGTTAATGTTTATTTTATTTATGATTACCAAATATCCATGATAGGTGTTTGGCTATATAGAATAAAGCAACATTATCATGAACATCAGGATGATTTTAATAGGTTTTGTATTTGGTCTTTAACATTTCTAAATGCTGCATCGTTACATTAGCTTCACTATCCTTTTCCAGTATTTCCTGACAGTGAATTAGAAATGTATGAGAAAGTTATATTGTTGAATATAAATCAGTGGAAAACGTCATATTTTTACTAGATTTTACCATTATTTCTCAATACATTAAACATCTTGAAGTAATTCTGCAACAATGAATTTATTAAAATTATGGTTTCTCTGAGAAAGAAAAAAGTAAACAATTTTTAAACAATTTCAGAACAAATGCATAAATATCAAGATAATAAATATCATCAAAAGAATGAAAAATATCCAAATATTTTTTATTTACATTGGTCAGCTCTGTGTAGCAATATTAAAAGTGCACTCAATCCGTGTGTCCAAATATGTCTACTTCCCTACTACACAGTAGGTGAAAAGCAGTACGTGAAATGAGTAGTATGTCCGAATTCATAGTATTTATAAAACAGTAGGGGGAAAAGTACCAGAATAGCCTAATACTTCCATCAAGATTCTGAAGTGTGCATCCAATAGACACTTTCATATACCATGAGGGAACTGACACTGTAGATCACATGACAAAGCCACATGTTGGATGTAATACATCTGGATTTCATTCAACATTAATACTATATAGAACATTTAAGCTTGCAAAGCTTGTTCTTCGTCAAATGTAGTAGCTACTCAGACAGTATGGGATTTCGGATGCTGCAAAAATTGTTTTGGGTTCACTAATATTGCAGTCATTTTGGACTTATACTGACACGTAGTGGTGTGGATGCAACCTCATTCAAAATTTTCCATCCAAAGCTGCGAATTTAACTTGTGCACAAAACGGGAATATCACGTTAAACATTTGCGATTAAAGCACCATTTCCATCCCTCAGAGCATATAGATGAAACGCAATAAATGCATTCGGAACTGGTGTTGGGAATGTAATCATGTGAGACACTTTTGGGAGGGAATTACACCAAATCATTTTGATAACAGACTTTGGCTTAGGCATTTCAGAATGATCAAACCAACATTTGAGATGTTGTGCAATGAAATTGGTCCACTGGTTAAGTTATCCAATCACATCCACTGTTGAGGCAAAGTCACTCGAGTTTTTTGTTGCATATTGAGGAATTTAGCCATTAAATACAATATATTTTAAATTGTAGTTTATGTGCATGTCTTCTTATAGGATAAAAATTTATCAGTCTTTATTAAAGTTATATACAAGTTTTTATATATATAGTCTTTTATGCGCATTTTTCGAATTCTTGGTGTTCCATCCAGCGTTTTTTTTTTTTCACAATAGCTCAAAATGCGCGTAAAAATAGGTGAATGAAAACATAACTATTGTCAGAGCGGTTACTGAGATGAAATGAGCTGTATTCAGCTGATCATCTGATCTCAATAAGCTTGTCTTCATGAGGTTACCTGCTACTTGCAAATTAAAACTTTTTTATTAATCTACTGGCAGGACTGGAGTCTTTATCATGTGGGTATACATGATTTTAAACCTACTGAAACAAAAGCACTATACATTTACTTCTTTCTTTTTTTTCAATAAGGATATATTACTGAGTGCACTTTTAAGCTGTTTTATTGAGAAAACGATTTTTTAACATTAATCTAAAAAGACAAATAAAGCCCCAGACACAGTCCAAAGAAGGTAAAGTATTTAGTTACATGAGCTTCTGTGAACCTCGAGCAACCTAAAACTAACCTAAATCATCCAAACTCTACAACACTCCTGATTGCTAAAGCAGAATCTCACAACGTCACACCAAGAATGAAAGCCTTGTGTAAAGTTTTGTAAATGTTGAAGACATCTGACCGCACCTCATAACAGGACTATAAAACCTTTCAGACTCAAAGCGTGCACTCTAGACTGCCTCCAAATATTATTGAAGTATGCACGTACGTCAGAATGTTTCCATTGTTGTTATGGAGAAGGGAAAGTGCCTTTAATTACCCACAATGCTTTGCAAAGGACAAAAATCAAACTGCTTCAGAGGCAAGAAAATAGACGTGCATAAAAGTAGAAATCTTTTTTTTAACAGAAAATACTTTTTTTTTCTGTTAAGAACAGCATAAGCTTACACTCAGATTGAGACAAAAAGCAAAGGATATTAAAGCTACACTGTATTTTGTTTTTGTTTTTTTAATAAAATGTTATTAATGAGAGAGTGAAAAAAAAACATCTTCCATTCAAACCATGTCTTTACCCAAATACACTTTGATCAACCTATAATATCGTTTTACATTTTAGAGCTGTAAGGACGGATTTAGCTGGAAATTCCATACATTTGTTTTTCATTACAATTGGCTGTCCTCCAAGCACCAGGCAACTATAGGTAGCACTGTTGCTCTTCTGTATGCACCAGGTTTTTAAGAATACTGAGCAGGTCTTGATATATAAATGTTGGTGGTCATATGTTAATGACCTAAAGGTTGTGACATCTAACTGCTGGTCCAATTTGGTCCAATCTCACTGAGGTTAATGTAACTGCCAAATCTTGTATCACACTACCAAATGGAAAAAGAAAATGCATAACGATGGGCCTGAAGTTTAACATGGGAATTAGCAAACCTGTCGCTTGGCTAATGAAGATGAGTCCTGCAGCATGTCCATAATGATGGGGAACAGCTCATCCATCCATTTCCTCATTTCCAGTCCACTCACCTGGTACATATAAAAAAAAAAAAAAAAAAAAATGGACAAGCTTAACATCATTTCAACTAAACAAAATAAATGAGCTTTCAGGGTTGACAGACTATATTTTGAGCGTAATGTAATTTTGAATGTGAATCATCCAGGTGGCTCTAGTTCATTGTTTAATACCAACCGTAGTAGTCACATCTAACATCACCATTTATCTGCTTTGGAAAAAACGGTTCGCTCTTACACTTATCCCGTTTCTCCAACCTCAGCTACCTCTTCTTACCCAGTGTCCACAAGCATTCGGTCTGTATGTTTGTTTTCTCAACTTCCTCTCCTTCACAGAGCTACCCTGTCCGTTCTCCTGAATGTTTCCTAAATATTGTGCAGAACTGAGTAGGAAGTAGACCTGTTTTTTTTTTTTTAAAGGTACTGTAGATGATGTCAAAAGATCATGCTAGAAAATGATCCATTACCTGGTAGGGGTTGAACGACTTATGTGATTAAAGTCGAGTACATGTTGACTAGTCGCTGATGACATCATTAATGAACAAATAAGCCTGAACCTCAAGCTGAGACTGGAATGCGAGTTGCCTTGTGCACAGCTATGGCATATGACACAGCGCTCCTACATTGCTCCTACATAACAGCTTATTTTGGGTCATTTTATTTCTCACAGATGTCTGTTTGTTCTAAATCAGATACAGATAAAGTATCGCAGTAAAGATTACACTTATATGCATTCACCTGATCAATATTGAGCATCCAGTTGGTATAATCAAACATATCTTGTGGAGCGCTCTTGGATTATGCATTTATTTGTCATTTTAACTGTTGGAAACAGAGGGTAAAAGTGGACTTCAAAGATTTCTTATCCTTTTGCGCCCTCTATAGGTCATGATCCGTGACTAGTCATTGTCAAGCTTAAAGTGTCATGGCAGAGCGTTAAAGTCGACTAGTCTGTGTAACCTTATTACCTGGGCAAGTTCTCCAATGGTAGCTAATACACTGATAACGACTGCAGGGTTTGGATCAGGATCTTTTAGCTTCAAGATGAGGGCCTGTGTGAAGAACAAAATTGGAAAAATGCATTACAAACATTTAGTCACACTTCAAGAACATCACAATCTACATCTAGAAAAGAGACTGGCAAGATATTATTTATGGGAATCATAATTAATTTAAAATTCATCTCAAAAATTACGCTCAAGTTATTTTTAAATAAAAATGCTAAAATAAAAAACATTATTTTTAGCTACATATCTTTTTTTTATTAAAGTACTATTAATAGCAACAAAACTGTTAAAAAAAAGGTTTCTTTAACTACACATTGTCACATGAACATGTCAGTAATTAATCCTTTACTAAGCCCCACTTTACAAAACATTACTGCCCAGTCCTACATTATATGCCAACCATATTAAACACGTTTTTCTCTTGAAAAGTCTGGGGAAAAAACACAGGAAACAGTGCATTTATCTAGTTTTACAAATGTTTTAAAAATAAGTTGAAACATTATTTACAGGGCACTTTAAGAAAATAAATATTGATTCTTGAAAATTCATGCTGTGGATTAAACCATGAAAGTCCTCATTCTGAAATGAACATGATTAACATTAGGAACACTAACATTCCTCAAATCACAACTGTACAAATGATTATGGATATTTTCTAAGTACAAACAAATAAACTTCCTGTTACAAAAGTTTACAACACATTTGACACCAACCCGAAAAAACACATGCAGAGGACATAAGGATGAGACTGTACCTTGAGAATGGGCTCCATGTATGGGCGGATGAGTCTAGGGGCATTAGACACCAAGTGACCCAACATGCGGGCACTTTGCTCTTTGTTTCGGCCAACACCGCTATGTTCCAGCTCGGTCAGGATCTGGACAGAGTTTTATTGCATTGGACAGTACCCAGTTTGACATTATTCAATTGTGTAACTACTGTATAGACACATTCATAACAGATGTGTGACAAAACAATAATTAATATTTGATCAAAACAAAGACTGTATTATATTATAATAAAAACAAATAAAACAAGAACTCTTCTAATGAGAGGGCAGTAATAGTAGCACAGTTAACATTAAAGGTTTTCAAGCAATAAAACATCTGTATAGGTTGCTAGTCAACAGTTAAGTGAATTTGTTGAGATGCCAGGGAAAACAGAGTCAGACAAGGCTGACTAGAGCTATGGTGACACAAAACAGCTGCTATTTCAGCAGAAAAACCATTTACTGACTGCCATCTGTTGGTAACTGAGATGAGGTAAAGTCATAGCAAAGAATGGCTACAACTCTTCTTAACAATTCTGCAGTGTATAGCATAAGTATGTATACTGGGCACAGTATTAAGTTTATTATAACCTACTACATTTGGCCAAATGTGCAATATACAAAAGAGAACACTGTGTGAAGTACTGTATCCCACAATCTTTAACATCTCTATTTTAACTCATTTTATTGGACTGCCAAGACTGAAGACATTTTTACACAAAATTTAGATACAGTACTGCAGAAGTATCTGTACTGAAGTACCTTTGAACCCAAAGCTTACCCTACTAGGGTAAGCCTGGGTTACTAGGATACCTCTGTGTTTAAGAAACAAAATTATATTAATTTTAGATTTGTAAAAATTGCCCTTCTTGTAGGCCCCCCAAAAATGCATATCTATGTCACGTGGATTCAAAATCCTCCAGATAGTGCATGGTACCACAAACTGTAGCTCAGGGGTTCTCAACTCTGGCCCTCGAGGCCTGCTGTAGCTCAACACACAGCAGCTAGGCCAGATCAGACTGCTCTTGGCCACTTCAAGTCAATTTTTAAATGTGCCTCGGTTTATATTTTACATTACATATAATGTATAATATATAATAATATGTATAATATACATTATATAGAACTATTTAACATAGAATTAACATAGTTTAGACTCCATGTTTAATGTCATTATTTTGAGAAAACAATATAGCCTATTCACAATATAATATGAATAAAAAAATAATAATTGACAAATATTTAATAAAAGGATTTAGAAAATCTATTAACTCCAATTTCATGCACTTTCTGCAGGTATTCATGAGATAATGTGTACATAAATATTACTCAATTGAGCAAGTTGAAAATGTAACTCAATTACAACAACATGGGTGATGCAACTATTGTCTTATTTCATGCATATTTTTATCCAGTCTACAATCACAGATATGCAAGTACAAATTTGAACTAAACATTGTCTTTTCAAGTGAGTTGTATTTAAATTACATTAAATTACAATTACAAATATCAGAGCATCAGATAATTGGTAGCTTGCTAATCAGTGTGATATCTAGAAAAAATGGAAAGATGACAACCCTTTAAACTGTGAGGAATAACATTGCAATTGTAAAAAAACAAAAAACAAAACAAACAAAAAAAAACAACGGGGGTGGATAAAACTGGCAAAACTTGTTCCACCGCACACCCTGTAAATGGAAGGTGAGAAGAGATCGACTTAAAGTATCCAAAAAAAATTTTTTTTTTTTTTTTTTTGTCCTGCACATGAGCCCAATTCTGGGTTTTGGATGTGCACACCTATTTTGAAATAAAAAAAGACCTTTGGCACTCTGAAAATTATGATTTGGAAGGTCATGTTGAGTACATTGCAGGATACACTATTCTGTCTAGTATGCTCTGCTGTATGCTTTGGCAAATGTAGAAGGTCAACAGGGTATTTCATGTGTGCAGAAAACTTGCTTACAATGCACATTATTCATACTAAATACTCAGAACTGCAGATTGTGACTAAATGTTCACATTTTGCGACCCTTTATAATGTCAGTGTGACTGGAGATATCAAACCACTCTCCAGTTGGAAAAACCCTAAATGATTACTACAAATGAGTACAACCATGTGCAAATGCAGCATTTAATGAAGATTGCATCATTGATCATTATTTTCCTGTTTATTAGTGTGAAGAAATATAATGCTATATAAATAAAGGTGACTTGACAAATCCTTGCAGTGGCTGGTTGCAAAATCTGCTAAGCAACAAGCAGGCAAACTGTGAAAGTACAGCCATACTTGCAAAGGTAAAGTGTCACTCCTCTTTTTGACCCAATTATTAATCCAAATAAAGTAAAATAAAAAAATAAAACCTTTCAAAAACTTTCAGCTATGTGATTATTTTATTCAGTCATATGCATTCAATGTAAAATCTGAAATTTACAATTCCTAAGCACAAGGGAACTGCTTAAACCTGCACAACAGAATTTTAGAGACCATTTGGGTTTTCAAACAGCAATAACCTGTTTTGAGGGCAGAGCCTACCTGGTTGCAGAAAATCTGTTATGGGAGATCTGAGTTTGAGTTATGTGGTTTTTGCACAGATAAATGGTGATTTTGTCAACTCCATGCTGACAAAAATGACAGTTCTGCACTGGCAGTCTATAAAAGCCATGCAAATAAAAGAATAAAAAAGGTAATTTTGAGTTTATATCTCACAATTCTGACTTTTTTTTCTTGCAATTCCAAGTTAATAATTCTAATTCTAGAAAAGAATTTTAGAAAAGAATTCTAAAATCAGAATTGCGAGATTTAAATTCAATATTCTGCCTATTCTTTTTTATAAAGTCCAAATTTAGAGATATAAAATCGCAATTGCGAGGAAAAAAAGAGGTTTAAATGTTATCTATGTAAAATGTTATAGGTAGAGATGCACCGATACCACTGTCTCCAGAATGTGTCTGATATTGATATTTTCTTTGTATTTCGATATTTTCTCTGGTACTTGCTGATATGGAGTGCAGATACCTATATTTTCATTGCATTTGTAATTTTCTAATATAATTTAAATATAATATTTAAATACAATAATTTAAATAATTAAATTATATTTTTTAAATAATTTAGATATGGTTAGAGAAACCAAAAGAATGAATCATATTAGTTGGCTTAATTCGTTTAGCAAATAGATATTTCATTTAGTTATTTGCATGCTTAATTATGCCTGTTAAAATGTGTTGTACGAGCTACTGTTACTGTTCTGTTCATTCTATTGCTCATATTTCATCTACAGCGCACTTTTAGAGCCGCTCTGTGCAGCGGCACAGTATTCAAATGATGTTTTCCTGTAATAATGTAGGGAACCACGTTACACATAAATCTATAACAGTTCATGTTTTTACTTGGGTTACATATAAGATTTAGGTTTCCAAGTGCCGTGTGTGCTGAGTGAGCGATCAGCAATCAAGTGCATGCAAAAGAAGTCTCTCTCTCCCCTTACCGTCAAGTAATGTTAGTAATAGGTGCATCGTTTTTTACTTTCTTTGCTATTGACATATTCGACCAAACTACAAACTTTTCAGCGTTGTCTGTGAGAAAGGCATGTGTGCTCAACATGCTAGCGCTTCTACGCCACAGTACGCTCAGTCCACTTTGCGTGCTTCACTTATCAGCTTGTGCACAGCAGCTATACAGTTGTAAATATTGAATTTATGCTTAATATTCTGTTAATTAGATACATTTTCTGCATAGAGTCTAGACATCTTTAATCTCTGATATCTCCATATCTGTTTGTTCCGTTTCTTTGTCTGGACACAAACACTGTACTGTACACACACTGCGTGCTATCGGTTTTTGCTTTTAGAGCATTTTAATGAGTACAAGAAAAAGTACACAAGCGCATCCCTAGTTATAGGTTTAAATATTATTTCATGCTGTAACTGTAAGGCTAATACATTATTGCCCCCTATGACCTGCATATGCGAATATTATGCAGATCTACTGTTTACATCAAATTTATGCTTTAACAGTGGGGTAATCATCACAGGTTTCATCAGTACAGTCTATCCATTTAATGGCTTGCAACCATAAACGTCTGCATTTAGCTTCAAAGGGCATCTTTGATGACAGTATTCTTTAAGAATGAAGAAAATCTTTTTTTGCATTTCAATTCTGACATCCAAAGGCACAAGACCTTTTTCTCTTATTCCATGGATCTTGCCCGTTTTCCTCTATTTGTCACCACTGATTTTCTGCCACCACAGTGACATAACTGTGATGTCTGCTATTCTACTAACATTACCCAGTAGTACCTAGTAAATGATGACGGAATCAGTGGTTTACTTTTGAATGTGAAATGAGACAAAATAAGACATGTTATTGTTAACTCCACTTGTAATACACTGTGTAATACAATATTAACAATATCACTATTATTATTATTAGTTATATCTTTAATTTTTTAATGCCGATGCTAACAAATCAGCTGTTGGTGCTACCATCTGTACAACTTGGTGGTTGCACCAGCACCAGCACCCCCATATGTTAGTCAGGAGCACTGAAATTCGTAAATATATAAGAGTAGTATGAGTAGTATGGTAGGATGCCATTTCAAATAAAGCCATGTGCTGTGAAAACTGTAAATACCTGAATGAGCATCTTGCGCAGGAAGGGCATGACAAAGGCCGGGTTCATACTGCTAAGACGGCCGATAGTGCAGATGGCCAGTTCACGAATCTCAAACACTTCATCATTAAGGGCCACAAACAGAGCCTGGAGGTTCTCTGCTTGTGCCAGGTGGGCATCGAAGCGTTCATCCAGAGAGGCCAGCACACAGTATCGAATATCAGGGTCTGAGAGAAAGCCACATATACAGTGCACAGTGTAAATGAGTACACCCCCTTTGAACTCACAATTCAGCAATTTCGCTTCATATAGACAAATTAAAAATCTGTTTGATCAGTTACCAAAAAAAGCATGTCAATATTAATAAGGAAAAGAAAATGTTGTATTGGAAAAATGACTACACCCTCCTGAAGTTATTAAAACTCAATTAAACACTTCTGGTGCGATTTTTTTGATCAACAAGTGAGTATGTTGAAGTAGGAGTCCTTTCTTCATTACATATAGCTGACAAAATCATTCTCAGATTCATGAATTGTAATAGTGATCATTAAGAAATAAGAAGTATATCTTTATCTTCGGGGGGTGTACTATAAACAGAACAAAAGATTCTATGCATTAAACTTTAATCGCTAAAACTCAACTTATGTAATTCTATTTCTGAAGTAGAATCTCCACTATGAAAAACTTTTTAATTCAATTTATGGATGTATACAATTCCATTTGTATGAGAATAAACTTACTTGCACACAGAAATGTGTATATACATAATCTATAAGCTAACATGCATTTAAACAGTTGCGTCTCCCACCTGGGTCAGTGATGCCAACCACCAGTAACTTGCTGAGAACATCAGCCACCACCTGCACAGCGGTTTGACTGACCACGTGTCCGTGGCCACTAATCAGGTGAATGGAGGGGGTGAGCAGACGTGAGCAGGTACGCGCTGCCTCCATGCGAATCTCCTTGTGCTCGCTGTTCAGGAAGTGGTCAGCACAGTGGCGCACAAACTGTGTCAGGGAGTGACCTAAAAATGAACCAAAGAGGAAAGAAAAAAACTGATATTTTCTAAAGCAAAAGTAAGTGATGCTAGCTTAAGCAAAGCTAGTTGCAAAGCATTGCTATGCAGATGCTAAGGTATTCTGGGTAGGCTGGGCAATACATCAGTGATGATATTGCAATAATTTAGGGAATATTAGTGTCTATGTCTAGATTATTTAACTTAATTTTGCAGTAAAGAATTTGTATATACTTTACACCAAAAACTGTTCTATCCAGATCATCAAATCATCATATTACATTTTTGAGATCAAATGCAAAAATAGAGATATACTGTATATCAAACATTGTCAAAATTTGGAAAAATACTGATAAATAATTTTTTTTATAGCTATATCGACAAAAATTAAAAAAAAGTGTGTACATCTGACAGGCAACAAAAAGCTCAATGAGGGTGCTCAACTACTGCTAACAATAAAAATAAAGAAAAAGTTGGCACGCTCCAGCTCCAAAAGTATAAAAGACTTATTTCATGTTCTCACAAATATCTGACGTTTCGAGCCATATGGTTCTTCATCAGAAACGTCACATATTTGTGAGAACATTAAATAAAAAGTCTTTTATACTTTTGTAGCTGGGGTGTGCCAACTTTTTCTTTATAGCTATATCGCCCATCAGTCATTCTGGGTGGTTGCTTACAGGCTTGAATTAAAACAGCTCACCCTCAAGTCTCTAAGACTCTCAACCGCATTTTCTATACAGCAGGCTGTGTGAAAGGAACTGCACTGGAATCACTCCCTGCTGCATACAATTGTGTGTTGCATGTTTTCATCTGCGGTTTTGATGCCAGTCCTATGGACATTGCCACCATTGATATTTACTTTAGTCACTGTCATTACGAATACAGGTGATAGTTGTGGCATTTCTACGATTGGAAATGTTTTTGGGGCAGACCTGACCAGTTGAACATAGATGGCCTTCATCCCTCCTAGGATGGTGCCGCTCTTCTCTCTAGTAATATGGCACATAGTTTTAGAGTTGGCACTTGACTAACTGGGGCCCAGGTCAGTATGCAGACAGACTGGCTAAACCGACTGTCTGCTAGCCGCCTCATGTCACACAAGTCAGATAAATCCCAACACATATAGACTCTTTCACCCAGATATCATCATATAGAGACTGTGTCTGTTCCCCGTAATTAGTAAATACAAAAAACTCCCAAACCCATTTAAGGGTAAAAATTTATCTGATGTTCAACAAATCTGATCACAGATCATAACCTAGATATGATGTGTTTGACAGAAACCTGGCTAACACCAGATGATTACATTACTTTAAATGAGTCTACCCCCCAAGATTACAGTTATAAACATGAGCCTAAACTGAAAGGCAAAGGGGGAGATGCTGCTCTAATTTATAGTAATATTTTCAGTATTACTCAGAGGTCTAATTTCAAGTATAATTCTAGTATAATTTGAAGTGATGGTGCTTTATGCAATGCTATCTAGTGTAAGTGATAAATCCTGTTTGACATTTGTACTGGCTACTGTATACAGGCCTACTGTATGAAAGCCACATTTCAAGTGTAGCAGCTGGACCAATCACACAATTATTCATTATATCTAATGAATAATCCAGCAAACCCCCTCACCCAACAACATAACTAGGTGCCAAGGTGTCTGTGACAACATACATTTTAAAATCTTGTTACAGTTTTTCACAATCGCTAGGACACATTTCTCAATACTTAGGTCACTTTTTCAAAACTCTTCACACAGTTCTCCTAACCAACTATCATCTTGGCACAGCAGTTAACTTCACATTCAAAATGCACTAAATCTACCAAAACACTTCATTCATGTCTCAAATCAACTCATACTTTCAGAACACTAGCAAAGGTTTTCACCGAGCAAACACACTTTGTCACTCATAAAACATCAACCCAAAACACACTAACATCAGTTAGCATTATACAATGTTTTCTTTTGTAAAATTTCTTTACAAAACAAGAATGACACTCTCTACTGCTTATAATTCACTGCAGTTTGTTACATGGTCCATGTTTACATTACAGAACAAAATTATTCCTAAGTTTCCCCTTTTGAATGGATGGCAATGAAATTGAAAGACTAATGCTTGTGTAGGTGTTCAGTTTCATCTGTTTTGATAGTATTTGATTTTTGAACTATATTACTGTAGAAATGTAGCAAATTTCTGTCTTATTCAGTTTTGTATTATGTTACTGTTTTGAACTTAAGTTTAACAGTTTTGAAAACAGTATGTAAGCATGTGCAAATTGGCATGTAGGTATACAGAGTTTGGGCGGTGGTTGTGTCGAAGTGAGAAAAGAATTCATGTTATTTGAAAGATGTAGTCATTGAATGCATTTTGTGCCAAAGCAATGATAAGTGATCCACAGTTTAGCCCACATAGATTTCTGTTGTGCTCACTGTGTGAAGAGTTTTAAAAAAGTGACCTAAGTATTGAGAAATGTGTCCTAGCGACTGTAAAAAACTGTAATTACTTACAAAGCACTAAATGGATTAACTCCTCATGTCTATTGCGATCTCAAAATTCTGGCCAGTTGATAATACCTAGAATATCAAAATCAACGGCAGGGAGTAGTAGATCCTTTTCCTATTTAGCACCCAAACTCGGGAACAGTTTTCCTAACCTTGTTCGGAAAGCAGGCACACTCTGTCAGTTTAAATCTAGACTAAAAACACATCTCTTTAACCCGGCATACACATAACACATTATAACATTTCTATAATTCACATCCATTAAAGGACTGTTAGGCTGCATAAATTAGGTCAACCGGAACCGGGAACACTTCCCATAACAACCAATGTACTTGTTACATTGTAAGAAGAATGGCATCTAAGCTAATAATAGTTTCTCTGTTTATGCCAAGGTTACCAAAGTCAGCCATATCCGGTCAGTATCCAAACCAGACCACAATGCAGCTCTGAATGTCAGGGGAATTCCTGTCAAATAAACAGTCCCCTGTCAAGGCCTTGTCGACACGACAATCATCAGCACAGATCCTCAGCAAAGACCACAAGAATCAGTCCTCTGCACAGACCTATGACCAGCTTCGTCTCCATACTAGTGTGATGAATTCGATCCTCAAGCAAAAGGAACTGGATGAAATATTTGAATGCTACGATCCACAATCTGATTTCTGACGTGTGATGCAGCCTGAATCATAATCACACTGTGTTCATTTGTTGGACAGAGGAGAACTGGCCCCCTGACTGAGCTTGGTTTCTCTCAAGGGTTTTTTTCTCCATTCTATCACCTGATGGAGTTTGGGTTCCTTGCCACTGTCTCCTCTGGCTTGCTTAGATGGGGTCACTTATTATTCAACAATATTATTGATTTGACTGCACCGACACTTTTGGATGAGAACTGAACTGAGCCGGACGATGACATCACTGTTTTCTGCAGAAGTGTTTTATAGATGAAATGAACAAATATAATAATTGATGATCTTTACAACAGAACTGAATCAACACTGAACTGACTTCAGCTGAACAATGACACTATTTTCTTTCAGAGCTGCTTAACTGCCTAAATGAACTCTGTTTGCATCACTGAATCATTTTCCTATCACTGTAAAGCTGCTTTGAAACAATCTGTATTGTATAAAGTGCTATATAAATAAAGATGACTTGACTATGATAGGTGATAGCCCAGGTTACTAGAAACTTCCATGCCCTTGACCAATAGGTACATTTTAAGACACTATTCATTAGGGATGCACAGATACCATTTTTTAAGGACCGAGTATGAGTACCGATACTTTTTTCTAGTACTCGCCGATACCGATACCGATGCCTATACATTTATTAATTTCTCTCTCTTTTTTTTTTTTTTTTTGATGTTGCTGTTTTCCAAGCACAACACAGTGAGACTAATGAATGTAGGACAGCTTCTTTATTATTACTCTAATGAAAAAAGTAATAATTTTTATGTGCTTGTCACAAACTTAAAGAACAAAAATTCCACAGTGTCCAATAACCTTCAAAGGGCATAATTACCAATACAGCCCTATATAATAATTGTAACAAATTACAAACAATACAACAAATACTATAGAGATACAAATTAAATAAACTTGTTTTTCAGATACAGTAGGTTTATTTACCATGTATACATTTATTCAACATCTTTTGTTGTTTTATTAACATTAATGACAAATATAGGCTACGGTCCCTTTAAGACCGAATCCATGGATACTGACACATATCCTGTTTTCACCCAAATGTTTACGTCCACTTAAGCCATAACTGACTGTATTTACGTGAGATACTCCACACGATGGACATTTTGACAACTATGTGTGCATATGACCATTCAGGCGCAAGGAGAACTGATCGCACACTGTCTGAGAGAACTGGGATTGCGCGCAAGAAAGAGAGAGTGCGCGAGAGAGAGAGCGCTTCTGGTCTGTGTCATTCAGCGAAATTCCGCCTATCCCGCCTTCACTAATCGATAACGAATTGTGATTGAAAGCATGCAGTTTGCAATGTGTGTGTTGTCATCATTAATTTTGAAGTATTTCCACACCTCTGAGGCTGATACTGTTTCTGCTGCTGCCGCCGGTGTCTCTGTGCACAGAAAATTCTGTCAGTTACGTCACGTGAGGTATCGGGGGTATTTTTACGAGTACGAGTACAAGTACATGAGCTTGGTATCGGGCCCGATACCGATACTGGTATCGGTGCATCACTACTCATAAAAGTACATAATTAATTGTAGCTATTTGTAAACCAATATTTCTAAAACTAGTAAAATTAATTCATGAATAAACTAAAATAATGGCATTTTAACCATCATCATCTAAAGTGTCTTGTACCTTCAAATTCAAAGCTGCCGAGAGTACGCAGTGCCAGGGTGATGCTGCCCACATCGCTAGCCTCAGGGATATTGGTCAGGCTGGGTGATGCCAACTGGTATGCCAGGCCCTTGGGCATACCTGGGTGACGCAGTGGCTTATGCATGAGCACAAGTGAAAGCATCTTTAGCAGACCGTCCTGAATGTCCTTCTTCAGCTGTGGGATCTGTCTGCTCAGGTCATACAGCACTGCAGTCAGAGCAGGACTAAAGAGAAGAGAGAAATGATATCTGAATCTTCTGGCATGTACAATACAAGCAAAAGTTTAGTGCACAATTTACTGCATTTGTGTTTAATACGTTTTATTAGTTATTGTCATTAGTTATCATTAGTTAATAATAACTAAGAAAAACTGAGAATAAAACACTAACTCAAAGTAGCTTGACTGGTACAGTACCTGAGACCAACAGCTAACATGGGCTCCAGAAGTTCTTTGACATCCTGTTGGATGCTAGGCCCCATAGCTCTGGACAGCATACTTATACAAGTGAATACAGTGGCATCCACCTGCATGGTCTTCTGCCTCCTAAAACATTACAACACAGGACAGAGGGAGGAAAAGAAAAGAAAATCAAATTCATAACATTTCTTAACTTTTCATGTTTAGTGTAACAAAACTAGTACACTTGGAGAGTTTTAAAATCTGATTGTGTAAGTCACATTCAAAGTCATGAATTAACATACGAGCTAAATTTTATGTTGAACTCTGGTCATGTTGCCTTGCACTAATAAACACTAGACGGCAAACTTATTAACTAATTATTACTAAAATCTGTACTACTAGCAAACACGTTCGGCAAAAACACACATTCTACCCTCCTTCTCTACACTCTCGGAGGAATAAGTTTCCGAACTCTTCTTTTCCAATCACCCTACTACCAGGCTACGATAACCCCACTGCTTAAGAAACCCACTCTAAATCCAGCACTTTTAGAAAACATTTAGAAAACAGACCGGTATCCTTTCTCACACAGAACATCCTCCTGGACAACAACCAGTCTGGCTTCAAGAGTGGCCACTCAACAGACTGCTCTGCTCTTAGTTACTGAAGCCCTGAGACTGGCACGAGCAGCTTCCAAATCATCAGTACTCATCTTGCTGGATCTGTCTGCTGCTTTTGACACAGTTAACCATTAGATCCTCCTGTCAACCCTCATGACAAAGGGTATCTCGGGAACCGCACTCCAGTGGTTCAAGTCTTACCTCTCAGGTAGATCCTTCAGGGTATCTTGGAGGGGTGAGGTGTCTATCCATGTCAACACTAGGATCTGTCACTCAGTAACATGTTTTTTCCTATCACTGCTATGCTGATGACACACAACTCTACCTCTCATTCCAACCAGATGATTCGACGGTTGCTGGTCGCATCGCAGCCTACCTGACAGCCATTTATGCCTGGATGAAGGACCACCACCTTCATCTCCACCTTGCAAAGATGGAACTGCTTGTGGTTGGTGCCAACCCAACACTTCATCATAACCTCTCCATATAACTTGGTTCGTCAACCATAAACCCTTCCAGGACAGCCAGGAACCTTGGAGTTGTAATGGATGATCGTTTAAGCTTCACAGATCACATTGCTACTACAGCCCGATCCTGCAGATTTGCTTTATATAACATAAGGAAGATTAGACCCTTCCTATCAGAGCATTCCACACAAATTCTCGTCCAAGCTCTTGTTCTATCCAGTCTGGACTATTGTAATGATTTCTTGGCAGGCCTTCCAGCATGCACTGTCAAACCTCTGCAACTGATCCAGAATGCAGCAGCAAGAGTGGTCTTTAACGTGCCGAAGAGAGCACACGTCATACCACTCTTCATCAGTTTGCACTGGCTGCCAATAGCCGCTCTCATCAAATTCAAGGCTCTGGTGTTTGCCTACAAGACAACCACTGGCTCTGCACCACTATACCTAAACTCACTACTTCAGACTTATGCGACCAGAAGCTTGCGTTCTGCAAGTGAATCCCATCCCAAAGAGACACGAAATCACTCTCATGGACCTTTTCTTTGTGTTCCCTGCTGGTGGAACGACCTGCCTAGCTCAATCCGAGCAGCTGAGTCTTTAGTCATTTTCAAAAAACTGCTAAAAACACATCTTTTTCTTCAACACTTGACCCAGTAATATTAGCACTTACTTTTTTTCTATTTCTTTTCTCTTTCTCTATTTATTTACTTTAAAAAAATCCTTGCTACGTGCACTTTGCTGGAATAACTGGGACTTGACATGACTTGACTTGACACTTGCATACTGTTGCACTCATGCTGATTTGATTGCTTCTATTGTTCTTATTTGTAAGTCGCTTTGGAGAAAAGCGTCTGCTAAATGATTAAATGATTGATTGAGATTCTGTAAATTATAAATACAGCCTGCAGCCGAACATAGTAAATGATGATAGCAAATTAGCAAAAAAAAGAAAAGAAAAGAAAAAAAAAAGCAAATAATAAATCAGAGTGTCTTACTCATGGTTGTACTAACAGTTGTATTTAAACAAATAGTGGCTTCATTACTTTTGTCTATGGTACAAGTTGTCAAGTGAAAATACATAAACACAAGAAAGAAACTGTTCAATGGCCAATTTCATGGTATCAACAGATGCTATTATAAAAGTTAATAATTATTTAACATGGATCATAATCATAGTCTTTAAACAATAAATCACTTGAAGCTATATGGTTTGTCTGCTTAAAAATCACTGTATGCCCTCTCGTGGCTTATTGCTTTAATTTTTTAGGCCTCTAGATAGTGTTTGGATCTGAACTGTGCATGAAAGTTTGGATTTGGATGGTTTCAGGTTCTTACTTGTGTGCAAAGTCTTTAGGTGGCAGTGCAGCTTTGATAATCTCCAGGATCTTGGAGAGGTAGGGCTGAATTTCGGTCCTTACAGCCACTACCAGCAGACCCAATGCTTGAAATGCTGCTGTCCGTTCCTTTTCTTTTTTCAGGCAGCCCAGCAGGTGCCCCATAGTGTCCTGTAAATACTGATCTGAGGGTAGAATTAAAAAAGGGGGGAAAAAATTTATATATACATATACACACACATACAGTCAATAAAAAAGTAAAGCCAAACTAAATTATTATTGTAATATGCACAGTGGTAACACAATGTATTTTAAAACTTAAGCTTTGATAAAAAAAAATTATACACATACACACACACACACACATATACATATATACATTATATATATATATATATATATATATATATATACACATACACACACACAGTCAAACCACAAATTATTCAGACATTTGATATTTTTGATATTTTTTTACTAGTGGGTGCAGGACACTATAGTTCATTTATGTAAGTGAGGATAGCAAAATAAAGTAAACTGTGACATATTATACCCAAAAATTCTTCATACAGCGGACTACCAGTAAATTTGATAAAAATTTGGAACCAAAAATTATTCAGACACTTTAACCTGACCATATTTTGCTTAAGTGTTATCTGACATAATTAAGATTAATTTTTTCTGACACAGTTTAACTCTGAGATCTTGTCATATTTTATTTTAAACTATAGTGAATAAACTGTATTGATGAATGAAATATTCAAGGTGTCTAAATAAATTTTGGTTGGACTATATATCACTTAATTAGAAAGACATTTAATTATTGAAATTTAAAAAAAAAACAGCTTTAGAAGATGATCACAAGTAGGAGGGTTACCAGTGAAAGTATGAGGCTGGAAGGCAGCGAGTCGAGGCAGAAGGTTTAGGATAGTCATCTGGATTAGTGGATTCTTACTGGTCCTGTATTTCAGCACCCAACGGCACACCTGATACAACAGCAGAGCCATAATGTCATGAATTTTGTGCATTCTTCTGCTATGGCATCCGTACATTCTAATGGCTTGTGATCACCCTCTTTCTCTCTTCAGCGTGGGACATGACATGGATGCCCCCTCTCTCCCTTCATTTTTAATCTTGCCATAGAACCTTTAGCTATCTGGCTCCACAGCCACAATGGTTTTGAGGGAATTTCTCATCATGGTTTAGTTCACAAGCTCTAGTTCACAAGCTCACCCCCACTTTTGGATATCCTAGACAAATTTAGCCAACTATCTGGCTATGACGAATTTACAAAAAAGTGAACTTTTTTAACTCTGAAGCAAAAAAACTTCCACGATCTCTCTTACCCTTCTCTTACCACCCTCTCTTACCCTGCCTCTGATGGTTTCAGATATCTGGGCATCTTTTTTACAAGTTCATATAAAAATCTATTTGCAAAAAAATTTCAACCGCTTGTGGACAAATCCAAATTGGATATGTGTAGGTGGGCCTCTCTCCCTTTATCCCTTGTAGGTCGCATTAACTTGGTCAAAATGGTTATTCTGCCTAAATTTCTATACCTCTTTCAACACATACCTATTTGCATTAATAAATCTTTCTTTACTGGCTTTGACAGTCTTTTGCGTTCATTTCTATGGGGGAATAAACCTGCTTGCCTCAAGAAATCAATTCCACAACTTCCTAAAGCTAAGAGAGGCCTTGCACTTCCCAACTTTCAGCAGTATTACTGGGCTAGTAACATCAATAAGCTTCTCTTTTGGAACAGGGATATCTACTCTGATAATTGTCCTCCCTGGGTGCATACGGAAACATATGACAGGATACAGGACATTTTCTACTGTATTGAGCTTGATAAGTTAAGATGCTCACTCTCTGGTTCACTTAAATCTTTTTACAAGACCTGGGACCCCTTCTTAAATTACATTAAGGGTTTACCTTGCGCACCTGTAACTGGCAAGAAGAATCTTTTTAGAAGGAACTTTTTAGAAGGATTTTTATTTTTCTCCTTTTTTTTTTTTTTTGACATTTGAGTTATTGTATGGGGAAGGTCATGTAAGGGATATATAATGGACAATGTCTTACAGTCTAATGTTTTTTTTAATGATGTCCTATTCTGTACTGTCACTGAAAACCAATAAAAAGATTGAGTATAAATTTTGTGCATTCTTTTTATTCAGAAATATAGTTGCACCATAAAAATCTATTCTCAGCTCAGCAACTGAAACAGATGTTATGGACCATTTAGACAATATGGGTCATTCCTGAATCATATTAGCTTAAATTTAACAAATCAAAACACTTTTGAAAACTTTAATTGGGAGAATATTTAAACATGCCAATTTCCAAGTGAACTGGACAATCACCCTAAGAAGGGTTTGAAAAAGTTTTTCTGAAAATTTAGGAAATTTATATGACCATTTGATTTGAGGGTACTGACTCTAGCCCATACGTTTCTGCAATTATTGGCACATGTATAAATTTGATTATTATAGAGCCACCTAGACTCAGCACAGTCTTACAGTCTCTTGCACTCATTCTATAATTGGGTTTTTGTGTTTGCGCTCAGGAGAACGCCAGAGTTTTTGTTCAGTGCTGAGTTCCGCACACTCGCGAATCCTTTCATTAACAAACAAAGACACAATGTAAGAGATTCATAATGCAGTGTAGACAACTTTATTGATTTTAATAGAACTTTGTGAGATTGCGAGCCGAGATGAGTGAGATCTATTTAGTGATTAAAATGTGAAGTTGTAGAAAACTTGTCCACCTGACAGTATAATTAAAATGTGAATTTTTAATAAACTTGAATCTTAAGTTCAGGAAGTGTTTAATTGTCCATCTGAGTAGTAAAATTAGAATGTATGACCTGAAAATTTAAATCAAGATAATTTACAACAACTGTGAATTTGATTTTTGTTGCAAAACGTAAGATTGTCACGATGCATTAATCTCAATTTAACAATGAAAACTAATATACAGACAATGATGCATGTGCAACAACAATAACATGCACAGTTGTAATCTACTGTCTTAACATAATATAACTATCATAATATGGTTAGTTTGATTTCTATTAATATCGAAGGCTATATGCTTAATGTGTAGCTCTGTTTGACACATTTTGTATTGGGGGGTCCCTGCTTCATGTCTCTATTGCCTAAGGGGTCCTTCCCCTGAAAAACTTTGAGGACCCCTGCCTTAAAAGATAAATCTGTCAGGACTCATCCTTGACCGAGATCCTGTATTGCCCTGTTGTCACTGACTGATCTCTGGCTCTGATCTGCTCGCCTTTTTGACCTCCTCTCTCTCACTGACAACTTGGACTTGGTCATTTATTCAGTTCTGAACGTTACTTATAAAATAAAGTCTAAATGTCTTATTAAATAAAGACAAAAATAAGATTTTTTCTGTTAGAAAAAATATATATTATCTTCAATGCACATGCAAATGTACCCTAAATTGTAGACTGACCCAAAATAAAGAAAACAAATAAAAAAGGCTGCAGTTTCTTCCTCTTCACTACAGTATTAAATACAATCACCTGGTCAAAACGCTCCTCCATCAGTTCTCTGCAGTACCGGCTCTCCACTAGCGTGCTTTTAGAGGGAACAGGTGCAGCTCCAAAACTTAGGAAGCCCTGTGGTGTGCTATATCCCAGCAGCCCCAGCAGAGCATTGGACTGCTGCGGCTGCACTGACTGAAAGCTGGTGAAGGGTGTGATATGCCGTGGCTTAGTGCTGAAACCCATCAACTCCTTACAGTACTTATCATGAACCATCTGCTGCTGCGTGATCTCCTCCATCTCTTCTCTCATACGCTTCAGGAATGAAAGAACAAAAAAATAAATACATCAAATAATAAAGTAAAAGCACTGAAGCAACAAATGATGCCAAAATGAGTAAAAGATCAAACAAATTAATGATACAAAGAAACAAAAATACACAAAGCAAGCAAAAAAGTAAAAAAAAAAAAAAAAAAGAAAAAAAGAAAAACAGCTGAATAAACAAACAGGCAAGAAACGAACATGCAAAGGAAAAAAAGATCAACCAAATGAACAACCGAAAATGACAAAAGATAAAGATGACAAAAGATAAATATAACAAAAGAGCACGAAAGAAAGAACAAAGAACAAGTAAAAAAAAGCAATACAAGAGAAAGAACAAACAAAAGAACCAAAAAGAACAAAGAAACAAAAGAAATGAACAAACAGGAAAAATATTTACAATAAACGAGCAAAACAATAAGAAAAAGAACAAAAGAACCAATAGAATAGAAAAAAGAAAAGAAAAGAAAAGAAAAGAAAAGAAAAGAAAAGAAAAGAAAAGAAACACAGTAAATAAGCTTTAGTAATGCTGGGTACACACTAAAAGATTTTTGAAAACTTATAAGATTTTCAAAATGTGAGAGACCACAAACATGAGGACAAAAAAATCCTAGATTTAACCGTTTTGCTCCTATAGTGTGTGGTGTGTCATGATGTGACAAAGACAGCACACCACACACGAACAGATTTTCAACCAGAGTCCCGACTGTGAACACGGGAAATCTCGCAAAATCTCTCGAGACTTCAGAATAAACGTGACGGACGATAGGCAGGGAGAAATGGCGATGATAGTGTTTGGAATGATTTTGGTATGTTTTATAGGACACATTGTATTTATACACACGTGCTGCTGCCACAAATCGACAAGCTGATCCTCCATCTCTGCTGTCCAAATCCATTTAACTTTGTGCTGCAACTGCATTTGTTATGCTTCTGGTCTACTGTCAGCACGCTTTCTGATTGGATATTGTTTCGTTTCACGTAATAATCTCCAAGCGTGCACGCATTTGTCCTCGGGGTTCCTCCCACACATCAGGATTTCCGATCATAAATATTCAAAATGTTGAATATTTACGATTCGCGATCGGGGCGCCTCCGATGTTCTTCCGAGCAGATTCAGTCACTCTTAACACACCTCACACCACAGGAAAATCTGATAAGATAATCTGTAGAACCATCAAGATAATCGGGACATTACCTAGGATTGTCGAAAGGGGAGAAATCACCCCAAAATCAGCCCGATTATCTTGTGGTGTATACCCAGCATAAAGCATTGTAATGTGAGGTAATCATGTGTCATGTGGCCCATAGCATGTGCAGTTTCATACCTCTCCCTCCATACTGCTTATTCGCACTAGTTCATTGAGAATGAGTAGAGCTCCATGCACACGGTCATCCTTATTCATGCCTTTCTCTTTAGCCAGAGTTTCATCAAAACCCTTCTCGGCTTCCTCAAATGTTTGCTGTTAAGGACAACAAAATACACAGAATGTGAGAGTGCCCATATACCCATAACATTAATGCAAACACATTTGAGAACAGTTGAGGGTGTTGATTCTGACCTTGTACCACTGTGGCTTCTGCATCTCTTTGGTCTCTCTCTGGGTGGTGAGGATCAGACAGGCTCTGAGTGCAGATACTGCACCCTCACGAATGGCCTGTTTGGAGTCCCACACAGCATAGAAAATGTTATCAAAGAACGGTTGCACCTGCTGGAAAAAGAATGTAGGTGCGCTAACAGCGAGCTCTCGCAAAACCAGCACCTGAAACAAAAAAAAAGTGCCAAGTGTGGTCAGTTCACTGAGGAGAGCAACGAGATCACACAGACTGAAGTATTGTTCAATAAACTTGGAGAGATTCTGATATAAAGTTTTTATTGCAGCATATCCGATACATTAATTAAAATAATCCTAGGAAAAATGCTACTTTTAGTCTCCTGTATCATATTTGATACAGCAATTTCTGTGGCCTCTAAATTATCAACATGATCAAAACTACTGAAAATGTGTTGTACACAATCAGCTACATGCCTTCTATTGTCTGTTCACAATACTGGACTGAAGCAACTTAAGTTTACCTGAGTATCTATAAAACACTAAAATTATATTAAAAAAAACATCTCTAAATAAGCATTGTATTGCATTACCTTATATGTTTTGCCCCCCCCCCCACAAAAAACTACATAGCTTTGATCATAAAACTAAGCCTTTAAGTGTCATCTTACTAAGACATATTATTGGGAGATAGAGAGTGACAGCTGATATTCATATGCAATTTATTTAAGTAGTTTGCTATACTGTTATAAAGATCTAATTGATTTACATTACAATCAGAATTTAATCTTATTTTTGTCAATATAAGTATCTGTAACCACACCAAATCTCAGTTTGGACCTGAACTAAAATTGAGGTGTTTTTTTTTTTTCTTCTTCCTTTAATGTGAGCTTTAACACTTTTTTGTTTCTTTTGTTTTATCTACAGGTTCAATAAACTGTTCCGTTAAAAAAATAGATTTTTCTGGCTATTATTTCATATGTTAGGGTCTACAGTGCTACAGAGTTTCAAATAGTTTGTCTGCAATTCACTGTGACTATATAATATGATGCAGTTAAGTGTTTCTACTCACCGCTGCGTGCCGTCTTCCTTCATTTCTGTCTGCTCCCAGCCATTCGAGAGCTCTCTTCACCTCAAACTCCACATACTCTGCAGTGAAGGTGTCTCCCGCCATGGACAGGTGACCCATGGCCTTAGAGGCCATCTCCATGACCACTGAGTCACTGGAGGGAAGCAGGTTGCGTAGGTAGTTTGCAAATCGGCTGATACGGGTGGCATTTCCCCCCTCCACACCAATCAAACTCACTGTAGAGACAGCAATTACACAATAATAACACTTCAAACCAAGCAATGAAATGATGACAAGTCACTCTCAAAGCAAAATTTGTTTGATCTGGCACAATGGAAACATAAGGTTACATACATTTACATGTTCCATTATTTTATTAAAAATAAAAATATAAAGGAGACAGTGATTGTCATTTGATTCATACTCACCTATGGCAAGGATACCACCTTTTTTCTCATTCACATCTGAGCTGGAAACCAACTCAAATATGTGGTGGTTCAGCTCATCATAGAAAGTGGTGGCTTCATCTTGGCTCAGCTTGAGTAAGAAGCAAAAAGATAGGACACTAAACATGACTTTTGCCAATATTTGTATACTTTAAAGTAAGGACATATTCACATTTGGCACAGTTACGTTGTACAGTGCTCAAGCACAATTGTACCCCCTTCCCCACATGCCTGCACTCACATTGCACTTGATGTTCCGGGCCTGAGCATGCATACATCATTAAGATGAAACTTCATGTTTTGAAGAAAACAGGAAGTAGTAGATGTTCCATGCTCTAGCAGTTAGCCATCACACTACACGCATACAGCGCCTCAGCCTATGGCTGGGCGATATGGCCAAAAAGTCATATCTCTGTATTTTTTGGATAAATGGCGATATACGGTATATATCTCGGTATTTTCTACATTTTTCTATTTGGATTTAGAAAAAAAATCATCTCTATTTACTTTTTAAAAATCTTAAATTAACATCCTGCCTAATGTTGTTCTACAAACAGTGTTTATATTGAAAGCTATTAATACAAATTTAGTGAATGTAACCATGTAATCTGGCACACTAATAGGCCTACAGTATGTGCAAAAAAAGAGAAAGTTACTTTACATTCCAACATTGTAACATTACAATCTAAAAATAAAAATGATGCTTTTTAAAGCAGAAGTTAAATTCACTAGACTAAAAATTAAAAAGGTTTAAAATTCTACATATGGCACATTTATTGTTCAACAACAAACATTTTATCAAAATGTATATTTTAGTCAGAATTATAGCAATCCCATCTGTTTAGCGCGAATGCGCGCGGCAGCGCTCGTTCACGTAAGTCTAAGAAGTTTAGAGGAGAATGAGATTCGCTAGCAGAAGGCTCGTCCACTCCTGACAGCAAAATGGAAATATTTGTATGACTTTCTAACATTTACAGATGGAGAATATACCTGTGAAATGTAAGTTATGCGCTTAGGAAAACACCACATCACAAAAGCATTAAACACCGCAAATATCTGTCAGCACATGAATCTGTCAGAGCATCTGACGGGGCAAGCTGCTTTAAACGATAGGCCTACGTGTTAACTATATCTTAATCGTACGAGTTATTTTTAAAGCCCTTAATATTAAGCATGTCTCATGTTTAAGCCAAATTGTATTATGCATTTCCCCCCCCAGCAGCACTCTGCGACATCCACCGCTGTTTTTCAGATGCGCTCGGGTAAAACTACTGTATATCGATATAAACGGTATCGCCTCATTCCGTATCGTATATCAAAAATATATCGGTGTAACAGACAGGTCTGTTACTAAGTCTTTTGTCTGCAGTTTTCTTCCTCATTGCTAGGGGTGCTATGGTGCCTAAATGAGCTCCTTAAGTAAAGGTGAGGTTTTAGAGGAAGTTAGCAGAACAGCAGCAGTAGGAAGCATGGCTTTACTGCATTTGTGCTATGTCCTAGTTGAGAAATGTTCCGTTTCAAGCTCAACTTAAAAAGGACCCTTTATTGGTGACTTTAACACTGCATGTTGAGGGCTAAATATGGATTCAAAGCCCAGATGGATGTTAGCTTGTGGCTTTTGGCTTACTTATGGCCGTACCTGATTGGCAAGAGTCTGGAGCTTAAGAACTGTTATTGTTTGGAGTGAATTCATCATCAATAGTTGGATTATTCATCGGCTAAGGGACAACTTCAACTTTGGACATTGTTTGATGAACTTTGTACCCTCAGATAAGACTCTCTCACACACATCCATTTTCACATTATTGAGCTGTGCAACCTAATGCCCAATTTTTGCAATGCACCTAACCATTACATTGTTTTGTATAATTTATGATTGTATGATTTGTATGATTGATTGTCTTTTTTTTGTATTTTCTTTCTGTGTGGTGATAATTATTTTTGTTTTCATGGGTGTATAAAATAATAGTTGACTCATTTGATGAACATCTTTTCCTTCTTAATCTGTTAGGCAAACTGAATCCCCCTTAATTAAGTGGTATAATTAGTTTTGTGTTAAAAAAAAACATGAGACTGTTATATCGGTATATCGTACAAACTCAATATACCGCCCAGCCCTACCTCAGCCCACCTCGTCAACCAGGCCAGGGCACGGGTTAGCGTATTGCACCCAGGACCAGTATAGAGTGATCACACTAGTCAAACAAACTGAACCTTTGGTGTCAAATTGGGTGCTCGGGCACGGTTCAGATCACCTAGTATGAGTACACCCTAAGCACACCTTAAATTTTTTCTTCTTGTATACCGTACATGATGTGCTCAATTAATCAAATCGCAAATAACTGTATGTTAATATTTACTAATAAAAGGCCACACATTAAGACAATTCAAAAACATTATATTACTATCACAGAAAAAGCACTGAACAGGCATTTAAAAAGTTGGCTTTCACTATATTGTTTGTTGTATTTACATATCACTAGTCTAAAGTACACAGAAAATGAGCTCATCATTTTATTTTATTTTTTTTATATAATTTGTAGTTCAAAGTAGCCAAAACTCTCATATTCTGTTGCACTCTGTCCACTTGTTTTTGAATGCAAGAACTAGGGAAGGCAATCTTTTGGAATCTCACGATTCAATTAAAAATCAATTTTTGGGGTCAAGATTCAATTAAAAAACGATTTTAAATTTTGAATCTAATTTCGATATATGCATAGATTTGATTTTAGATTTGATTCCAAACTTGTTTTTGAATTTTATTTAAATTTATGGTCCTTGAAGCCCTCCTTATAAGAAAACCTGTGCCCCCAATTGATTGATATTAAATACAACTCATGGGTGTAATTAAACTTTAAAGTTTTGTTGAATTATTAAATTTTAAATTTTTTGTTGAATAATTAAATTATTTTCAATCTCATGTTATTGTTTTACTTCAATCATTTTATAATATCTAAATATTATAAATTATTTTATTCATAATAAATTACATTTTCTGTCTTTTAATTTTGTTAGATATTGGTATATTGGTACTAGTTATATTGTTTATATTTGTTCCCCTGGTACAGTTTTGCCATGTCTGTTTATTATTCCGTTTTTTTAAGGGGCTTGTTTTGCTTTTTTGTGATATCTGGCAACCCCCTCACCTGGAGCTTGAATGAAGATAGGGAAAAAGTGAGTAGGAGAACAGCAGTATGCAAACTGAACAGCAGCTACTGTTAGTAGAGTTATTTAATAAAGTAGTTTAGATTATAATAACTTGTAAACGCATTATTATTTTACTCTTGCCCAGCCGCTCAGCCGTTCAACTTTTGCATCATTAAAATGTGATTGGTTTATGTGAGGCGGGCATGAAGTTGAGAGACGTACTGAATCAAAGGAAGTGATTATCAGCTGGTTCCAATCAGTGGTCGATCACTTAGAGTTAGAAAAATATAATAACCGTGAGAGGATCAGTAAACATTCTATGTCCATTAAGAACATGCAAGGGGTTCCGTACCCTCACTTTATCCCCCTCTTGGAAACAAGGAGTGCGAGCTCCCCGTTTAGCATCAGTGTACTTTTACATTTTGTGTTGCAGCCAAAACGTAACCCTTCAGCGAACAGTCATGTCCGTTGATGGATACACAGGAGAAAATGGCAAAATAAACAGCCTTGTGTGCATTTGCCTGCCATTGAAGAGCTGCATGTGGAGTGGCATGATATACCTGCAAGACATCAGTTATCACAGGTTCTCATGGCTGATGTTGCTGGATGGCCATTTGGACCATGTATTTGAGCACACATTAGGTGCCGGGTAGTAGAGAGAGGAATGATGGTGACTAATATTCCTTCCTTTCAGAAAAGCAGAGAAAGCAGCAGACATAAACTGAACACCGTTATCAGTAACAGTTGTCAATGGACTGCCATGGTGGCTGAAGACTGAAGACAGAAACGAAACCACAGAATCCATAGTGAAAGTGTGAGTAAAGGAGACCTCGGGCCATTTACTGTAATAGTCAGTTAAGTTTATAGCAAACGTGCAGTCGGATGCAGCAGTGTCAAATGGCCTGACTATATCCACAGACACTTTCTGCCATGGTCCATCTGGCAGCAGCACCGGCAGTAGAGGAGCAGGGTGTGACTGTGACTTACAGTAACAGTTTTGTCATTAAGCTGACACACATGGCAGGAACTGGCAATATCATGAGCACCTCTCCCTGATGTCCTTTGTGTGCTATGGATACCAGCACAGATCAAAGAGCCGTGCAATCAGCCGTGAGCCCCGAAAGACAAAGTTGTCCTTAACAGACAGTTCCCGGTGCAGTTTAAAGAATGGCAACAACTCATCATCCAGTCCCTTGGTGGAAGGAGGCCAACCATTAGAAATCTGTGTATGAAGTTTGGTTAGAGCAGGGCAGGAAGCATATGCAGCACTAACATCAGCAGCAGACAGAGAATTACAGGCAGCAGATAGAAAAGCAACAAACTACTCATCAACAGGAGCTGGAGCAACAGCATTATCTGCAGGAGAAGCAGGTAAGGGCAAACATGATAATCAGCATGTATATGTGATTCATTAGGAACACTCTCTGCTGAAACAGTATGACCTAAGAACAGCAGACTGGTTTGCCGGAAGCGACACTTGTATTTATTGAGCTGCAAGCCAGCAGCTTCTAGTCACTGTAAGAGCGCTTGAAGTGCTTTGTCATGCATAGACATGTCATCCATGGATGATAATGTCGTCCAGGTCATTTTCAACCCCTAACAAGCCAGTCAGGATGATGGTGGTCATAATCTTCTGAAATGCCGCAGGTGCTAAAGCCAATCCGTAAGGAACACGACAAAAACTGAACAGTCCATCGTGAGTAATAAAGGCTGTGAGGTCACGACTGTCCTAATGCAGCGGCACGTGGTAGTAAGCATTAGTCAGGTTGATGGTAGAAAAAACATTACAACCTTTTAAGAGCAGAGAGTAAAAAAAGTCTACAATCACGGCTTTATTTGGATCTCTTATGTCAAGGCACATCCTATTTTTACCTGACTTTTTCTGCGTAACAACAGTTGGTGACACCCATGCAGAGGCATTGATGCGTTCTATTACCCCAGCGGCTTGCAAGTAATTTAATTCCTCTGACACAGCACTACGAACAGACAGGCGGCAGACAGCAAAGTTTTTGGTGCACAGGTGTGATGGTTTCATCCAGCTTTACGCTGCGTGTATAAAGATTTTAGCACATCCAAACTCAGTTGACTCAGTAACAGTGCACTGAAAGACTGGCACAGCTGAAGCAGGCACAGGAAGGGCATTAGGAGGCAGAACTTGATTGTTTTCAATCCTCACATGCAGTGCAGATATTATCCCTCCCCATGAGTGGTGTCCCTTTGTCCACAATGAAGAACGTAGCAGGAACTGAGAGGTCATTCGCTGACAAACATCCAACCACCGGAATTTGGGCTTTTGTATGTCACCAGCCTGGCTGTGGGTTGCGACAGCACAACAATACTGAAATGGCATGCATAAGTGCTATAGGGCAGGATAGACACGGAAGACCCACTATCAACCACCAAGTCCACCACATAAGACTGTGAGCCAGAAATAGATAGAGTCACTGTGTTTGAAATGCTGGAATATTGAGCTGAATATTCGGTGTACAGTACAGTAACTTCTGGTAATTCAATTTCACGGACATCACTTGTATTTGATTGCGCTGTTCGGCACGGTTTAGCGTAATGTCCAATCTTGTTACTCTTCCTGCATGTTGCAGTTGCAGCCGGGCAGTTCGCAGCGTTGGCTAAGTGTGGCCCCGATCCAATCCACAGCGAAAGCATGACTTCCCCACCTGAGCAGAAATAAGAGGTGCATGTGACGGTTTCCCCATTGTTCTGCATTTTACCGTGTGCTGCACCATTTGTACGGGACGGGAATTTGAAATGGATTTAGCCTGATTGGCAGCAGATTCAATCCAGCTTGCTATCGTAACAGTTCTGTCCAGTTCTGTTCAGTTCAACTCACATGAAACAACAAGCTCTCGCAAAGCAACAAACTCTTCTCGTGAGGCACCTGACAGTGATTACGGAAGGTGTGGCGCTCAGCTACTATGCTTTCAGTGCATCCTCTGCATCCTTATATGTCGTACCTGTGTTAGGCAACGAGTAGAAAATTAATTGTCCCTCTGTGCCAAGGCAGTGAAGCAGTACAGCTCTCCGTCTTTCGTCCGGTCAGGCATCCCCTGTAGCATCAATAACCCATAGATAATTTTCACAAATCAGCAGCCATGTGCTGAACAGAATAGCAGGCTCGCCAGGGCAAGGCAGGAAAAAACTCGGGCAAGGCACGTTAGCAACAGCCATCTTCATGACAAATGAAAAAAAGCCTAATCCTTGACACCAATTTATGGTATCTGTCAGGAGTTAGTAAGCAATAAAGCACACGAGACTGGAGTAGCAAACTTCATCCATCTTGTTCACTCTATTACTTCTGTTCTCACACACGTTACGTCATTACACACCAGTTCAAGACTTCCTTTTTTTTTCCACATTCTGCTTGTACAAAGATAACAAACGACAACAACAAGCACATCTCTTAATCCAAAACTAGCGCCAGAGAAAGTACGTTACAACCTTGTGTCAACATTTTTATTTTCACAAGCAAACTTGCAGAATCAGATACTAGTAAAGGGTCCGGGGATATTCCGTATCAAATAGCACATATAGCGTCTCAAATGAAAAAGCGCTCTCAAGTAGACATGTGCCGATATTCGGTAATGCGATATATCACGATAATGAATATGCACGATATTGTTATCGTGGGCACTTCAAAATACCGTAAATAATAATTTATTACCAATTATTAAAATTTTTATAATGCATTTAAGAATACTTTCCCCATCAACCGTATTAAATGCACAACACCGCTGTATTCTGCGTCAAAGGGACACGCGCTCAAATGTAAACAAGCCCAAGGTGCATGAGAAGCACATGGCGGAACGAGTGAAGGAGACGCGCTGAATGAAAGTGCACTTTCACTCTCTGACAGCAGAGGGCGCTGATGGAACAGCAGAATGCAGCGGTTACCCCGGAAACCCCGCAAACAAAGCAACTGCGCTAGTGAAGTTTTTAAAATGCTTCAAACAGCCATTCATTTTTTTGTAATCTCAGTGTTGTTCATCACAGCACCAAATACTTAATACTTAAAGACTTAATAGGCTATTTATTTTCAAACTTAAACATTTTTATATTTTAATCTGGACTACAACATGCCCTAATGATTAGAAATGTTCTGATTATTTGTTATTGTTCAGTAAAACTTTGAGACATACGGCTTCATTAGTTAACATGTTAATTCATTATTACCAAACTGACAATGAAAAATACTTATAAAGCATTAATTATTCTTAGTTAATGTCAATTTCTTAGTTACTGTTTAATAACATTACTAAAATCAAGAGAACTTTTTTAATATACCTGAGATAAAACTAACAATGATCAGTTGTATTTCTTAACTAACATTAACAAAAAATAATACTTTCTGTAACAAATGTAGCTATTGCTCAATCTTAGTTAATGCATTAAATAATGAGACCTTATTGTAAAGTGTTACCTGTTGTTCTTTGTAGCCTATTTCTTTTGCACTTTAATCTGTTTGAAAATTTTACTTTATATTTTTTGTGTATTGTATTATTGTATTTAAACATTCAGAGTTCTTTTTGTTATTACAAAAAGAGTTCTTAAACCTGTTATACTATGACAACTTTTTTTTGCAACTTATTTCAATACCGTGATAATACCGTATACCGTGATAAAAGCTTCAGCAACTAATCGCTACATGAAAATTTGATACCGTCACATGCCTACTCTCAAGTGCCCGCAGCAAGACATTTTCAGCTGGCTAAAAACGCTTTGGTGAACACACAGCCTTACTGCTCTTGACCAGGAGTGGACTATGATTAAAAAGTGGAACTGGACTTTCTGGCACAGAGCGGCCCACAGTACCACAGTTTTTTTTTTTTTTTTTTTTTTTTTTAAATGACATTTTTTTTTAAAAGACCCTTATTCCTCGTCTGGGATTGTGTAAAGCCCTTTGAAGCTGCATTGAGAGTGCAATTTGGACCTTCAACCCGTTTTTAACTGTTGAAGTCCACTATATGGAAAAAAAAATCCTGGAATGTTTTCCTCAAAAACCTTGATTTCTTTTCAACTGAAGAAAGAAGGACATAAACATCTTGGATGACACGGGGGTGAGTAAATTAGGAAATTTGTGAAGTGAACTAATCCTTTAACACAGACTGTTTACAAATGCATAAAAAGGTAACAAGATTAATGTTTTTTTTTTTTTAAAAAAAGTGAATATAGAAATATGAAATTTTGGAAAAAATTAAATTATACTTTATATATGAACTAAAACCACCAAGAGATGGCAACAAGTCACTGTCTTAATGAATGAGTCATTGATTCATTCATTCGTTAATTCAACCGATTTGTTCAAAACAAAATCTGATTCAGATTTCTGATTCAGAAATGTATCAGTATTGACAATATTATGTTTAAAATGTAGGCTACATCATTTAATATTAACTTAAACTTAGCCGATGTTTTAATTTATTAATTATTTATTTATTAATTATATACCATTGGATAAAGTATAAAATAGTGATGATCTTAAAAGGAGGACAAATGAGCATACGGCTCAAGGCTGTGCCGGTAGACGGACATGGTATTTTAAAATCGGACCACCTTGTTTAACATTTTTATCTTAAACAGTTGGCAAATATTGCTGTATTCAGCCTCGTCATGTACATCTCTTTACATCTTACCTCACATTCTTAAAGCACTAAAAAGTGCCGCGTTGGAATTACTGCTTGGGCTCGACTTCTGTGAACAGTAAACCCCGTCTTCTTTGATTTGATTGGCCATCTCAAACATTTTGACATTGACGTGCGCTGTTGGACTGCTGCACTGAGCCAGAGCACGCTAAATAGGTTAGTCATTTTGAGTCATGTGGGGCGGGTGGGCATTCGCCTGGGATGAGGGAATTATACATAAATGTACTATTATTCCTTCTTTATATATTTACATAGCAACGGGCCAGCCCACATTGCCCAGTAGCCCCTCACTGCAGAACACACGAGATCCAGGGGGCGGAGACAGGTAGGTTAAGGGATATGTACAGTGGGAGGAGTTGGATCCAGATCCAAGGGGTGGAGATGGGTAGGTTTAGATCTAGGGGGCGAAGACGAGTAGGTTTAGGGATTTGTAAAGTGGGAGGAGTTGGACCCCGCCCCCTGGATCTCGTGTTCTGCAGTGAGCACCATCTCACATTGCCGAGCGGCTCACCAGGAAAACTACCAGTGCTCCAGATGGCCAGTCTGCCCCTGCTCTTGACTAAATAACTACTGTAGCTTTAATAAGAATTAATATATATTTAACTTACTGGTACTGGTTCAGTACAGCAGGGGAATAAAACTAAACATAAAATTGCTTCTTTTTTTTTTTATTATACTGTGCTTTTTTAACAAATGTGCTGCTGTGTTAATTCAATTATAATTAAAATTTTCTCAAGGATAAAAAAAAATATATATATCTTAGCTAATGCTGTAAACTATATAGGGAGCCCTTTCTTACACATACTTACTTCAAGTGAACCAACATGCTGTAGACACTACTAAATGCCGGAGGTAAATTTATTGCTACGTGAGATATTATTCTCAAGCTGTTTTATTGATATCTTTCCGCAGTTGAAACACTGGTTGAGAGATTACATTTAAATACACCAATCATCGTCTCTTCTTTTTCTTCTGCTCTTTTTACTGGTAGCAAACAGCGTTGCATTTATTACTGATTGTTTGTTTTTAATAATGTTTCAACTTTATATTAGTTAGGTTGCTGATAGTTTTAGCTCTGTTATTGAAATTAGAATTGTGAAATTTCACTGGTATCTAAAATGTTGGTGTCGTATCAACATTATTTATTAGAATATGAATGGGTCAAATACAATGAAAACAACTTTTTTTTTCGGTGGGGCCAGTAAAGATTTAGGCAGGGTAAGTAAAAAATCTGAACCGATAGTGTGACCAGGCCAGTAGAAAAAAAATCCCTAGCGTTGACCCCTGTAAGCTGTAAAATCTAAATCATCCTACTTAAGTAATACTACTTTTCTGGGTGGATGAACTTCTTGTTATTTGTTATTGGCAGTATTCCTGTTAGCGGATCTTGCAGTACATCCACAAAGGCATGTGGTCATGCACATGCAGTTATGCTTCCATTATAAGTGTATTTACTGTAAACATGTTTCCTTTCTTGTTTGTTTAAACACACTAAAGGACGAGTCAAAATAATAGTTTTATGACAGTCACAGATGTGGTACCTAGACATTAAATTTAGAAAAAAAAATATACAGAATATTTCTTTGACTGTGGTCAAATCTAGGCTTTTGACTCTGCTGATGAAGTTTAATTATGTAAATACTTGGAGTGATCAAAGTAGTACAGTTTACCTCTCTTAGTTCTGTAGTGACATAGTGCTGGAGGTCTTTGGCAGCTTTGGCACGTGTGTCTTCATTGCGACTCTTAAGACCACTCACAAACTGCTGCAGAACTGTGGCAGTGCCAGACATGCTGGCAGCTGGTCTGCAGATATCCGTAGATCTGCCTGTAATTCAAACAACATGTCATATCAGAAACAGTTGTGTATGTGCAACACTGTAACATATATACACATATAAATATTTATTACTTAATACTTCAACACTACGACTCATACCTCAATGCTGGTACACTTTGTGTATATTGCCTTATTTGTATGATTTAATTGTTCGTCTTACTCTGTATACCTTGTATACTCAGCACCATACCTATTTAATGAATAAATAGACAAATATAGGAGCTTACAATTATAAGTGATTCAGACCCCCAAATTAAGTGTCCTGCTCAAGAATTGAACCTACAATATTACAGCTCCCAGCCCAGATGTTTAACCACAAAGGCTACACAATCTCGACTGTATAACACGTCATATCATCATCAAAGCATGCTCAGCAGCTAAGATGAAAATAAGAGAAACGCATGTAGAATAATATAGAATAATAGAAGAACACAATAACAGGAGGCATAGCGTTTAGCCAGGTGCTAACCTACAATCATCATTCAGCACCAGAGACTGTTAACCGTTTACGTAATATCAAATAAAACATTAAAAAGTGTTACATGTATTTAAAAATGCAATATTTCTTACTCGTGTAAAGGGTTTTCCACTAGATGTGTTGCACTCGTGAAACTGCAAAGACAGAAGGCGGCACAAAAACTGAGTGACGTCGCTTCCGCCAATGTACAATCATTTGGCAGTGCTTGACTTGTCCAGTTTAACCAACCAACCATTCGCTCAAACGGAAACAGGAAAAGACACAGGGTGAATTTCAATTCACATACATGCACTACGTAGTAAAATTGCGTAAAATATTGTAATGGCGTAAAAAAGCGATAGCGATAAGGTAGTAAGACGGAACGCCAGTGTTTGGTAATAAAAGCAGTTCAAAACTGCGGTCAGGCAGCCTCCACTTTGAAAAAATGTAATTCTAGCCCCACTGTTGTTTTGTGGTATGCGCATATACTAGGCATTACGGTAGCGTGTAAAAACTCGTCAAAAATTAAAGCGATCTTTCTGAACGTGATTTCGCACACATTTATTGTCAGTCTGTCTGTCAATAAATAATGAATTAATGAATAAATAACGTCATAAAATAAATAAATATAAATAATACAAATACTAAATATAACGCTTGATAACATAAAAATAACTTTGAATGTTAAATAATATTAAATGTTGAATTTCAAAATTACTGTCTGTTGAATTACAAAATAAAAGCCCTCCAAAAACTCATAAAACCTGTTTTGTCTATCAATTCAGAAATATATGAATGGAAACTTATATTCAAACTATGCAATATGTGCAATGCACACATTATGTTCTGTCTTCCGGTTTATATTTCCACAGCATGAAGGTAAGATCTTACGGATATATGAAAGAACCGCTCATTTTAAAATCTTTCCGGTCTACTGACATTTGTCATGACATCCGCTTCAAACATTACAATGCTCATGATAACTCTCGTTAAGTCTACAATAAGTAAATTCACTTCATTGGTTACCCTTTGACAGCGATGCCAAAGAAATATACAGAGCTGCAAAAACGGAAGTTCAAAGACATAATTCTAAAGATTGCTGCGCGCTTGTTTCTCTGGCACATAAGTTCTATAATGAAACTCATATAATGCCTAGTACATGCAGGTACCACAAAACAACATTTCTGCTAATTCTTTTTTGGGAATTGGAATGTGTGCAAAGGATTGTGAATGATTGGAGGACGCGAAGGAAAAAAAACAGGCTGAATGAAGGACGCAAAACGAAGGCTGCCTTCAATGGATCATTTTAAATTGAGGCTCCCTTTGATGGAGCTTGATGTGTCGGCTTAGATATGCAGCCTTACTATGACGCAGCCTTCCAATTGACTTTTTTCCCTGCGGTTTAAAGATTTGACATATTGCATAAATTCTAACTGACTTAAAAAGCATGTATTGAAATATGTCATGTTCTACCAATGATAAAACAGTGCTAGAGTTTTGTGAGGGAGGGGCCTTTGAGCTCCTTAATGAAAACAGGCTGTGATTACTACTGGTGATTTTCAAGTAAGCAACATGCATAAACAGGAAAATACTTGAATAATTCTTTAAGAGAATACAAATACCACATCAACCAAGGGCGTAGATTTGGTTTGAACATTGGGGGGGTTAAACGTTGGTATGCTGCCTGTTATTTTTTTTGTTTTAATTAAAATAATAATAATAATCTGTTTTATGTGTAGTGTTATTGGATAATTTATTTCTTCTTTTCTATCTATCTATCTATGTACAAGCATTTATGATCAATAGATCGTTTTATTAAAATGAGTCGAAATGAACACATGCTGATTACAAATTCAACATATACAAATATGAAAGGGAACATTTATTTTGAGCTTATACACCTCATAACTTTATGAAATTTATGTATAATCATTCATCAAATTCTAATAAAACAGAGATTCTAAAAAGAAAGACATTTTGTTAAATATTATGATATAGAAATATAGAAATTATGTTTTAATGAGTGAGCCACTTAACTCATTCATTTAGCCAATTCGTTCAAAAGTCAGATTAATTTAGGAAGAAAACAAACACCGATATGAATAATGTGCTCTCCCATTCAAACAGCAGTTGCAAAGCACCACTCACGTTGTGTTGGTGAAAGTGTGACGCATTTGGTTGGGCGTTACCAATCGGTTCAATGGAGGGGGAGTATTTTTTGTCTGATTTATTATGACAAACTCATATTTGATTAGGAACAAAATTATTGTTACAAAATAAATGAATTCTACATATTTTTCATTTGATCTACTGTGATTTTCATGTTGAAATATTGGGGGGGGGGGGTGTAACTGATGGATTTGAATATTTGGGGGGGGGTACCTCCCCCCCATCCCCCCCATCCCCCCCACAAACTACGCCCCTGACATCAACATAAACAAGACTGAACAAAGAACTGAGAGGAACTAAGGGCTTAAATACAGGTGCTGGTCATATAATTAGAATATCATCAAAAAGTTGATTTATTTCACTAATTCCATTCAAAAAGTGAAACTTGTATATTATATTCATTCATTACACACAGACTGATATATTTCAAATGTTTATTTCTTTTAATTTTGATGATTATAACTGACAACTAAGGAAAATCCCAAATTCAGTATCTCAGAAAATTAGAATATTACTTAAGACCAATACAAAGAAAGGATTTTTAGAAATCTTGGCCAACTGAAAAGTATGAACATGAAAAGTATGAGCATGTACAGCACTCAATACTTAGTTGGGGCTCCTTTTGCCTGAATTACTGCAGCAATGCGGCGTGGCATGGAGTCGATCAGTCTGTGGCACTGCTCAGGTGTTATAAGAGCCCAGGTTGCTCTGATAGTGGCCTTCAGCTCTTCTGCATTGTTGGGTCTGGCATATTGCATCTTCCTCTTCACAATACCCCATAGATTTTCTATGGGGTTAAGGTCAAGCGAGTTTGCTGGCCAATTAAGAACAGGGATACCATGGTCCTTAAACCAGGTACTGGTAGCTTTGGCACTGTGTGCAGGTGCCAAGTCCTGTTGGAAAATGAAATCTGCATCTCCATAAAGTTGGTCAGCAGCAGGAAGCATGAAGTGCTCTAAAACTTCCTGGTATATGGCTGCGTTGACCTTGGACCTCAGAAAACACAGTGGACCAACACCAGCAGATGACATGGCACCCCAAACCATCACTGACTGTGGAAACTTTACACTGGACCTCAAGCAACGTGAATTGTATGCCTCTCCAGACTCTGGGACCCTGATTTCCAAAGGAAATGCAAAATTTACTTTCATCAGAGAACATAACTTTGGACCACTCAGCAGCAGTCCAGTCCTTTTTGTCTTTAGCCCAGGCGAGACGCTTCTGACGCTGTCTGTTGTTCAAGAGTGGCTTGACACAAGGAATGCGACAGCTGAAACCCATGTCTTGCATATGTCTGTGCGTAGTGGTTCTTGAAGCACTGACTCCAGCTGCAGTCCACTCTTTGTGAATCTCCCCCACATTTTTGAATGGGTTTTGTTTCACAATCCTCTCCAGGGTGCGGTTATCCCTATTGCTTGTACACTTTTTTCTACCACATCTTTTCCTTCCCTTCGCCTCTCTATTAATGTGCTTGGACACAGAGCTCTGTGAACAGCCAGCCTCTTTGGCAATGACCTTTTGTGTCTTGCCCTCCTTGTGCAAGGTGTCAATGGTCATCTTTTGGACAACTGTCAAGTCAGCAGTCTTCCCCATGATTGTGTAGCCTACAGAACTAGACTGAGAGACCATTTAAAGGCCTTTGCAGGTGTTTTGAGTTAATTAGCTGATTAGAGTGTGGCACCAGGTGTCTTCAATATTGAACCTTTTCACAATATTCTAATTTTCTGAGATACTGAATTTGGGATTTTCCTTAGTTGTCAGTTATAATCATCAAAATTAAAAGAAATAAACATTTGAAATATATCAGTCTGTGTGTAATGAATGAATATAATATACAAGTTTCACTTTTTGAATGGAATTAGTGAAATAAATCAACTTTTTGATGATATTCTAATTATATGACCAGCACCTGTACACAAGGGAGCAATCAGGCTGGCAAAAATTATTGGTCGAAAATAGCATTTTCCGTTTTGGCCGAAAGAGAAAAATGGCCGAAAATATATGCTGCCCCGCCCCTCAGTGTTCAGTGCTTTGTTTTACTCTCACTCTAGCCAGTATCACTGAGCGGTGTGATGCTCCGCTCAATATTCCGCTCTATGCATGTATACTCCGCTCAGTTGGACACGGCCCATGCGAACGCTCCACTCTTGTACCTCTCATGCTCATCGGAAAAGCAAAGTCCACTCAAATAACAGGCTGACATGAAATTTCTATGTATGTATGTAGTATACTTGTTTCTGTTTGCAATAGCCCTACTGTGCTGGTATAACATGGTGTGGTATAGCCATGCTGGGCAAAGCTGGTAAAAAGGCGCTAAAAAGTCTAAGGACTCTGAAGGTGTATGAGGGGCTGGTGAAGGGCAGGAAATAATAGCAGATGATGGCGGGAGAAACCAGGGTGGTGATGACAGTAGATGGAGCCAGGAAGTAAACGAGAGTAGGAGGAGCCAGGTGGGGACCCAAAACACAGCCAGGACGAAGGCCAACGGCAGAGTCGAGGGAGGGAGGAACCATGGTGGAGGTAAACCCAGAGAGCTAATGCGACCAAGCAAAACCGATGGATCTGAAGACCGAGGCAGAGCCACAGTGACTAGTGTCCGAAGTGGAGCCAGAGTGCCAGAGGACTGAGGTGGAGCCAGTTGGACTGAAGATGAAGTTGGAGCCGAAGGGGTGGAGGGATGAAGCTCAGCTAAAGCCCGGAAGTCCGTGGCACAGGCAGAGCCACGACTGACCAAGGCAGAGCCAGAGGGACAAGGGAGCCCAGTGGAGCCGTAAGGACCATGTTCCCAGGTGGAGACAAGGGAGGGAGGAGCCAAGGTGGAGCCGACTGGTCAACAAGCTGAGGTGGAGTGACAGGTTAGAGGCAGAGCCAGGGATTCCCCTTGCCAAGGTGGAGCTGGAGACTGGAAGACCTGAGGTAGATCCACGCAGTAGAGTGGAGTCAACAGAGGGGAAGCCGAGGGAGTAAAGGGAGCCAGAAGAGGCTGGTGAGACATGGAGGTGGGCAGGACCAGCGGAGACACAGGACACGTGGAGCTGGGAGACATAGGGGAATTTCCTCTTCCACTTCCTCATAAATATTCCTAGAGGCCAGCTATAGCTTACCCTCAGTGGCAGGAGTGTGAGCAGGGCTTCTCTCCATGCCCTCGTGCTCCAGTACCACACCCACTGAGACGGACGGTGTTGCTGGCTCTCGCACCTGGTAAGACTTTTCATTGATCTCAGGCTCTGGGGCGATGGTATGTTCTGGCGTCAGCTCTGGCATAGGCATTGCGGTAGGCTCGGGCTCCTTGTCTGCAGTGGGCTCATTTCGTCTGTTAGCGGCGTTGGAGGTGGCTGACTGGGCTCTGGGTCTGGAGTGGGGCTGATGATGTCCTCCTCAGGAGGGCAGATGGTGAATGGAGATCCGTTGTTCACCAGCACCCACTCCACAAACATGGCGAAATTTCCCTGAGGACCATCACCAGGCAGACATGCCTTTGTGCCCTCATTCAGGCTGATCCTGAAAAACATGCACAGAGAGCAGTTTGGAAAATTTGTAAGGCACGCCAGGTCTAAAAATCACAGTGGACAGCTGGTCATTATTTATTTTCTTTTCGGTTCAGTCTTCTGTCACAGCTGGTGTGGTAAGCAACATGCACAAACAGGAAAATACTAGAATAATTCTTTAATATAGATTGCTGGAGATACAAACTCAGGAACGCCAGAGAATACAAACACCACATCAACATAAACAAGATTGAAAAAAGAACTAAGAGGAAGTAAGGGCTTAAATACACAAGGGAGCAATCAAGGGAAAACAGACATGGTGTGGTACTAATTCGAAACCATAGAAACTAATGGCCAGGAACACTCGAAAAACAGGAACAGGGAAAACGAAACCAAAACACAATGAATGAACTGTATTTCATGTATGGGAGTTTAAATAAGTTTCATAAGAAATGTGTTTAATACTAGATACGTTGGGTAAATGTGAGTATGTAGGGTCCAAAGAGGAGACGGCAAGTTTAAAAGTTGAGAGCAAAGAGGAAACACGCACACATAACGCATTTTTATAAACTTCATTATAAAATGCATATTTTTTTGCAACAATAATATAAACAGCAATAATAAGAAATTCATGTTGTAAGAACAGCTAATGAGGTGGTGGATGCTGTGCTGCATTCCAGGTGAATATAATGAGGAAATTACGTTGTAAAAGAAACAAACAAAACAACAACTTAGTTTTAAAAAGTCTTATTATTAATTTGCTTTCTGTTAATGCAATACAGTGAATGACAACCATCCGTGGTGTCCAGTGGCTTACATTATTGGCAGTTTAGTGTTAAGTGATTAATTTACATCAAAACAAAAGGTAACATGTATGCCTTCATCTCCGAAAACATTATTTTTATTTTACACTTCATAATAAACTCCTACTTATCAGATACTGGTTCTTATTCATTAGATAGGCATACAAGTACATATTTCTGTGAGTAGTAACTATTCTTTTGTTGCTTTCTTTTGTAACATATTTCAAATTTTTGCCATTAACTTCTATGGAGATCTGTCATTCAGTAGGCATATCTAATGAATAAGCACCTACGGGAATATATAGGCCTACTAGTAGTTAAAAAAATAAATAGCCTACTAGTAGCATGAAATTAGATACTAGGCTAATACGTTTTAAGAATTAAATGCTAAAACGACTTCCTATAGGAAGGAAACGACATGAGGTAAAACATTTTATAATTTGTTCAGTGTCTAATATTGTTCATTTAATATTTTATATTCATTGTAATTGTTAGAAATGATTTGAGAATACACAAAGCTTGTCATGTCAATAGAGAGAGAGCGAGAGAGAGATAAGCCCATTTCTCGCGAGAGTTTTCTGTAAGACGGTTAGTATAAACTCGATCGCGAAGTTTAGCTCTTTTGCTGTGATTAGCTGCTAAAAATGACACTGTTAAAGTGTCAGCATTGTATTGGAGAAGATAAAGCAGCAGAGGACACAGATCACGTGGAGGTTTGGTGTTGTTCATATTATCATCAGCAGCTGTTTTACCATTAAAGAGAGAGGTCTGAGTTTATGTGAGCTAGCTGGCTAACGTTAGCACAGCTGACACGATTCATGTCTACTATTTACCTTTATCGTTAAAACATTAACCTTACATTAACATTATATAGCTCTTCTTTAGCCTATTAAAGTAGTGTTTTAATGAAAGAAAGTTTGCTTACCATAATGAATTTTTATCATAGTTATAGAACAGTTATACCATTGTATAATACCGTAGTTATTACCTTTAGGTAAAAGCATGTGGCCCTTCAGTCTGATTGTATTTTCTACAGATCTTTATATGTTATGAAAAATAAACGTCTAAAGGTCTAAACACACCAAGAACCAATCACCATTGCTGCCATAGTCAAAATGTGACACATTATATAATGCTATAAATCTTGCTGCCAAAACACAATAATTACTAAAGCTATCTTCACTATACTAAATACTTTTTTAAGAGAAAACAAAAATATTATTTGGCATTGATTTCATTGTGAAATGATTTTAAGAACATTTCCCCTCAAATGATCGTTAATGTGAAAAATACCACCACACCATAAAACATTATACATACACTACCGGTCAAAAATTTTTGAACGGTAAGATTTTTTAAATGTTTTTAAAAGAATATAATATTTAATATAAAGCTTTTGCAACATTATAAATGTCTGTACTGTCACTATTGATCAATTTAATGCATCCTTGCTGTATAAAAGTATTAAGTATTAAAGTATTAAGTATTAAAAAAAAAAAAAACTCTTACTGACCCCAAACTTTTGAACGGTAGTGATAATGTTACAAAAGCTTTCTATTTCAGATAAATGCTGTTCTTTCGAACTTTTTATTCATCAAATAATCCTGAGAAAAAAAATGTACACAACTGTTTTCAACATTGATAATAATAATAAATGTTTCTTGAGCAGCAAATTGGCATATTAGAATGATTTCTGAAGGATCATGTGACACTGAAGACTGGAGTAAAGATGCTGAAAATTCAGCTTTGCCAACAAAGAAATAAGTTGCATTTTAAAATATATTCAAATAGAAAACAGTTATTTTAAATTGTAAAAATATTTCACAATATTACTGTTTTTGCTGTATTTTGGATCAAATAAATGAAACCTTTGTGAGCAGAAGAGACTTCTTTTAAAAACATTAAAAAATCTTACTGTTCAAAAACTTTTGACCGGTAGTGTATACAAAGGTAAAGTATAATATGTCATGGTAGCATTTGCTGTACTGCATTTAAGTTATGCTGATTTAAACAAATTTGTTGTACTGCAGTAATTCTTTTAAAACATGCTATTACAGTAATGAGAATCTAATTTTAATCTTCATTAAGAACAATGACAAAAAACCTTCAAAAGTAAATTACAGTAATTAAATCTTAGGCAATAAATGTGTTTAATTGGCGTGCATATTTCACAAAACGATTAAAATTGAAAGTGACAGAGCAATAAAATCATGATCTGGACATGTTCTTGTGAAATTAATTTAATGTGTTTTATTACCTGACACTTTGCATGGCAGAAAATCTTGCCACCGGGGTACATTCACCTACTGTGTCACCATGAACTGCTGGAAATGTCGGGGGATGTTGAAAACTTTCGAGCGGCTCTTAAATTGCAGCTGATTACTGAGGAGCAGGTCCAAAGGTGGCTGGAGGACTTCCAAAAGACCTCAGCTTTAACATGGAGGAAATCCAGGACATACCCTGATTCTGGACGCTACAACAAATACAGAGTAGGAACATCCTGTTATGTGACAGAGAAACGCTTTAAAGGCAACCTGATATCAAAATTGAGTCTGTTTACTTTCTTTAGACATTGTTATTGAATGTGATTCATCAGTGTAATAACTTTCTCTAAAATGATTAACATAAATGTAATAATGGTTACAGGATTAATAGCAAAGAAGGTTTTAAAAAAAAAAAAAAAACTGATTTCATGTTCAGTTGTAACATTGAACATAAGGTCCTTATCCCAAAACTGCCTAAGTACTGTATTTTGTGTATACCAGGTGGATCTGAGATGCCAACACAAAACATACAGTTCATCATCCAAGACGTCCAAAAATACTAACTGCCCTGCTACCATGTTTCTGATTCTCAAGAGATATATGTATGAAAGAAAGTCTAGGTGAGATAAAAATAAGACCAAGGTGATGATGCACTACGAAAACACACAATTCAACAGAATTTTGATAACCCAAACATTTAGTCATTAGAAATTTAATTCTCAGTAGGTCATACAAACTATTTTGAAACTCTGCATTAAAACAGAATCCTTTATCCTTCCACAGATCAGGAGATCCGCACATAGAAGAGGGGTATTTCCTTCATGTGAACTTGAGGAATGAACATAATCATAGACTGAACACTGCAGAGGTCATGAGGTGGAGAGATGTGTCTAATGACACCATTGAAAAGCTACAACAGCTCTACAAAAGTGGTCACTCTCCTTCATCTGCACTCAAAACCATCAAATACAACCTGCAGGAAGAGGAAGGCGATAACTACATTTATGCTATTGCAGATCGATCCATTTGCCCGGACCTTCAGTTCTGCTACAGGTCTGTCATTCAAGGGTGTTTGATAAACTATAGTAAAATCTATATTTAAATTATGTAATGTTAATGTAGTGGAGTGAAGCTGTTTATGAGTTAGTAACAACCAAGAATTTTCATTAAAAATATCTTTAAAACTCTAGTTAGAAACGTGTGCCATAATCTTTGTAATATTTACAAAGATTTACAATACATTAACAATATTTGTTAATGACTCCAAAAATGTTGTGGTAAAAAAAAAAAAAGAAAAAAAAGATTATTTAAAATGCTAAATATTGTGATGTTTCTATAAGATTTTAACATGTGACAAACTTAACTAACAGGTCAAATTATGTGATATTTTTAAGAGACTTATTGACATTGACAGTCATGACAGCCTACAGGTATCCTCCCTGTGATTTCCTCTTTTATGGCTTCGTACATGTTGGTCACATCACACCGACTTTAATTTGGTGGACTAAATTTTCAATATATTAATTTATTTATTTTTTAAAAAAATATTTGGTAACACTTCACAACAAAGTCTCATTTGTTAACATGTATTAACTAACATAAACTAACAATGATCAATACATTTGTTACAGTATTTATTAATCTTTTTTAATGTTAGTTAATAAAAATACTGTTCATTGTTTGTTCATTAATTATTAATTAATGTTAACAAATACAAATATTTATTTTAATGATGTATTAGTTGAAATGAACATTAACTAAGATTATATGCTGTAGAAGTATTGTTCATTCTTAGTTCATGTTAACTAAAGTTGTTAACTAATGTTAACTAATGAAACCTTATTGCAAAGTGTTACCAAAAATTTTAACAAAACTTTTTTTTCTTCATTTTAACACCACTTTGACATTTATTTTATGCCCCACAAATTGAAAACACAATCGCAGAAGAAGTGCATCAATTCTGTCTTATGTAAATATACATGTTACTTCTGAATACTGAGCCATACTTTTTATTATATTTCACTACAGATTATACTACAAGCTTTTTCAAAAGTCATATGCTGAACCTGCAGGTAAGACGATTCTGTCTTTTATTAAAGTATTTTATTTTTGTTAAAAATTATAAAACAAATAGTTGCAGTCCCAGATGTGAATCCAACTGTGCTAAAATACACTATATAGAAACAGTTGTTACAAGGGTGCATGCTGGGACTGATGTTGAACTCAAGTGTGAGGTTTTATTTACAAGAGATAAACAGGAAATAAACATAAAGACAATTCTAGATACAAGGCGGTAATGTTACAATATAGCAATAAGGTATAAGGCTGTGTAAGGAACCCCGCGTCAGCCCAAGGTTAACGCGTGTATGCCTTTTCAGCGCCTCTGTGAAGTTCACTTAATTTCACTCGTTTAATCTGACTCCAATTTCAAATGATTATTACTCTTAGGTTGTGTTTCCAATTATAAATTAATCATTTGTTATGTATTAATTTAGATATTTGATTATTCTGGGTATCTCATATTTTCAATTATTCGTTCATTACAGACCCATATCACTTAGAAAAGTCACTTCGGCCGGTGAGTGCCTTTCACGATCACAAACTCGCCAGTTCTGATCTTAGTCAGAGGGTGCAGAGTTTACTAATGCATTTGAGTCGAACCGCCACATGCTTGTTCATACAAAAACACAGTTTTCTTAGTCACGGTACTGCAACTTGCTAAGCCAGTTGATAGACAAAAATCAAAAAGTCCCATGATGTGCAACATGCTCCTTTCGTTGAGCCTTTAGTTTTAATCTATCCTGACGCAGATTTGCGGAAATATGGACTCCAATAATCTACTGGTCATAATGATTTCAGAAGAATCCAGAGTAAATCAAATATAACATTTTATTTTGTCAAGTAAAATGTATCATGTCAATTACATAGTTGGACAATTAGAAGCCAATTCAGAAATAATAAATGCATAACATCAATTACTCAAAGAAATGCATATACACACAGTGATGTGTGAATGTCTTCAGACATTCAACCATCTCTGCATGGGGGCTTCTGGCTACAGAAAAATCCCACATGACTGCTTTGCACTTTACCTTATATACCAAGACCAGAACAAAAGGATTGTAAATTTTTATTACACCAACACCTGTTTTGGGGGGAGAGGAGTGGGTTTTCACAACACCACCCAAAAGGAGGACAGAATTCTCCTTAGTTTTCAATCTTCTTCATAATACCAGTGACTGCTGTGAAATTGAGACCATTTTACCAATCACACTGAGACATTTAAAATGATATCAAACATGAAAGGAAAAAACAATAGATACACCAGATACATTATACTTCTTGGAGAACTTTCAGTGACTTGTGTCAGGGGGAAAGGAAGGAGGGTGTATTTGTGTGTGTGTGTGTGTGTGTGTGTGTGTGTTGGGGGGGGGGGGGGGGGGGGGGTTGCATCCTGTAGATGTGTGAGGGCAAGGCGTTGTCCTACGCTATTTCTTTGAGATCTTCTCTCCAGATGAGTTTTATTGCTTTATTGCAGGGTGCTTGATCTCAGTTTTTGTCTTAGCAGGAAAATCAAGTCTTACAGCTGTATTGTGAATATACTCTTGTGATGGGTAACAGCCTTCAGCAATGACTACATTCACAATATAGCATGGCCTCTTATACCTTATTGCTTGATTGTAACACTTTTTTTTTTTTTTTTTTAACAATATGTGTATAAATAGGATGGATACTTTAATTTGAAAAGTGCTACAAATATATTCAACATTGAGCCTTTTTAATCAAATCGAATGATATTAAATCACATGTGGTTGCAGAAGATTTGTTAATAGCATTATTATTTAATTCCAACATTTTTCTTGTGAAATATGGGTGTCTGTTCAGAGAAGGACATTTCAGAAGAGCTTTTCAAACCATTAGAATTGGAACAGTCATGGGAGACGACGACAGTGACAGGTGAGTATGTCCCTGTTGAAATGAAATAAGACTATATCAATAATAGTTGTCTATAAAGATATATCATAGAAATGATTAACATCATTTTGCTCTTTCTTTAAAACAGGACAAACCACGTGCATTGAAGATGGAGTGTCTGTTGCTACTCTACCAGTCATCACCGCAGGTGAAGCAACTCATCTTTTGTCACTTTGTTGACACAGTTCACGTGTAGATATGAAACAGGTCAGCAATGTAAGAATCCATTTATTAATTTGTCCATCATGTAATGTTAAATAACTCCATTGCTAGAGCAAGAAATTGTGTGGCAAAAAGTTTTTGTCAGGTTTTCTGGAAGAAAGGACCCAAGAGCAGACAGATGCGTAGTCAACTTTACTGAGAAAGTTCAAACTAATAATACAGCGTGAGCCTCCTGGCAAGAGTCAAAACAGGAGTCTGTCCGATCAGTCATCAAATTTAAATCGTGAGCAAGAGGGGAAGTCAGACAGGTGAGCAAGTCAGAAACGGAGATTAAACGGGAATAACTGGACAAACCAAACCAGTTGAGGCCGAGCGCAGGCGAGCTGAACCAATCCAATCTCCAGAGCCAGGGGCATAACAAAGGTCAGCATCAGGATGGGCAGTCCGAGACCGCTGTGCTCTGGAGGAGACAGGCAACCACAGATCTAACTGGGCAGAGGAGAATTTCGAGAGCAAGAAACACAGAAAAGGAGGAAAATATAAAGCAGAGAAATCAAGAGACAAGTGAGAGCAGGCGAGAGATGACAAGCAGCCACGCTGATTACAGAAAGCTATCAGTTGAGCATCATCGTGACCGTGACCATAGTGTATTTTATGTGGAAAAAGTGAAAAAATAGAAAAAAACAGTCCTGACAATTTTGGACCCTCGCTGTAAAAATGAAAAGATTTGTTTGTTTAAATCGGCGTACATTAAAGGCAATGCAACAAAAAAACTACCATGATGTATAAAATAAGTAATGAGAATGTGGAGGTCAAAGGGCCTGTTTACATCTGGTCTAAGACCAGGTCTAAATGCCCTCCGAAACGCATTCGAGATGGATTTAAATCCAGTCACTCAAACCACTTCAGGAGGTGGTCTGGGACGCATTCCAGTCAAAACTGAACAAGTCTAAATGCATCTGGTTGTTGAAACCACATATGTAAATTTTACTCCTCCCATAAATTCTAAAAAACACACATGTGAGAGCTATAGGCTAAATAACATGTTATAGCCAGATATGATAGCGCTACTGCATCACGCATCACTGCAGATGAGCAGCTGAGAATCTCTTTAGCAAGCCGACGCACAAACCGCCGTATATGAAACTGAAAGTAAGTTGCAGACGCTCAAAACACAATCATCTTCATTAAAAGTAATGAGACTACATGATCTTACCAGTGCTGATGTGCCAGTGCAGCTCTTATTTCTTACTTTTGGTGACGTCAACTCCATTAAATCTGCATATAGCATGGGAATTGAAGATCGGATTTATAATATCCATTTTGCTGAGACGCATTTATGTGGCCAAGTGTAAATGGAATCGTTTTGATAAATCAGATAGCTATCTGATCTGTAAAAATGCATGAAGTGACCGGGTGTAAACAGGCCAAAAAATGTGCTTAGTGTGGTGTTATGACTCTTTATGTGAGCTGTCTCAATGTTTTCTGAGATCAAGATTTAATATGGAAGCAGATGTTTTCTTATTTGTATGTCTTTGTATTTAGAAGGAGAACATTTTACAGAAGACAATGAGCCAGGCCCAAGTAAGTTTTTTTTTTTCTTAAAGTAGTTTACATTAATACGACTAATCCCGTTAACAGACAACACAGTCATTATCATTGTATCTATCTGTCAAGGCGCAGCTGAAGAGGTTGTTGGGTCTTTGGACGGACAGCTTGAGGATATTTTTGGGATGCTAAAAAAGAAGCTAAATGAGGATCCAAGTTATACACCACCTATAAGAGCTTTTGTGTCCAATTTCTTTCAAATAAAGACTGACAGTGCTCTGCAGTCATCACTTTTTTGTTTTGGTAAGGCCACTCAGACAATCAATCAGATCACTATACAACCAGCTGCAGGTCCACGGAGGAGAGGGGCTTTGGCTGGACGTAGAGCTGTTGGCAGACCCCCAAAGAGCTCAAGAAGAGAGCACCCGTACTGCAACAGTAAATCCAACAACATTCCCCAAACTCTCACATTCTGTTTGCAGGAAAATAACACCCTTGAGAAGACAGATTAACTGCCTGTCCCCAACACACTACCACCAGCTTTTGGTGTGTGTGGACATCCAAATACTGTGTAGAGGCTATTAAATGAATAAGCCTTATGAAGCTGAGCTTTACAGTGAACATCATGAAATCAAAATGTACCCCATTTACTTTATATTTTTGGTCTTCTTGTACACAATTCAACAGTGCATGTTGTTTGTGTTTGTACATTTAATTACAATGTAATGACTAACTGACTCCGTTCTAATGTGTGGGTATGAAACACCCACTTTTCACCATGCAGGTAATTCACCATGGATAAAATCAAGTTCCACCCTACATTTTTTTTCCTCATTGAATGTTACACTCTGCAGTGTCATATTATGGAAGTAAATTGGGCTGCCAAAGCTGTTTCATGTTGACTTATTATAATGACTGCCATATTTTTTAAAGGAGTCCAAACATCTAATGTTACTGTTACCTCTTATTTTAACAACCATATACAAAGAGAAAATGTGTTCCTGATATCTTCATTGTCCAGACCAATGCAAATTGAATGATCATTATTGCTTTTATGTGTATACATCACCCAAGTTTTATTTAGATCCAGTACCGCATCAATCTGTGTGTGGCCATTTTAATGTAGTTTTATTTTGGCAAAACATGACAAATGGTTCAATCTCATCACTTCTTTATGCACATGGACAAAAATGGATTTTTTTTATTATTATTTTGACAAAATATCACTTGTCAATTATTTGTAAATTTATGGGTTTTCCGTCCCATGAATGGTATGGTTTATTAGCATAGTTGTGATTTGTAGACAATACAAATGGCTTGTTATTATCCCTGGAAGGCACTACAAAAGTGTAGTTATAGGTTTAATGCTTGTCTTTGTAAAGTACACAACAATAAAACTGTAAAATCACAATTAATAACAATATATCTGTGATTAAAATCCTTTAGATTGCTAAATTGCATTGCTGCCATAAATGTAGTCATCACAACAAAAGAATATTTTTGAAAATTCACCGAAAGTAGGACACCCTCTTGGGAACCTTTAACATTTTATGAATTGGAATGCACTAACCCTAATCTGGTGTTCTTTCTAAGGATATTGTTACAATTCACCAATAGAAAATTAAATGGATTTGTTGGTTGTCCACAGAAAAGCTTGATTATCCAAGAGAGGTTATTTCAAATATAAATACATTTACCCTGTTAGAAACTGTTCCAACAAGGCATTTTTTCTATTCATTGGAATTTATCTCACAAATCCCATAAAACACGTAGTTGTCAAAGATGAATTTGCATCAAATACATTTATGTATATTTACACGAGTCAAAATCTTTAATGAAATATTTTATTTCATAGATGACAAACCCCAGCAGAATGAATAGGTTGTACAAAATAGCTTAGCACCTGAGAGTTAAAAAAGACTTTTCGTAGTATAGATGGAATACTAGAATACATTGAATTCCCCAGATTATTTGAAATGGTATCTTGAAAACTGCTTTGTGATGCATGGTTGATGTCAAAGTACAACTTCTCAGCCCAATCATATCTTTCCTGGGTCCTCCTTGAGGGTAACAGTCCTGTTGAACACCATCTGAGGAGGAAGACGTGACAGATGAGGCAGTGTTTTTCTCTACTGTATCTCTTTGACAATTGAATGTTTCTGGAAATACCTTTTCAGATGTGCTATCAGGGTCCACAGAGAAATATCCCACTCTCTCAAACTGAAACTTATCAAACACTTTGGCCTTGCCCACGGAGCGATCCACTAAGGCACTTTCAATCACTGTTAAGGAATTCTAGTGACAAAAAATAAATAAATAAAAACTTTGAACTTCATTTAAAAAAAAAAAAAAAAGAAATATCTAACATGTACTTAGAAGAGTTACATGTACTTGCTATTGTAATAACTGTAAATTATGCATAAGTAATGAATTCTTACCCAAACCCTATAATAAGTACATGTTAATTAATAATGTAACCAAAATGTCAATATTATTGCATTCATTTTCTGCAGTTCCAAGCTTTGAATTAATAAATAATTTGTTCAAAATCCCTAAATTGAAGTATTGCACTTTGGTGCATAGTTAATTTTAGTTTGTTGATGATAATGGTATTACTTTTCCAAGTGATCAAACTCTTTAAAAATTCTAGTTCATCCTACATAATGTATTGCCTTACAGGGTTAATATCACTCAGGAATCCAGCAGGAACTTCAGCTGGGTCCTCTGGATGTTTATGGAGAAACCTACAGACAGAAACATGAGAGTGAGGGTAAAACATTCAAAGTCTGTCAAAAAGACGTGTGACAAAATAATAATAAAATGGTAACACTTTACAATAAGACTCATTGTAGTTAACATTAGTTAACCTTTGTTAAATGTTAATTTCAACATTTACTAATACATTATTAAAATCAAGAGTTGTATTTGTTAACATTAAATGAACAAACTATGAACAGCTGTATTTTTATTAACTAACGTTAACAAAGATTAACAAATACAGTAACAAATGTATTGCTCATGGTTAGTTCATGTTAATTAATACATTAACTAATGTTAACAAATGAACCTTATTGTAAAGTGTTACCTATAAAATAAAAACCTCTGGTTTGTCCGTACACAAAGACACTTACAGGCTTTCATACAGGCGCACTTCACACTGCAGTGGCTCGCTCACCCAATGAATGAATGCTTTGGGTTTCTCCACAGAGTCTGAGCTGGTACACGTCACCTCTAGCTCACACACTTTACCACAGTTATCCTGACAAGAGAAAAGACATTTAACCCTACAAATCCTACTGTATCATATTTGAAATGCAAATTTCTAAGGCCTTTAAATTATCAACATGATCAAAACTTTGCTGAGAAGCCTGTTGTATACAAACTTCTACATGCCTTTTGATCAACCAGTTTATTCTTTTTAGCAACTAAAAGATTCTCAACAAAAACATATGCAAACTTTAAGAAAAAAGTTTTAAAGGCCTCTGTAATGCAAAAAGGATCATGTGAGCTAATTAAATGGCATTTCACCTTAATGACATGCTGTACAGATATGACGTATCCTGCATGTCTCAAGCCTACCGGCTGATCTGGAGTCAGGCGCTTATAGCCCTTCTCCATCACCTACAGCAAATACACAAAACAGCAAAACAGTGTCACCTCTGCTTATATGGGATGCTGGTTAAATTCAAATCAGATCCACATATGAAATAATCTTAAAAACACCTCTCTAAAGTCACTCTGCTCAATAAAGATGGTCTTTGAGAAGGGAACCACATGTCTGCCCTTGGCTTCATTGGCTGGGAAGTCTGGGACTCGAAGCTCCTTCTGAATAGGGGAAAAAACAGAAGTGATCCACTGCAGTTATGAGAGTACACTTGCACATCCATCTACATGTATATCATTAAACTCCATTATCACATGGCTCTCTGGAGTGCTTGACTTTGATTGATTAATCGCAGCATTAAGCAGTAAATATATTTTTTGGTTAACCTAAACTATAATTGACTTGTCCATAGCAACATGTCGGTAGAACCTTTATGTTTCTCATATCACTCTGCAGTCTTTGCATCTGAAGACAACTAGAAACTATAGTAAACGTGACCTTAAAGGACTTGAGAAGTATTTTTAGTAGAGTATAAAACTGTAAGAGACACAAAGAACCAGATGACAGTTATAAAAAAAAATAAATAAATAAATAAAAAAATAAATGACACATTGATGCTAAATATGTGCGCTAACTAGATCATAAAGTAATTTTTTTTCATAAATATTGTAACATTGCAGTGTTTTTGTTTTTTTGCAAGAGAGACACTCTCTTTTGTAATGGATTGTTTTTTTTACGTAAGCTTTTAGCTAAACTAGTGTTTTAAACTCAAATTAATATTTCATTTCCATCTGTTTATTTATTATTTGGTTTATTTGGTAAGAAGCCACATAATAATCAGGATAATGTACCATCAGCCAGTCATCACCGCAAAATAACCTTCTTCAGTTTGCTAAAACGGTTTATTTTTATTGTGTGATAATGACTGACTGGCTGTAATTAGCGAGAAAAGCCTGTGTGCCAGCTTGTCATTATTGCAAAATAAACTACTAAAGGGCTCTTAACTTATGTTTTTTTTTTTTTTTTTTGTTTTGTTTTTTTTTTAAATAATGACTGTCTAGCTGTATATTTTGCCTTATATGTAATGAACATTCATGCACTTATGCATGTGTGTACCTGTGCATTGCTTGGTAAGTTGGTGATGGTGATTTTCAGGGGCTCGAGTATGGCCATGGCACGAGGGGCAATGTCATTAAGGACCTCCCTCACACACGCCTCCAACAGGTGTGGCTCCATGGTGGTCTGGGCAACAGTCACACCCACCTAAAACAAAACAACAGATGTCAACAGCAGGGTAAAGTTTCTATAGTGGTTAACCAATATATCAGCAACAGATAAAAGGGCCAACAGCTAGCATTTTTTAATTATCAAAATAGGCTGATTAGTTTTCGGTTTGGTGTTAGATGCAAGACTTATTTGGAATTCCACAATGAAGCACAGACTCACACAACTTCTAGAAGATTCTATATCAACCCTATAACAATTGTCATATTCCATTGATATTTGGCAAACAAGCAGCAATGTCATTTAAACAAGTCTTTGAATACCCAATAAAGATTTAATTCCATGGACCTTGCAAACTTTGGTAAATTCAGCTATTAGATCAGTGGTTCTCAAACTTTTTAACTCTAAGGTTCCCCACGGTCCAAGACAATATTCAAAGGCCTTCCATATTTCTGCTGTAATGATTAAACATGCTTTTTTTCGGATATTTTTTTATTTACAGAAACTAAGATACACTGGCAATACACTGATCAGCTACAACATTAAAACCACTGACAGATGAAGTGAAAAACATTGACTATATCATTACAATGGCACCTGTTCAAGCGGTAGAATATATATATATTAGGCAGCAAGTGAAGAGTCAGTTCTTATATTTTATGTGGTGGAAGCAAAAATATGCAAGCAAAAAGATCTGAATGATTTTGACAAGGGCCAAATAGTGGTAGCTAGATGACTGCGTCAGAGCATCTCCAAAACGGCAAGTCTTGTGGAGTGTTGTTTTATTTACTATGTGCATGTGTGGTCTACTATCATTAAATTATGTGATGGGGTATACCAAATAAACTGCTTTGTGATACTATTAGTTAGCTGTAAAAATCAGTGACGATAGTTTGCGGCAGTTTTAATTAATCTGTGATCCTCTGTGGGAAACAGTGTGAGATCTCTTTAGCACTTTTAATAACTTTAATATTAAGCACGTCCCACAGTAGATGGCATTTAAGATACATTATGTTAGATGATTTTACTGATTTGCACATTAAGTTTGGGCTTTTATCTCCATTTCTTGTGTGTGTATATATATATATATATATATATATAATGTATGTATGTGTGTGTGTGTGTGTGTGTGTATAATATATATACATACATATACACACACACGAAATGGAGAGATAGAAAAGGGACAAATAAAATAAACTCCATGTCTTTTTAAATGTAATTTTCAAATGTAATTATCTTATGTGCCCTCACATGAACATTATACTGTACACACACACGTGTGTGTGTGTGTGTGTGTGTATATGTGTATGTATATATTATATATATATATATATACACACATATATATGTGTGTGTGTGTGTGTCTCAATAGTGATAAAGCTTACCTATTCTATGCATTTTAATAATTACAAAATATTCTTATGGTTCAATCATTGTTATTGTTCTATTAAAGTTTAGCACAATTTTATACTAAATGAAAAGTTTTTGTTCATATTACGGATTTTAAAAACTATCGGCAATTAATCAGTTATCAGTCATTTTTTCCAATTTTTGTTATTGGTATATGCAAAATCCACTATCGGTCAATCTCTAGAAGTGATCATTATCTCTTGCTACCATTCAATCTTTCACATATCTTGATTTGAACTACTTATAATATCATACAATGCTGCACCATTTTTCTCTCACCCGGGCACAGAAATTGTTGATAGCTTGTGGAGGGAACCCACGTCTCCTGAGAGCTGTGAGGGTGAAGAGTCGTGGATCATCCCAATCTCTGAAACATACAACACAGGACACAAACATAATACAATAACTTCAAATTCACAAATAAGTGACACAAAAAACTGTATGTGTGTGTGTGTGTTACCTAACAATTCCTGTTTCCACCAGTTTGATGATCTTCCTCTTGGAAACAACAGTATACGTAAGGTTGAGTCGGCCATATTCCCACTGCACCGGGCAGTATAAATCCAGAGCATTACACAACCAGTAATATGATGATCGTCTGAGAGAGACAAAAACCATCATGTTGTACATATTATGTACTGTAGTGTAGCCTCAGGCATACACAAACAAAGAGAGACCTGTTTTATAACTATGTTATAATTCTGAGTGTGATTTCAGTTGTGCCTAACTGCAAATTTATAAGGATAGTTGGAGCCATGAATGCCAATTCGTTAATACAGTGTTACAGTGTACTAAACAACACAATGTGGTAACAGTCGTATTGTGAAAGTTATTTACTAGCTACTCTGTATATCACTGCATAACACGTCATGAGAGAGAGACCAGACAATAAATGTTTGCATGTCTAAAATATCATGGAAATTGAGGAAAGCAGTATTGTGCGGTCTCATTATTCATCTCATTCTTATGAAGCCCAACTCACATAATTACCAAAACAACTTTCCACAAGTAACTTTGTTTAAAAAGGGGTGTCCAAAACAATGTTTTTTTTTTTAAATATACATAAGTACATAATACTTATACACACCTGCCTGAAAGTTTCTAGTTTACCATACATTAAATTATATATATATATATATATATATATAAAAATATATTCCTGTATGAAGGTCCTTTAAAACTTAATATATCAAACTATATTAATAGATATTAAAGTATATTAAAGGGTTAGTTCACCCAAAAATGACTCCGTAAGATCTTCTTTACTGCTAGTTATAGCACAAAATAAATGTGAATGAACTTCAGAAGGTATGTTGAAAAAAACAAGTACAACTTACTGAAATGAATCATGTCTCATGTAATTGCTCAATCAAACTGTGAAAACACTTCAGTAAAACAGTTTGTATACAAGGTCACGCAACGTTACATTTACCTCAGGAGAGCTATTTAATGTCCATAAACTTGTTAGTCAATTAGAAAAAAAATAACTAGAGAAGAGAATTTATGTATAAATATATTTATTTAAAAATATATGCACTATTACATATCATTGTATTTTCATTTAATCTGTTAGTGATTAGTCTTAATGCATGTTTGAATAAAACTAACAAGTTATTTGTCATGACAGCAAATGTTTAGATGTTTATATTTCAACAATGAATTGGAGTAGAAACAACTACATCATTAAATATAAAAACGGTCTTATGTGCAATTAAAATTTTTGTATATGTGGGAGAGGAGCGAGGCCGGTGAAGAGAATTTTAATGAACAACACCCGAAGGAGACAGTGGTCTCGAGTCCCATGGAGGAGCTCCGGAAGGATAAAAATGACAGTGGAAGGCGAGATATGACTAGGCCTGGAACATTTTCATTATTGTTTTATTATATTTATATGCGACAGTCGGCCATGAGGCAGCTGCAGCTTGTTCTTGTTTTGTTGCTTACATTTTATTTTCACATTAGAAGTATGTTTACTGTTTGCTGGTTCTCGCTGACGCCTTCCCTGAACTATGGACTTTGCTACAGTATACAATTATTTGATTGCTGATTATTACATTGTTATACAAGTGTTGATGAATCCCTCTTTATTGTTGCTTTTGTTGATACTGAATCAAATTAAAATCATAATCAAAGAGAAATGAAGTGCTTGTGAATTGGGGACACTTGTGCTTGTGAATTGGGGACACCTGACATTTGACTTGACATTTGATATTCAACAGTGCTTTGATCTGCCTGCATTGACACTATTCTTTAAGAGCTGCTGTGCAGCCAAATAATGTACCAGTTATCAATGTAAAGCTGCTTTGACACAATCTACATTGTAAAAAGCGCTATATAAATAAAGGTGACTTGACTTGAATTGGAAAAAAACGAATCATGAAATTTGTGTTAATACCCAGCCCTACCTGATACTCTGATAAAATGCATTAATGTTGAGTGACATACCTGGCCTGAAACTCTTTGGTGCACAGTGAGTGTGTGATGTGCTCAATGGAGTCACATAGACAGTGTGTGTAATCATATGTGGGGTATATGCACCTGTACACAAGACACAAGAAGAGAGTGGCATAAAAATAAAACAAAACCACACCATGTGAGTGAAACAAAGTGTTTTACCATGCGTCTCCTGTCCTGTGATGTGGCGTGTATTTGATCCGGTACGCCACAGGGTCCATTTTACCATCTTCCATGACCATCTTCATTCTAAGAGTGGCTTCCCCTTCTGCAAACATGCCCTTCCTCATCCTGTCAAACAAAACCAAAGACTCGTCCACGGGTCGCTCTCTCCAGGGGGAGGGAGGGATGTTGTGACCCTTGAGCTCCTCTCCACGCTGGTGGCACACATACGCATGACCCCTTACACACAAACAAACAAAAAGGAATAAATAGTCAATAATACAGACCGCACTGTGTTCTCTGGTAATTATATATATTTTTTAAAAGGGTCATATTTTGAGGGGTCATATCATGAAGAATACAATCTTTTGAAGTGTAAATTAGGAAAGTTTATTTTACTATCAAAACCTAGAAATGACCAGCTGAATAATCACTTCAGCCTGATGTGCCTGAACATTTTGATCAGCAGATCAGCATGGATGTTTTATGAATCACAATTCAGCCTTTGTAAATCAAAATTACTGTGTGCAACTGTGAAAAATAAAATTGTATTTTTTTACACTATATATCATGCTCAAATGAGCATTTATAATCTGACCCACTGTGCGTTTCAGAGTAAGGCATGGCACTGTGTTCATTTGCACACAAGAAAGTTGTGATCCTGTGTTTTCAGAGTAATAATAAATTTGGTTTATCAGAAAGTAATCTCCTAATCTCACACTATGTTCCTGAATTTTGTCATTATTTCTAAGCTTTGCTTTCTTATGTCTACTTGTGCATGGCACATTAACATACTGGACTTCAATTGTGCTCCTAATTTTTTTTCTTCTTCTTTAATTAGGTGCACAAGTTCCATAAGCATAGAGCCCTGAGACTTCAGGTTTGTAATCTCACCTGCGAATGAGATCAACAGCAAGATCGTAGAGAAGCTGGAAGTTATCAGAGGCGTGCGTGACATTGTATGGTCTGTACCCTGAATAATAGAGAAGAACAAACAAACACACATACATACATGTGTGAAAAATGCTCTTCAATCAAAAATCTGAATGTACCATTACATCTGAAACATTTTTGTAATATTTGCCACATAACACAAAGCCCTTTACTTAAAACTTTTTTCTTTTAAATCATGCTCTGAAATGTGTTTAAATGCAATTCATAATGCATTGCAAGTGCACACTGCAGCAAAGTGTGTCAACTTTCTTTTTTGAAGTAACTACTGTGACAGAGCAACCGTTTGAAAGTTTTAAAAGAAAACAACATAGACCACAAGTGAGATAAAGTGCTCAACTTTCAAAAAAAAAAAAAAAAAAAAAAAAAAAAAATTTAAAAATCAGCCAAGTCAGATCTTAATACTCACCAAGCCACTCCACCATGTCTTTGATGGCAGTAAAGTACTTCTCCTCCTCTTTCTCTGGGTTTGTGTCGTCATACCGCAGGAAACAGATGCCATTATTGGCCTTCACACAGACACATGAAGTCAGACAGGAATTTCTTATTATACAGAGTTGTTCATGTGTGTGTGTGTGTGTATGTGTGTGTGTGTGTGTGTGTGTGTGTGCGTGTGCGTGTGTGCACGTGTGTGTGTACCTTGGCATAACCAAAATTGAAATTGATTGCTTTGGCATGACCAATATGCAGAATACCATTAGGCTCAGGGGGGAAACGGGTGCGGACCTACAAAGAGGTGGAGTATAAGTGAGAATTTGATTAAGAAAGAAAATATTTAGGCAATATGAATGAACTAATTTAGTTCCTGGTCTTATTGTGCACACTTCAGTGACACTAATTCAAAAGACAAAAAGTGTTTATTTTCTTAATCTTTCATCAAAATGTAATAACCTGTGCCACCTCTGATGAGACCTAGACCGCACAGGCTACTGGATGAAGTTAACCAACAGCTAACCAATAGCTATTTAGTCATAGTTTTAACAAACTTGCATTCAGGTCATACCTGTCCTCCAGTGACTTCCAGGTGCTTCTTCAGCAAATTCATGGTGTTGGGAGTTACAACATAACCCTCCGTCTTGTAATTCTCCCCTAGAGAGAGAACAATAAGCCACATGATTCACTTTTAGCCATTAAAAAAAAAAAAATCCCCTGATGGTACTTTGGATTAAGTTTTGCATATTGAGGCTCTGTACAGAGTCTAAGGGTGCTTCTCAATATTCATATGGATGCTTCCTCTTTCCTCCATCCTCTAGCCTGTGACCCGCAAAAACGATCAAAGTTAGCCATCTTGAATGTCATCTCAATTCTCTAATTGCACTGCAGAGGTGAAGAACGAGGAGTGAGGAAGCTTCCAGAGGAGCTATGAGCGAGGATGCACAGATGTATCCTAAGCGAAAGTCAAAAACCTGACGCACGTATAAATTCTCCTCCCCCTTCACTTCTGTCACAATTTTCATTTATGTTTTACCTTTGCCGTTTAAATAAACCATAAATCTCAAGTATTTCAAAAGGGCTTCTTGATTCATATTTATTAGGGGTGTAATACATTGTTATAGTGAGATATAAAAATGCGACAATATATATCGCTGATGTAAACGATATGATTTGAGATAGATACATTTATCCAAGACTCAGCTCACTGTATTTATAAGGTATAATGTAATGTAAATTCTGTCATCATGTATTCACCCTCATGTCGTATTAAACCTATAAGATTTTCATTCAACTTCCAAACACAAATGAGGATCTTTTTTATGAACCTGAGAGATTTCTGTCCCTTCATTTAAAGTCCATTCCTCTAAAATTTAAAAGATCCAAGAAATATAATAATGTCAAAATCATTACTACATTAAAAATAATCAATCGAGAGGTCTAATCCAAATCCAAGTCTTCTGAAGAGACACGATGGCTTTATATGATGAAAAGATTTACAACACGCATATACTGAAAATAAGGACATTGCTTGACATGCAAAAGTGTGTGAGTAAATTCAGAATTTAAATTTTTGGATAATCTAACCATTTACAGTTTGGGAATAGTCATTCTGACACGCTTTCTTGCAATTAGAAATTATCATCTGAAGCGCATACACACTGGAACGGCAGTCCTCAAAGTGAAAGCGCAAACATCATTTAAATCACCATATCACATTTAGGCTAATATTAGTAGTATGATTATTCAAAGCATTTTAGATGGTTTATTATTATATGTATAGTGTATTAATAGCAGGAGATGCAGGACATAGCAAACAATGGTCTGTGCGTGCCAGGCTTGTCTGTGTAAGAGATCCAATGAATGCCTGCACTGAAAGTGCGAGTACGCTCAAAAAAAAGAGAAAGTTTACAGAATTTCAGTGACATTACTACATTGAACTACTATATACAATGTTGAATAAAATATATAATAATGCAATGGGGGAATATTTGTGGGCCCTGATAATAATAATAATAATAATAATAATAATTATAATAATAAAGAATCTATATTTTGGCTAAAAATATTGTGATAGTATCATATGGGTTCAGTATCATGATTTGTATCGAATCGAGACATAAGTGTATCATTATGTTTGTTTGTTTGTTTATGATTTAATGCCATGCGAGCTACCTCGGCTATATTCATGGTGAGAACAAGATTTTTTTTTTTTTTTTTTTTTTTTTTTTTAAAGGAAAAAAAATTAAATTAGGTTTTTAAATTTGATCTTGGATAAAAATTGTAAAACTAAATCAGGCCTTACTTCATTAAAAATCTTTTCATATAAATCAACAGAAAAATAAAGAGTTCTAACAGATTTCAAACTATCACAATCCATCAAAATATGCTTAAGTGATAATGGATTCTGGCACAAGGGGCATAAAGGAGGATCTTCACCCATTAACAGAAACATATGGGTTAGTATGGAGTGCCCTATGCGACAGCATGTGTAGATAATATGATCCCAGCGATTTTCAAAGTGGACACAACGTTTTGCACCAACTACAGGATTGATTTTGTAAAGTTAGTTTGTTGTACATTTATCCTGTTCAGCTTGCCATTTCTTACAAATGTAAATATTTATAATAGTTCTGAGGTCTGAATTGGGCATTTTTTGAGCTCTGAAGATGAAGCTTCCTTAGCTGCCGCATCAGCTTGTTCATTCCCTGTAATACCACAATGCCCGGTACCCAACAAAAAAAAATGACTTTAAAATTCTGTGCCTCCAAGGACTGCAAACTATTTAAAATTTCCACAAATGCTGGGTGTTCAGATTTGGAAGATGCCAGAGTCTGAAGACAAGATTTGAGTCTGTCATTAATAGGAAATTTCGCTGCTGAGAAGTTTTGAGTGTATCATTACATGCCTAATATTTATTATGAATTTCTTAAATAACCAAATTTTAACAGCATACGGGCAGATCCTTTGTGTGCAGCTGATGATGCTTTGAAGTGATGCTCGAGTGATCAAGAATATACAAATAAGCTTTCCTTGGATTTCTTGTCCTCATTTTCTTTCCTTGCATCCTTCCCTTGCATCCTAAGAGGGATGGAGTTAGAAAGCAAGAAAAAGAAGCGAGGAAAGAATGCGAGGATGCACAAATAAGGAATGAGAAGCACCCTATGAAGCTGCCTGGACACAAACATGTCAACACTCTCACCTGGCTTATGGAACTTCAGCGCCTCTCCTCTCAGCTGCTCCATCAATGATTTTCTCTCTGTTTTTCCTTCACCTACAGAGAAAGACGGAAATATAAAATAGACATTTAGACATTATCCCTCCTTTAAAGGGATAGTTCATTCAAAAATTAAAAATAAAGAAAGAACAAATAAAAAAAAAAAAAAATATTCTAAGAAATCATTTTGTTGTCCATACAATGCAGTCTATGGTCACCAAAACTTTGGTTACAGAAGAAAAGATCGTGCAGGTTTAGAATGATATGAGGGTAAATAAATTATGACAATTTTCATTTTTGGGTGAACTATCCCTCTAATGCAAGTCCATGTGATTATTTTTGCCTATTTTACCAGGCAAATAAGAAAAACAACACAAATCAACAAGGCACATAATTGGAGGTATCATTTTTGTCCATAGCACAAATGGTGTTACCAAAGTTTAAAAATTGAAGTTAGATGAATCTTTGACAAAAAGTTCTAGTTGATTTTCTAGTTAATTTTTTCTCCAGATTTCTTCAGTACTTTAGTAACATTAAGTTTTTTCAGGTACAGGTCTATTTAACAGTACTACTAAAACACTGCAGTCTTCACTGTATTAATTAAATATACACTGATTCTTATTAAAGCTACTAAAGTTATTCAGTCAAGAGCAGCGAGTGATTGTCTTTTGATGTTTGAGTAACATTATCAGCATAGACAGAAGAGTTATATTAGACATTGACATATGACACTGCTGACACTGTGACATAACACACAGATCTAATATAATATGTTTTTGTTCAAACTGTTTTTGTACAGCTAAAATAACTAGAAGTGACTGATACTGGAAGCATATTCAAGCTGTGCAATCCCTCCCCTCCAACAACCTGCCACTTATGAGATCATAGCAATTAGCAAACAACATTGAACCAATCAATTTCCTTAGGAAGTCCCAGCCTAAACTCTCTCATGCAGCCGTTTCACTCAGATATACATCACAACAGACAAGAAAAAATAAGGGATGCACAGAAATGAAAATTCTGGGCCAAAAATGAAAATTCTGGATGCACTTGGCCGAACACCGGAACCGCAAATGACTTTTTTTAAAATTATTCATTTCTAGTTTTAATTTTTTTTTTTTGTATAATTGTATTAATACTAGACTTTTTAATTAAATTCAATAATTTTATTGTATCTGAATTTTAAAAAAATACAAGCCAACAAAATAAAATAGGCGTAACATTTTATTTAAAGTAAAACACCAAATATTGAAAATATAAATATTAATATATTATTCTTCATTCAGTTCTATGCAACAGATTAAGATTTAACAGATTTATTTTTTGACCAATAACCAAAATAATGTATAGTCCTACAAAGCTATTATTATCAGAGCATGTGAAGAGAGCTTGGAGTGGATCAGTGAACAAGAGGGTAGCGTTATTTTACCAGCGTTGCCCAGTACGGCTGTACCACACCATGTTACAGCACATTATAGGGCTATTGCAAACAGAAACAAGTCTACTACAGAGAAATTTCATGTTGGCACGTTATTTGAGCAGACTGTTCCGGTGAGTGGAACATTCTCTTGGGCCATAAACAACTGTGCAGAGTGCACACACGAAGCAGAACATCGAGCAGAGCAAACTGGGTGCCGGTACAGACTTACCTACTTGGCCAGAGTCACTTCGAAGTTGTGCATCTTCGGAAGCGGTGCCGCTCACAAAATTGCAAAAAATGCTGTGCGAGAGTGAAACCTGAGGGGCGGGGTGCCATATATATTTGGCTCATATATCTCTTTTTTTTTTTTTTTTTTTAAATTTTCAGCGACCGAAATTTCAGTGCATCCCTAGAAAAAACTATAACAATTTCCGTTTCATGGTGACTTTAAGCAGTTTACTTACCGCAAAATACACGATTATATCAAAATCTCTATCAGTAGAAACTTCATATCATCAAGTGCATGAGAAAAATGTCTGATAGCTTTCTGTGTCCTACCGTTTACTTCAGAAACCTGCTCAATCTTCACATCTTTCTCTGCAGCTTTGGTTTTGGCTGCCTGTGATGAAAGAAAAAAGATGGCAGCACATTTCACAGCTGCATGGTTGACATTACAGAATTATCTGTAATGTGTTTTACACCAACATAGTGCCAGTACTGGTGTCATAGATTGTGCCAAATATTGCTTGTTCTGTGCGTTTCCACAGAAGAAAAGGCTGTTAAAGCCGTTTGTCTTGTACAAAAGCAACCAAAACAACAATTGATCACTCCCATTATAATTATTGGAGTTATCTACAAAGAAAGCACCTGATTAGATGCAATATGATGCAACATACATTCAGTTGGCAGACACCAATTCCTATTTTTGTCATTTTGCCTATTTTTGTCATTTCTGTGATGCAGTAATTTTGGACTGCTGCAATATATCCTGCCCACATAAATACAGTTACATAATTGTGGAAAATGTTATGAGAGAGAACCCTCTGCTGTGCACCAGCAGAGACCATAAACAAAATATACCTTGGGCTTTTTCTCCAGATCTGCCTCTGTTTTTGGACCCAGAAGGTGCAGTACCTAAGAAACCAACAGAAATATTCAGTGCACGTACATTAACAATGATTTGGACAGATTAGAGCAAGGTAGTAAAATTGTCACACTTGCACAAACCTGCATATCTACTTCATTCTTGACAATCTTTCCATCAGCCCATTTGAGAGTGGCTCTAGCCTCACCTAAAGAGCACAAACAGAACCTATTCCTCACCAGCACAACACATGAATGTACACATATGACATATGACATGCTGCCTCACCCATGAGTATTCCCATGTTGAAGCGGTATCTCTCTGCCAGCAGCTGATCTTTGTGTTTCTTGATAATCAATTCCACCTGTGGAAGAGTTAATAGGTCAATGGCGGATAAGGATTCTTAAAGATCTAAGTGAAAACTATGAAAATCTAGCATCATTTTAGCATTTTTGAAAAGTGTTGTACTCAACTTTAATAAAAATAATATAAAACTTGCTTAAATAAAGAAAGAAAACAATTTCAATGCTTGGCCTCTAAACGAATTCATTAAAATATATATATGAGAATAGAGAACAGTTATAAACTAACCACTTGATATGTCTGCACTTTAATTGGGAAATACTTCCTATACTTAAAAACCACAGAAAAGTTCAAAGTAATCACATATACTTTAGATGTACCACATACATTTAACTTTAAAAACAGTTTAACCATTTGCTAAACAAGAAAAAAATTCAGATGGACAGAATAAGAAAGCATCCCTTCATTAACCCTGGCAACAGCCAGTCTGACAGAATCATAAAGTAAAATAATATGCCATGAGATGCTGGGCATTATTGATTTTATTTACCAGTTTAAAGCCAGAACAAAAGTTTAAAACACTGTTTAAAAGCATCTCAGGTGTCACCTCATGAAGGAGAGAATAAGAGACTGAAAAGTGAGTAAAGCTGAAATCTAGATATAAGATGCCAACTTTGAAGAGGATAAAATAGTTTTTCATTTTTATATTTTTTTGGTCACTATAATACACAGTTCCCATAATTCCATTCACGATTAAATTTATACTACTACTACTATTATTCCAATATAGTAATCACAATTGAGTAGGTGTGTCCAAACAATTGATTACCATATTTGGCCTCCTCCTATAATATCTAATCTATACTCACACCACAGAAAAACTTATGTGAACATTTGTAAATGAAGTGTCCTTACTGCATCCTCTATCTGCTCAGGTGTGATCACCACTCCCACCCCACAGGCAGTCTCAAACTCACGCCGATCTACATGATCCTGAGGGTGACTTTTCACAAAGTCCAACGCCGCTGAGCAAAAATATCAGCAAAAAATGTCAACAAGTGGTGTACAGCAAATTAGTGAACCAAGAGAACAAGACTTGCTCATGAGAACTAATATCAATTACACTGATATACATTTTCTTACTTAAGACAGAACATTATAGACACCGAGAAACAAAAAAGAACAGAGTGACAGAACAATAAAGACATCAGATACCTGACAACTGCAGTTCCGTGGTTATTTTTCGTTTAATGATGTACTCTGTGAGTAAAGAAAGTCGATTCGTGTCTTTAAGTCGTGTCACCATACTGTACAACAGAGTGCCTGTAGTCTTATCAATGCCAGCGGACCCAAGCAGCCCTTCAGCCTGAGAAACAAAAACACAACAGTAACATAAGCAATATTACAAAACTTTTTCAAACACTCCTCGTAAATGTAATGGGTAAAAAAATTGTCATGTACGTTCTCAAGAGGCTAATGACTTTGACAGCGCACAACAGCAATTATTTATTATGCGTATTAATTAATGATGTACCAGTTCGATGGCCTTCTTGAGTGTTGATGAAAGCGTTTCATTTTTCAATGTTTCCTTAGCTTTCTGCTCACTAAGGCCAATTGACATGAAAACAGACACCGCGTCCGCCATTTCCCTTCCTGCACACACGCCGGGTTTACACTTCCGCCAGTGCTGGAGAAGGCGTTGTACGAACCATGATTTCTCCAATCAGATTTGCTTTCGCGCATCCTTCCACCAATCATCGATGCACCTCCTCTGTTGACACTTAGTTGCATCAGTCGAGCATTGCCGTGTGAAGTGCAACCAGAGTGCAACATATTCTTCTTCTTCTTTCTTTTTATTGGCAACCGCACTTTACTGCCATCATCAGGTAGCTTGGATCAGATACGTTTTCCTTTAACTCTTTCTACTCCCACTTTCTACTGGTCCAATTTACAGCCATTAACTGTTGCCTTCTAATATCAAGCGGCATTTCATTTATCTCTACTTGCATTGCTGCAATAGGTGTTGTTGGATATGCCTCACAGCAAATTCTCAGTGCTTGCGCTTGATTTCTGTCCAATTTCTCTACCTGAGATTTTGCAGCCAGCCAATATGCTATACATCCATAATCTAGCACAGATCTTATCATTGCTATATAAACTGTTTGTAGCGCCCCTCTATCTGCTCCCCACTCTTGTCCTGCCATGCATTTCATTACATTTAAAACTCTTTTGCACTTACCATCCAATATGTTCTTTCCATGTAAGTCTAGTATCCAGCCACATTCCTAGGAATCTAATTGATGTCATTCGTGCCATTTCTTTGTTATATATTCTTAACTTCCATTCATTGTCTACTTTCTTGTTAGAAAAAATAATAGTTTGTGACTTCTCCACAGAAAACTTAAATCCCCATTTATATGACCATTTAACTACCTCATCCACAGCCTTCTGCATTTTCCCCATAATGTGCTAATTGTTTCTTCCTCTGAACCACAAAGCGGATCCATAGTTCCTCTTCCTACCCTAAATCCACTTTGATAAGGTGATAATTTTCCTTCTTTCTCCAAAACATAAACTAGCCGTCTGTTATCATTCTCTCCATCACTTTCCCTACATGAGATGTAAGGGCTATTGGTCTATAATTGGCTGGCTTACTTGGATCCTTCCCTGGTTTCCTTATTGGCAATACCAGTGCCTCTTTCCAACTTTGGGGTAGTACCCCCATTTCCCAAACTTTATAGAACTCTAACATTACTCTCAATGATTCCTCACTTAACTGCTTGATCATATAATAGCTGATTTCGTCTTGACCAGGAGTAGTTTCTCTCATTCTCCTCAGCGCTCGTTTTAGTTCTGTCATTCCAAAGGGGACATCCATTAAATTATCTCTTCCCTCTCTTTTTTCCAATAGATGAGGATTCTCTTTTAATATTTCCTCCCTTTTCCGCTTAAATTCTTCAGTCAGATTTTCCATACTATTTACTTTTAAAAATGTATTACAAAACATTTCTGCTTTATCACTGTTTTCTACTGCTATAACTTCCCCTTCATTTAAAACAGGATATTATCTATTGATGTACTTTTCCCTATTCTGTCACAGAAATCGCTCCAATGTCGCCTTTTTGCCCTTCTTACCACTTTTTTTTACCTTTGCTTGTTCTCTCTTATATTCCATTAAATCTTGATAGTTATGCATTCTTCTTACTTTCTTGTATGCATTCCTTTTCCTTCTAATAGCTTCATCACACTCCTTATTCCACCATGGTACCATTTTCGTTTTTCTTCTTCCTTTACTCTTAGGAATATTACTTACTGCTGCATTTTTCATGACCCCTATAATTTTCTCACTTATACCTTCTGTCATCACCATTTCTTACTTCATTTATGTCTAAACCATCCTGTACCATTTTCACATACTCATTCCATTTAGCTTTCTCATATCTCCATTTCCCTTCTCTTCTCTCACTTCTTTCTACACAATTAAAATTCTATTGGTTTTTGTCGAGGGAACCAGTGTGATGCTAACTTCCTCAACATCCAGGCAGGATTGTATGAAATTCTACAATATCTTTACAGAATATGCAGAATAGGAGTGAATATTTCCTTTCTATGGGTTCCAGCGCATGTGGGGGTAGAAGGTAATGAGGAGGTAGATCATTTGGCAAAGTCACCTTTATTTAAGTCAAGTCACCTTTATTTATATAGCGCTTTTTACAATGTAGATTGTGTCAAAGCAGCTTTACATTGATAACTGGTACATTATTTGGCTGCACAGCAGCACAGCAGGCAAAGAGATCTCTAAAACACCCAGAGATAGATGTTAATGTAACACTGAGTAAAACTGAAGTGAAAGGAATAATAAAATCTGCTCTAAACAGGATGTGGCAAGAGAAATGAGACAACGAGACAAAAAAAAAGGCAGTCATCTATACAATGTTCCATATAAAGCTGGGGTAGAGAGAAACAGCAATGGAAGCGGAAAGGATGGCTCTATAATATCTAGGCTTTGAATAGACACACATCCCTTAATTGCTCACTGTTCATCATAGGGAAAAGAGAATCTGAAAACTGTGCACAGTGTGGCCTGCCAGAAACATTTGAACATGTGTTGATTCAATGTACCAAATATGACAGAGAAAGAATTCAGTTTATAGAATCATTAAGCCATGTAGGAATTAATGACCTATCAGTAATAAGTATATTTCGAAAAGCACAAAAGGAGTCAAGGGTTTATAATATGTTAATGTGCTATAGAAATGTTTCATTTGAGGATAAGTTCCACAGTAGATTATCCAGAGATTACTCCAGAGAAGTTAGTTTGGCCTGTTTTAGACTGGTTTGTGTTAGAGGAAAAAATGAAGGCAAATGAGGATATTAATTTGGAAAGAGTGTTCAATAATCGAGTTAAAAATATAATGAGTATATCCAGATTTATACGGATGATGCTGAGAAACCAGAGTCAGAAGTAACAGGATTGAGGGTGGTGGTACCAGATAAAGGAATAGGAATCAATAGAAGAACGTCTAATAAGTTAGGGGCATACAGTATACTGTGGAAATGCTGGCAATGTTAATTAATCTGATATGCTCAGATTTGTCATCAGCTTTAGCAAGTATAAGGTCATTCTGTTCAAAAAGTCATCAAGATATTTTGTTTGAAATACAGTCAGTGACAAGAATAGTAAATCAAGGAAGACAGGTAAAATTTATAAGGATTCCACAACATGTGGGGATAAGGGGAAAAGAAATGGCAGATAAATTAGCAAAAAGGATGTTAACAAAAGGAAACATAGAAATGCAAGTAAGTATCAGCAAAACAGAGGTTAAAAGTGTGATATGGGAGAAAATAAATTCAAATTCACAAAAGTGGCAAGAAATGTGGGATAGAGAGGGGAAAGGGAGGCACTTATATCAAATCCAAAGGCATGTTAAAGAGACAAGAGTTGGAAGTGGCAATCGGAGAGAAGAAATGGTGATAACTAGGTTAAGACTGGGACATTGTCTATTAAATAAAACACTTAAGATAATAGGGAAACATGATACTGGTCAGTGTGAAGGTTGTCAGCAAGAGGAGTCAGTAGAGCATAGTCTTGAGATGCAGGAATGAAGCACAAAGAGAGGTGATGAGGAACAAGCTGAGGGAGACAGGGGTTCAGGACATCACATTAATATTGAGCACAAAACATAGGGCACAGACTAGAATTCTTATGAATTTCTTAAGAGAAACAGGGATTTTTGATAGGATATGAAGAATTATAGGGGCATTAAGCAAGGTTAATAGCATTATTATTAGTAGTAGTAGTAGTAATAGTAGTAGTAGTAGTAGTCGTATATAGCAGGTCAGGGAAGAAATGTATGTGTATGTGTGTGGGGGGGGATGATTTAGTCTGTAAACCTATTTTCTGATCCACACTCCGGAGCAGAAGGGGGCGGTAATGCACCAAAACGCTGGATGCCAACCGCCGTAAAACAAAAAGAAGAAGAAGCCATAAAACTTGCCACTGGAAGGCAAGTCTGCAACCAAGGCTCCGGCTGTCGCGGTACGCAGGGAAGGTGTTTTGAACGGCGGGCACTGATGTCACTGCCATTACACAATAGGCTGAGAGGTGCTGCACGTGATTAAGTTAGCCATTACGATTTCTCCAATGGTAAGACCCTCTCATCTCCCTATAATATACAATCTCTGATAAAACATCGTCTGTTTCTCAATATGCGTTCTTAAGCGATCTTGCGTCCTTGTGTTCTTGCTCTACGTCATCATCAACCGTCGAAGTTCAATTCCAATACTCAAGAATGCAAGAACAGAGGACGCATGAAAGTACCCGGATGTGTTCTTGATATCGAGGATGCATCGAAATCAAAGAGCTTAGAACCCAACACTTTGATACTTTTTGGGTAACAGCCACTAGATGGCGCTCCGGTAGCGCGGCCACCATTATGGGGTGAAAATACTAACTGGACCATACAATCCTTCACATCTTACGCACCCAAAATCGGCGAATTTCACTGCCAAATCAGAAGCGCAATAGAACAGTTTTTTAAATTAAGTCACCAGTAAATTGTATGGCTCCCACAGTAAATGTTGTATTGTCTTATATATGTTTTATTTTACCAGTTGTGGAATCCAACCATTCAACCATCTGAGGTAACGTAGTTAGCCTACTTTATTGAGTATTTCCATTTTATGCAACTTTATACATTTATTAATAGTAAATTAATAATTAATAAATTTAAGATCATCATGTTTGCAGCGAACAATATATTTCAGACCTAGTGGAGTAATAGTAATAGTATCTAGGTCTGAATTGAAATAGGCTATATTGTACGTTTTAATGGATCACGCTACAAACATAATGATCTTATAATACATGATGCATTGCTGTGTCTGTTATCGCATAATTCACACTTTTGGACACTTTTACTTCAATGGACATTAGACAACACTGCAAAATCAAGCTGTTATATTCATATATTTATTGTCCAACATTCCCAATTTTTCTGATGCATGTCCTTAATTTAATTTCATATGTTGGTAATAATTCATTGTTTATAAGCCTTTTAGAGAATTTTAACCCAAACTGACTGGGTTTCTAGAGAGCAAAGGTTTTGTGAAAAAAGTGGAAGACTTAAACACAAAGTGTGTAAAATAAACTGTAAAAAGGATTTGATCATCACTAGTGATAGTATTTTATTCTGTGTTGTCATCATTCAGGTTGGATTTCAGCTTTAATGTACTTTTTTTTTAACAAAGCAGCTGATATTGCCATAGAAACTAGTGCAACCGATCCAACAATCCAACCATCTCCATTGACTTTGTATTGCGTGAGGCTGCCTCCTTGTCATTTCTGACTTACAACAAAAAACAGAACAATGCCTTAAAGCTGCTGTGTGACAAGGTGTACAGCAAACAAGCTAAACAAGCTATATTTTCAGATTATGACGCGTGTCGCTCTGTCTCTATTGAGAAACAGAAGAAGATACTAACTTCCGGGTTGGCCTACAAACATTTCTTCTTCTTCTTCTTCTTCCTTTTTTTTTCTCTATTTACAAAAATATGTCATCACTGCAGTAGTTCTGAAATATTCGGTGTCTGAGATTTTGGTGACACTGGGTGGAGCTTACGTGAATATTCATGAGTTTCCTTTTTCGTGTTAAAGCGCCACCGAAAATATTAGCGCACACTCTTCGGATCACAGAAACTGTTTTCGGGTACGCTGAAATGCGAAGTTAAGCCTTTTTTTTTTTTTTTTTTTTTTTTTTTTAAATAACTGTTCATGTATGCTCAATATTTTGTACATTTTGTGTCATGTGATCTGATTTAATGATTACAGCCACTGATTTGCCAGTGGCCTATCGTTAGGATACGCTAAATAATAAGAATAAATGGGCCAACAGCCATCTAGTTTGTTTGTTTGTGTTTTTTATTTATATATATGCTATTAATTATTTTAATTGTATAGGCTAGGTTTTGCTTTGATGGTCGTTTGATAACTTGTATAAATGTATCTGTGGTGGCATGATAAAGGTTGTGATTACTTTGTGCCATTCCCTATTGCTTTCAACCAGACATTAGCAACATTTTCCGTCACATGGACTGCAAACATTTGGTACTGGAGTAGCTTATACTTATTTCTGTTAAAAATAATTATTTCTGTTACTTCTGTTGAATACAGCATGCACAATGATATTAAGTATAGTGGCATATTTTTCATATGTGTATCTTTGTACGCTACAAACCTCAGTTATTTTTCTCCTGTGCAAATTTATATTTGTGTGCATTTTCATAACATGTTTTAATTTATTTTATTCTTTCCTTGAATTGTTGTTGTTGTTGTTGTTGTTATTAATAATAATAATAATAATAATAATATTATTATTATTTATTATTATTATTTTTTTTTTATCACAGTAGCTGACTTGATTTGTCTTGATGGTGTAAGGAACAAAGCTACATAATGTCCCAGCATGCTCTGCTCTCTGCGGGCTGTAAGGCATGGCGGTCAATCACATGTCCACGGTCAGAGCTTCGTCTGGATCTCACTCTGGGATGTGGGCAGACCTTCCGGTAAACTATATGCTACTGTTTCATTGCTCTCTTCAACAGAGTCACGTTCTATGCTTTTGTAGTGTTTTATTTACTTCTTGTAGTCCATTTATTAGTCATTAGTCATTTGTTAGTCATTGTTTCTCATACCCAAGCCATTTTTTAATTTTACACCCTCTCTGAACCTTCTTGTTTTTTTTAATACATTAACTATTTAAATACTATTTAAAAATACAGTAAGCAGTGTACAATGTATAGCACCCAGTAAGCAAAGTACTCAACGCAAAGTATTTCATTGTGAACAATGCCTTAAAATTATACAAGCTGACTTTTGATCATATTTCTTTAAGCATATGAATTTTTTGTGTTCCATTGTTCTTGATTGTCTATCTTTCTAGATGGCGCGAGACTGCAGATGGTCACTGGACGGGAGTAATGCGGGGGAAAGTGTGGACGCTAACTCAAACAGAGGATATGTTATGGTACTATGTTTACAGTCATCAAAAAAATCCTGGAACAGAAAACAGACAGAAACAAAAAGTGGAAGAGAAGGAGCAGTTATTGGTGAAGAGGTCAAAAAGAATGATTGACATGAAGCAGGAAGAGGTGGGAATGTGCACAGTTATGTCAGAAACTGACAACAAAGAGGAGGATCTTCTGAGGGACTATTTCCAGTTAGATGTTAAATTAGGGGATCTCTACAGGAACTGGAGCACCGCGGATCCACACTTTAAACATACAGCGAACATCTTCACAGGTATATGTCTTAAAGGAATAGTTAATCCAAAAATGAAAATTCTGTTATAATTTTCTCATGATTTTACCTTGAAAACAAATGCAATGTTATGCTGAATTTTCATGATGCTTTTTTCCAAGTACTGAAAGCATCAGTGGCAAAACCGCAAGTCTGAGCCCTCCCCCATATGAACTACTCCTATAGTCAGCGTGTGAGATTGCTGATGCACAATATTATCTTTGGGGGTGGGGGGCCCTTTTAATTAGGCATATTTGTTCATTTGTTTGGTCATTAATTTATTACGGGAAATGTTAACACGGGGCGTACAAAATATGAATTGTTGTCCATCATTTTGCGAGCAATTGGTGATGAAGAAAAATGTCAGGTGATGCGTCGCAATACTGGTAATATTTCCATTTCCAACCAGTGGATATTACACAAGCAATGTGCAAACTTTGTGCGAGAGTTATGCCGGTGAAGAAGTCTCAAACCCCAGTCAATTATTCACTACAGAATTTGAAAGTAAAAACTGACTGACCTTTCAGCATCTGACACCGCATTAACGGCAGATATTCTCTCAGAGACAACGAAAGATGAATCTACTTCAACATATGCTGATAACGATATATAACAAGGATATATTATTAAAATTGTAAATTAAGATGTATCTTAATTTATTGTCTAAATATTTCTCTTGTGGCCCATACGTAGTGAATGAATTGTAATATTAATTTAATAATAAATGCAGCCAAATAATAATACAGATATTTGAATACATTACTTGTAAATGCCATATCTTTTTGATATTGCCAATATCAATTGGCAAAGCAAAAATCATACTTACACCAAATATTTGAATGATCGTGTATCATGGTTTCCACAAAATATTAAGCAGGACTGGAGTAATGGCTGCTGACAATTCATATTTCACAGTATTACTGTTTTTACTGTGTTTTTGATCAAATAAATGGAGCCTTGGTGAGCCTGAGAAAGTGCAGTAACACTTTACAATAAGGTTCATTAGTTAAACATTAGTTAATGTATTAACTAACATGAACTAACCATGAGCAATACATTTGTTACTGCATTTACTAATCTTCGTTAATGTTAGTTGATGAAAATACAGTTGTTCATTGTTTGTTCATGTTAGTTCACAGTGCATTAACTAATCTTAACAAGATTTTAATAATGTAATAGTAAATGTTGAAATTAACAAAGATTAACAAATGCTGTAGAAGTGCAGTTCATTATTAGTTCGTTAATTAATGTAGTTAACTAATGTTAACTAATGAACCTTATTGTAAAGTGTTACCGAATAAACAATGCTTCTACAGCATTTTATCTTAGTTGATGTTTATTTCAACATTTAGTAATACATTATTAAAATCAAAAGTTGTATTTGTTAACATTAGTTAATGCACTGTGAACTAACATGAACTAACAATTAACGACTATTTTTTATTAACTAATATTAACAAAGGTTAATAAATGCTGTAACAAATGTATTGCTCATTGTTAGTTCATGTTAGTTAATACATTAACTAATGGTGACGAATGAGACCTTACTGTAAAGTGTTTCCGGAATTGCTTTCATAAACATTAAAAATATCTAAATTTATTCCAGACTTTTGACCAGTAGTTTACGTTGCTTAATAAATGCTGATTTATTTTACAAGAAGCAGGTTGCTTCATAGACCAGACATGTTAAGATCATATGACCAGCCAAATGCTACACACATTTACAAAACAAACTTTGTTTCAATATAGATCCATGATGACTGACATATTAGCAAGTGCAACATAAACTAAAATCTAAAAACTAACAAAGCAGAAGGAAGGTGTCTAATACAAAATTCCTTTTTACTGTGTGTGTATGAGACTGTCTGTCTGTTTGAATATCTCAGGAGTGCGTTTGTTGCGTCAAGATCCTGTGGAGTGTCTTTTCTCATTCATCTGTAGCTCTAATAATCACATCTCGCGGATTCAGGGTATGGTTGACAGACTGTGCCAGACACTCGGGACTCTCCTCTGCAAGCTTGATGATGTTGCCTATCATGATTTCCCCCCTCTGCAAGATCTTACAGGTAGCTTTTCTAGCACTCAGTACTGTCATGCAATTTCCCCCCCCCACCCCACCCCCCCACACACTATCCTTTTTTTTGTTGTTGTCAGTGATCAAATAAGACAATTATGGCTATTACTAATAAACTTAAATCAATATGAAATACAAAAGTAGCTATAAATAATGTTCAGTATAAACACTCTTAAAATGTTTGACTTAGTTTTCTATATGAAATAGATTTTTTTGTAATCACTGTTTTAAGTTATTGGTTGCTTTCATATTGTCTACATAACACCACTCGCCTCTTAGACATCAAACACAGCTATGATACAGATATGCAGCGAAAGTTAACAATGGTGTCTGCAGAGGAGCTAATGGACTACCATTTAAACAGCTGACAAAATGGAATTAAGTCCTTAATTAAGCTAAATTTAATTTAACCGATTTAACATATTTAATTCATTTAAACTGAACTCATCCATGGCGACTCTGCTACTTTTACATATAGCTATACAAAAATGTATATGCATTTGCATACAGGTGCATCTCAAAAAATATTTTTTTTTGTTCACAGTGAAATACTTTGCGTTGAGTACTTTGCTTACTGGGTGCTATACATTGTACACTGCTTACTGTATTTTTAAATAGTATTTAAATAGTGAATGTATTAAAAAAAAACAAAAAGGTTCAGAGAGGGTGTAAAATTAAAAAATGGCTTGGGTATGAGAAACAATGACTAACAAATGACTAATGACTAATAAATGGACTACAAGGAGTAAATAAAACGCTACAAATTTTTTAAAAATAATTTTTTTTGTAATTTCAAAAAGTAAAACTTTCATATATTCCACATTCATTAGACGTAAACTAAAATATATCAAGCCTTTTTCTGTAGCCTAAGCCATAATCATTTTATGCCGGGTTCAGACTACACAATATTTTTGTCCATTACGATAGTCACTGTGTCAGATTGTAAGATTTTGACTCCTAAAATCTTGTCGTGTTGTGGACAAGAAACATGTCAGACTACATGTTGCTACCCGATCATTCAACGCTTGTCGTCTTTAACTACGTGCATGCTGTCATCGAGAAGGCGGGACTATCGACTGACAGAAGGTGCCGTGAGCGTAAACAAACAATGGCTAGCAGTGTTTTGCTCTGTCTTGTCCAAAAGTGCACACACATCTGGATTGCATGGATATTTGGATTTCCTCCAAAGAGAACTTAGGTAACGTATGTTTAATTTATCTTTGTTCACTCTGTCGCGGTAGTCCCTTGAGGAAACCCTTGTCCCTTGTTGTCATCCACTATGACACACTACACGAGCTGAAACGATCGAATCTTGCTTCCCGACGCCCATTGTCGTTTACGAATCCCCACGACACTCTACTTCAAGTAGATCGTGGCAAAATCTGGCTAAAATTGTGTAGTCTGAACTGGGCATTAGGCTACAGCTCATGAAAATAAAACATCCAGTATCTCAAGTTATTAGAATATTTCCTAAGATAAATCAAAAAAGGATTTACAATACAAAAAAAAAAAATTCAAGTTCTGAAAACTTGGTCAGGGCTCATTTAGCACGAATTACTGCATCGATGCGGCGTGGCATTGAGGCGATCAGCCTGTGGTACTGCTGAGGTGTTATTGAAGCAGAGATCGTATTATTATTATTATAGGGAGATAAGAGGGTCTGTATCTCTTACCGTTGGAGAAAGCGTAACGGCTAACTTAATCACATGCGGCACCTCTCAGCCTATCGTGTCGCCGTTCAAAACTCCTCCCTGCGTACCACCAATGCGTACCGCCCATACCGCCAGTTAGCATTAGCCGTTACGCTTTTTTGGCTAAAGGTTGCAGGCTTGCCTTCCAGTGGCTTTGATTGAAGCCCAGGTTGCTTTGATGGCGGCCGTCAGCTCATCTGTATTGTTGGGTCAGGTGTTTGTCATCTTCCTCTTGACAATACCCCATAAATTCTCTATGGGGTTCAGGTCAGGTGAGTTGTCTGGCCAATCATCACAGTAATATCATGGCGAGCAAACCAGTTAGTAGTAGTTTTGGCACTGTGGGCAGGTGCTAAGTCCTGCTGGAAAAAGAAATCGGCATCACTATAAAGCTTGTCAGCAGACGTAAGCATGAAGTATTCTAAAATCTCCTGGTAGATGACTTTTTTTTTTGACTTTGGACTTGATGAAACACAATGGACCAACACCAGCAGATGACATGGCACCCCAAATCATCATTGACTGTGGAAACTTCACATTGGACTTCAAGCAAGTTGGATTCTATGCCTCTCCACTCTTCCTCCAGACTCTATGACCTTGATTTTCAAATGAAATGCAAAATTTACTTTCATCTGAAAAGAGGACTTTGGACCACTGAGCTACAGTCCAGTTATTTTTCTCCTTAGCTCAGGTAAGACGCTTCTGACATTGTCTCTGGTTCAGGATTGGCTTTGTACGAGGAATGTGGCAGTTGTAGCCCATTTCCCGAAGACATCTGTGTGTGGTGATTCTTGATGCACTGACTCCTGCTTCAGTCCATTCCTAGTGAAGCTCTCCCAAGTTTCTGAATTGGCCATCCCTGTTGCTTGTGCACCTTTTCCTGCCACACTTTTACAGTCAACTTTCCATGAATATGCTTCGATATACACGGCTCTGCGAACAGCCAGCCCTTTCAGCGATGACCTTTTGTGGCTTACCCTCTATTGTGGAGGGTGTTGATGATGGCTTTCTGGACAACTGTCAAATCATCAGATTTTGACATGATTGTGGTTGAGAGTACTGAACTAGGCTGAGAGATACCCGGTATTTATTAAAGGGTTAGTTCACCCAAAAATTCTGTCATTAATTACTCACCTTCATGTCGTTCCACACCTGTAAGACCTTCGTTCATCTTCGGAACACAAATTAAGATATTTTTGATAAAATCCGATGGCTCAGTGAGGCCTGCATTGAAAGCAAGTTAATTTACACTTTCGAATGCCCAGAAAGGTACTAAAGTTATATTTAAAACTAGGGATGCACGGATACCATTTTTTTTAAGGACCGAGTACGAGTACCGATACTTTTTTTCTAGTACTCGCCGATACCGATACCGATGCCTATACATTTATTAATTTCTCTTTTTTTTTTTTTTTTTTTTTTCTTGTTGCAGTTTTCCAAGCACAACACAGTGAGACTAATGAATGTAGGACAGCTTCTTTATTATTACTCTAATGAAAAAGTAATAATTTTTATGTGCTCACAATTGTCACAAACTTAAAGAACAAAAATTTCACAGTGTCCAATAACCTTCAAAGAGCATAATTACTAATATATATAATTGTTGTTATATAAAAAGAAATTTACAAACAAATTACAAACAATACAACAAATACTATAGAGATACAAATTAAATAAACTTGTTTTTCAGATACAGTAGGTTTATTTACCATGTATACATTTATTTAACATCTTTTGTTGTTTTATTAACATTAATGACAGATATAGGCTATGGTCCCTTTAAGACCGAATCCATAGATACTGACACATATCCTGTTTTCACCCAAATGTTTACGTCCACTTAAGCCATAACCGACTGTATTTACGTGAGATACTCCACACGATGGACATTTTGACAAATATGTGTGCATTTGACCATTCAGGCGCAAGGAGAACTGATCGCGCGCTGTCTGAGAGAACTGGGATCGCGCGCAAGAAAGAGAGAGAGCGCTTCTGTTCTGTGTCATTCAGCGCGATTCCGCCTATCCCGCCTTCACTAATCGATAACAAATTGTGATTGAAAGCATGCAGTTCGCAATGTGTGTGTTGTCATCATTAATTTTGAAGTATTTCCACACCTCTGAGGCTGACATTGTTTCTGCTGCTGCCGTCTCTGTGCATGGGAAATTCTGTCAGTTACGTCACGTGAGGTATCGGTCTTTGGTATCGGGGGTATTTTTACGAGTACAAGTACAAGTACATGAGCTTGGTATCGGGCCCGATACCGATACTGGTATCGGTATCGGTGCATCCCTATTTAAAACAGTTCATGTGACTACAGTAGTTCAACCTTAATGTTATGAAGTGATGAGAATACTTTTTGTGCACCAAAAAACAAAATTACGACTTTATTCAACTATCTAGTGATGGGCGACTTCAAAACACTGCTTCATGAAGCTTCGAAGCTTTACGAATCTTTTGTTTTGAATCAGTGGTTCGGAGCACCAAAGTCACGTGCTTTCAGTAAACGAGGCTTCGTTATGTCAAGTGTTTTGAAATTTCAATGGTTCGCGTGACTTTGGCAGTTTGAGACGCGCTCTGAACCACTGATTCGAAACAAAAGATTCATAAAGCTTTGAAGCTTCATGAAGCAGTGTTCACTAGATATTGTTGAATAAAGTAAAATTTGTTTTTTTGACGCTCAAAAAGTATTCTCGTCGCTTCATAACATTAAGGTTGAACCACTGTAGTCACATTTATTTTTTAACAGGGACAATGCAGTATAACATTGCTGCAATTTCAAGCAGCCGATGCTCCACGTACAGACTTCTAGCCAAAGGCTAATTTGCAGCCCCAGTCCCTGGTCAGGCTTTTTTAACAGTCACGTGCTTTCAGTAAACAAGGCTTTGTTACATCATATGAACTGTTTTAAATATAACTTTAGTACCTTTTTGGGCGTTTGAAAGTGTAAATTAACTTGCTTTCAATGCAGGCCTCACTGAGCCATTGGATTTTATCAAAAATATCTTAATTTGTGTTCTGAAGATGAACGAAGGTCTTACGGGTGTGGAACGACATGAGGGTAATTAATGACAGAATTTTCATTTTTGGGTGAACTAACCCTTTAAATAACTGATGAAAAATACTGCACTTTTTCCCGCGATATTCAAATTTGAGACGCACCTGTATAGTGATACTTGTCAATGAAACAAATTATATTTCAAATATTAATATAATAAAAACATATTAAGGCTTGATGCATGTGTTTGTCAGGTCTCTCACACATGGAGCATTGCAGTGTTTAAAGCATGTATTCATTTCATTTAAAGAGCTCTGGCACAACACCCTTAATCTCATTAAAACGTCTATGATTTTAGATTCAAGCTGATCTGTGGTCTACTTCAGACATCCGTCTGAGGAGAAATGGCAAAATGCAGTTACAGTGTTTTTACCAGCCATTGCTTTCTCAGACCAGTTTAGTTTAATTAAAGTTTTTTTTTTTAATTGACCTAAAGTTCATAAAACGCAAGTAAACGTAATCCATATGAATTGAGTGTTTTAATCCAAGTTTTCTGAAGAGACATGATTGCTTTATATGATGAACAGATTTAGGCTTTTGTTCACAATATAAACATTGATCAATGCACATATGTACATAAAGCACATCAAATATGGTTAATAGAAACTCAAACGTGTTTCCTTGATGCACATGAGGTTTATTTTCATGTCATGCAAGCACATTTGAGCTTCCGCAAGAAGGTTTGTTTTCATGCGTCGAGCATGTACCGTTGAGCATCCTTTTACCATATTTGATGTGCTCTGTGTATCTATGTTGATTAATGTTTGTTTATACTACGAGGCTGTTGAATGCTCGAATCTGATTGGTTGATGAATGTTCTAAGGTGTGCAATTATTTTCAGGGAAACGCACAGCTAAAGTAGTTCTAGGCAGGTCTTGACCACATTGCAGTTCCATATCACTTCGCCAAATAATTTCAGTTATTTCAATAGGTCCTTACAGCCTACAACCACAAAAGAAACAAAACCCACAACGACACTGACCAAGCAAATAAATATAGTAAACAATAGGATAAAAATGACAAATTATTGTCATGGTTTTTGCCACAAAATACGTTTTATCGTGTCCTGAAAGCGCATACTCTCTCCCGCTCTCTCTCTGTCTCTCTCTTTCAAACGTACACACATACTGTATAGTACGGACACACACTCGCACAGAAACGTGTTGTCCATGCTGCTCTGAAGAATTAATCAGTAAAATAGTTTAGCAACTTAAGATACATGACATTTCTCACCAGCGAGGTAATAACAAAGAGTGTTTTAAGGACAAAAACCTGACAAATGTCTTTAAGTACAACATCTAAATGGTGTCTTGTGGTGTGGTAACCATAGTATAAGCACAATAATTGACTCCAGACCATTGAATTATTAGAAAGTAATGCACACCCACAGTGTGCGTTTTTTTCTTTTTTTTTTTTCTCTCTAATAATTCAATGGTCTGGAGTCAATTATTCCTCACATATATATGAATAAAGGCATCACAATCATGTATTCCAGACAGACAGGTAATAAGAACCATAATGCAAAATTATACAAGCACTGAAAAGGATAATGCTTAATTTTTGAATGTTTGTTTGTATATATGTGACAGACCCTAGTGTGGAGATGCGTTTGCGTGACTTGGGTTTTGGCTACCGTGCTCGTTTTCTGCAGCAGAGCTCACAAACCATTGTGAGCTCTCATGGCCCTGACTGGCTCCATTCACTCCGCAGCGCTCCCTACCTGCAGACCAGAGATGCACTGAGAACTCTTCCTGGAGTTGGTCTCAAAGTAATTATTTATTAAGCCAGCATTTTTGCATAAAAATACCAACACTTTTAGCCTCCCAATTGTAACGCAAGTATACGTTGCATTTTCAGCTTTGCTCAAAGGGTTGTAATACCATGAACTTCCATTTTCTATGGAGGATTTTCTCTTTCAGGTCAATCACTCTCATGGCAGTTTAAATCTGAAGTTAAAGTTAGGTAAATTGTCAGTGCTTAAAGCTACTTGAATAATATTATGTTCAATTTAATGGAACAAACTTTTGATCAACTCCATTGGTAGCACAGGAAAGTGCATCAAGTACAGTATGTACAATGGGACACATGCTTGCAATACAATGCAACACATTTGCATAGAGTTTGCCTCTAGTATATGCTCCTTTATTGTCTGTACTGGCGTACTTCCTTTTACACGAGGGCTTTTATTTTATTTCAGCTTAACTGATTGCTCTAGCTGTTAAACGCATAGATTTATCATATCTGTGAACAACATCTGTAAAATATGTTTGCTTGGGATCAGGTGGCTGACTGTGTATGTCTGATGTCACTGGACAAGTTTGAGGCTCTTCCTGTGGACACACATGTGTGGCAGATCGCCAAACGTGACTACAACTTTGCTGCCGGTAACAGCCAGAAGACCTTGACTGATAGAGTCTACAAAGAGATTGGTTAGTAGCCAGATAATATATTTTGCCTGGCAACCACCCACAACAGTCTAGCAACTTGTGTCTGTGAGTTTTGGACGGACAAACTCCACTCTCATTTTCTCAAAATAAATGAGGTATATTTTGATCCTCTTTTTTGTAGGTGACTTCTTTAGAAAACTCTGGGGTCCCTATGCCGGCTGGGCACAGTCTGTGAGTAATACTCTACAACATTCATTGGATAATAATATAATTTTTTTCATGTTGATGACCTCTTTGTGTCGTTTTGTGTCTCAGGTACTTTTCTGTGCTGATCTAAAGAAGTTTCAGAAGCTGAGAGAAGAGATTCCTGTAATGAAAGATGAGAAAACTGAGCTGAAGAACAAGATGAAAAAGAGAAGACATGACGGATATAAACAAGAACAGAAAAGAGAAAAAGGCAATAAGCATCAGAGGTCATAAGATCAAATGATAGTCTGGATAACATTCATCAATTATCAACTTATACATTGAGTCTGAATCCAGTTTGCTTTTTTTTTTTTTTTTTTTTTAAATGTGTGGATGCTTCTTTTGAATTTCTACAATATATATCAGAATTTCAAACAGCTTAATTTTATTGGTAATTTCAAGGAAGGAACAATATTTTCCACTGTGTATTACAATTGTGCAGTTAAACACTCTGAAGGGTTTGTTGTTCCAGAGTTTGTGAGCCAATAAGAATAAAACTGTGTTTGAGAAACATAAATACAAAATCAATAAAATACAAATCATAAATACAAATCTTATTTCACTTTTAATACACAAATAAAAGATAAATTCTAATAACTTATAAAAATAATGTTTTTTTTTCTCAGTTTTTAAAAATGATAAAATGATAAATTTGTCTGAATTTTTCTATTTTGTTGGAGCAATAGCTTCATGGGCAGAGCTCCAATATGTCTCGCAATAGCATTACAGATGTTCTTCACAAAATGTTCTGAGAAATTCTTATTTTTGCACATTTTTTACAAAATGAAAATTTCAGTTAATATGTAGCATCACTTTGTGATTGTAAATGTGTATTTGTTTTTATTTATAATGGCAGGCATTTTGTCTTGTCCAATTTTTACAAAAAATTCTAAAAATATTATCATCACACATTACCATCACACAGTCAAAAATCCACACAATCAAACATTACACCAAAATAAGCTTGAAGGTTGCTCAAAGTTATAATGAGAGATGTTCCAGGAGATAAATGTAAATAAATGTTTAAAGGGGGGGTATCACACACAGTTTGTGCCAATCTCATGTTAATCTTGAGTACATATAAAGTAACAATGCATCCTTCATATCTCCGAAAAGTCTTTAGTTTTGTCATATTTATAAAAGATAGATACGCTAAACCGAGTCTTTCCGGAAAAAGTCGAGCTCCTGGAGCTCGTGCTGATGCGTTCCTGCCGTCAGTGCCGTGGGCGGAGCTAAAGAGTCACGAGTGCACGCAGCTTCTGCGTAGAGATCGTCTGCTAACTGCGACATCATTATAATACAAAGGGAACAAAAGCGTTCGTGTTGTTTACATTATATGCACTTGTGCGCCGATTGCCAACAAAACACAGACATCTGATGCAGCTTTACTCACCACCCGCGATCTGCAAATCCAGCGCCGAACTGTGACTTGTTTACAAAGTATTCATCACCGAAATCCCGGGAACAAACAAACATACAAGCACAACTCTGTTGCTGCCCCGGAAAAACAAACTTCTTCCTCTGTTCCCTTAATGCTGGGTTCTTTGGGAAGCTGAAAAAGGTAATCTTTCCCTCACAACCAAAAACACACTCCTTCGGTGACAGGAGCTGCGTCTCATTTCGGAGGCTTCGTCCTCCGGAGGTCGCAATTGAAGGCTGAATACTTCATCAAGGATGTCATATTTAAGAAAAGTAACCGCAATAAAATTGACTGATATAATAAAATAAAATACTGTAAAATACTGTAATTTCTTTCTTACGTTGCAATCTAACAGTTATTTTTCTTAAATCAGACCGATGATGTATGCAGCCTTCAAAGGGTGCAGCCCCTGAATTGGGACACAGCCATTGTTGAAAAATCTCTCGGCTTCCGTATCCTGAACGAAACGCGTTGATGGGCGTGCTCTTTGTCTTGTTCTGGGTGATGTGTGTGCGCACGCTTATCAGGGAGAAGTGCCTATACAAGGAATTCCACCCTTTATTACGTGATAAAGGGCCATACTAGAAAAAAAACTCTCCGAATCCTGTACCGAAACCGGAAGTAGTCATTTGGCACAGAAATACTCCGTCATACGTCCAACTCATGTTTTGAAACTTTGGCCATGTTTAGCATGAGAATCCAACTCTTCAACAGTGTAAATAATTCAGAATGCATGAAATAGCATTGCACCCCCCCCCCCCCCTTTAATATTGATAAATAATAAATGTTTAAAGCAGTTTAGTCAAACAGTTAAATGAGATTGAATTCCATTCAATCAGATAGAAGACTATCCTCAGTGAAGCATTTGCAAAAAAAAAAAAAAAAAAAAAAACCCAAAGAACTGTCAGACTGTGAGAAACAAGATTCTCTGGTCTTATGAACCTCAATTACAAGCATTATGTCTGGTGTGTAGCGTCTGGACCAATCAGACAAACATTTATTCATTTATATTTAAAACTCTCCCTCACAAGTTCTGTGAACCCATCCTCCCAAACTGCAACACACAGGCAGAACTAGGTGTCCTGTTAGTGACAGGAAGACTGATAAGGATAAGGAATTTGCAGAGACTTGTGACTGACTTAATTCCTGTTAAGAAGGACAAATAAACCCTTTCCCCCTATATATTCTATATATATATAACCACTTGAGAAATGTATAAGCATGTATCCAATTTTCCCATCTCATGATTTTCCTTTTATAGGCTTTGGCCTATGTATTAATTCTCTCTTTTGAACTCTTTTGGTATTATTGTTTCAGAGTTGCATACTATGGTTAACTAAAATCACATGGATGGACTCCAACTTTCGTTTCCTATTTGGTAATTTATGTTACATGTTGCTAACTCTGTGACACATTAGTATTATAAGAATCTAGAAGGATCTTCTCTCAAACATCCAATCCAATGTCTTATGCTAATATCTTGCTACAGAACAAAGGCTCGTAAAACCCCCTCACAGAGGAATTTCCATTGCGAAAATTCCTCTTTCCTCATTGGTCAGGTCTACCCTGGTAGGCGGGACTTCTCCTGGACCTTAAAAGCCAGTGCACAATGCTCCTCCCTCTCTTGCATCTTCAACTGCCCGAAGACAACTTCTGCTGGTGGCTTCTCAGGTCAGGCCGGCAGGCCTTGACCTGCCCCCACCATGTGCTTGACCCGGAGAGAAAGAACTCTTTCCTACTACAAGAGTCAAATTAACAGCTTAAGTTGTTTCATATTTCTTCATCCAACGCAGAAGATATTGATTACGACTTCAGACCAAACCATCAAGGATCTCTCCTCAGCCTGCAGATCCGATGCTCCTCAACAGCTAAAGGCATTTTGCAAGTATCGTACATTTGAACACTAAACAGCGATTTAGTATTAATTTGTGAACCCCTTTGTTAGCAAAGGTGCTTTATTACTGAGAACACTGATGGTCCTGATCTCCCTAGCTCCTCCTGTTTCCCACTTCCGGTTTCACTCTATCATTTATCCTTTTATCCATGTACGTGTGACTGGTGTGTATGTATGTGTTTGTCAGTTTAGTTATGTGTTCGTGATTTAGCTAATAAAACTTGTGCACAATACATATTTGGTTCTGACTCTCTGTCTGCAATAGATTGCCTCTTAAATGATCAGATCTTATTACCAGCTCTGTAAATGCTAAGAAAGAATTATTTGTCTGTGGCCATGAAAAATACCATTCTCTTAGAATTAATTAATAATCAATACTGAGTGTTCACAGGATGAACTGATTTATTGATTGAAATTTTAATGTAGCTACATCAAGTTAATCTGATTAACTGATTAAAATATTCATAATCATAATTAATAATCATAAAGAGTTATGGATAATTATTAATATTTCCCCTTTGAGTTAATTCGCTACAGGCGGAAACCAAGCACTGCACCCCATCTGCACAGTACATTCCTAACAGTGAAACATGGTGGTATCATGCTGTTTGGGTTTTTTTCAGGGGCAGGGAATATCCTTAATGGAAACCTGGCCTAGAGCCCTCAGGACCTCAGAGTGGGCTGAAGGTTTACCTTCCAACAAGACAATGCAAGATTGGCTTAGGGACAACTCTGGAGAGACCTGAAAAGCTTGTTGCATCATATCCAAAAAGACTTGAGGCTGTAATCAATGCTGAAGGTGCTTCTGAGTTAAGTACTAAGTTAAGGGTCTGAACAGGGCCGCTTTAAGATAACCAGAGGCTCCTGGGCTACAGCATTACGGTAGGCCACACTACCCCAAATAAAAATGTTATTTTAGCTTCCTGCCAATTATTTATGTCGAAATTTATCTTGTCTGCTACACTGGTTAACATTTACAACACTGTGTGTATGCTGCGTAAAATATGGGTCAAATATATATGAATATGCAAATTCACTCTATGCCAGTAGGTACAGCGGTTACATAAAGCAGAGCTGTGCTTATAAACACTATGTTATTATGTAATATGAAAAAAAAATGGCATCTCAACTTTACTGGCCAAAATGCAAGTTTACAGGTATGATATAGAAACCATAAATTAAAACAATCGCTTTGAATAAATGTGGGCTATTTGGTGATTGCAAACTGCTCTAAAAGTGCGGGCACGTAAAATGCGCAACAGCACCGCGTTTTTACTTCGACACTCAGATTATATCTATGCGAAAGTTTCTAAAACCGCATTCAGTGTGAAGCGGCTCTCTCACACTGTGTGACGTACAGAAAACAAGTTGTTCAGTCTTGTTCCGTTTACACAGCAGGGCTTTGATGAAAAAGCAGTTGTGAGTCCTGAAAATGTATGGGTGGTGTGGGAGTTTGTTTATAGAATGTGGTTGTCACTGCTGTAATATCCCATATATACAAATTATTATTTGAAAAATATAATTTTTGTGCAGCCAGTAGGCCCCTCCCCAGTGTAGGCCCTGGGCTTCAGCCCATGAAAACCTGTGCATTAATGCGCCCCTGGGTCTGAATACGTGTGACATGCTTCACGTTTTCTGGTCCAGGAAAAGAAAAAGAGGGAAAAGAGCTGCTGTGCAACACTTTAGTTTTTTATTTAACAAAAGCTGCTCAGAAAAAAAAAAAAAACTTTCACCTTTATGGACATACACTGATTTTGGAAATACTCAGGCTCTCCACAGTGCCAACAGATCGACCCAGGCTTTCCATCTCCCAATCTTGCTCTCTGTCTGCAACAAATGCTAAACCACACCCCCATGCCAAAGACTGCAATGCGACTTTTTTAAAGATGAAGTATGTAGTTTCTTCGACAGTAGTGTCACCTAACGAAATTACAAAACTAAAGCATTATTTTCAAACAACCTGGCAAATTGGTCTGTGGGGCATCAGCCGAGGATTTTTTTTACTTCAACAATAAGTACAATCAAGGAGGACAGTTGGATAAATAAGAATTATATAAATTGGAGAGAGTTTGTCATCTGAAGTATTTGTGTGATATTGTTAACTTGTAGATACTGTATTATCAACACAAGGAAGACACAGGTGTAATAAAATAAATTTTATTAAGAAAAATATAAACAAGAGTAACTAACAACTACTAAATGAATACATGAATGGATAATTAAGTAAAGTGCATAAGACTGATAAATGCAAATGATTGAGTTGAATGTTACACGTTATCTTATGGAAAGATAAGCTGTTGTTTCTCTGCACTAATAAGGTGAAGAACTTTATTCTGAATAATGAACTGAATGATTATTTGTAATTAACTGACATCAGCTATGCAAAATCTAATGCAAATTAAAATATCATAAACTGACAGTACACACTAATGCCTGGAACCTCTGGAAAGGGGTTTGGTAAAGTGATATTTACATTCCGCTTGGTCACGTGATGAGTCTGAGCAGCAATGCTTTCCACTGGTTGTGCTGGACTGCATTGCATTGGGAAAAAAGGAGCTGAATTTTGTTTAAACAGTCATAAACACAAAGAATGAAGAACGCTGAATAGATCTGTAAAATTTGGAACACACAAGAAGGAAGATCACTGAAAAGAAGATTCTGAAGTTGGTGCAGAAGGTCTTGAAAATGGGGGGTACACGCTTGGTCGTTGTTGTTGCTTTTGCTGTTTTCAAACTCCCCTAAATTTGTTTGGATCTCTCTTTAGAGCTTCAGAGTTAGACTTACAACAATGTTGCAACAACTACTTGTTACAAACTTTGTCTCAAAGAGAACCTTTTTCCCTGCCTTTGCAGAAGGGATGTGCAAATTGGTGCTATTCGGATCTAGCGTTGTGTTTGGCCGGTGTGAGGGTTATTTGCATAGTTTAAAGTTCACAGTTAGAACAGTGTCTCAAAGGTTTTTTCCTTATGCATAATTCACTTTTCAAACCAATTCCAGATTAATCTAGGCATTGTGCTGTACACATTAGGTCCAAACATGACTGTGTAATGTTGAACTGTCACCCATGCATTCATTTGGTTAACATGATTTCACCAAGTACAACATGTTACAAAATCACGATGACCACATTCATATATACCTTAATATTCCCCTTTATTTATATTGCGCATTATACAATAGAGATTTTTTCAAAGCAGCTTTACAGTGATAACAGGAAAATGTTGCATTTCAGCTGTTGTTCAACTTAAGTCAGTTCAGTGTTGATTCAGTTCTGTTGTAAAGATCTAAAAAGCAGTTCTGCAGAAAACAGTGATGTCTTTGTCCAGCTCTGTTCAGTTCTCATAAAACAGCATCAGTACAGTCAGTTTGAAAATATTGTTGAATATTAAGTAATTGATTTTAGTTAATATGTTTATTAAAATGTCTGTGTTGAAAGAAACAGTTAATTTTGAACTAAAACACAATATAAGGTAATTTAATGGGTTTATGATGATTTCATGACATGCTAACCACACATGTGCATGTGTAATATGTGAGTATTTTCATGTATATATTTTCTTAAAAATTGGCCGCAGAAAGCTCAGTTCTGCTAAATCTCTATAGAACACTAATTCGGTCACACCTGGACTATGGGAGCTTATGGATCAGCCAGGAAATGCTATATTCAGATGTTGGACACAGTTCATCATTAGGGTATGCATCTATATCTGGGAGTCTTCAGAACATCTCCAATTGAAAGCTTATATCTTGAGACAAATTAACCCATTATCAACCAACAAAAATAATCCAGTTTATCATGCATTTTTTTCCCCATCTCAGTTCTCTATCTATCTATCTATCTATCTATCTATCTATCTATCTATCTATCTATCTATCTATCTATCTGTCTGTCTGTCTGTCTGTCTGTCTGTCTGTCTGTCTGTCTGTCTGTCTCTCTCTCTCTCTCTCTCTCGAAATCTGGGACCAGTGGTTCCAAAATTTTAATCTGGATCAGAATTATCTAGATTTGGAAATCCCATGTTTTGCTATCCAGGGGTGCGTTTCCCAAAGCCAACTATAGTTATGTTTTCATCCAAAGTTGCGAATTTAACTTATGTGCAAAATTGCAATATTGCATAAAACATTTGCGAATAAAGCACTGTTTCCATCCCGTGAGTCAAAGAGAACAAAATCATCACTTCCTGTTAAACTGGTGCTAAATATCACTAAGAAACATAGAAGAAGCTGCTGTATATAATAATTTTTGTATATAAATAAATTATTTGTGTCTCAGAGTGAGCAGACGAAACGCAATAAACGTGTTATTTTGTGTTCAGAGGCAAATGCTGCTGTTTGGGAACACAGTCATGTAAGTCTTAAGGAATTATACCGAACCCCACATGAAAAAATACTATAGTAATTTATAGTAAATACTATACTGTTTTTGAACCATACTATAGTAAATTGTAGTATACTGTATATATTATAGTATTTACAACACTTTGTTAATGAATGCTACAGCATACTGTAGTATTAACTACAGTGAACTGATAAACTATAATATATACTGTAGTATACTTTAGTTTTTACTACAGTAAACTGTAGTGTATTGCAGTATAATATATAGTTGTAGAACTATAGTTGTATAGTTGTAGAAAACTTAGTATAGTTGTAGAAAATTTACAGTATTAGGTAAAGTAATTTGTTTATATATAGTTGTTATATTACCACAAATTAATTCTAGTACTTTACTATAATATGGTTCAAAAACTCTATAGTATTTTCTAAAAATTACTATAGTACAAGATTTTTCCGCTGGTTAGTACAGTTATGCCGTCCCATCGCGCAAAGTCACATTATTTTTTTGATGCGCATCGAGGAATTTATTCGGTAAATGTGTTTCCATCGTAGTTTATGCGCATGTTTTCTTATCGGATAGAAAATTTATCCAACTTAAACGAGCGCATTAGTTTTTTATGCGCATTTTTAGAATTTATGCACATCTTGGCATTTCCATCCAGCAGTTTTTGATGCGATATCCCAAAATGTGCACAAAAATAGGTGGATGGAAACATAGCTATACTGGTCGCAAGTTCTGTCGTTATAAACACAATTCAACAAAACTTGCAATCATAGTTGGCTAACAATGCTTTTGGGAAACGCACCCCTGGATAAGGTAAACCATCTTTCTTTTGTGCCAGTTTTTCAAAGCAAAATTGGATTGGATCACCCTGATCCAGATACACACTTTTTCAGATTACCAACTCTGGATTACCAGTGCTCCAATGGGGTTACATTTCACAATGCAGGCTGCCAGCTATGTAAAGAACAACAGGTAGAATAGTCAATGTGGGGTCATTAAGTTTTCCTTTTTTGAAGAGAGAGAGAGAAAAAACCCCATCCCCTTCTTTTTTCAATTTCCTTTAAACAATCGAACCCCTTTGGAAAAACTTAAGGGACATGGTAATTGGAAAAAAAGGGAGAAAAATTATATTTTAATGCTTTTGCATTCTCACAAAAGTTTTGGGTTTTCCCAAGAAATGTTGCATTCATTCTATCATGGCAATCTGTGAGAGAAGACCCAGATGCAGAATGAGCGTAAGTGATATTTGAAAATACACAGAACAAGGAGGTTGAGGCATGAACAGTCCAAACAGTAGGGCAGGGCACACAACAGGAGAACAGGCAGGTTGAGAATGACCGTTGAGACCAGCCTCGGGTGACGATAGGAAGAGGCAGCACCAGATGAGATGACAATGATGAAGATGAGGCAGTAGCTCAAGGAACCAGAGGCTTGACATTTGGAGATGTAACTGAAGCTGCACCAGGCTAGGGAGTATCAGCGGCCAGGGAGGATAAAGGAATGGGCAGGGCAGGAACCAACATGAAACTCATAACACACAAGACAAGACTCAACAAGATGACAAGACAACAAGAGATAAATATGAAAACAAGAGCAAAATAAAGACAGATAAAGATACTAGAGAAAACAAAATGAGAGAAAATGAAACTAGAAATAAATAACTGGAGCTCACAAACAAAAGAAAAAGAAAAAAGCAACCTTTCAGGGAACTCGAGGAGAAAAAAACTAAAAGTCTTGAATGCAACAAAATAGAAATAAAAACCAAAAAATAAGACTGGATGAACCAGAGAAAAAGTAAAATTCTAAAATCAGACTAGAGTTAAAAGAGAGCTACATAGAAATATCAGAAGGATCAAATACACAACTTGAACAGACAGGCAGTAACTACACATAGCACTGTCAAACAAAACACACAGAGCAACAAACCAGCCAAGAGGAAAAATAGCACAATAAATATGGAGAGCAGAGCACATGAGAATCGGGTGAACACAATCAGGCAAATGAGGACTATACAAGAGGTGTGTTCGACATCGGCTGCGGCTGGATGCCACCGATTAGTGAGAGTAGCCGTGTGCAGTCGGGGTGGAGCTGAAAATAGAGACGTGAAGTCGGACACTTTCTGCGTAGTGACGCTTGCGCTGCGTTTGCATACTTTATCACAGCTGAAGTGAAATAAATGCAATATTTGACTAATACACAGATGTTTCAGAGACATTTTCGTTCAATACTTTATGTACTGCTTACAGCGTCTGTTTTTACAAGAATAAAGTTCAACCTAAGCATATATTATTTAAATACCAATGTAGTGGGGTCTACGTTTTTTATCGGTTTTATTTTGATAAACATGACACAATATAACATCATGACTACATGAAAAGAGCTTTAACTGTTATAAAAATACAGATTTGTGAGCATTAGTGGAACTGAAGTTTTCAGAATAAACACGAAACACATGTGATCACACGTACAGGCCCCTAGTTTAGATCAGGGGCCCATACCATGATGGTAGTTGAACAAATTCAGGGTTAAAGGATTAGATTCAAGTTGACAAACCAAACTAATTCAATCAGGCTTTGTTGGTACCATGATCATCAACTTTCTCTGTTAACTCAGGCTTTGATCCTGAGTTCATGGAACGCATGCGCATGAAAGTGTGACATTAGTAGCGAACAGCCAATCTTTCATAGGAAAACTACGATTCACTTCTTGCGAGAGAATCAAAAAAAATATTTTCTATCTTCTGCCGAAGATTAAGAGATTGAAGAATATGACGTACATAAATGAATTTCACAGCAAGAAGGAAATATCTTTCTATATCAGTGCAAGTGAAAGTTGTAAAGTTAATTTATATAGTTGATAATATAGTTTATAGATATAGAGACTCTGACATGAAAGCTTACATATAGTCATTTTTAAAGCTTTATTTACCAATTCCAAATCTTATTTAGATTACATATTATCTGTATATAATTTTGTTTATTTAAACTAAATGCTTAGTAATAATTATTAAACTAAAATTGTTCATGTGTATTGGATTAGGAGTCTAATAAATATATAAATAATATATAAATCATATAAAATAATTATAATAAAATCATTATAAAGCACTAAAAGCCAGACAATTTTGTATTTAAAAATCCTTTGCTTTGTAGTGACCTTTAAATTGGAGCAAGAGAAACTGGGGGAGTGGCTTTATTGCGTCAGACATGTGTCACTTTGCTCACAGCTGATTGGTCCAATTTCATTTTGAGATCTCTTACAAAGAGATTGAAAACTAAACTGAAACATTCTATCCACCTAAACTGGCTTCATGGTATAGGCCCCAGGTTCAGCAGGCTCACAACACTCGGTATAAACGTTCTCTGTCAACTCAGAGTTTGATCCAGAGTTTAAGATTGACTCTGAAGCATGTGCACCTGAAAGTATGTCATGTGCAGCGAATAGCCAATCACACAGAACATGGAGAGTGTTAGTTTGATTCACTTCTCACGAGAGAGATGGCACAGTTCACTTATTTGCTGATGATGAAGAGATTGTTATGAAAATTATTATTTTAAGGCAGTAATAAACACTGCAGCTGCAGCGAAAGTTTGGGAAGGCAGCTGAAAGAAAATATGTGACTATATCAATGCATGTGAATCAACTGAATTTAAATAATTTATAAAGGTTCACAAAGAGCTCAAAAGAACACACATAAGCTTAGTCAGTTTAAAAGCTTTATATATTAAAGCTTGAATTTATATATTAATTTAAATGCAAAGTTTATATTAATTGTTAATAAATTTAATAATTATATGACTATATTAATTGAATTATACAATTATAATTCATATAATATAAATAAATCACTAGAAGCAAAAGGCATGTTGGGCCCTGGGAAATACAGATTCCTCATCATAGTTCAGTGCTATCATTTTGGCTTTGCAGCATACTAAAACTTCTCAACAATGGAATTTCCTAATAATAACAGACTCAAAATCCTGTCTTCAAACTCTGGCATCTTCTAAACATGAACACCCAGCATTTGTGGAAATTGTGAATGGATTGCAGTCCTTGGAGGCACAGAATTTTATTATCCTTTTTTGTTGGATATCAGGGCATTGTGGAATTCCAGGGAATGAGATTCTGCAGCTAAGGAGGCTTCATCTTTAGAGCTCAAAAAATGCCCATGAATGTCCTCAATGCCCTTTTTGCCAGAGTCCTTTATTGCTGAAGAATATTTTGATGGACTGTAATGTCTTAAACTCAGTTAGGACTCTTTACTTTTCAGCTGACTCTTATGAAAGATTTTTAAATGAAGTGAGACCAGTTTAAGTTTTAGAATTTTTATCAAAGATAAACTTTACAAACCTCTTTTATAAGAGGTTCTTTTATAAGTTTATTTATTTATTTAGTTTTTATACATTTAATTTTTCTCACTATAAAAATAGCCATGTAGTTGGCATGCCATTAAACTATCCACTAGTGTCACGGAAACACCAGTGGACTTATATTCAGTGGACTTATAATTGCCATGCTTATGGTGAAAATATATTTATATCGTCACTATTGGTTATTTTACCATGGTTGGAACACTATTTTGATCAACTTCCAGATATCAAACTCTCAATTTTATTAGTCTGATTAAGAAATTTGGAAGCAAGCAGTATACTTGATTTAGTGGTCTCTAAGCATTTGTCCCTTTTACAACACCAAATATTCATAGTTCACACTGGAAAACATCTCGGCTACTGTTGTAACCCTCGTTCCCTGATGGAAGTAACGGCGACATTATGTCGACTGACATTAGAGGTCTCACAATCACCTCTGAGTTTTAGAAAAACGGCCAATGAAAATTCCACGCCTAGCCACTCCCCCGTACATATGGGTAAATAAGATGGTTGCATGCATCCACTCATTAGGTTTGTGCTGAGGAGCCATTCAGCGGGCCATTCAGCGGGTAGTTCAAGGTTGTGGCAGGAGGGACATAACGTCTCTGTTTTCTCCAGCATGGAACGAGGGTTATGACAGTAACCAAGGTGTTTCCTTTCTGTCTGTTCGACGTTTCAACTAACATTGGGGGTCCCTATGGAAAGTGCTACAACCACTGAACTAAGTTACGAGTGTTGGCAAAGCAGATGCTGGCAAGCCTGTTGGTTACTGCCCTTGCTAAGTTGTAACCTTCCCAACGCCCCATGTAAGCCGAGAAGTCCTTCATGCCTGTCGGGATGGAATGGACAGAGCTTACCATGGAGAAGGTCGTTAGCTGCTGTTCCTCTATGTTCTTTAAGGAAAAGAATTCTTCAACTCTCTTTCCATATATTTTTTTACAGCCATGACCAGTGGTTAACGCTGGGGAAACATGCCTTCCAGGTGGAGAGGGATGCTACGGAGGCCACATCCTAACCATAGAGAGGTACATATGGAAAAACACATAAGGACTGACCCACGGGGCAGTGCTACATATGGAAAAATCTCTGGGGTAGGTCCTGCCTGGAAAGGGATGGAGCTACTACAAACACAGAGAGTGGGCAAATGAAGATCTACCAAGGGAAAGACATGGGTTTACTGACAGGGAAAACGTACTGTGAAACATACACATATAGAATCTTGTGTAGGTATTAGGTGTCGCCCAGCCCACAGCACTGCAGATGTCTGCTAAAGAGACGCCTTATGCTACAGCCCAGGAGGAGGCAACACTCCTAGTGGTCCTCTTACGGGGTGGCTAGGCATGCAAATTCCATTCACCAATTTCACTGGCCATTTTCCTAAAACTCAGTGGTGATTGGGGCTCCCAAGTGAGACCCCTAATGTCAGTCGACATAATGTCAAACGTGACTCACACAAAGGGAACAGGTTATTACAGGCAATTATGTAAAGCTATTACGGTGCATGAAATTTTGTTTTATATTTGATCATGTTTGTAAATATGTGTGTGTTCAGTATGTGTATTTGTGCAGTGTTTGTGAAATTCACTCATTTTTAGTTTGTTCTGAGTTGGTTAGATCAATCTCTATATGATAAACAAAGAGAAAAAGCATGGAAATTACACTGAAGATCTTCAACATTCCCATTAAACAAGCACAAAAATACATCTGTTTATACCAGGTCACCCATCCGGAAACACAAACAGTGACACTAAAAAAGGAAAGACTGGATTGAGTCAGTGGCTTATGTAAGTGTGACCTTTGTCATGCTGCAGTGTTTTTTTCTCTGAGGGGCTTACAGCATGTCAAAGTAACTTGCATCACAATAAAAATTTTTTATGAAAGGACCAATTATCAGACAAAGGTATTTTCAGGACTGATGTGGCAAATCTATTTGTCTCCCACCCTCAAACATTGTATGTCTGTATATGTCTATGTAATTCAGTCTCAGCCCAGATCATGAGTCTTATTCAACGTCAAAATCTCACTAACTTAAACACTTAAGACAGAAGTAAAATGTATGTCTTTGAAATATATAACAATTCAAGCACAAACACTTTGCAAGCAACATTTCACAAAAATGTCTGACAATGTTAAAAAAGACAAAGATATTGTGACACTTGTATTGGTATTGTGTGGTTGCCAAATGTATAAGTGGAACATGTCCATAGTTAAATGATATACTCCAACTGTGCACTGGGAGCAATTCTGCCATGAAATTATGTATATTTTGGAACAGCGCTAGTAAGTTTGTCTGAAAACCTAACCCAAAACTGTTCAAACTAACCACTCACCAATTCATTCACCATTCCTCCTGCCAAAATACGTAACTAGATAATTGATATATTTTTAATTACCTCACACACAACAGCTTTGCTCTTTAACCTAGTGACAGCTCTTTAACTTTAAAGCTGTTTCAAAAGGTAGTGGGCATAATTATACCTTCATTTGGCCAAATTCTAAGGCAGCATTGCATGTAACCTTCTAAGACAATGCAATCTCATAATAATTATCCAAGATGGTAGACAGAGTCTAGACAGGGGTCAAGGTTTGGCTGGTAAACATGAACCTTCTAGCAGTGATGGATAGATGCCATAACTACACACTTTGAAGGTGGCAAGCATTGTTTTTCTATTGATGCCAAAAAATAGTTGTGTATTCAAATTTTTTTTTTTTTTTTTTTTTTTTTTTTGCCAGTGACCTATATATTGCTAATATTTTATCATTCTATTATAGTTATTTTACAAGTGCTCAATTTTGTTTTGGAGAAAAGTGTGGGATGGACTGTTTTTCCATGTGATATAGCTCTAGGCGCTAGTGAAGGGTTTGGAACTTTATGTGTTCTTGTAGTGATATCAGTCAATCAGTGTTGTCAAGACATCTTTTTTCTGTGGTTTCAGAGTAATTTTTCACATGACATTTATAGCTCAGGTGATTGCCTCAAAAGCAACTGTTTCCAGAATTAAGCACCCATGAGCAATAATGGAAGATTTTAAATTTCACACTTCCAGGGAGTCAGTCCTGTAGGAGCCAAGCAGCTTCCATTAAGATGGATGGGAATGCTTGTGTGTGCTGTTTATTTTTTTATGCCTCTTAGAGTATTGTGTTGATAGCATAACATGCTAATGTCAAACTTACTTTTGAATGAGTTGTCTCCTGTGTGCTTCACAAGAGTGTTTTTTTTTTGTTTTTTGTTTTTTTTGTATGGAGTTTCTGCCTATAAATAAGCTTGTGTATTTTGTATGTATGTATCTGTTTGTGTTTTATTGTTTATTATGGCCTCACTGCTGAGTGGTTTGCGTCTGTGAGCTCCGTATAGCTTTTTGTTTTGAATCTCTATTTACTATCATTCCTTGTTGTTTATATTAAATATAACTTACTCATCACCATATATCAGATATTGTCTAAAATTGCCTATCATGTTAATCTGACATCGCTAGCTTTAATCTAAATCGTTATCGCTAGCACAACGCGCTAGCATTTCGTTAGCCTGTTAACCCGTCATACGTGCTTGCCGTCTTTTTTCTCTCGCGCGCTCATGTCTTTACGAGTCCATTAAATAACTGTGGTGAGTTGGATCAGTCAACAAACACGGTAAGTCATGTCATCTTCACCTGTTATTGTCACTTGCACTGTCTGCCATATGTATAGCATAGCTTTGTCTGTCTGCGGTGAGATTTACATGTGATAAATGCAGGGAGATATTCAGGCTGACGGAGAAGATTTCAGAATTAGAGACACACATCCAAACTTTAATTGAGGACAGTAAGAATGCAAGGACTTTAGATACTGCTTTGAATGCAACTAGCTTAGTGAACTCTGTACATTGTTTAGTTCTGGCTATAGCCTGTGCAGCAGGGCAACTGGGTGACTGTGAGACGGCATAGTCAAGTCAAGTCAAGTCACCTTTATTTATATAGCGCTTTTTACAATGTAGATTGTGTCAAAGCAGCTTTACACTGATAACTGGTACATTATTTGGCTGCACAGCAGCTCTTAAAGAATAGTGTCAATGCAGGCAGATCAAAGCACTGTTGAATATCAAATGTCAAGTCAAATGTCAAGTGTCCCCAACTAAGCAAGCCAAAGGCGACAGCGGCAAGGAACCCAAACTCCATCAGGTGACATCAGGTGGCAGACAAGTGGCAAATAGGTGTTTAAATGGAGAAAAAAACCTTGGGAGAAACCAGGCTTAGTCGGGGGGCCAGTTCTCCTCTGGCCAACAGTGCTTTGTTACGATTCAGGTTGCCATCGTAAGTCCAATAGGATCGCAACATTCAAAGTATTTATTCCAGTTCCATCCAATTGAGGATCGTATTCATCACGCTGGTATGGACGGTTGTTGAGGAACTGTGTCGTGGCTGTCGTGTCAATGAGGCCCTCACAGTGGATGATCTAGTTGACTCAATCTCTGCTGATACTTCAGGGCTGCGTTGTGGTCGTGTCAAGGCGCAGGTCCTTGGTCTCACCTGGATACGGCCCGGATCCGGTTGACTACGGTGAACCTCGGGATAACCAGAAAGACTAATATTAGCGTAGATGCCATTCTTCTTCTGATGTAACGAGTACATCATGTGTTATAGGAAGTGTTCCCGGTTCCGGCTGACCTAATTTATGCAGCCTAATAATCCTTTAACGGATTTGAAAATATAAATTGGTAATGTGTTATGTGTATGCCAGGTTAAAGAAATGCGTTTTTAGTCTAGATTTAAACTGACAGAGTGTGTCTGCTTCCCGAACAATGCTAGGAAGATTGTTCCAGAGTTTAGGTGCCAAATAGGAGAAGGATCTACCGCCTGCGGTTGATTTTGATATTCTAGGTATTATCAGCTGGCCTGAATTCTGAGATCGCAATAGACGTGAAGGACTATAATGAATTAGGAGCTCGCTCAGGTACTGGGGAGCTAAACCATTTAGTGCTTTGTAAGCAATTAGCAAGATTTTAAAATCTATACGATGTTTAACAGGAAGCCAATGCAGTGTTGACAGAACTGGGCTAATATGGTCATACTTCCTAGTTCTAGTAAGAACTCTAGCTGCTGCATTTTGTACGAGCTGTAGTTTATTTATCAGGCGAGCAGAACAACCACCCAGTAAAGCGTTACAGTAATCTAGCCTTGAGGTCATGAACGCATGAACTAACTGTTCTGCATTTTTCATTGAGAGCATATGCCGTAGTTTAGATATATTTTTAAGATGGAAGAATGCGGTTTTACAGATGCTAGTAACATGGCCTTCAAATGAAAGATTGGTATCAAAGAGCACACCCAGGTTCCTAACTGACGACGAAGACTTAACAGAGCAGCCATCAAGTGTTAGACAGTATTCTAGGTTATTACGTGAAGAAGTTTTTGGTCCAAAAATTAGAATCTCTGTTTTTTCTGAATTTAGTAGTAGGAAATTACTGGTCATCCAATTTTTTATATCAGCTATGCATTCCGTTAATTTTGTGAATTGGTAAGTTTCGTCAGGGCGCGAAGAAATATAGAGCTGAGTATCATCAGCGTAACAGTGAAAACTAACGCCATGCTTCCTAATGATATCTCCCAAGGGTAGCATGTACAGAGTGAACAGCAACGGTCCTAGTACTGAGCCTTGTGGTACTCCATATTGAACTTGTGATCGATATGACATCTCTTCGTTTACTACTACAAACTGATAACGGTCAGATAAGTATGATTTGAACCATGACAATGCAATTCCACTAATGCCAACATAATTTTCGAGTCTATTTAAAAGAATATTGTGATCAATAGTGTCAAATGCAGCACTAAGATCCAGTAACACTAATAGAGAGATACAACCACGATCTGATGATAAGAGCAAATCATTAGTAACTCTAATGAGAGCAGTCTCAGTACTATGGTACAGTCTAAATCCTGACTGGAAATCCTCACAGATACTATTTCTTTCTAAAAAGGAACATAGTTGTGATGATACTGCCTTTTCTAGTATTTTTGACAGAAAAGTGAGATTTGAGATCGGCCTGTAATTGACTAATTCTCTAGGATCAAGTTGTGGTTTTTTAATAAGAGGTTTAATAATAGCCAGCTTAAAAGTTTTTGGTACGTGTCCTAGTGATAAAGATGAATTGACGATATTAAGAAGAGGATCTATAACCTCTGGAAGCATTTCTTTCAATAGCTTAGTCGGTATAGGGTCTAACATACATGTTGTTGATTTTGATGATTTAACAAGTTTAGACAATTCTTCCTCTCCTAAAGCAGTAAATGAATTGAATTTTTCCTCAGGGACACTACAATGCACTATCTGACGCGATACTGTAGTAGACGGTTGCATGGTTATAATTTTTTCTCTAATATTATCAATCTTGTAAGTAAAGAAGTTCATGAAGTCATTACTGCTGTGCTCTTTGGAAACATCAGAAGTTGAAGCTTTATTTCTTGTTAATTTAGCCACTGTATCAAATAAATACCTAGGGTTGTGTTTATTTTCTTCTAAAAGTTTTGAAAAATAGGCAGATCTAGCAGATTTTAGGGCCTTTCTGTACTCAATCATTTTCTCTCTCCACGAAATGCGAAATACTTCTAGTTTTATTTTCTTCCAGCTGCGCTCCATTTTCCTGGCTGCTAACTTTAGGGCCCGAGTGTGCTCATTGTACCATGGCATTGGATTAATTTCCTTAATCTTTTTTAAGCGCAAAGGAGCAACTGAGTCTAATGTGCTGGAAAAGACAGAGGCAATAGTTTCTGTTGCAACATCGAGGTCTTCTAAGCTTTCTGGTATGCTAAGGCGATGAAACTGATCAGGAAGATTATTTATAAAGCGATCTTTAGTGGTAGAAGTGATGGTTCTACCATATTTATGGCATGGAGGCAGTTTAGCCGCCTTGACTAAATGTAGTATGCACGAGACTAGATAATGATCAGAGATGTCATCGCTCTGCTGCAGAATTTCAACAGCATCAATATCGATTCCATGTGACAATATTAGATCTAAAGTATGATTACGACAATGAGTGGGTCCTGACACGTGTTGTCTAACACCAATAGAGTTTAGAATATCTGCAAATGCCAATCCTAATGCGTCTTTTTTATTATCTACATGGATATTAAAATCACCGACAACAAGGACTTTATCTGCAGCTAGTACTAACTCCGATAGAAAGTCAGCAAATTCTTTGATAAAGTCTGTATGGTGTCCTGGTGGCCTGTATACAGTAGCCAGCACAAATGTCAACTTACATAATGTTACGTAAAGTACCATCACTTCGAAGGAATTATATTTGAAAGACTTCTGACTAATACTGTAAGTATTACTATAGATTACAGCAACACCACCCCCTTTGCCTTTCTCACGGGCATTGTGTCGATAATCATAACCTTGAGGACTAGACTCATTTAAAGTAATGTAATCATCCGGTTTTAGCCAAGTTTCTGTCAAACACAGCACATCTAGATTATTATCTTTGATAATATCATTAACAATAAGTGATTTTGAAGAAAGGGATCTAATATTTAGCAACCCGAGTTTTATCATTTGTTTAGCATTATTATCTCTATTTTTTATTTGTTGAACATCAATTAAATTTTTACCATTAAATGGGTTTGGAAGTTTTTTGTTTTTACTAATTCGGGGTACAGACACAGTCTCTATTTGAAAATATCTAGGTGTAAGAGTTTCTATGTGTTGGGAGTTATCTGAATTATCTGACTTCTGTAACGTGAGGCAGCTAGCAGACGGTCGGTTTAGCCAGTCTGTCTGCTTCCTGACTTGGGCCCCAGTTTGTCATGTTTCAGCTCTAAGACTATGTGCCATATTACTAGAGAGAAGAGCAGCACCATCCCGGGAGGGATGAATACCATCTCTTTTCAACAGGTCAGGTCTGCCCCAAAAACTTTTCCAATTGTCTATGAAACCTATATTATTTTGCGGACACCACTTAGACAGCCAGCCATTGAGTGATGATAATCTGCTAACTATCTCATCACTCCGACGAACAGGAAGGGGGCCAGAGCAAATTACTTCTCCTGACATTGTACTTGCGAGTTCACACACCTCTTTAATGTTAATTTTAGTGATCTCCGACTGGCGAAGTCGAACATCATTAGTGCCGACGTGAATAATAATCTTAGAGTATTTACGATTAGCATTAGCCAGCACTTTTAAATTTGCTTTGATGTCAGGTGCTCTGGCTCCCGGCAAACATGTGACTATGGTGGCTGGTGTCTCTATTTTCACGTTCCGTGTAATAGAATCGCCAATAACTAGGGCACTTTCAACAGGATTCTCAGTGGGTGCGTCACTGAGTGGGGAGAACCTGTTTGATGTTCTTATTGGAACGGAAGAGTGGTGTTTTCCGCGGCTAGGCCGCCTCACAGTTACCCAAGTGCCCTGCTGCGCGGGCTCTACAGCCGGAACCGAACAATGTACAGAGTTCACTAAGCTAGTCGCATCCAAAACAGTATCTGAAGCCCTTGCATTCTTACTATCCTCGATTAAAGTTTGGATGCGTGTCTCTAATTCTGAGATTCTCTCTGTCAGCCTGACTATTTCCCTACATTTATGACATGTAAATCCCTCGTCGCTGACAGAGAGAGCTATTGTGAACATGTGGCAGATGGAACAGGTAGCAATGCTGGGAGAGGATGACATGACTCACCGTGTTTGTAGACTGATTCGACTTACCACAGCTGTTTGAAGAACGCGTTGAAAAAGGAGCGCGCGAGAGACTGTTAACAAGTTAACAAGCTAGCGCTGCAAATGCAAACGCGTTGTAACAGCGATTTAGATTCAAAGATTACAAGCTAGCGACGTCAGATAAATAATAATAAAGTAAAATAAGCAACAATGAATAAAAGTAAGAGATTCAAAACAAAGCTATACGGAGTTACAGACGCAAACCAATCTGAGCAGCGAGGCAGACAGGAGCAATCGGCACGGGACAAAACACTGTTCGTTCCGATTAGAACATCAAACAGGTTCTCCCCACTCAGTGACGCACCCACTGAGAATCATTTTGAAAGTGCCCTAGTTATTGGCGATTCTATTACACGGAACATGAAAATAGAGCTACCAGCCACATGTTTGCTGGGAGCCAGAGTGCCTGACATCAAAGCAAATTTAAAAGTCCTGGCTAATGCTGATTGTAAATTCACTAAGATTATTATTAAAGTCGGCACTAATGATGTTCGACTTCGCCAGTTGGAGATCACTAAAATTAACATTAAAGAGGTGTGTGAACTCGCAAGTACGATGTCAGACACTGTAATTTGCTCTGGACCCCTCCCTGTTCGTCGGAGTGATGAGATACTTAGCAGACTATCATTACTCAATGGCTGGCTGTCTAAGTGGTGTCCGCAGAATAATATAGAGTTCATATACTATTGGAAAAGTTTTTGGGGCAGACCTGACCTGTTGAAAAGAGATGGTATTCATCCCCTCTGGGGTGGTGCTGCTATTCTCTCTAGTAATATGGCACATAGTCTTATGGTACCTTCACACCAGACGCGAATGAAGCGTTAAGCGCGAGTGATTTACGTTAAGTCAATGCAAAGACGCGATAGACATCCTGCGGCGCAAATGACGCGCCTCAATTGAGCGTTTCGCTTGAATTGTGTGAGTTGAAAAATCTGAACTTTGGCGAATATTCGCGCCGTGTTAACCAATCAGGAGCTTGCTCTAGTAGTGATGTGATTATGACGTAGCGAGCGGAGGCAGAAATCTGACACAACAATGGAGGACAAAATCATCGTCGCTGTATGTGGATACCTGGAGCTGTACGATACATCTTCGTACTTTTATAGCAACAGGAATAAAAAGGATCTTGCTTGGAAGAAAGTGAATGAGGAGGTCGGACAATCTGGTAAGTTGTAAAAAACGCTCTTTGCTCAATTTGAGCTATATATATATATACACATTGAGACTACAAGCTAGCTAAAGCCGGCAAATTGAGCTTATTCGCCGTATTTTACAACTACTTTCCCGCTGATGAGTTGATGTGTTTATTCAGAGGAAGTGTGCAGAAAGAAGTGGAGAGTCTGAGGGACAGAAGCCCCTCCCATGACGCGAATTCACGTCTGTTGTGAAGTGAATTTCACGCGCGAATGAAGCGAGTAAACTTAAAATGTTCAAGCGTCCAACTACGTGCGAATAGCGCGATTTATTCGCGCAAGTCGCGTCTGGTGTGAATGCCCCATTAGAGATGAACCTTGACTAACTGGAGCCCAGGTCAGGGAGCAGACAGACTGGCTAAACAAACAGTCTGCTAGCTGTCTCACGTCACAGAAGTCAGATAAATCCCAACACATAGAGACTCTTTCACCTAGATATCATCACATAGAGACTGTGTTTGTTCCCTGAATTAGTAAATACAAAAAACTCTCAAACCAATTTAAGAGTAAAAATGTAATTGATGTTCAACAAATAAAAAACAGATATAATACAGATGAACAAATGATAAAGCTTGGTTAATATTAGATCCCTTTCTACAAAATCACTTTTTGTAAAAGATATGATTACAGATCATAACCTAGATGTGCTGTGTTTGACAGAAACCTGGCTAAAACCAGACGATTATATTACATTTCCAAACCCCAAGATTACTGTTATAAACACAAGCCACGTCCAAAAGGCAAAGGGGGACGTGTTGCTGTAATTTACAGTATTACTCAGAGGGCTAGTTTCAAATATAATTCTTTTGAAGTGATGGTGCTTTATGTAATGTTATCTAGTGTGATAAATTCCACTTGACATTTGTGCTGGCTACTGTATACAGGCCACCAGGGCACCATTCAGACTTTATCAAAGAATTTGCTGATTATCTATCAGAGTTAGTACTGGCTGCAGATAAAGTTGGTGATGTTAATATCCATGTAGATAATGAAAAACACGCACTGGGATTGGCATTTAGAGATTTTATTCTAAACTTGGAGTTTGTCAACACATGTCAGGATCCACACTCCTTGTCGTAATCATACTTTAGATCTAATATTGTCACATGGAATTGACATTGATGCTGTTGAAATTCTGCAGCAGAGCGATGACATCTCATTATCTAGTCTCATGTATACTTCATTTAGCCAAGGCTGCAAAGCCAACTCCTGGTTACAAATATGGTAGAAGCATCACTTCTACCACTAAAGATTGCTTTATAAATAATCTTCCTGATCAGTTTCATCTCTTCAGCATATAGCTTAGAAGAACTCGATGATGCAACAGAAACTATTGACTCTCTCTTTTCCAGCACTTTAGACTCCTTTGCGCTTAAAAAAGATTAAAGAAAATATTCTAACGCCGTGGTACAACGAGCACACTCGGGCCCTTAAAAGAGTAGGTTTTCCGCATTTTGTGGAGAGAGAGCATGATTGCGTATAAAAAGGCCTTAAAAACTGCTAGATCTTATTATCTTATTATTTTTCAACCCTCTTAGAAGAAAACAAACACAACCCTAGGTATTTATTTGATACAGTGGCTAAATTAATGAGAAATAAAGCTTCGACCCCTTACGTTTCCAAACAGCACAGCAGCAATGAACTTCTTTACTTACAAGATTGATAATATTAGAGAGAAAATTATAACTATGGAACCTTCTACTACAGTATCACATCAGACAGTGCATTGTAGTGTCCCTGAGGAAAAACTCCATTCATTGCTACAGGAGAGAAAGAACTGTCTAAACTCATTAAATCATCTAAATCAACAACATGTAGTATGTTAGACCCTATACCGACTAAGCTACTGAAAGAGATGCTTCCAGAAGTCATAGATCCTCTTCTTAATGTCATTAATTCATCTTTGTCATTAGGATATGTACCGAAAACTTTTAAGCTGGCTATTATTAAACCTCTTGTTAAAAAAAAAACACAACTTGATCCTACAGAAATAGTCAATTACAGGCCAATCTCGAATCTACCTTTTCTGTCAAAGATATTAGAAAAGGCAGTATCCTCACAACTATGCTCCTTTTTAGAAAGAAATGGTATCTGTGAGGATTTCCAGTCAGGATTTAGACCAGGGGTTGGCAATTAAGTTTGGCACCGGGCCAAAAAAAAGATTTCGCCACTAGATGGCGGGCCAGAACATAATCAAAGGATAATTTAAATTAATTGGGACAGACTGTTACAGTGTCTTTTGTAACTGGTAGTGAGCTGTTACTCTGTGTTAAATCCTGTAGTAGGACAGTCATTAACAAAAAGCCACATTTTTGTGGTGGTGTCCGGGTTTTACGCTGGATAAATTAATAAAGCAGAGTAGTGACACGTAACCTGGCAAGTATCTTCATTCACCAACTTGCAACACAGACTGCCTTTGCTAAAACACACATATGTGGGAGATGCGGAATGGATAAAAAATAACTAAGAGGACTTAAAATAAAAATAAAAGAGGACTTGAATAAGCCCATTAATGGCTTGTTTGAGTCATGCTCTTAACTAACTATGTTTTATTTCCTCTTTCCATATTGTGAATAATAGCCTAAATATGTAACATTTTAATTTGCTTGTTACACAGTGGAGCCTAACTTATTATAATAATTATTTTATTGTAGCCTACTTTTACACTCAGAATTATTCCTTGGCATCCTCACGTACTAAACTGCATTTTTTTAAATTGTTTGCGTGCTGGAGGTACGCTATTATGTCGTGTGCAGAGTGATGTTAACATTTAAGCTAGCTGGTGAGAGAAAATGGCACCATCAAAGAGTCTAAAGAGGAAAGGTGACAGCGAAAATAGGGCATACAAAGAAGAATGGAAAGACAACTATGCGTTCATCCTACCTAGTTTTGTGAATGCAAAGCCGGTGTGTCTTATCTGCAACGAAGTTGTCGCTGTTTTCAAAGAATATAACACCGTGTCTACACCGGACGCGAGCGACGCGATGCGACACGTCAAATGATAATAGAACCCATTTTAATCAGTTGACTATACTGGATGCGGCGCAGTGAGACGCGAGACAACACATTCCCGACAGTGAACGGATTCAGTGAACCTCATTCTGTTTCTGATCTGTTTCAGATCTATTTCAGAACCAGCCGCTATCAAAATAATCTGGCTGCGGGCGCGGGCCAGATATTATTGCTGGCGGGCCAGTTTTGACCCGCGGGCCGCCTATTGCCGACCACTGATTTAGACCGTACCATAGTGCTAAGATGGCTCTCATTAGAGTTACAAATGATTTGATCTTATCATTGGATCATCGGACCGTGGCTGTATTTCTCTATTAGTGTTACTCGATCTTAGTGCTGCATTTGACACTATCGACCACAACATTCTTTTGAATAGACTCGAAAATTATGTTGGCATTAGTGGAATTGCATTGGCATGGTTCAAATCATACTTATCTGACAAAGAGATGTCATCGATCACAAGTTCAGTATGGAGTACCGCAAGGCTCAGTACTAGGACTATTGCTGTTCACTTTGTACATGCTACCCTTCACTGTTATGCTGATGATACTCAGCTCTATATTTCTTCACACCCTGATGAATCTTACCAATTCACAAAACTAATGGAATGCATGATATAAAAAATTGGATGACTAGCAATTTCCTACTACTTAATTCTGAAAAAACAAAAAAACAAAACAAAAAAACCCCAGAGATTCTAATTATTGTACCAAAAACCTCTGCACGTAATAACCTAGAATACTATCTAACACTTGATGGATGTTCTGTCAAGTCTCCGTCATCAGTTAGGAACCTGGGTGTTCTCTTTGATACCAATCTTTCATTTGAAAGCCACGTTTCTAGTATCTGTAAAACCGCATTCTTCCATCTTAAAAATATATCTAAATTACGACATATGCTCTCAATGACAAATGCGGAACAGTTAGTTCATGCGTTCATGACCTCAAGGCTAGATTATTGTAATGCTCTACTGGGTGGTTGCCTTGCATGCCTAATAAACAAACTCCAGCTGGTCCAAAATGCAGCAGCTAGAGTTCTTACTAGAACCAGGAAGTATGACCATATTAACCTGGTTCTGTCAACACTGCATTGGCTCCCTATTAAACATCGTATAAATGTTAAAATCTTGCTAATTACTTACAAAGCACTAAATAGTTTAGCTCCCAAGTACTTGAGCGAGCTCTTAACACATTACAGTCCTTCACGTCTATAGCGATCTCAAAATTCTGGCCCTTTGATAATACCTAGTATATCAAAATTGACTGTTGGCGGTTGACTGTTTATCTACTTCTATAATTCAAATTGTAAATTGTTAGGCTGCATAAATTAGGTCAGCCGGAACCGGGAACACTTCCCATAACACCTGATGTACTCGCTGCATCATAAAAAGAATGGTGTCTACGCTAATATTAGTCTCTCTCTGTTTATCCCAAGGTTTACCGTAGTCTGCCAGATCCAGGCCATATCCAGATGAGATGAAGGACCTGCGCCTAGACACGACGACAACGCAGCCCTGAAGCGTCAACTAAACTATCCCCTGCGAAGGCCTCCTTCCCTTTCCTTTCCCTTTGTATAGAATAACGTTATCAAAATGATTCCAGTTCGCAAGGATCCGTGGAAACGACTAATAATTCTGTATTATGCGGACCAGACAAGTAATTTGACGATGTCACTTTGTAAAGAAAGACTAAGCGTCTGCGCACATACACATTCAAACTCGCATACCTATAGACTAATCACATAAATGAATGGCAAGAACTCATTAAAAGTCTTCTGTTTTCAGTTAAAAAGGTGTCATTTAAGCGGCCCCTTAGTTAATAATCAATGATTTTTACAACTGAAGTGATTCAATCAAAAACTTACTTTAGCTCGATAATAATTTTTTCCTAGAGCTGCTGTAAAGCCAAAACAATCTCTGCCCATTAATTAAATACCTATTATCACTGTGAAGCTGCTTTGAAACAATCTGTATTGTAAAAAGTGCTATATAAATGAAGATGACTTGACTTGACTATGGTGTCAAGAATTAGCTGTCTTTATTGTTGTCTTCATTACTCCCAAGTGTACTTCACTGAGGTGGCATTAATTAACATAGCTGTCCACATCAGATGGCCCCTTCTACAGTTATGTGTTTGTGTATATGTGTGTTTTTTGTGGATTGAGCTTCTTAGTGGTGATTATGCAACTGTATCTTTGTGCCATACACACATACTCTTGGTGGCTTAAATCTGTTGTTTCTCTTGTGAGGCTATAAATACCTCTACTTGTCATTACACTGACACGCCCTTCTCTTTTGGCACTCACACATATAAAATTACATAATACTGCTTCCTCCATTTTCAAACCATTCACTGTCATGCATCCAGTCTGAATTAATGCAATCCACTCTGAATTAACTTTTTAGTTACTGTGAACGTACTAAATTCAAAATGTTTGAGATAGCATTGAAACTTCAGAATTCATTTAAACACAGACATAAACATACAGCTTTAGGATTTTGAAATATGTAAAACAAAGTACTGGCATGATGTAAAATTACGAAATATTTAACATGCATTTCTAGAATGTTTATGAAATATGGGCAAATTTGCCAATGTGGGCAAAAAGTGATTTTTTTTCAAGATGTTCTTTGGTACATTCTCAAATTATGCTGAATCAGGTTATGTTCATGCCAGCTCAAGTGCTCAAGACCACACAAAGCGTGAACACAGAGTGCAATAGCATAGTACAAAAAATGAATGCAATACTGGTGTGTAGTGTGATGTCATAACTGCTCACTGGGCAGCCATGTGTGAAACATGCAGTCAAACACGTGAGGAACAGACAGCATTTCTGTCTGATGGCACAAGGCAAGACAGATGAGATTGCTTTCTCAAACTATTCCTGAAGCCTTTAGGAGTCTTTAGCAAAGGTTTGAAAACCTAGAGCAATTATGTAATTGCCAGGTGCCAGATTGTTTATTATATCAATTATATATTATATCATATTGTCATATTGCACTATTTAGTGCTATTGGCTTGCAGCCCTGATGTTTTTTATGTTTTCCCAAAGCCGTGGAATTATATTTTCTGTTCAGCATGCAGTGGTGTTCAGAATTGCAGAAGCAAATTCCTCACTGTTTTTTAATCCAATGTAAATTCATGTTCCAGTTTCGCTTATTGTTGACACATTTTTCCAGGTCATCTAATCTAATCTAATCTAAAATAAAATAAATTAAAATATATTATAAAATATAATATAAAATATTAAAATAAAATATAAAATAAACATTCCTTATGCTATAAAAAAACAATACAATACTATTTTGTATGTTTACATAATTTAAGTAATTATCTGTTTATTAAAAACAAGTATTAATCTCAAGTTTTTTTCTTTTTAAAGCATTTTTATATGTATGTAGTTTTTATTATTAAATCATTATATCATTAAAATAGCTATAACAAAGCAATAACAATGCATATTTTGTATTTTGTTGTCATAGTTCTGTGTCTGTACTCTTGGTTTATGTCCTGTTTCCCCTCGTTACTCTGCACCTGTTTCTTGTTAGCAGTATATTTACTTGTTAGCAGTACATCACAGTATATTGTCACAGACTGCATTTCCCATCATCCTTCCTGGCACCTAACCACTCACACCTGGAACTCAAGCCCTCATAAACTGCACTATAGAGCACACACAATCCCTCAGTCATTAGTCTGACCTTGTTTGATACTACAGACTGCTTACCCCCTTTTATGTTCCTGATTACTGTTGTTACGTCATCCAAGTCATCTTACAGTCATCCCTCATCTCAGCGTTGTTCCTTTGTGAGTGTGTGTGCTCCTCCAGTTCTGTAAGACAAAGACTCATAGTTATCCAGTCTATTTAAGTCTATTTCCTCTGTTAACAATCTCAAGAATCACCACTTACCTGTTTATCCATTCTGTTCTTGCCATATCTAATAAACCTGTTTGATGAGAATGTGTACATATTTGTCTTTTAGTTAATTAAATGATAAAACATCTGTTTAGTGATGTTGATGATTTTTTTTTTTTTTTTTTAATTAATCACCATTAATGTGATTAGTGTTCCTCTTGGTAAGGTTTGTTCAATTTAAACATGAACAAAAATTAACTGCTGAGGAGTTTTGGATTTAGTGGACTTCATAGACATGGCCCTAAATGGGCACTTTGGGAAGGGGATGCCATTTGTAAGGGTGTTTCAGACAAAAGTGAACAACTCAATCCCTTCACTAAGGCTATGTTCACACAGTCCAAATCGGATTTGTGTATTCAGTGGAATCTGATCTAAAATTATTGTTTGTCCATTGGCTACGTTTACATGCATGCAAATCCATTAGTAATCGGATTGATGGCTCAATCAGACTGAAAAGCCTTCATGTAATCACCTTAATCGATCTGATTGAGCTCGATCCGAATGAAATTTCAATCGGATTGGAAGGGCCGCATGTGCAATGATGTAGAACTCGCATAATGACGTATGATGCGTGGAACGAGCTGCAATTATTGATAAATAAAATGTCATGAATGACTGTCATGTTAATCTAAAAATCTTCTATCACTCGTTGTCTGTGAAGTGGAGCAAAACTACATCCCATTAGTCCTCACTTAATACTCTCATCCACAGACACTTTATTTTGGGCACGGGAAGGGGTGTTTTTACTGATTGATTAATATAAGCAGCACAGTACATTGGTTCATGTGGTTGTTGTCTCCTAATCAGGACCCGAAATAGATCAATATTAAGTATGCTCTTTAAGGAAAAGAAGGAAAAGGAAAAGAAGCAATGTAGGAGAATAGTACAGTACAGTGCAAATAGCGGGAAACTGCATATTCGTGCAGTGTGAGCATTACAAAAACTCAATTCCGATTTGAAGCTTGTGACATAAACGCAAACATCAACACAATCACTTTGTTTAGCGTTCAGAATGAATTAATTCTGACTGATACAAAAGTTGTGCATGTAAACATAGCCACTGTGTATCGCAACTGTTCAAAACTGGTTTCAAAACGTCTCCATTTTATAGGCTATGCATTTTCTGCTGTATGGCACTTTGCAACAACCCAGCCTTGTTTCTGCAGCAACTTTCAGCATGTTTCCTATAACAACGTCTGATGTTTATGTTTTACGTGTGGCATGAAACCACAGCGACATCCAATCAGTCAGACTGAAACAGATTTCCAGAAATGCGATTTGAATAGGATTTCAAACCACATGTTAATGCAGCTCGAAACAGATTTGTAAAAATCACAATTTATGTGATTTTTTTTGCCGTTCAGTTTGCTAAATTGCATCGGATTTCAATCGGATATGCACAAAAATCGGATTTGGACTGACAGTCTGAACGTAGCCAAAAGGCCCTATACATGGCTGGCGTGCTCATTCTCTGCACTCTACTATTTCCTGATGGCCCTCATGGAGTTTTTCCAGAACATGATTTCTGAGCACAGAACAGAAATAATACACACATAATAACATACACATAAAGACAAAACGCCATCAGGGTAACATAATAGCAAAATAATTCAATAAACATTAAACTAACTAACATGATAATGATAACAGAAATATAAAGGAAACAAAACATATAAAAGAAAATAACAAACATTGTTTACAGTGTACCAACCTATTGTTGGCAAATTTTCCAGGGCTTGAAACATTTTACATGCGTAGGTCACACCGTCACAGTATAGGCCTATCTCTTGTGTCTTAAATGGACCAAGGACTCAGTCCCTGATGTTGGCACACTAGTCTAGTGTCTTGATGTTGGCACACTAAGAGTGTTTAATAACGCTCCTGGCCAAAAAAGAAAAGTAAATGTCCTTTAGTAAATGGCCAGATTAATGTAATCCTGTTAATTTGCTAGTAGTGATAGGTCAAGTCAAGTCAAGTCAAGTCAAGTCACCTTTATTTATACAGGTGCTGGTCATATAATTAGAATATCATCAAAAAGTTGATTTATTTCACTAATTCCATTCAAAAAGTGAAACTTGTATATTATATTCAAATTAGAATATTACTTAAGACCAATACAAAGAAAGGATTTTTAGAAATCTTGGCCAACTGAAAAGTATGAACATAAAAAGTATGAGCATGTACAGCACTCAATACTTAGTTGGGGCTCCTTTTGCCTGAATTACTGCAGCAATGCGGCGTGGCATGGAGTTGATCAGTCTGTGGCACTGCTCAGGTGTTATAAGAGCCCAGGTTGCTCTGATAGTGGCCTTCAGCTCTTCTGCATTGTTGGGTCTGGCATATTGCATCTTCCTCTTCACAATACCCCATAGATTTTCTATGGGGTTAAGGTCAGGTGAGTTTGCTGGCCAATTAAGAACAGGGATACCATGGTCCTTAAACCAGGTACTGGTAGCTTTGGCACTGTGTGCAGGTGCCAAGTCCTGTTGGAAAATGAAATCTGCATCTCCATAAAGTTGGTCAGCAGCCGGAAGCATGAAGTGCTCTAAAACTTCCTGGTATACGGCTGCGTTGACCTTGGACCTCAGAAAACACAGTGGACCAACACCAGCAGATGACATGGCACCCCAAACCATCACTGACTGTGGAAACTTTACACTGGACCTCAAGCAACGTGGATTGTGTGCCTCTCCTCTCTTCCTCCAGACTCTGGGACCCTGATTTCCAAAGGAAATGCAAAATTTACTTTCATCAGAGAACATAACTTTGGACCACTCAGCAGCAGTCCAGTCCTTTTTGTCTTTAGCCCAGGCGAGACGCTTCTGACGCTGTCTGTTGTTCAAGAGTGGCTTGACACAAGGAATGCGACAGTTGAAACCCATGTCTTGCATACGTCTGTGCGTAGTGGTTCTTGAAGCACTGACTCCAGCTGCAGTCCACTCTTTGTGAATCTCCCCCACATTTTTGAATGGGTTTTGTTTCACAATCCTCTCCAGGGTGCGGTTATCCCTATTGCTTGTACACTTTTTTTCTACCACATCTTTTCCTTCCCTTCGCCTCTCTATTAATGTGCTTGGACACAGAGCTCTGTGAACAGCCAGCCTCTTTTGCAATGACCTTTTGTGTCTTGCCCTCCTTGTGCAAGGTGTCAATGGTTGTCTTTTGGACAACTGTCAAGTCAGCAGTCTTCCCCATGATTGTGTAGCCTACAGAACTAGGCTGAGAGACCATTTAAAGGCCTTTGCAGGTGTTTTGAGTTAATTAGCTGATTAGAGTGTGGCACCAGGTGTCTTCAATATTGAACCTTTTCACAATATTCTAATTTTCTGAGATACTGAATTTGGGATTTTCCTTAGTTGTCAGTTATAATCATCGAAATTAAAAGAAATAAACTTATTTCTTTTAATTTCGATGATTATAACTGACATTCGAAATATATCAGTCTGTGTGTAATGAATGAATATAATATACAAGTTTCACTTTTTGAATGGAATTAGTGAAATAAATCAACTTTTTGATGATATTCTAATTATATGACCAGCACCTGTATAGCGCTTTTTACAATGCAGATTGTGTCAAAGCAGCTTTACAGTGATAACTGGTATATAATTTTGGCTGCACAGCAGCTCTTAAAGAAAATGGTGTCATTGTCCATCTTAAGTAAATTCAGTATTGATTCATTCGGTTGTAAGAATCAATAGTTATTAATTTAGTTAATTTATCCATATCAGCACTGGAGTGAACAGTGATGTTATCATCCAGCTCAGTTCAGTTCGCATACAATGGTGTCAATGCAGGCAGATCAAAACACTGTTGAATATCAAATGTCAAGTGTCCCTAACTAAGCAAGCTAAAGAAAACAGCGGCAAGGAACCCAAACTCCAACAGGTGACATCAGGTGTTAAAATGGAGAAAAAAACCTTGGGAGAAACCAGGCTCAGTCGGGGGGCCAGTTCTCCTTTGGCCAACAGCGAACAGTGCTTTATTATGATTCAGGCAGCTATCATAAGTCCGATTGGGATCGCAACAGTCAAAGTATTTATTCCAGTTCCATCCAGTTGAGGATCGTATTCATCACGCCGGTGTGGACGGTTTGTTGAGGAACTGTGCCACTGGCTGTCGTGTCGATGAGGCCTTCACAGTGGATGATCTAGTTGACTCAATCTCTGCTGACACTTCAGGGCTGCGTTGTGGTCGTGTCAAGGCACAGGTCCTCGATCTCACCTGGATACGGCCCGGATCCGGCTGACTACGGTAAACCTCAGGATAAACAGAAAGACTAATATTAGCGTAGATACCATTCTTCTTCTGATGTAACGAGTACATCTGGTGTTATAGGAAGTGTTCCCGGTTCCGGCTGACCTAATTTATGCAGCCTAACAATAACAGAAAATTTTGTTCCTGACAATAGTGAAAGTTTTGTTACTGACATGCTTACCTGTATGTGGGTGATTCTGCAACTACGGGCACTTTTAAAGGGGACCTATTATGCAAAATTAACTTTTACATGGTGTTTGGACATAAATGTGTGTTGGCAGTGTGTGTACACAACCACCCTATAGTGATAAAAATCCACCCACTCCTTTCTTTTTTATCCCCATAAATCATAAGCAGTGTCTCCTAAAGACCTGTTTTCAGCCATGGTGCTAATGTGATGTCACATTAGCCAAAGGCCTCGCCAACGAATGTTGACAGACACTGCCGTTTTAACATAGAACTGCCCTGATCGAGGTCACAGTGAGTTGTACACAGTCCGCCATTGCTGCACTGACGAGAATGTCTCCCAAGCATTTTAGGTGTTCTGTAGCTGGATGTATTAATCCACATAGCTCTCTCCATTTACTCCCGAAATCTGAGCCGCTGAAGACGAGGTAGATTAATTTTATTTTCAAAGAAAATGCTCCCTCAACTTTGCTGAAATTTGTTTATGTCTGCGCAAATCATTTTACACCGGAATTTGTGAATGAGGGTCAGTATAAAGCAGGTTTTGCACAAAAGTTGTGCAACTGCAGTGCCAACTGTTCGTGATCCAGCTACACCTCCAGAAGAAGTAAGTATCACATGTTTGTTTTCCAAATCGCCTTTCTGAAAGAGCTTCTTGGCACTCTGTAAGGCTAATGTTGCTAAAGCTACCATTGTCTGTCTGTTTTCACTGATGCTGCCTTCACATCAGGGCCGTAACCACTATAGACATTGAGAGGGACAAGTCCCCCCCAGTAATTAGAAATGGCCAAATCGTCCCCCCCAATATTTGAAATTCTTGCACTGCTCTGCTGCACTTCATTACAGCACTCTGCATGTTGTTAGGATGACAAAAAGGTTTAAAAGTTACATTTTTAGTCTGGTCTGCCTCAGCGGTCTAAGAATGATTGTCAATGTCAAAATGATTGAGATGGCCAATCAAATTAAAAAGTAAGCGGGGTTTACGTTCTCTGTTTGCTCGTGCACACAGTCTTCACAGCACAGACGGGCGCGTCAATCGATCGCTTAATGCCGTTGCGAAGGTTCTATTTTTCCGGTAAAATCACAAAGCAAATGCACACAAACATGTCCCTGCTCTTGATATACAACCATTGATGGACATCTTTGGGTGGATTAGAACATGCAACCTTTGATACTGTTAACAAGAGTTCTACCACTACACCACTAGGAAATTCAAACATTTATTGCAGATCTATCTATTTATTCACTAAATTGAAGAATCTCGGAACTAACAATATATTGTATTATGAAACTATCACATTAAACATGAGTTTTCAATGTACTATTGAAATTGATTTCTGGACATCGTAATGTTATTTTTTTTCTACAGTTGTTATTGTACATATCTGATATAGCATTGTATTAGTAGCAATTTCATTTACTGTTTTGTTTCTTTATACTTTATTAAAAAAAAAAAAAAAAATGTTCAAGACATGGTTACAGCCTTGCTTCACCTGCTACCAGAATGATCGTTAATAGGAATGTGGTAGTTAAAAATTGCATATAAAAGCAACGTGAAGTCGATCGCTTTAATTTGTCATGCTCATAATCACATGTGGGACTGTGATAGCACTCAATGGCACCAGGAGACCAGCTATGTTGTTATTTTATCGCGCCGTGCTCCCTGTCTGTGTAATTCATAAATGTTCATTTATTATGCACAGTACAATCAGATGACTGACTTTTAAATCGAGTATGTTTTCTGTAAAGATATCAGACTTGTACTAATAGTGGAATGTTTATTTGCAAAGGCCAGCACATCAGAACAGAGCAGCAAACAAAGGATATTGCTTGCCAGACAGACGCAAAACTGCTGTCATGCAGGAGCATGAGCTCTAGAAGCTCCGCCCTCGTCTGAAAAGGGGGGCGGGAGCACCAGGTCATTTGCATTTAAAGGGACAAACACAAAAACAGCGCGTTTTGACTCGTACCCTAAACGTGGCAATTTCAACAAGCTATAAAAAATTATCTGTATGGTATTTTGAGCTAAAACTTCACATACACACTCTGGGGACATCAGAGACTTATTTTACATCTTGTAAATGGGGGCATAATAGGTCCCCTTTAAGTCCTAATAGTGAAATTTAAGGTTTATGTTAAAATTTGTCATCTAAAAGCTTCATAAATATAAACACAGTGTCATTACACACCTTAAAAAATAATGAATGAATAATATTATTTAATGAAAAATTATGAAGCATTTATAGGTCCAAACACCATTTTTGGTCATGTCCCACACCTGTGGTTTCAATGCTGAGATGCGTAAAATTAGCCAATTCCTTTTACAATATGACATTATTTCAAATGAATTAGTTTCATATAAATGTTACTTTACACCATCTTAAAGTTCTTTTTTGTTTACTAATCATTTATATGATTTTTTCATCTAAATACACCTGTCACACACTTTTGAGTCCTTATCGCAACACTGAAAAAAGACTCCTAATATGACATTTGTTCAAAGCCAAACAAATCTAGTTTCTATGGAAACAGAAATTAGCATGTGAGCACATGGCTTACAGATTGGGCCACCCCATTAGGTCACTCACAAGATCCAGAAAACTAAGATAAAGATCATCTTTTCCTCATAAGTATTTATTTTGTGTCCTTACCATTCAGCTTAGTAATTGTGTATTTTGAACTACATTGTAAAAATGAATTTATATTACTGTTGAATACATGTGCATATATATCTGGTGCTAAAAGTCAAAACTGATGTATCAGACCTTGATAGCTGCCAGTTATCAGCAATAACAAAAATGTAATTTCCGCAACACGTCTTTACCGCAGCATTTTTAGGTGTTGTGATAAAGACCTTGCGTTGCTGTAGAGACAAATTCAAGTTTTATACTGTATATTACACTGATCAGCCACAACATTAAAACCACTGACAGTTGTGGTGAATATCATTATTCTGTCATTACAATGGCACCTGTCAAGGGGTGGGATATATTAGGCAGCAAGTGAAGTCAGTTCTTGAATTTCATTAGTTGGAAGCAGTGAAAAGAATAAGTGAAAAGATCTGACTGACTTTGACAAGGGCCAAATGGTGATGGCGAGTCAACTGCATCAGAGCATCTCCAAAACAGCAGGTCTTGTGGTGTGTTTACTTTATGTAGTGGTTAGTACATAACAAAAGTGGTGCAAGGAAGGACAAGCAGTGAACTGGGGTCAGGGTCATGGGTGCCCAAGACTCATTGATGCACATGGGGAGCAAAAGCTTGCCTGTCTGGTCCGATCACACAAAAGAGAGCTACTGTAGCTCAAAAAATTGCTGACAAACTTAATGGTGCCCATGATAGAAAGGTGTCAGAACACATAGTGAATAGCAGTTTGCTGCTTAGCAGTGGACCGGACAAATGATGACCCCTGCCTATGATGACCCCTGTCCACCACCGAAAGTGCCTACAATGGGCACATTAGTGTCAGAACTCGACCTCTCAACCAAGAGATAGCGGCAGGATGCACTATGGGACAAAGGCAGGCCGGTTGAGGGAGTGTGATGCTCAGGGCAAGGTTCTGCTGGGAAACTTTGGATCCTGGCATTCATGTGGATGTTACTTTGACATGTACCACCTACCTGAAGATTGTTGCAGACCATGGCAATTGTGTTCCCTGATGGCAGTGGCCTGTTTCAGCAGGCTAATGCACCCTGCCACACTGCAAAAATTGTTCAGGAATGGTTTAAGGAACATGACAAAGAGGCGTTGCCTCGGCCTCAAAATTCCCCATATCTCAATTTGATTGAGCATCACATGGGATGTGCTTAATGAAAAAAATCTGATCCATGGAAGCCCCACCCCGCAACCTAATACCACAGGACACATTCAGTGGTCCTGTGGAGTCCTTGCATTGATATATCAGAACTGTTTTGGCAGCATGAGGGGGACCTACATGATATTAGGCAGGAGGTTTTAATGCTGTGGCTGATCAGTGTATATTGCAAATGTTAAGTCTATTGTAATCTAAATATAAACATGCCATTTTTGCAACCTAGAAGATACCAAATTCATCTAATAAGATAACAGAAATGCAGAGATGTACTGAGAAAAGACCCTGACAGATATGAATAATTATGGAAAAAGAGCATTAAAAAAAGAGCGGATAAACTGACAAATCAGAAAAGAAGACAGTGGAGGATAAACAAAAGAAACCAGAGGACAAAACAAAATACTGAAGGCTTCAAATTAGTTTGTTGCTATAATAGAAGTTCATAAAAGTATTAGTTTTTGAAAATCAGAAAACCAGTTTAACCCAGTCTTTCCTGCAATACCTCTTTGACAAAATACCTTCTCTTTTTGTCTGTTACTGTTTTTATACAGTAACCTATTGTTAAGGTTACATTATTAACATGTGTCATTAACATTGTGTCCTTACCGACACAAACTGTCATTACCGCAGCAATGATTTATTTTAATTATTAATCAGACTGTTGTTTGCAAAAAATATTTTAACCTTTCAGTAAAGATGATTTACACATTAAAATGACAATATTTGTCATTAAAAAGCGAAATATTTTATCTTTGGCGTGTATTAAAACAATTGATATCTAAGGTTAGCATCCAAATTTTCCATGACATAAAGAATATCATAAAATCTCCTAATTTTAAATAATTTTTTAATATTATTATTTACAAAAATGGACAAATCTTGCAAGTAACTATGTAAATGTATTACATTTTTATAAAAATTAAAAAAGAAAAGTGTATAAAATTACCGTTATTGTAATGTTGCGGTAAGGACATTTTGTAAGAAGAAGAGATGAAATAAAAAATAAACATGTTCCAGATTCAAATCTTAACATTGACATTCAATTTTGTGTACATTTTTATATGTAGCTATTACAGACTGTGATAGTTAAAATTGAAATTCCTAGAGGTTGATTTTTTTTTTTTAAATTGGGAGAGTCAAAAGTGTTGCAGAAACACCCATGTATGGAAATAAAAATCAAAGCTGCACTCATATTTTCTTCAGAAAATGTAAAATATCTATTTGCTTTTAAATTTTTTAATCAGCTGAGGATTCAGTCTGATCTCAGTAGTATTCTTAGATATTTATATGTAGCCTACACATACATTTTTGTATGTTTGGATATTTTAGACCGATAAAGGTAAAGGTAGGTGCCACAAGAAGAAAAAATGCTTCTCTCTCGCTCTCTCAACATCAGAGAGAGAGAGAGAGAGAGAGAGAGAGAGAAAGAGAGCGAGCGCGAACGAACGAATGTGTCGCAATGTCTCCACGGCCAGAATCGCAGAAGGAAATACAAATGAAAAATGAATGAACACGACGCCAACGAATTGACTGCAACAAACGACAAACTTAAAGGTAAGAATGTTTCATTTATTCCTCTGTGAGAACACATTGTTAAATATTAATGAAAACGTATGTAAGACGGTTCATGACCATGACAGCTACCTGCGCAGGAAAACTCTTTCGACTTGACGTCTTACGAAGCGTTAATGTTCAGATTAAAATACTTTATTGGAGATATACTGTTAATTTTCGTGTCGTTGCGTTACGGAAATCGTTGCGCTCGAGGACGTATATACACATAGGCCTACAGAAAAGATAGGAATCTACTGCCGTATGTCTTAGCGAAACCCTGGAGAGCAGATCGGTTTATCTAAAGGCTCATACTACATAGGCTACTTTAGATGCCCATCGAATTTTCTGAAACACCCTTACAGCACATAAATGCTGTATAGGTAGCCTATACACCCTGTAATGTTTTATTAGTAACCTAATATGTGCTGTATGTGGTGCATCTAAATTACCTGTTTTTAAGTAAAAATATAATTAGGCCTACGTTTAAATTAACCTGCATACATGAAAGTAATTTTTAAGGGTAAGAGTTTTAATATAGAGGTCATGAAATGCATTCTCAGATCTTTATATCATGTTTCTGGAGGTTAGCTAATTAAGTTTTTTTGCACCAAAAAAGTAAAAATTATCATTTTGTATCTTCATTTTCACTCTCTGTCAAAAATACGTAGTTTCAAGGGGCATACTACTTATTTCAGAGATGCAAGTAAAGGGCAACTGCTGTGATTGGTGAACTTCATCCATGCCCTCCTCCACAGCATGTGTGATGTGAGTTTTGATGGTTGAGATGCCGATGGCCAGCGCTGTAATAGAGCTGTGTATGTTTGAGATCCTGAGGTAGAAGAAAATGAACCACCACAACGATTGCAACAGACTGTTTCAGCGTGGTAGCTGGCACTTGCTAAAATCTATTATTTGTATATAAAACTATTATTATAACTTGTTGAACTGCTATAATTTATGTTTACAACTGGCAGCATGTTGAGAATAATTAAAAAAAGAGTCTGTTCTTAAATGAGATGAACAAATGAAAACATTCTTGTTCAATAAATCAGGCATGTCATTTAAAATAAATTTCAGCCATACATTTCTAATAGTTTGATCTTTTGGAAGGGAAAGGGTATGCAGTTTTTGGAGGTGCAGTTTGTCTACATCCAGGGACAGAACAACGTCAGACAGTCTTACTCGACATCTTAGCCTCACAGCATATTGATCTTGTGATTGATTGGATGACATGAGTTATTAAGAGCACACTTCCTTGATTTACATGTTGAGGGGTTCCTTGTTGAAACTAACCCAGGGCTCATGAACCTTTGAGCAACTTTATACTCACATGGTATAATTTCAAACCTTGTTTGGCTTCACAGTGGTAAACCAAGCTTTGGTTAACCACAAGTTAGTTAATTTGTCTTTGTTACTGCATTGATAGGTTTTTTATTTTACCGCTTTGTCTAACCCCCGGTTTCAAAGACAACTAGTTGTTAAAAGCATCGGTCTTGTAATCCGAAGATCGGAGGTTAAATTCCCCCCTAGCGCCCAGAAAAGAGAGATTTTAACTCCCACCCCTGGCTCCCAAAGCCAGAATTCTAAATTAAACTATCTTCTGATAGTAACCTATATGGTTTAGTACATAATATGTATTATATTACATAATGCATTAGAACATATATATGTATTATCACCATTCATTTATTTTAACCATAAAGCAAGTACTAACATTCAAGATGTACATAAACCAAAATATTAAAATTCACAAAAAAAATTATTTTGACCCGGGAAATATATTATTCCCCTATAACTGGTCCTCAAAATTTTCCTTGAAATAATCAACTAAAATTTAATTATACCATATTAATGTAGTAAGAGACCACCAACTGGTTTATATTAAGGCATACTATTCATGATAGAATCAGGGACAAAAATTGTAGACTGGTATGGAGTGAATTATTCCTTGCATCTGGTTCCTGTTTCAGGGACATGACTGTAAAATTCCACCCTCGGATAATTATATCTGGCATCTGATTAATGATATAAGTACATACTCCTTATTAACCCAACATGCCGAGCATTCTTTTATATGCATAGGGGTTCTCTTTTCTGGTTTCCTTTCATCTTGCATCTCAGAGTGCAGGCTCAAATGGTAAATTAAGGTTGAACTAGTTGTCTAGTTGTCTAGTCCCAAACTAAAATGCATGTTTGAGCAAGATTTTGCAGTTTTGAACTGGATAGAGCAGATATAAAATTGAAAAGCAAAACTGATATCTCTAGGATCCAGTAACATTTATCTTTATGGAAAGCCTCATTTTGACCAGTTTTTTTATATGAAATGTTATTGTTTTTATGAAGAAAATAGAGAGAATGAATTTGACCAGATATTTGTAGCAGCGCACAGCGTAGGATCTACAGACCATTATTAGTAAGTGTCATATGACCCTACGGTATAAACAACGTTTACACATTTTTACGGGTATTTTATACCACTTAGCTCTACAATTAGAGAAAAAGAAACACCATAGGAAAAGTATGTCAACAGTCAGGTGTGGCAAGTGTGTGCATGCACTCATGTGTGCAGTTTCATTTAATCTGTGTTGCATAAAGTATCTTATGGCTGGTCAGGAATTATGAATGAGTTGAACTGTTTATGTAAAACCACTGCTGTATACCCTTGTGTAGCCAAATCAAACACAAATAATCCATGTGTCTCTGAGCTGTTGTGATTGCTATAATATCTGGTTTGTTCTGACCTTAGTCACACACATACACACACGCATGTGCGTTGGGTTTTGTCAGGACCAAATGTCCTCACAAGGTCAAATTTTTCTAGTATTGGCATCCTTAGGAAATACATAGGAAATACCTGAACCACACACAAACACACACACACACACACACACACAGACACAGACACAGACACACACACACATACACAGACACAGACACACACAGACACACAGACACACAGACACACACACACACACACACACACACTCTCTCTCTCACACACACACACACACACACACACACACACAGTTAAATGGTTCAAATTAAATGTGCTCTGATCTCTACAATTGGGCCTCTGTTTGCGCCTGGAAACATTCACGGAAATGTACAGAAATGTCTGACTGTATGGAATCTGAGCGTGCATGAGAGGAAAAGATGGAGACTAGCTGCAGTAACAGACTCTCTTTCAAATGGAAACTTTCTTGGTGCAACCATGCAGAATGTAACTTTTTTTTGTTTTACTTTGTTTTACTCTCTTTTAATGTATTTAAAAGTATTTGTATTACTCTTACAAATTATTTTAGCTGTTAAAACATTCATAATTAGTTAACACAACGATTATATTTTTCTCTGTGCAGATATTTTAATGCAATTCTTACAGACAATGATCTCAATGCACCTCTTCTATTAACATGTTTTCAATTTATAAATTAAAATTCATATTCACATTCTTTTTTTGTGGGTCATATAACAAAAAATAACAAGGTGGTGTAACCATCCTTGCAGTGAAGAAAAAAAGTCCTTAAAAGTATGGAAAAATAACTTAACCCTTGTGCATCAATTTAAAAAAGTTACTCTGAGATACTTAGAGGACAAAAATGTCTGTCAAAAAACGATCATAAAAATGTTACAGACTTAAAGAAGACCCTTGGCAGATTATTGTTAAAGTTAAAAAAAAAGTAAAAAAAAAAAGATACAGAGGGTTATAGAGGTTTAAGTTTATGAAAATTAATTATGAACATTATTTTATTTTAAAAAAATACACCGATCAGGCATAACATTATGACCACTGACAGGTGAAGTGAATAACACTGATTATCTCTTCATCACGGCACCTGTTAGTGGGTGGGATATATTAGGCAGCAAGTGAACATCTTGTCCTCAAAGTTGATGTGTTAGAAGCAGGAAAAATGGGCAAGTGTAAGGATTTGAGCAAGTTTGACAAGGGCCAAATTGTGATGGCTAGACGACCGGGTCAGAGCATCTCCAAAACTGCAGGTCTTGTGGGGTGTTCCCAGTCTGCAGTGTTCAGTATCTATCAAAAGTGGTCCAAGGAAGGAACAGTGGTGAACCGGCGACAGGGTGATGGGCGGCCAAGGCTCATTGATGCACGTGGAAAGCGTAGGCTGACCCGTGTGGTCTGATCCAACAGACGAGCTACTGTAGCTCAAATTGCTCAAGAAGGTAATGCTGGTTCTGATAGAAAGGTGTCAGAATACAAAGGCCATCGCAGTTTGTTGCGTATAAGGGCTGCATAACCGCAGACCAGTCAGGGTGCCCATGCTGACCCCTGTCCACCGCCGAAAGTGACAACAGTGAGCACATGAGCATCAGAACTGGACCACGGAGCAATGGAAGAAGGTGGTCTGGTCTGATGAATCATGTTTTCTTTTACATCACGTGGATGGCCGGGTGCGTATGTGTGGCTTACCTGGGGAACGCATGGCACCAGGATGCACTATGGGAAGAAGGCAAGCCGGCGGAGGCAGTGTGATGCTTTGGCCATTGTTCTGCTGGGAACCCTTGGGTCCTGCCATCCATGTGGATGTTACTTTGACATGTACTACCTACCTAAGCATTGGTGCAGACCATGTACACCCTTTCATGGAAATGGTATTCCCTGGTGGCTGTGGCCTCTTTCAGCAGGATAATGCACCCTGCCACAAAGCAAAAATGATTCAGGAATAGTTTGAGGAGCACAACAACGAGTTTGAGGTCCAATCGAACAATCCAATCGAGCATCTGTGGGATGTGCTGAACAAACAAGTCTGATCCATGAAAGCCCCACCTCGCAACTTACAGGACTTACAGGATCTTCTGCTAACATCTGGTGCCAGATATCACAGCACACCTTCAGGGGTCTAGTGGATTCCATGCCTTGACGTGTCAGTGCTGTTTTGGCAGCAAAAGGGGGACCAACACAATATTAGGAAGGTGGTCATAATGTTATGCCTGATCGGTGTATATTTAATAAAGCTGATGAACTGAAAAACTGCTGAAAAATCAAAGCCATAAATCTAAATAAGTTGTGTTCCAAAATTTGAGGTTGATATATCAAAAAATTAGCTTTCAGTAAGATTTTGTTTGGGTGCAGTACCAAACTTTTCCCATTAGATCCCATCAAAACTCCACTGGTATAGACAGCGGTGGGATTTGTAATTTGCAGTACAGTAGAACTCTTTCAAAAATTATACACACACACAACCTTTTTTAGTACATACATACAAACCACACTCTGATATCCATACCAACACACCCACACAATTATAGTTCCATGATTTATCCAATTGGCTCTATAATATGCAGAAGAAGAAGAAAACAGGAAAAAAGCGAGTATTTGCTTTATAGGCCAAACCTAAGAAAATGGTGCCATCTTGTAAAAAATTTAAAATTTTTAATTTTGAAGCCTTGCCAACAGAATAAAAGCCTAATAATAAAGATGGCATCATTTTATAATTAAATGGCCCTGGGATTAAAAATGCAATGGGGACATTTTTGTCCTTAAAAGGCTAGTTAACCCAAAAATGAAAATTCTGTCATTAATTACTCACCCTCGTGCCGTTTCAAACCCATAAGACATTCATTCATCTTCGGAACACAAATTAATATTTTTGAGAATCTGAGAGCTTTCTGTCTCTCCATTGACAGCCTACGCAACTAACACTTTCAAGCCCCAGAAAGGTAGTAAAGACATCATTAAAGTAATCTATATGACTCCAGTGGTTTAACGTCAGTTTTATGAAGTGATGCGAGAGCTTTGTTTGCACAAAAAAAAACGCACTTTATTTACAAAATAATAATCTCCACCAAGGTGGAGCAAATGCTAATGAGAAACGCCTGCACAACACACTGGTCTCAATTCCCATGGAGGACCCCCGGAGCTTTTATTATGCTTATATGCTCCTGCCGCTCCTTTCGTTTTGTTGTGTATATTTATTTTACGATTAAAGTTATGTTTAACATCCACCTCCTTCTTACCTGAACTTGAACTTTGTTACAGTTACATTTAATCACTTAAATTCACGCTATTTTGTTTCATTCTAATGAATGAATTGCAAGTGATGAATTGCTACTCATAGTATCCCCAAAAAAATTTAATCCAAAAATCTTACATATTGTGCCTTTAAGGTCCTGAGTTATTTTGTGTTCCTAGTGTAAAATAGATTTATTAAGGTGGGTGAAATAGTAAAATTCCAATAAAAATACAACCTTATGCAGTTTGCATTAAAATGATCAAAAAACAAAACTGAAAAAGACAAATTCCTTAGGAATGCATAAGGGTTAAGTTTGGTAAAAAAAAAAAAAAAAAAAATTTAAAGCAGTTGTTTTAAAATACTATTAAAGTGTGAGAGGTTTTCTTCTAAAGTCATTGTGGTGTGTCCAACATGCAGAAGTCATTCTGTTGTCATGTGACATTTTTTGTTGAACATTTGGACTTTTGTTGAACATTTGTATAAAGATTAACTAGAACAGTTTTGGTAAATAATTTACTCTGAGCTATAAATGACATCAGGTGGGCTGATTTCACTGATGATGTAAATCTTAAGCATTTTGTTCTTGCACTGAGCACTTTGGCACTTAATAATGTTTTATTAACAAAGTTCGGGAGGAGCACGTTCAGATAATCTACCAAATTAGCACAAGGAGGCCTATATATAAATAGCTGACTCACCTCTGTCCCACAACAGTTTTCCAGCATCCCTCCACTACCCCAACTCCTTACTCTCAACTGTTCCTATCTCAGCCAGAGATATGGGTGGAGTACTCTGGGTTTAGGCCAAAATTCTGAGCTCGGAGCCCTCCCCTAGATAGCACGGCAAATATGCATACTCTTTATTCTATTATATGTATGTTAGTTCACTCCAAAAAAAAAAAAAAAAAAAAAAAAATCACCTTCATGTTGTTCCAAATGATGTTTTATTAACAAAGTTTGGGAGGAACACGTTCAAATGATCTGACTAATCATAACATCATTCCAACCAGCAGTCAGCAATCAGCAATCAACATATCTACCCAATCAGCATTAGTGGAGACCTATATATATATATATATATATATATATAAATATACACGCAGTCAACTCACCTATGTTTCTCGACAGTTTTCAGCATTTGGCCCCACCCTAAGTTCTTCACATGTCTGAAATCGATCTCTTCCCATCCGATGAAGAATCTTTCGTCCTCGAGGAATCTTTGCCACAATCCTCTGGCCTAAGGAGCAATTCTCCTCTGCCTAACACCGCCACCAATCCCACAGCGTTATCTCGGGGGGCGTCAGCCCAAACAAACGGGTCCCTGCACGGCAAGACAAGACTTATTGTCCATAGAGAAATGGACAGTAAGGCCTGTCGAGCACTAAGCTGCCATCTGGGGCAATACCGCCCTCTTCCCGTGAATGAACGGGCCTTCCTCCAGTGTCAGGCTGCCGTAGCAGGCCCTCAGCGAGCCGCACCGCAGATTCAGTTCTGGCCAGCTCCCACTCTCTACCCCCGCCAGCTCAAACCAGTAAGAGCACAGCTCAAATCCTTCTGGTTTTCTGCCGCTGATGCATCGCTTTCAGTCGCTAAATAACGAGCACAGTTTATGGTATCTGGATACTCGATTTCGATCGGGGGAATTCAAGTTTTAAACTGTTTCTATACAAGTGATTCGCTGTTCTAACTAAGCACTGTAGCTCGCATATTACGTGCAGTCAGATCACATGCTCAGTCGCACACAGAATCAACACTGTCCTGCGATTTATCAACAAATTAATTATAAACTGAAAGTTATATCGCGTATATGTATTTCTGTTTAAGTCATTTACACCCACAGGTTCACCATTGATAAAGAGACGCTGCACAGACTGGTAGGACAAATTAATACAGGCATTTGTTCTCACTAATGCTTTCAAATAATGTAATCTTACCGTTCCACTTCATCTGTATCTTATTTAGAACGATAAGAAATCAGTAAGTAATGTAAAGACCCATAGACAGATGATGAAAATAAACTATGTTGAGGGTTCCTACACAGTTTGAAAAAAAATGTATGGTATTTTGATTTGAGTAATTGTTTAGTGAATCTTTAGTGATTGTTGAACACGATTGAATAAATTCAAGGCGCACATTTTTATTATGCAGAGCTCTAATTCAGATAACTCCCAACACATAGAAACTCTTACACCTAGATATTTTCAAATAGAGACTGTGTCTGTACCCCGAATTAGTAAAAACAAAAAACTTCCAAACCCATTTAATGGTAAAAATTTAATTGATGTTCAACAAATAAAAAATAGAGATAATAATGCTAAACAAATTATAAAACTCGGGTTGTTAAATATTAGATCCCTTTCTTCAAAATCACTTATTGTTAATGATATTATCAAAGATAATAATCTAGATGTGCTGTGTTTGACAGAAACTTGGCTAAAACCGGACAATTACATTACTTTAAATGAGTCTAGTCCTCAAGGTTATGATTATCGACCCAGTGCCCGTCAGAAAGGCAAAGGGGGAAGTGTTGCTGTAATCTATAGTAATACTTACAGTATTAGTCAAAAGTCTTTCAAATATAATTCCTTCGAAGTGATGGTACTTTACGTAACATTATGTAAGTTGACATTTGTGCTGGCTACTGTATACAGGCCACCAGGACACCATACAGACTTTATCAAAGAATTTGCTGATTTTCTATCGGAGTTAGTACTAGCTGCAGATAAAGTCCTTGTTGTTAGTGATTTTAATATCCATGTAGATAATAAAAAAAACGCATTAGGATTGGCATTTGCAGATATTCTAAACTCTATTGGTGTTAGACAACACGTGTCAGGACCCACTCATTGTCGTAATCATACTTTAGATCTAATATTGTCACATGGAATCGATATTGATGCTGTTGAAATTCTGCAGCAGAGTGACGACATCTCAGATCATTATCTAGTCTCGTGTATACTACATTTAGTCAAGGCGGCTAAACTGTCTCCATGCCATAAATATGGTAGAACCATCACTTCTACCACTAAAGATCGCTTTATAAATAATCTTCCTGATTAGTTTCATCGCCTTAGCATACCAGAAAGCTTAGAAGACCTCGATGTTGCAACAGAAACTATTACCTCTGTCTTTTCCAGCACATTAGACTCAGTTGCTCCTTTGCGCTTAAAAAAGATTAAGGAAATTAATCCAATGCAATGAGCACACTCGGGCCCTAAAGTTAGCAGCCAGAAAAATGGAGCGCAGCTGGAAGAAAACAAAACTAGAAGTATTTCGCATTTCGTGGAGAGAGAGAATGATTGAGTACAGAAAGGCCTTAAAATCTGCTAGATCTGCCTATTTTTCAAAACTTTTAGAAGAAAATAAACACAACCCTAGGTATTTATTTGATACAGTGGCTAAATTAACAAGAAATAAAGCTTCAACTTCTGATGTTTCCAAAGAGCACAGCAGTAATGACTTTATGAACTTCTTTACTTGCAAGATTGATAATATTAGAGAAAAAATTATAACCATGCAACCGTCTACTACAGTATCGCGTCAGATAGTGCATTGTAGTGTCCCTGAGGAAAAATTCAATTCATTTACTGCTTTAGGAGAGGAAGAATTGTCTAAACTTGTTAAATCATCAAAATCAACAACATGTATGTTAGACCCTATACCGACTAAGCTATTGAAAGAAATGCTTCCAGAGGTTATAGATCCTCTTCTTAATATCGTCAATTCATCTTTATCACTAGGACACGTACCAAAAACTTTTAAGCTGACTATTATTAAACCTCTTATTAAAAAACCACAACTTGATCCTAGAGAATTAGTCAATTACAGGCCGATCTCAAATCTCACTTTTCTGTCAAAAATACTAGAAAAGGTAGTATCATCACAACTATGTTCCTTTTTAGAAAGAAATAGTATCTGTGAGGATTTCCAGTCAGGATTTAGACCGTACCATAGTACTGAGACTGCTCTCATTAGAGTTACTAATGATTTGCTCTTATCATCAGATCGTGGTTGTATCTCTCTATTAGTGTTACTGGATCTTAGTGCTGCATTTGACACTATTGATCACAATATTCTTTTAAATGGACTCGCAAATTATGTTGGCATTAGTGGAATTGCATTGTCATGGTTCAAATCATACTTATCTGACCGTTATCAGTTTGTAGTAGTAAACGAAGAGATGTCATATCGATCACAAGTTCAATATGGAGTACCGCAAGGCTCAGTACTAGGACCGTTGCTGTTCACTCTGTACATGCTACCCTTGGGAGATATCATTAGGAAGCATGGCGTTAGTTTTCACTGTTACGCTGATGATACTCAGCTCTATATTTCTTTGCGCCCTGACGAAACTTACCAATTCACAAAATTAACAGAATGCATAGCTGATATAAAAAATTGGATGACCAGTAATTTCCTACTACTAAATTCAGAAAAAACAGAGATTCTAATTTTTGGACCAAAAACTTCTTCACGTAATAACCTAGAATACTGTCTAACACTTGATGGCTGCTCTGTTAAGTCTTCGTCGTCAGTTAGGAACCTGGGTGTGCTCTTTGATACCAGTCTTTCATTTGAAGGCCATGTTACTAGCATCTGTAAAACCGCATTCTTCCATCTTAAAAATATATCTAAACTACGACATATGCTCTCAATGAAAAATGCAGAACAGTTAGTTCATGCGTTCATGACCTCAAGGCTAGATTACTGTAACGCTTTACTGGGTGGTTGTTCTGCTCGCCTGATAAATAAACTACAGCTCGTACAAAATGCAGCACCTAGAGTTCTTACTAGAACTAGGAAGTATGACCATATTAGCCCAGTTCTGTCAACACTGCATTGGCTTCCTGTTAAACATCGTATAGATTTTAAAATCTTGCTAATTACTTACAAAGCACTAAATGGTTTAGCTCCCCAGTACCTGAGCGAGCTCCTAATTCATTATAGTCCTTCACGTCTATTGCGATCTCAGAATTCAGGCCAGCTGATAATACCTAGAATATCAAAATCAACCGCAGGCGGTAGATCCTTCTCCTATTTGGCACCTAAACTCTGGAACAATCTTCCTAGCATTGTTCGGGAAGCAGACACACTCTGTCAGTTTAAATCTAGACTAAAAACGCATTTCTTTAACCTGGCATACACATAACACATTACCAGTTTATATTTTCAAATCCGTTAAAGGATTATTAGGCTGCATAAATTAGGTCAGCCGGAACCGGGAACACTTCCTATAACACCAGATGTACTCGTTACATCAGAAGAAGAATGGCATCTACGCTAATATTAGTCTTTCTGGTTATCCCGAGGTTCACCGTAGTCAACCGAATCTGGGCCGTATCCAGGTGAGACCAAGGACCTGCGCCTTGACACGACCACAACGCAGCCCTGAAGTATCAGCAGAGATTGAGTCAACTAGATCATCCACTGTGAGGGCCTCATCGACACGACAGCCACGACACAGTTCCTCAACAACCGTCCATACCGGCGTGATGAATACGATCCTCAATTGGATGGAACTGGAATAAATACTTTGAATGTTGCGATCCTATTGGACTTACGATAGCAACCTGAATCGTAACAAAGCATTGTTGGCCAGAGGAGAACTGGCCCCCCGACTAAGCCTGGTTTCTCCCAAGGTTTTTTTCTCCATTTAAACACCTATTTGCCACTTGTCTGCCACCTGATGTCACCTGATGGAGTTTGGGTTCCTTGCCGCTGTCGCCTTTGGCTTGCTTAGTTGGGGACACTTGACATTTGATATTCAACAGTGCTTTGATCTGCCTGCATTGACACTATACTTTAAGAGCTGCTGTGCAGCCAAATAATGTACCAGTTATCAATGTAAAGCTGCTTTGACACAATCTACATTGTAAAAAGCGCTATATAAATAAAGGTGACTTGACTTGACTTGACTCTTCGTCTTTTACCATAAGCGAGTCTCTTTGAACTTCACTAAATGAATGTGCGTGTGCCATGCAAACCAGCAACAGATAAAGGAACAAACTATCATATAAATCAGACTGTATTTTCCTGTTTGATCATCCAACATCAAACAATGATTACAGAATCAAACTGAAGTGTCCTAAGAGGTGAATATGCGCAGGTTATAGTGCGTTTTAGGCTTCTCATGTAAGCGTATGTTATCACCTTCAGAAAACCTATAAAAACAAGAGAAAATAAGAATATTTACAAAACGTTTAATAATCGATCTAAGCAAGCTCAGCCATCTCAGCCATTCATCTTGACATCTCTAACCCTCCCCGCTAGCGAGGCAGGCCCAGATAACACTTCTTTCTCCTTCCGCTGCCTTCTCCTCCACCAGTGGCCTACAGCTCTTTCAGCAGACCCTAGCATGAGGCTGCCTCCGCTAGTGGTGCAGGCCCAGTCATCAGTCTCAAAATCTCTTTTTGTCTTTGGCCTACAGCTCCAACCGCGGACCCTAGCCTGAGCCTGCCTCTGCTAGCGGCACAGGCCCAGATGGACTATTTTTCCACCCCAGCTTTCTTCTTCCTTTACCTTCCCCGTTACAACCCAAGCCACAGGGGCTGACCCAAGCTTGAGGCTGCCTCTGCAAACAACGTTGCCCCCGGAGCATTCCCCTCCTAACTTTCCCTCTTCTCTGCAATACAGATGCTCATACCACTGAATGCCATTGCTTTGGAACCGCACCTTGTCGCCAGCAACATCAGAGCACAACTTTTATTAGAAATTCAGGCTACTGGCTCCAAGGCGGACCCAACCCCAGTTTCACTACTCAGAGCTAATCTTCCCATAAACCACCCACTAAACCCCCTCCTCGATGCCTCTCTCAGTTCCATTATTCAAGCCGTTTCTCCTAGAACCCTCCAATCCTTCCTAACCGCATGGAAGTGTTTTAAGACTTTCCATTCCACATAAAACCTGCTTTTCCCGAATTTTCTCTGCTTACCATCACCTCATTCATATCTCATCTCAATAGCATCAAGAACCTACAAGCCAGCTCTATCAAGGGTTACCTAAGCGGAATCCAATTTTTTAACTCATTTTCAGTTCACCCTTCTCAGAAATAGTCAATTCACAGACATCTCTGCTCATCAAAGGTATCCAAAGAACCCAACCAACCCGCCCAGATGCCAGGCAACCAATAACTTTAGAAATACCAAATGTATCTCCACCCTGTGCCGAGGCTACCACTCCAGTGCCCGCAGACTCGACACAACGTTCATATTGGCTATTTTTCTGGTTTCCTCAGATGTTCAGAACTCACCATCACTTCCAGCTTCAATCCAAAAGTCCATCCCACAATCTCGGATTTATCAACACTTGACGACGACGCCTTTACTTACTTCATAAAGCAAAGCAAGACAGATCAAATGAAAAAAGGCCATTTCATCTACATTTTCAATCTTCCATCACCAATCCAACCATACCAATCCCTCTTAGCCTATCTGCATTTCAGAAGCTTTCAGGCTAAACTCCCATCTGACCCACTTTTTCAGATGACTCCAGTCGGCCCGTCACACGTTTCTGGTTCCAAAGACACCTTAAGTCCATTTTACTCCAATCGGGAATCCCAGCAGAGCATTTCTCCAGCCATTCATTTTGTATAGGTGCAGCAACCACGGCTGCCCAAAAAAGGCCTTCCCAGCAGCAGATCCAAGCACTTGGGACGCTGGTCATTGGAGGCTTTCAGAAGTTACATTCGATCAAATCGCTCCCACATCAAAGAAGCTCAACGAACTCTCATCAGCTAAATTCTTTTAACACCAGCTTGCTCCCATACACCCAAACCTACAGGCTCACCCTCTACTTAACACCACCAATCCACTTATAGTGGAAAATTTCCATTCTAACTGCTGCAGCAGCATCCACCCACATGCTCCCGCAGGAACAGCAATACTACCTTATGAACAGCAATACTACCTTAAGCTCCCAGCAATACTACCTTAAGCTCCCAGAGAAGATCCACTTTTCCATCCAAATTTTCTCTTCCTCAGCAACGCTATTCCCTCCGCTTCCACAGAAGTGCCTTTTCTCCACTGCCGCAGCAGTGACGTTCCTCCACGTTCCAGCAGGAGCTCCGTTTCTTTGGAAATTTCTCCACTGCCGCAGCAGTGATGTTCCTTCATGCTCCCACAGGAGCTCAGATTTCTCTGGAAAATTTTACGCTGCCGCAGCAGTGATGTTCCCTCAAGCTCCCGCAGGAGCTCAGTTCCTTTGGAAAATTTTCTCCACTGCCGCAGCAGTGATGTTCCCTCAAGCTCCCGCAGGAGCCCTGTTCCCTGTTCCTTTGATTACCTTCCTTGTGTATTTATGCCTTCATTGTTCATCAGTTCATTGTCTTGTGTTAACTTTGTTTATGGTTTGTAGTCTTGCTCTCAGTGTTGATTAAAGTATTGGTTATATTCATTCATCCTGCATCTTCCTTTGTATCATCTTTACAAGTCACCCTGTGACAACAGGTTCAACGTTAACATTTCGTTTAAGATGTAATCTCCTTCCCATTTGAGCTTTTGGAGTTATTCATAGTGTTACGACCGTCTAGAGTCAGCCGTGACATGAATGAATGTGCGCTCACTCACAACGTAAATTTCCAACAAAGGTGTGTATTTACAAAAAAAAAGAAGGTGGAAACCAGAAGTAAAGGCATTTAGCTCAGGAATGGACAAGGCCAAAATAACAAACAAAAATAACTAAATGAATACCTTCAAAATTCCCTAAAAGAAAAGAAAAAACAAAGAAAAATACAACATAACTTCCCTTGCTCCCTAAACCAAAAACACAGACAAACGGTACAATCAAAAGAAATGGCGTCAGACTCCCTACTTCCCTTAAAATATTTACAAACCAATATTTACAAAATATTTACGATGAAATACAAATGAGTCTGAATCAGCAAATTAAACAGCGAAGGTTGACCTTACAAAGCAAACTAAACTCAACTGTATACACAATCAGAACACAAGGGAAGAGCAATACAAGTGGCACGCATTCAGCCTCGTAGAATGTTTGGGGAGGTCCTTATAACTGGAGCACAGACAGGGACTGGACCAATCAGGAACTCAGGACCTCTACAGGCTAGATTGCAGGCCACACCTCCTCCTGAAACACACACACACACACTTAGAATATGATAGTACGCAATTAAAATAGTTGACAATGGTGATTGCTTTAAGTAATTTTTTACTTTTTTATGTTTCTTTCTGATCCTGAAAATGTGGATGCTGTATACTGAATTAAGGCTGCAACAACTAACTGATAAGATGGAAAGCAACAGCAAAAGATCTATCCATCATGTATTCTTTGACCAATAATTTAAAAGCTCAGGTGCAAAGTATGTCTATAAATTTTTCTCATTCAATATAGGCATTTATCTCTCAAATGCTCATCAATCACCAATGAGAATGGCTTGTTTTCAACACTGAGTTTAATTTTAATGTACTTGTTTCTCTCTGCAGGAGAAGAAATGAGAAGAAACGGGGGAGCATATTATTTCAACAAACAGCCATAGCAGTTTCACTGTAGGGCAGATTGTCAGTATGGTGCCTCTACTCCAACTCTTTCTTCTACTGCCTCTAATTCATCCATTCATAAGTCATGTGCATGGAAACTTTCTTTCTCCTCTGACTACTCATTCAGATCACAGCCTGTTTTCTTATTGTTCAAAAAAACAGACTTATGTGCTTGTCAAAAAAACTGATCATAAACTGACTGCCAATGCTGCATTAGTTGTCAGACCATTTCTTCATGGCTTCTATGGGAAAAGTTTAATTAAATCAATTGGAGATTCAAATGAATGGACTGAAAGCAGAAATACTAAGGATGTATTTTCAGCAAAAACGTCACATACTGAGACTGGGTCAAGAGGTAAATATTTAGTATCACACAAAGACAGAGTCAAAAGAGGTTCTACTCAAAATGTCATGCTACCACAAGATGCCGCTGGAAAAGAAAAAGAAACTGTTAATGAGACAGACACGATGACAGATGACCCAGCTGCTGAATTTAAAGAGAAAGACTTGTTATCAGTTGGGTCAGGTGATGAAGAAAATGGCTTTGTTAGGTCATCAACAGAGGCTATAGCATCTCTTGGCGAAGAGCATGCCCAGAACAGACCACAAGTTCAGACTGCTCATAGTGTGCTGGCTAGTTTGGCCACAGTACATACAAATCCAACAATCAACCCTTCAAAGCAGACCAGCCCTTCTGCAACTGCACCACCTAATGAAAAGCTTCTATCCACTTCCAATGGGATAAGACAATTGGACGGCAACAGGACTCGATTGGAAATAGGTATAATACAGATGAAGTAATGTTGCGTTCACATAAATAATTGTGATTACAAAAAAAAAGACATCTCTGAGATTCTGTTTTTTACTCATTTACTTGTTTCTATAGCAACATTCGTAGTGAAATAGTTAATTATATTTACAGTATATTTCAAAATTATGGTAAATAATTTGTAAATATTTATACTATTTATATTTATACTATATGTAAATTCATTGTTTTTATTTATAATAATGCCTTAACAAAAACTAGAGAAAAACTGTTTGATGTTTTTTTTTTTTTCATCAGGTAGTTTGGGGACAACCACTCCAGCTAAAATTCAGCCAAAAAGACAGTTTACCACTTTACGATCATATATTGAAACCACCTCTCTTAATACAAGCAAAACCAGTCTACAACTAGAGGCACCGTCACTGGGAGTGGACATTGTTAGTTCCAACCATTCACAGCCAAAAAGCACTTCACAGTCAACAAGATCAGCAAAACTACCCAATGACCAATTAATGGAACCAGGAACTAAAAGAACAGTGACTGATATAAAGAACACTAAAGGTATGAATTATTTGTCTGAAGGATGAAAAAAACTATAACTGGTGCTATTAGTATACTTCTTTTAAACTAAAAATAAGAGAGTATACTTTCAGTGTACTTTTTATGTTCTTATTTGAGATATACTTAGTGTAAGATTGTTGAACAACAGGAGTTTGGCTTATACTGACAGGTATACAGAGAAGTATGTATATTTGGCCTTATCTTGTACTTAATCTTTTGATTGGGATATACTTAAGAAAAGTATAATTAAGTATTCTAACCCCCAGTTTCACAGTACCAGTACCAGTACCAGACTAAAAGGCATGCTTGAGCTATTTTAACTGAAAGCAGCATGAACAGGCATATCTTAAAATGTCAGTGTAATTGTTTTGTCTCAAGATGCACACAAGTAATGTTTTTTTTCTAAGGCACATTTATAAAAGCTGCTTAAATGTTCTAATTGAACTAAGGCCTAATCCTGGCTTAATCTAAGCCCTGTTTGCGAAACCAGGCCTATATATACTTACGGCGCTTTTCCACTGCATGGTACGGTCTGGTACGGCTCACTTTTTGGCGCTTTTCCACTGCATGGGACGGCTCGGTACGGAACGGTACGGCTCGCTTAAATAGTACCACCTCGGTTGAGATTCCAAGTGTGCCATACCTATACTAAATGTGACGTGTAAACACTGCAGATCACTGATTGGTCAGAGAGAGTCGTCACTACCAGCATCATTGAATTTGAAACACGAGACACCAAACCCGCTAGATTTAAATAGTCAGTAACAGCCACCGCAGTATCATTTGTTCACGTGACTTTTTTTAAACTACTTGCTTTAAACGACCATCGCACGCAACTTGAAAAAAGAAATGGTCAGTAGATGAGGTGCAGACTCGTTGGTAGCTAGCCGAGGAGCGGATCCATGGCATTAAAGGCGGCACAACTAAGCGGTACTAACTGCAGTGGAAAAGCAAACTGAAAGTAAGCGAGCCGAGCCGTGCTGAACCGAACCGAACTGAGCCGAGTCGTTCCACACAGTGGAAAAGTGCCATTAGCTTGCTGTTGTGTTCAGGGGTGTCGATAACGGGGGAAGGGTATAGATATTGATGTGATTGCAGGCAGGTTGAGTTAAAGACCTATTAGTCTGCGCCATCTAGAGTTTCATGACAGAACTTTGTATTAGTGCACTAGTAGTACTTGTACATGTTCTATTTTAGTACTTCTTAAGAGTAAATTGGCCCACTTTTTAGTTTTATTAAAGTATACTTTTAATTGTTCTTTAAAGTGCACTTCAAGTGTAACAGTAGTAAACTTCTATTACACAACTCATTTACATCTAACATTTTTAGTGAAATTATAGGCATGGGCGACATTGTAGTCATGGAGTTTCCCAATGTAAAACTCCATGACTGTGGTACACGCACCATCCATGCTGTCACAAAAATTCATTGCACGGAAGAATTCGGAAAGCAGACGGCTGAAGTAGCTATGCTTTGGGCTTGAGTCAGGCCTCCACAGACAGTGCGCGTCCTGAGCGAGATCCATATCCACATGAATGGCCCGTTCAGGGCACAAGCAAGAAAATCAAACTGTTCAGAGAGTCAAAGGTAGTCCACAGTCTAGTAAACATTGGCAACCTATTTAAGTTATTCGTGACTGTGCCGATGAACACAATTGTGTGAAAGAAAAATTTCTTGCTCCGACTGAAAACATGAGAAACACAATGAGACAGGAGAGGCTCTCAGACTTTGCAGCAGTTGGTTATTGTTGTACGTTCCATGCATGTGGATTTGGATAAAACAGTTAATCGCTTTGATGCCGTGCCTGGCGGACGCAGTTTAGTCCTTCACGGTGGCATAGTGGTCGGCACGCAGGTCATATTAAATTATTATTATTATTATTAGTCTACTTTTATTTGGCTATTAAATTAATATTAAAATTGATTTACCCTGCAATAATCTTATAGCACATCAACGCATAACCGACGTGCTGCGAGGATAATAAAAGATTAGCTTACTCCTCATCTCAAAAACAACTTGTTTAACACGAAATACTTCTCGATTCACGAAAATATTCTTATATATAATTATAATATATAAAATATATATATAATTTTTTTCACTATGGACCACAAGAGAAATGAATGAAAAAATGAATTAGATTAATTTCTTATCCTCTAAGAAAATGCAGCGCCAGATAGCGGACGCTTGGTCAGTTTTTACTTTCAGTTTCTGTAGTGAATAATTGACTGGTGTTTGAGATTTCTTCACCGGCATAACTCTCACGCAAAGTTTGCACATTGCTTGTGTGATATCCACTGGCTCGACTTCATGGTTTAAATTGGAAATATTTTCAATACTACGACATGGCATTTTTCTTTATCACCAGTTGCTCACAAATTGGTGGACAATGGTTTACATTTCGTGCCCGTCATTTCCCGTGATAATTATTAAATAAATGAGTAAATAAACAAGTAGGTAAATAAACAAGTAACAAGCAAACTTAAACGAGTTTGCTTGTTACTTGTTTATTATGCTTAATTATGCATATAATTAAGTAATTATTAATTACTTGTTTATTATGCTTTATTACGCCCCCCCATGTAGTTACTTATATTACCCACATTGTAAGCACATTGTAAGTACACATACTGTAAAATAAAGTGTAACCCCAAGAACTGGGAAACAGCGCAAACACCGCATACATCATCCTGGGCCGTCCCTGGCTGTCCGAACATTCTTCTGTTCTGTCATGAAAATTTGGTGAGATTTTGAAGTAGAGCCCACAATGCTTCTCAACCTGCATCAGTCCAGTAACCCGACCTTCGGTAAGAGACAAGAATGTTTCCTTGAATATCAAACCTGTTACTGTCAACACTACCTCTATAGAAAGTTACGGTCCCATTAACATCCCTCCCTACTACCAACAAACTCTCAGTGTATTCTGCCTGAAAAGAGCTTCCCAATTACCCCCTTAGGCCACTTGACATTTGACTTGACATTTGATATTCAACAGTGCTTTGATCTGCCTGCATTGACACTATTCTTTAAGAGCTGCTGTGCAGCCAAATAATGTACCAGTTATCAATGTAAAGCTGCTTTGACACAATCTACATTGTAAAAAGCGCTATATAAATAAAGGTGACTTGACTTGACTTACCGACCATGGGACTGTGCCATCACCCTCTCTCACTCCTGGAGCAATGGGCATGGAGGGTTACATCAAAGAGGCTTTGGCATAAGGCTATATCCATCCATCCACCTCCCCTGCTGTGTCTATTTTTTTCTTTGTCCAAAAGAAGGATGGCATTCTGAGGCTGTGCATTGATTATCGGACATTGAACAATGTGACAGTGAAATATTGGAGATAACACTGGAGATGCTGAGAAGAGCTACTGTTAACTGACCTCCGCAACGCTTAAAATCTCATTCGGATATGGATGGGGGACGAGTGGAAGACAGCTTTTGTAACACCAATGGGGCACTACAAGTACCACGTTATGCTGTATGGCCTGATCAATGCCTCCTCCGTATTCCAGAGCTTTATGAACAAGGTGTTCCAGGACTACCTTTAGTGCTTTGTCCTAGTGTACATTGACAGTATCCTGATTTACTCCCAGAACCAGACAGAATATCGTCAGCACATGTTCCTGGTGCTAGAACGTCTGGGGAAGTTCCAGTTGTTCCTCAAGGCCAAAAAATGCTTGTTTCATCAGAACCACATCCAGTTTCTGGGATACACCCTCAGCCTTCAGGGAATCCAGATAGACGAGGGGAAGTTGGAAGCAGTCAAGTCCTGGCCAGTTCCAAAGCCAGTCAAGGACCTACTAAGATTGCAAGGCTTCGCAAACTTTTAACGAAGTTTCATTCAAAACTATAGCATGATTGCCACCCCTCTGACTGCTCTACTAAAGAAGGGTCCAAAGAATCTCACCTGGACGACTGAAGTCTCCCACAGCTTTGCTTGCCTCAATGCCGCCTTCACCTCCTAGTGCTCATGGTGGAGGTGGATGCATCCCAAACTGGCATGGGAGCTGTATTGTCTTAGCGGCAGGGGAGTCCAGCCAAACTTCACCCATGTGCCCTCTTCTCCCGGAAGTTATCTCAGGCGGAGCAAAACTGCGACATTGGGAACCGAGAATTGCTCTTCATCAAACTGACTTTAGAAGAATGCCGTCATTGGTTAGAGGGATCACGCCATCACTTTCTGTTCATCACTAACCAGCGCAATATTGAGTATCTGCAGAGGGCTCAACGACTGAATCCACGGCAGGCCAGATGGACATTATTTTTCACCAGTTCTCGATATCAGAAATATTGGAGTTTCCAGCTTTTTCCTATAGTCAAACAGATAAACCCAGTAACTTACCAACTCAAACTCCCCAGTATTTACTGCATACATCCCAGTTTCCATGTGTCACTATTACAACCTCCGGTGCCGCTGATGGAATAAATACTTTGAATGTTGCGATCCTATTGGACTTACGATGGCAACCTGAATCGTAACAAAGCACTGTTGGCCAGAGGAGAACTGGCCCCCCGACTAAGCCTGGTTTCTCCCAAGGTTTTTTTCTCCATTTAAACACCTATTTGCCACTTGTCTGCCACCTGATGTCACCTGATGGAGTTTGGGTTCCTTGCCGCTGTCGCCTTTGGCTTGCTTAGTTGGGGACACTTGACATTTGACTTGACATTTGATATTCAACAGTGCTTTGATCTGCCTGCATTGACACTATTCTTTAAGAGCTGCTGTGCAGCCAAATAATGTACCAGTTATCAATGTAAAGCTGCTTTGACACAATCTACATTGTAAAAAGCGCTATATAAATAAAGGTGACTTGACTTGACTTGACTAGCTGTGGATGATTCATGTTTGTGAGGAGAACGTGAACTTGATGCTACGCTCTGGTGCTACGCATGTCTTCCATCTCATATCATGTTACGTCTTCTCAGCCAATCATCGTGGAGAATGACTCTCACAAGCACAAATTAACATTCATGCCGCGGCACCAGTTGTTTACAAGCTGAGTTCGATAGTTTAGAAGTATAAAAGTATAGAAAATGAGTGCTGAAAAGGAAGGTGAAGACAGGGGAGAGGCGAAGAGGAAGGCAGAGCCTATGGAGCAGCCTAAAATTAAGCACCAACAGCAAACATAGTACAGAACTGAGTGGGAAAAGGACCCTGGTTTTGCAGGATGGTTAAGACCTGTTTCAGGCCATGACACCAAAGCCTTCTGCCGGTGTTGTAACGTGCACATGGTGGCTGAGATGACTGTTTTAAAAAAAAAACATGAAAAGTGAAAGAAACATCAGGACAAAAAGAAAAATCTAGCCCCAGCTCAAAGGTCCATAGCCCATTTGCTACACAAACCGTCGGAGAGAGAACAGCTAGATACATCAGTGAAAAATGCAGAGATAAAGCTAACAGGGTTCATGGCAGAGCACAACATAGCATTGAGGTCCTCAGATCATTTGGTTGCGTTTTAAAAGATATATTCAAAGATTCGAAAACAGCTCAGCACATGAGCCTTGGTCGCACAAAGACAACTGCTATAACCAAGCATTTCATTGGAGACTGTTACTTTGAGAGTCTAACCGAAATCCTGAAAAGGAAAAAATTCAGCGTTTTGATTGACGAGTCACCAGACATCGGGAATGTGAAAACGCTTTGTGTCGTTGTTTCTTATTTCGATGAGGGCACAAACAGGATTCAGACCCATTTTTGGAAACTGGTGCAGATCTATTCAGACCAACACAGACAGTTTGCCGCTGAGGGGGCCACTGCAGAAAGGCTTTACACTGAGATGATGAAGTCATTCACCGATGCAGATGTACTGATTGAAAACATAGTGGGGTTCGAGTCGGATGGTTGCAATACAATGATGGGAAAACACAATTCTGTCTCCAGCCACCTTAGAAATGATCTGCCGGGCATCACAGTGCAGCGGTGTGTGGGCCACTCGTTGCACCTTGGTGCGAGTGAAGCATGCAAGCAACTCCCTCGCAGGTGTGAGGATTTAGCCAGAGACATTTATGGATATTTCAAAAACAGTGCAAAACGTCTCGCACAGCTCCGAGAATTTCAAGATTTTTGCCATGTTGAACCCCACAAACTACTAAAGCCCTCCCAGACCAGATGACTGTCATTGAGCGAAGTTGTGAAACGTGTGTCCGCCCAGTGGAATGCCCCCCGGATTTTTTTCACTGACCAGTGATAGATTATTACTAATCTATAGTAATACTTACAGTATTAGTCAGAAGTCTTTCAAATATAATTCCTTCGAAGTGATGGTACTTTACGTAACATTATGTAAGTTGACATTTGTGCTGGCTACTGTATACAGGCCACCAGGACACCATACAGACTTTATCAAAGAATTTGCTGACTTTCTATCGGAGTTAGTACTAGCTGCAGATAAAGTCCTTGTTGTTGGTGATTTTAATATCCATGTAGATAATAAAAAAGACACATTAGGATTGGCATTTGCAGATATTCTAAACTCTATTGGTGTTAGACAACACGTGTCAGGACCCACTCATTGTCGTAATCATACTTTAGATCTAATATTGTCACATGGAATTGATATTGATGCTGTTGAAATTCTGCAGCAGAGCGATGACATCTCTGATCATTATCTAGTCTCGTGCATACTACATTTAGTCAAGGCGGCTAAACTGCCTCCATGCCATAAATATGGTAGAACCATCACTTCTACCACTAAAGATCGCTTTATAAATAATCTTCCTGATCAGTTTCATCGCCTTAGCATACCAGAAAGCTTAGAAGACCTCGATGTTGCAACAGAAACTATTGCCTCTGTCTTTTCCAGCACATTAGACTCAGTTGCTCCTTTGCGCTTAAAAAAGATTAAGGAAATTAATCCAATGCCATGGTATAATGAGCACACTCGGGCCCTAAAGTTAGCAGCCAGGAAAATGGAGCGCAGCTGGAAGAAAACAAAACTAGAAGTATTTCGCATTTCGTGGAGAGAGAGAATGATTGAGTACAGAAAGGCCCTAAAATCTGCTAGATCTGCCTATTTTTCAAAACTTTTAGAAGAAAATAAACACAACCCTAGGTATTTATTTGATACAGTGGCTAAATTAACAAGAAATAAAGCTTCAACTTCTGATGTTTCCAAAGAGCACAGCAGTAATGACTTTATGAACTTCTTTACTTGCAAGATTGATAATATTAGAGAAAAAATTATAACCATGCAACCGTCTACTACAGTATCGCGTCAGATAGTGCATTGTAGTGTCCCTGAGGAAAAATTCAATTCATTTACTGCTTTAGGAGAGGAAGAATTGTCTAAACTTGTTAAATCATCAAAATCAACAACATGTATGTTAGACCCTATACCGACTAAGCTATTGAAAGAAATGCTTCCAGAGGTTATAGATCCTCTTCTTAATATCGTCAATTCATCTTTATCACTAGGACACGTACCAAAAACTTTTAAGCTGGCTATTATTAAACCTCTTATTAAAAAACCACAACTTGATCCTAGAGAATTAGTCAATTACAGGCCGATCTCAAATCTCACTTTTCTGTCAAAAATACTAGAAAAGGCAGTATCATCACAACTATGTTCCTTTTTAGAAAGAAATAGTATCTGTGAGGATTTCCAGTCAGGATTTAGACCGTACCATAGTACTGAGACTGCCCTCATTAGAGTTACTAATGATTTGCTCTTATCATCAGATCGTGGTTGTATCTCTCTATTAGTGTTACTGGATCTTAGTGCTGCATTTGACACTATTGATCACAATATTCTTTTAAATAGACTCGAAAATTATGTTGGCATTAGTGGAATTGCATTGTCATGGTTCAAATCATACTTATCTGACCGTTATCAGTTTGTAGTAGTAAACGAAGAGATGTCATATCGATCACAAGTTCAATATGGAGTACCGCAAGGCTCAGTACTAGGACCGTTGCTTTTCACTCTGTACATGCTACCCTTGGGAGATATCATTAGGAAGCATGGCGTTAGTTTTCACTGTTACGCTGATGATACTCAGCTCTATATTTCTTCGCGCCCTGACGAAACTTACCAATTCACAAAATTAACGGAATGCATAGCTGATATAAAAAATTGGATGACCAGTAATTTCCTACTACTAAATTCAGAAAAAACAGAGATTCTAATTTTTGGGCCCAAAACTTCATGTAATAACCTAGAATACTGTCTAACACTTGATGGCTGCTCTGTTAAGTCTTCGTCGTCAGTTAGGAACCTGGGTGTGCTCTTTGATACCAATCTTTCATTTGAAGGCCATGTTACTAGCATCTGTAAAACCGCATTCTTCCATCTTAAAAATATATCTAAACTACGACATATGCTCTCAATGAAAAATGCAGAACAGTTAGTTCATGCGTTCATGACCTCAAGGCTAGATTACTGTAACGCTTTACTGGGTGGTTGTTCTGCTCGCCTGATAAATAAACTACAGCTCGTACAAAATGCAGCAGCTAGAGTTCTTACTAGAACTAGGAAGTATGATCATATTAGCCCGGTTCTGTCAACACTGCATTGGCTTCCTGTTAAACATCGTATAGATTTTAAAATCTTGCTAATTACTTTCAAAGCACTAAATGGTTTAGCTCCCCAGTACCTGAGCGAGCTCTTAATTCATTATAGTCCTTCACGTCTATTGCGATCTCAGAATTCAGGCCAGCTGATAATACCTAGAATATCAAAATCAACCGCAGGCGGTAGATCCTTCTCCTATTTGGCACCTAAACTCTGGAACAATCTTCCTAGCATTGTTCGGGAAGCAGACACACTCTGTCAGTTTAAATCTAGACTAAAAACGCATTTCTTTAACCTGGCATACACATAACACATTACCAATTTATATTTTCAAATCCGTTAAAGGATTATTAGGCTGCATAAATTAGGTCAGCCGGAACCGGGAACACTTCCTATAACACATGATGTACTCGTTACATCAGAAGAAGAATGGCATCTACGCTAACATTAGTCTTTCTGGTTATCCCGAGGTTCACCGTAGTCAACCGGATCCGGGCCGTATCCAGGTGAGACCGAGGACCTGCGCCTTGACACGACCACAACGCAGCCCTGAAGTATCAGCAGAGATTGAGTCAACTAGATCATCCACTGTGAGGGCCTCATCGACACGACAGCCACGACACAGTTCCTCAACAACCGTCCATACCGGCGTGATGAATACGATCCTCAATTGGATGGAACTGGAATAAATACTTTGAATGCTGCGATCCTATTGGACTTACGATGGCAACCTGAATCGTAACAAAGCACTGTTGGCCAGAGGAGAACTGGCCCCCCGACTAAGCCTGGTTTCTCCCAAGGTTTTTTTCTCCATTTAAACACCTATTTGCCACTTGTCTGCCACCTGATGTCACCTGATGGAGTTTGGGTTCCTTGCCGCTGTCGCCTTTTGGCTTGCTTAGTTGGGGACACTTGACATTTGACTTGACATTTGATATTCAACAGTGCTTTGATCTACCTGCATTGACACTATTCTTTAAGAGCTGCTGTGCAGCCAAATAATGTACCAGTTATCAATGTAAAGCTGCTTTGACACAATCTACATTGTAAAAAGCGCTATATAAATAAAGGTGACTTGACTTGACTTGACCAGTGGCTCGAGGCCAGATTGACCGCTGCGGAGAATATTTTTCGCTCCCTTAATGATGAGTCTCTTCACCTGTACTACTATTTTCTAGAGTGGGTGCTACCTAAATTCACAGACCTTAATCAATATTTTCAAAGTGAAAAGGTGGTGATTACTTCATTGAAGACCAAGGTCTGTGAAACCTACACAGATCTCCTTCTCACCTTCATGGACAGAGACTATGTTCTGCGTACTCCATTGAATCAGATCAACATAAATAACGGCCCAAAGCTCCGACCACTAAACACGCTGTACTTGGGTGTAAAAGTGATGCAGCATGTCCAGCAGGCTAAGATTCCAGCAGCCACCCTAACAGATTTTCATGTGCGCTGTCAGAATTTTCTCCGGGTTGCCTGCGGAGAAATAAAGAAACGGTTTGACTTTGATGATGCCCTCTTGACCCAAATCGCGTGCCTCTCCCCTGCCACTGCGACTGATGCCAAGGCACGAGCAGAGCATCCGTCTTTGCTTCCCCTTATGCAACAAGTGCCACGGTTGATTGACATGGCAGACGCAGACTGTTTCCAAGCCATCGATGACCAGTGGAGGCGATTGCCACTCGTGGCCTTAAGCGAAGATACAAAGGCAATGGATGTTGATGAATTCTGGCACCATATTTCTACTTTGGAGGATTTCGAGGGGGTAAACGTGTTCAGCGAATTGGGGAAGTTTGCCCTCGATGTTCTCGTGTTTCCCCATTCAAATGCGTCATGTGAACGTGTTTTTTCTAAAGTCAACCTCATCAAAACAAAGCCACGAAATCGACTTATTACAGACACTCTAAATGGGCTCGTGTACACCTCAGAGTGTGTTAAGAATGTGGGAGGGTGCCCTGCTTTTAAGCCAACGAGCACTATGTTGTGGTCCATGACGGCATCAAATCTGTACAGCAAAAGGACCCCCTCAGCATCTGGCAACACGCAGGCTTCTGATGACAGTGACTCAGAGGTGGAGTTTGGACCTTCCCACTAAGGTACTCCTTATTTATCTATTGTGGTAATTTGCAGTTCGTGTCAAAAAGTTGTTGGTCTAGTTCAGTGGTTCCCAACCACGTTCCTGGAGGCCCCCCAACACTGCATATTTTGTATCTCTCCTTCTGTCTGACACACCCATTTCAGGTCTTGGAGTCTCTACTAATGAGCTGATGATCTGAATCAGGAGTGTTTGATTAAGGAGACATGGAAAACATGCAGTGTTGGGGGGCCTCCAGGAATGTGGTTGGGAACCCCTGGTCTAGATAAATAGCTGTATTCTGTACGTTTGACTCGTGTATGATAATTTTCTTCCAAATATGATAATTTTGAGCTTCTGGTACGATACATGGATATTTTCAATCTGGCAACACTGTGCTACACATCCTAATCGCCCAGCACCCCAAAGTAGAGGCAGATCCGGATGTCGGGATCGCCGGCCCACAGGAGCGGTCCATGGGGGGTGGAGGGTACTTTCACGAGTGCACCAGACTCTCCATCACAATCATTCACCTGCATATGCTCACCAGAGTTCTAATGAGACACCTGTTGCCCTTCACGGTAGCGTTTGGACTCCTACTTAAACCACAGATCTGCATTTAGTCGATGTCTGGCTTTCGTTCAGGTTCCTAGTACTCACCATTCGCACTGTCTCAAGTAAAAGGACCTACTGTAACTAATATTGACCTGTTGTTCTCGGATTTGCTCATTGCTCCAGCTCAGGGAACGTCATGTGGAATATACTTACCATTGTCGGCACTCACCTGTGTTGCAAAGATCTCTCTCTTGAAGGGAAGTTTCATGAGTTCACACTTACAAATAATCAGATAGTTAATAGTATGCATATCAGATAGTAATAGTATGCGTATTTGGCGTGCTGTCTGAGGAGAGGGCTCCGAGCTCGGTATTTGGCCCGAACCCAGAGTACTCCCCCTGTATTTCGGGTTTTGGAAAGTAACCAGGTGAGTGTGAGGAGACGGGGTGGTGGAGGGATGCTGAAAACTGTCAAAAAACATAGGTGAGTCGACTGTGTATATATATAGGTCTCCACTCATGCTGATTGGGTAGACATGTTGATTGCTGATTGATGACTGCTGGTTGGAGTGATGTGATTATTAGTTAGATCATTTGAATGTGTTCCTCCCGAACTTTGTTAGTAAAACATCATGAAGTGACTTTTGAAAAGTATATACTTACCTGAGATTATCCTGCTTGATTATCTGTTGAAAGATATGAATTTATGTTATTTGGGAAATGAAAAGGAACTCTGAATGTGATTACCTCGTGAATTCCCTTACCTGAGTTAAAGTTATTGGACTATAGCCATTCTGGCTGAAGTATTTATGTTTCCTGTTTCTAAGATTATCTCTTGTGAAGACCTATTTTTGTTCCTGTTATTCTAAAGAGATTATCCTGTGGAATTCTATAGTGATCGTAGATCGCCTCTTGTGTACATCATCGTGTTGTAAGACTATTTGAAAACTGCAAACTTACCTGTTGATATAGTAGGAACTGAGAGCAAATCAGATAGCAATTATTTATTCAAACTGACCAAGAAGCAGTATTCCACAGAGAGTCAGAGTAAACACCCAGGACCATAAAATCAGAAGATCCTGTCATTTCGGGTGCCATTCAGTCTGAAAACTTACTCCTCCACAGCTAAGTAATCCCAACTAAAGGAAGAACACTGTCAGCTGTTAGGCAGTTTAACCAAGACAAATGGGTTTGGAGATGGCTTGAGTCTCACAAGGAAAATCATGAGACCCACTCTTGAATGCAGGACTGAGATCCAGTCTAAAACCCACAGACTATCTTTAAATATCAAAATTGATCAGATCATCACAAAATGAAAATTAGAGAATTAGAGACCATGTGACTAATAAGAGACAACTGTAATTTATGTGAGGAGGAGAAACAGTTACGCCCCGAACTAAAAATCCTCCAAGGGTTGGATAAACATCTGAGTTTAAACAAAGCATTAGTTTAAGACTACGGCTTAAGACTGGTAAAATGGGTTATGACAGAGGTTGGGTTTTGAATGGGTTATGAAGACCGAACAGCATCATGTAAGCCACCTAACTACTCGTCTCACTTGTTTTACTTTTCTTTTTTACTTGGTTTCTTTTCTGTTCTGTTGAGATTCTCATTTTCTAAGTCAAGTTTTTGCCATAAAGCCACAGTCCACGACTCTATAGTCTTTTCTCGCCTTAAACTTAAGCCACGAGACTCCACTCCATTCATCCGCCAACATACCAACTGATTGGCTGCCCAAGATGTCACTCCAGGTGCGAAAAGACCTCCAGCGAATCAACAAAGATAAGATGTTCAATAATTTAGTGTATAACATAATTCAAGAATTAGTCTGAGTTGAAGGGGAATCAGAAGCCAAGTCCTGACTGGATGAGAGGAGGAGCTAGGGTTTGATTAGGGTAATTAGCTCCTGAGCAACACAATAAGCTGCTGATAATACTGTTGACCTTATATATGGATGCTGTGATAGGCCTTGTATTCCTATAGGTAGACGTGGATCAGCTGAGATTCAGCTGATGCGAACTTGACTGATGTGACCTGCCAGAACTAACGCTACACTTGATTTCTGTCAGGACCACTATAGCGATTATCCCCCAAAACAAAACCATAAGCTGATATCCCCTAAACACAAACTGACAGCGAAAATCTGATTTTTTTCTCTCTGATAGAATTGTTAATAACATCCTGATGCTAGCGGCAAATGTTGAGCACTTTAGATCCAATCTTCTGAAGCAAGCAAGGACATATTTGCAACGAGCATGTTGCTTTAACCATATTTAACCATATTAAATATGCTTTAACCATATTTAAAATAATTGTATGGGATCTATTGGGGGAAGCTTAAACCCAGTGTTACTGTAATTAAATGACTTATCCACTGAAAAAGTAAAGTAAGGGATTACTGTTCATTTTTAGGTAATTTAATTACAGTTACTTATAGTGTACTTGCGTTACATACTGTATATTAGTTCAACAGTTCTGTTTAAATCAATACTGAATTTAAAATCTAAATTTGTCGTCTAAAGGTAAAAGTGAACACTGCCTCTTTAAAATCGTTAGCTGTAGTGCAGTTGCGCTTGAGTTCGCAACTTTGCACCAGTTGGCTGCATAGTCGCTGTCTGACGATGTCGGCAGAAGCGAGTGGCTGTTTTATTCCAATTACTTCACTTTTTTGACACAGGTAGGCAAGAACATTACGGTAAAATGTAAGCTATGTCCTAGAGAGAAAAAACTGTGCATGCTCTCTGAGAGACGGTCTTCAGTCAGTGCGCTCTCAGCCAAAGCGCACACACATAGCCACCTCTCACGAGTGTCAAACCGGTTACACATAAACATTCAAATACACACACAGTTATGTCAAAATGCCCGTCTTGGTTATGTGAATGTGAACAGCATGTGTAACAGCATACTGTCTCCGTCCATTAGGTCTTAGTGACAACAGTCTTTAAAACATGCTACTGTCTACTATTGGCTGTCTGTATTATAAATGATAATCAAACAACAAAAGAAAAGCTTTAATAAGGATTAATCTATATTTAATTTATACAGTTATGACTATGCAGAGTTATTTTATATTTGATCATTCAATTTCTGTGGTATTTTTACTTACTACTATTAGACCTACCTGGAAAAAAAAATATAGCATTGTTTTATTTGTATTTTTATATATTTTTACCGTGGTATCGACTTTGGTATCGAGTATTGTGCACTTTTGGTGGTATCGGTACCGACTACTAGATTTTTGGTATAGTGATATCCCTATTTGTTACTAAAAAATTTTTAAGTATTATAAAGTAAATAAAAGTATTATAGTATATGTTTTAATAAAGTTAAAATGTTTTAAAAAGCTATAAAAGGCCAAACTATTCCATGTTTGACTAAATTATTAAAAGAGTTTCCTTTCTATTGTCAAGGTTTATAGGGATTTTAAGAAGTAATTAGTAATAAGTTACTTATTGAGTAATTAAATTACTTTTCAGACATAGTAATTAGAAAAGTATTTTAAATACAACATTGATGATGTAATTAGTAATTAGTAATTAATTACTTTTTTGAAGTAACTTACCCAACACTACTTACACCCCTAGCGGAAACAAAATCTGATACAACAAGCATGTTGTATAATCACAGAACTAGTATTAAACTAGTAGTAGTCTGGTTGGGGAAGCACACACCCTGCAGCAATAGCTCCAACTAGCAGCAGCAAAATCTGATACAACAAGCATTTTGTATAATCACAGAACTAGTATTAAAACCAGTGGTAGTCCAGCCGGAGAAGCATACACCCTTGCAGCAATAGCTCCGACTACCTGTTGTGACATTAGCATATAAACACGTTGTCATTTTAGAGCTGCCCCACAGCAGACCCGATTTGCCTGCACCATGAATCGTCATTCCGTCCATCACCACAAAGCTGATCGAGTCTGTGCCGTATAGGCTCCATACAACATGTTGCAGCGACAAGCATGTTGCCAAAAACAACAGATAAGTAACGCACATTGCCAAAATGATCGCATAGCACAAGCATTTAATTGAAAACAACTAGATAAGCCTAAGCAGCACGGATACCCTTAAAGCGATAGTTCACCCAAAAATTAAAATTATTCCATGATTTACTCACCCTCAAGCCATCCTAGGTGTATATGACTATCTTCTTTCAGACGAACACAATCAGAGATATATTTAAAAGAAAAAACAGAAAAAAATGCATCCATCCATAAAAAAATGAATCCATACGACTCCAGGGGGTTAATAAAGGCCTTCTGAAGCGCATCGATGCGTTTGTGTAAGTATCCTTATTTAAAACTTTATAAAGTAAAATACCGAGCTTCCGGCGCAACAGCCATACACATTCAACGTACGTCCAAAAAGCATTAACTTCTGCGACATAGTACACAATGCCATGCCGTTCTACACTACGCCATGCCGTTCTACACTACGCCATGACGTACAACGCGTAGTACGTCATGTCATTGTGTAGAATGTCATGGCATTGTGTACTACGTGCAGTTTTGCCTGCCGAATTCGCCGTTTAATTAGCTCCTGAGCAACGTGGTTTAATAAGCTCCTGAGCAGCGGGATCTAATTAGCTCATGGGCAATGTGATAAGCTGCTGATAATACTGTTGACTTTATATATATGGATGCTGTGATAGGCCTCGTGTTCCTATAGGGTTGTCCTAGAGTAAATGCAAGCTGCCTAGTCCATCCCAGAGCCAGAAGCAGACCTCTGCCTAATAGATCTGTGGTCTGCGGATCCAGTTCCCTCCCGAGTCCCCACTCTCGAATCTTTGCCTTCTCTGCTGGTCCCATCCAACTGTTTGGATGCTCCAGTCCCATCCGGAAATTTTCCTCCTCAGATATTCTTGCCCGACTTCCTGGCACCATCTCCTTTGCTGGTGTAGCAGAGGAGCTCAAAATAAATTATTAATTAATTTATAGAGAATTTTAAAAGAGTCACTTATTTTATGACCGAGCAACTGATTCGTCGAGCGTTCATTTACACAGGCCGTAACTATAAGCTCTGTAACGGATATAAATATCGTGAATATCGTGAAAACACTATTTATTAGCAAGGTATCATAGATTGGCAGTTTAAGACATTAAATTCGTAAGCACATAACACAAGACACTTCTCTTTAAAAATATAAATGAGACTTTATTGATTATTCTAACACATAAACTAATATCTAACACACGCACACACACATTCACACAAGTTGCAGAAAGAAAGGAAGTGAGGAAAGAATGAGTTTTAAGAGAGTGAAATGATGAAATCAAGTTCCTAGCAATATATGCACTTCATAAGACCTGATCTGAACGAACCATCAATCATTAATTTAACCCTTCTATCGCTTCTTAGGCGGGGTTATTAGACTTTATATCAATGCACCAGTTCAGCTAGAATCTGGAGGTACTTGCGTTTGTGTCTTTAAATGGGGATTCCTTTGTTGGTGTCCTTGGTTTGGAGAAAGGTGTTCCCCAGTTTCTTTTGATTTGCTGCAGGTCTTTTCGTGTCCGGATTGATGTCGTGGGAAGCCAATCACGTTCTGGTGTGCTGGCGGAGGAGTGCCCTCGTGGCTGAAGTTTGTAGTTTTAAGGTGGGCAAAGACTGTAGAGTCGTTGATTAAACTTTGTGGCAAAACTTAACTTAGAAGCGAGACTCTCAACGGAAAAGAAAGGAAACTAAGTAAAAGAAAGGAAAGTAAGTGAGTGAGACGAGAGTAGTTGGATGGCTTGAATGAAGCTGTTTGTTCTTATTTTCATCTGATCTTGATCTGCCTTTGTCTTGTCTTCATCGTCTGTTCTGTCTTCTTGATCTACCGAATTGTCTGAATTGTCTTCATGTACTGAATATTTAAACTGAGGTGTTTGTCCAACCTCTTCGAGGAGTTCTGACCAATCAGGTATCGTCTTTGATTCAAAGGTGGCTTTTCTCCTCCCCTGATCATATATTAAATGTTATCTGTGGTCTCTTAACTTTCCTGCTATTAGCAGAGAATGCAGAGAGTACAGTTTAGACATGATTTCTATAAAAAAGAATACGATACATTTTACACAGATTTCATTCAAGCCAAAATTTAAGTTATGAACAGAGATTTACACTCATACCAAACAAGGCACACTTTCAATCAACCATTCAAAAGTTATAACAATTACATGAATTGTAATTCATCAGTGATCTGAGCATAATAGTCACAAGTATAGGTTTTAGACATAATATAGAATTATGCAGTTGAACGATGTTTGATTACAAGTTCGTTTAGAATTGTTTTTGGAACAATTTGCTGCATTTTATATATAAAAGAGTCTTTGTGGGGTTTTCTGTGGATTTCAACTGTGTGTCACTCAGAGGTCACTCAGAAAAAGAAGGCCTGTTTTGTATCTATGTTTCGGAGATCAAACAATCTCTGCTGTTATCTTGGTGGGGCTCGCGCTGTGCCCTCTTCAAACTAATCCGTCTTTTACAAACTGCTTAAGGTTGACATCTCCTTCCTCAGCTAGGCTCAACTTTTACAAGCTTGCAAGGTCATAAAGTACTTAACTGGGGGTTTTGTAGACTGAATGGAAGCACAAATGACAGATTCTCTGATTTTGGGTCCCCCGTGTTGATTTGGGATCTGGAGTGTTGAGATGAGTTTTGTATGGAATTATGTTTGAACGAATCATTTGGAAGATTCATTTGTCTGGTTCGCCCTCAGTTCCTACACTGGTTACGTCCAGTCCCCTGGATCCTTAGGATCATGGTCCAGTTCCTTGGCTCCTCCCCTCCACCAGCTTAGCATGACGCTGAGTCCTCGGCCTGTCAGCCTGTTGGCTCTGCACTGGCTCTGTGCTCCCTTGTCTTCATCGTGGTCCGTCAGCTGTAGGACTCCCTGTAGGACTCCTTGTCTCCCTCGTCCCTCCAGCTCAGCCTTAGTCAGTTATCACTCTGCCTCTGCCACAGACTTCCAGGTATCCGGCTATGCCTTGATCCTCCACCCCTTCAGCTCCACCGGGCTTTTCCTTCCCTCCGGCTTCCCCGTCATTCTCACTCCCTCCATCATCACCCCAGACTGCCGAGCCCACGTCTCCACCTTGGTCCTGAGCCAGCAGCTCCACCTTAGGCTTCCGGGCCATGGATGTCGACCTGGTCTGTTGGCCTCTCTGCTCCGCCAGATACTCCACACACCCTGGTTCCACCTCCGTCAGTTGCTCTCCGGGTTCTGCCTGGGCATTCTGCCAAAGCTTCACCCTGGCTCCTTCCACTGCCAGCTCCACTATGGTGTCTGTCTCCATCGATTCTTCCTTTTCTCTGCCCAACACAAGCTCCGCACCCTCCTCCAAAGCCCTCTCCCTCCCTCCTCAGGTGTACTTGTTACTGCACGAAGATGTGTCTTCTGGGAGGGGGGAGTACTGTCACGGTTATGGACTTTTATATTCTGTTTTGTTTAGTTCCTGTTACTCTGCTCCAGTTTTGGTTTTCTTGGTTACTGAATATCTCCTTGTTTGTTTCTATGGTTATTAGGGGTGTAACAATTCACTCGTTTTCTCGATGCATCGTTTTGCATGTTTTTTGAATCGTGAATCGTTAATTTTGGTCAATAATCAATTTAAAATGCTAAGAATCGGATTAATCGCGATTCAATAGCGATTCAGTGCTTTAAAATATATAAACATTAAATTACTACATGCGCAAATTAATGGAGACGTTGTGCGCCATCATTCGCACCCTCTCAGCTCTCCTTCACAGATGTGCGCTGCACTCTTTACCGCCTTTCCCTGGATTGCACTCGTGCTCTGTCCGTAGTTGAAGCAGCCTAACGTTAAAACTCCGCTTATTCAAGGGCGCACATTTATTGCATGGACGAAGCAAACACATAATGTAAGTGTCTAAAATAAGTACGCACAGTTCCAATGAATGATAAATGAAATGTAAGTTAATGTCGTTAAACTGAATGTACGAAGGAAACTGCTGAAATAACTATAACATTAACAACACTGAAATAAGAGCGCGCGGTTTATCTATCAGTCAGATGTGCATTAAAGTTGCGTTCATAACTGTAGACACCCAGCGCGTTTTCTTTCAGAATCATCATAAGGAAAATGTTCCGTATAAAAAGAACAAAGAGGCCTTTTCTTATTATTCCGTGAAGAAAAGTTAGTTTAAGATTAGTTGGGAAAGTGCATGATAGGGTAGTCTCTCCATGTAAGGATTAGTATATTTATTGTACCTGGAACACTTTAATAAGGTTGTGTAGCCATTACCACTTTCCTACACTATAGTTCACATGAACTAACAATACTTTTAAAGCCTTTTAAAATTTTGACTTGTGTAAATTTCTACAAATGCCAATTTTTATAGGCTATTAAAATAAAGTTATGTAGCATCATTAAGAACTAACATGAACTAAAAATAGCAATGGAGAAAAGTTTTTTTTTTTTTTGCCCCACTCTCTGACCCCCCTGAAGGTCGCTGAGTAATTCGCACCCTGACTAAGAAAATGCTGGAAGCATTTCAATAATCCTATGAATGCATATAAAAATGCAGAATCGAATTAAATCGCATCGAATTTTAATGTGAATCGTCTCAAATCGAATTGCTCTGAATTTGCGAAAAATTGTTCTTGAATTGAATCAAACACCTATGAATCGTGAATCGAATCGATTCGCTGTCTACCCAAAGATTCACAGCCCTAATGGTTATATATAATTATCACCTGTCAGTCATTATGTTTGTTTTGTATTTAAACTCCCTGTTTTGTTCAGTCCCTTGTTGGTTCAGTCCCTTGTTTTGTTCAGTTTGCATGATTGTTTATACTTCCCCTGAGTTTCATGGATTATAAGAAAGACTGTTATTCCCTCCGTTGTGCGATTCCTACAGCAGCCACTCATGACACTACAGTATTGTGACCTAGCGCGTGAAATGGCTTATTGAACAAGAAAAAAAAAAATATAGGGCAGGACAAAGGAGACGATTCAGTCATATCACAGGACGAGTAAGTTTTGATTAAAGATTACAAGGTTTTTTTGACCTGTTATGAATGTTATGAAAATGTTAGGAAAAAGTATGCCTGTATGAATTATTCACGATAAGACCAGTAACACGCATTAAGAAAATAAACAGGGTCAGTTTTGACTTAATGCTGACTTTAAAGAACCCAGAAACTAATATTTTGATATCAAGAACCTATTGTAATGTAGGGAGCGGGACAACGGAGTTGGAGATCCACATGCAGGCTTTATTTACTGGAAAGCGTAGTCGTACAGGCAGTAGGTCATACACCAGCAAACAGATACAGGAAAGGCAAGGCAAAAGAGTAATCCAAACACAGGCTATGGTCAAGGCAGGCAGCAAACGATCATCAAACTAGGAAACAGTCCAGGGTCAAAACACAGGCAAGGCTAGGCAAGGACAAGGAAACACGGAGACAAGGTAGAACAAAGGCTAAACAATACTCAGCAAAGTGTGTGTGTTTGAGTGCAGCTTATAAAGTGTCACTGATGGGAAACAGGTGTGAGTGTGTGATTAGTTCCTAGGTGGGGAATTGTGGGAAATGGAGTCCAGAGTGAAGTGACTGCATGTGTGCAATGAAAAAGTCTAAATGGTGAAATGGAGACCTCTGATGGGGAGTGAGAGGAAGCAGCAGGCGACGGAAACGTGACAGAACCCGCCCCCCCCCAAAGGAGTGGCTTCTAGACACTCCTAAATTTTGGAGGGAGGTGGGAGCGGAGGTGGAACAGGGGGTGGGATGGAGGGCCATGTCCATGGAGAGGAAGGCGGCCTGGAGACTGAGGCAGGGCAGATGGCCAGGGCGAAGAAGACTGGACAGATGGCCAAGTAGACAGGCTTGAAGACCACCATGGCGGAGCAGACGACCACCAAAGCAGTTCAGATGGGCTTGAAGACCCCCACGGCGGAGCAGACGACCACCACTGCAGCTCAGACCTGCTTGAAGACCCCCACGGCAGAGCAGATGACCACCACAGCCGTGCGGACGGAACTGAAGACCCCCATGGCGGATCAGGTGAATCCAGAGTGACCTCCAGTGACCTGGTTGTATTGAGGCAGGCAAACAGTTCAGAAACGACCTCTACGGTCGTGTCGAGGCAGACAGGAAACTCAGGAACCACCCTCGTGGTCACATCAGAGCTGACAGGGGACTCAGGGACGACCTCTGTAGTTGTTCCAGGGCAGATAGGGAGCTCAGGGTTCACAAGGCTGGGCTCTGGGACAGCAGCGAACTCTAGAGTGGACTCATAGACTGAGGTGGACTCTGGAGTGAATTTGTGGACTGGAGCGGTCTCTGAAGCAGATTCATAGGCTGGAGCGAATTCAAGGACTGGAGCTTTCCCTGGAGCAGACTCACGGGCTGGAGCTGTCTCTGGGGCAGATTCATGGACTGGAGCCGGCTCTGGAACTGGAGCTGATGTGCGTGTAGCCCACACGCACCAAATGGTTGTGGCCATAATGGCCAACGCTGCAATCTCAGAGGGCTCAGGCACGGCAGCCATCTTGGCTGAGGGCTCACAGACAGCCACCTTAGCTGTGACAGGAAAGGGCAAAAGTTCATAGACGGCCTCCTTAGCCGTGACAGGACAGGGCAAAAGTTCATAGACGGCCTCCTTAGCCGTGACAGGACAAGGTGAACGTTCATAACTGGGTACCACTGACACCTCTAGAGGGTCTGCAGCGGATGCCGCCACCACTGGAGGTTCTACAGTGGTACTATCCGTAAACAGGGAGGAATCAAAAATGGCCTCTGTGGCTGGTTCAGGATAGGATGAGAGCGTGTTGCTGGACGCCACCACCGTGCATGTAGCTGAAGCAAGCACCGCCATTTCGTGAGGTTCTGCAGCATATGCCGCCACCTCTGGAGATTCAGCAGTAATGTACACGGCCCAGGTACACCATAAGACGACCCCCATTATGGGGAGCGCTGCAGACAGGGGAATCAGTTCAGGAGCAGGAGGACTAAAATTAATTGGTTTGGGGAAACCAGCGGTTCGAACTGACACCAGCGGTGGATCCTCCATGCTGGATGCCAACCTTTGACGTTTGATGACGGGTTCCCCCGACAGAACAGAGGAGGGTTGTGGTATGACAACCGCAACAAGACGTGACTCTGGGGTGTCAGACATAATGTTGCAATGCTCTGGACGATCAGCGGAGACGTGACATTACTCTGGACGATCAGCGGAGACGTGACGTGACTCTGGACGATCAGCGGAGACGTGACGAGACTCTGGGAGGTCTGCTGAGACGTGACGAGGCTCTGGGAGGTCTGCTGAGACGTGACGAGGCTCTGGGAGGTCTGCTGAGACGTGACGAGGCTCTGGGAGGTCTGCTGAGACGTGACGAGGCTCTGGGAGGTCTGCTGAGACGTGACGAGGCTCACGCAGATCAACTGTGACTTGACTGGGCTCAGGAAGATCAGCTGTGACTTGACTGGGCTCAGGAAGATCAGCTGTGACTTGACTGGGCTCAGGAAGATCAGCTGTGACTTGACTGGGCTCAGGAAGATCAGCTGTGACTTGACTGGGCTCAGGAAGATCAGCTGTGACTTGACTGGGCTCAGGAAGATCAGCTGTGACTTGACTGGGCTCAGGAAGATCAGCTGTGACTTGACTGGGCTCAGGAAGATCAGCTGTGACTTGACTTGGCTCACGAAGACCAACTGTGACTTGACTTGGCTCACGAAGACCAACTGTGACTTGATTTAGTATTGTGGTGGCCGCCATTTTGTGAGTGGGTTCTAGCGCAGCCACCATTAAAGGCACTGGAGTAATGTCGCATTCCTCCGCGACCCCCACAGTGAAAAGAGAGCCAGTTACCAGTAGAGCAAAATCCAAAAATTCATTGAGTGACCTTCGAGGACCATACTTGATTAAATAATCTTGCAGTGGTTTGTTTAATCCATGACAAAAGAAATCAATGAGAGCAAAGTCAGGCAAGTCAGATAAATGTGCAATGTCCAGAAACTTTTGGATGTGGTCCTCGAGGGTACAATTACCTTGACGTAGGCGGACAATACGTACTGCTGGATCCATGTTGTGGCTGGAAACGCTCATAAAAGCCGCTGGATCTTGGTTTGGCGGTATTCTGTAATGTAGGGAGCGGGACAACGGAGTTGGAGATCCACATGCAGGCTTTATTTACAGGAGAGCGTAGTCAAACAGGTAGTAGGTCATACACCAGCAAACAGATAGAGGAAAGGCAAGGCAAAAGAGTAATCCAAACACAGGCTATGGTCAAGGCAGGCAGCAAACAATCATCAAACTAGGAAACAGTCCAGGGTCAAAACACAGGCAAGGCTAGGCTAGGCAAGGACAAGGAAACACAGAGACAAGGTAGAACAAAGGCTAAACAATACTCAGCAAAGTGTGTGTTTGAGTGCAGCTTATAAAGTGTCACTGATGGGAAACAGGTGTGAGTGTGTGATTAGTTCCTAGGTGGGGAATTGTGGGAAATGGAGTCCAGAGTGAAGTGACTGCATGTGTGCAATGAAAAAGTCTAAATGGTGAAATGGAGACCTCTGGTGGGGAATGAGAGGAAACAGCAGGCGACGGAAACGTGACACCTATGATGTAAAGAATTTTTAATCTCCAAAGAATATTACCAGCTCAAGAACGCAGTGAATGTAAATGTTTCTTGATAACTTTTGAAATTATCACAATAAATGTCAAATCTTTATTTCTTTCAAGTTTAAAGGCAGATTTTTGATCCTGAGTGAAAGTTGTAGAAACCAGACAGTTACTTGTGGTTTTAAAGTACTCTTTATTGTCGGAACATGACAAAAACTTGCCAAACAGGTGAACATTTCTCAAATCTGAGGAAGAATATTCAAAACATTTATAAGGATAAAATATTTTTCTACATAAACTTAAGTAAAATTCTTTTTCAGACTTTTTTCTTTAACAAAAGAAATATCTTAATAGAAAAATTAATTTCTTAATTTTTGATAGTTTGTGATTCCTGACTTTGGATATCTTAGGCACAGTTTGCAGTGCAGGCTGCAATATTAATAATATAATGTGTTTTGTCTCTTAGAAGTGCACATTTGACAGCAGCTTGAGTTGAGTTACAGTAGCAGTAGCTTGAGTTGGGATGCAGATGTATACAGTTGCAAGAAAAAGTATGTGAACCACTTGCAGAATCTGTGAAAATGTGAAAAATTTTGACAAAACAAGAAAGATCATACAAAATGCATGTTATTTTTTATTTAGTACTGTCCTGAGTAAAATATTTTGCATAAAAGATGTTTACATATAATCCATAAGACAAAAAAATAGCTGAATTTATTAAAATTAGCCCATTCAAAAGTTTGTGAACCATTGATTCTTAATACTGTGTGTGGTTACCTGTTTGATCTACGACTGTTTTTTTGTTTTGTGATGGTTGTTCAAGAGTCCCTTGTTTGTTCTGACTAGTTAAACGGAGCTCTGTTCTTCAGAAAATTCCTCCAGGTCCTGCAGATTCTTCAGTTTTCCAGCATTTTTTTTTGCATATTTGAACCCTTTCCAGCAGTGACTGTATGATTTTGAGATCCAACTTTTCAGGACAATTGAGGGACTCAAACACAACTATTAAAAATGCATTAAGAGTCGGGGGGTGAAAACTTTTGAACAGGATGAAGATGTCCAAATTTTTCTTATTTTGTTTAAATATCAGTTTTTTTCATTTAGTACTGCCCTTCGAAAGCAACAGAAGATACTTGCATGTTTCCCGGAAGACAAATCAGTACAATTTACCTTGATCTTCGAATTCAAAAAGTTTTCACCCCCCGGCTCTTAATGCATCGTGTTTCCTTCTGGAGCATCCTTGAATGTTTGAACCTTTTTAAATAGTTGTGTTTGAGTCTCTCAATTGTCCTCAGTGTGAAAAGACGGATCTCAAAATCATTCAGTCACTGCTGTAAAGGGTTCAAATATGCAAATAATGCTTGAAAACTGAAGAATCTGCAGGACCTGGAGGATTTTTCTGAAGAACAGAGCTCAGTTTAACTGCTCAGAACAAACATCACAAAACAAAAATACAGTCGTAGATCATCCAGGTAACCACACACAAAATTAAGAATCAATGGTTCACAAACTTTTGAACTGGGTTATTTTAATAAATTCAGCTATTTTTTTTTCTTGTGGATTATATGTAAACATATTTTATGTAAAATATCTTACTCAGGACAGTACTAAATAAAAAATAACATGCATTTTGTATGATCTCTCTTATTTTGTTAAAATTATTGACATTTTCACCGATTCTGCAAGTGGTTCACATAATTTTTCTTGCAACTGTATTTATGTGCATTAACAAAAACAGTAACATCTGTAAAAATTGAAACAACCTCATAGAGTAAAATTTAAATATTCTAACTGTTTGAGTTAAGATTTTATTAAACCACTTTTATTAAAATGAACCATTGGTCATCCATAGTATCATACATTTAAATCATGATAACCATAGGTAAAACCACACATGTATATAGCACCTCACTACCATGTTAAAATCTAAATATATGGTTTCTATGGTATTTGCTATGAAAAACATATTTTACTATAAATACAAATGCACAAACGCTATAGCTTAATAACAAAAAATACTGTAATTATATTCCATTACTCCTTTAATACATGTCTACATTAATAATATAATAAAATTTGATTTGAATATACCACATTTCTGCCACAAAACCATGGTACAGTTCAGGGGCGGACTGGCCATCGGACCACTGTATAATGTGGACCGGCCAGTTAGTGTTACTACAGTGAATCCATGGTAAATAATGGTGATTTGAAGTGTATGAAGTGTATGAACCTATTCATATTGTTCTTTAGTGTATTCCAACCTTATGTTTATGAGCATTGTATTTTCCAATATATGTTAATTAGAGATCAGTTTGTAAAAATGTATGAATTGCAAAACTATGCTTAAATCTGTGTAAGAAAGTAATTTAGGAATTTAGATTCACAACTATACATTGTATATCGTTTTATTGAAAATGGTATGAAAAGGATTGTAAATTGCTGTATGTGTTGTATGTAGTTATGTGCTTTCCTATTGTTTTTTTATTATGCTTTGCCAGTTACCTCAATAATAATACTTCTTGTATCTCTTTTGATTTCCACAGGCATATCACCTTTTCTAAGGACAACCTCTCCTCACCCGATTGGACATGGCCATTTTGTATTCTCTGAAAATGATAGAAGAGTTATAGAGACGGACCAGTCAGTCACACAGGGAATAGTTCCATCTTTGAAGTCAAATTCTGCCTCTCCAACCCATGCCCAACCTAAGGACCCCTGTGGTACTGGTGTGGGCCCCTGTGTTTTTTCCAAAGATCAAAACAATGCTGACAAATATGGTGCAACAAATGGCAGCTTTTTAGTGTGGGCAGACTTAAAACGCACACTGTCATTTGCATGGGAGCTGCATGTATTTGGTTCTGCTGCCCTCTTCCTTCTGCTTACCGTTGGCTCAGTCCTTGGCTTAGCGTTAGCTCCCAGCTTGAACTGCCCTCACTGTGGTGAACTGATGCTCACCAATAGCTTCTTGCTAGTTGTGGGTGTGGTTAGAGCAGGCCACTTTTTGCTCGATCCATATGGGACACGGTTCCTTCTGCCACCTCCTGTAATAATAGCTTTATACACGCTGCCGTTACCACTGTTAATTTTGGCACAGGCTGCATTAGTGATTTTGGTACTAAAAAAGGCAGGAGTAACTTGGCTACCACCAACACTTCAGCACCCCCCTCTGTTAGGAGTATTAGCTGTTTTACAATGCACTCTCCTACTTGCTGCAGACTTGCTTTCCCCTGCACTTTCGCCTGCTGTTCCCATCGTCCTACAGAGCCTCACACTGACTGCAGGCCTGGCACTGTGTTTAGGCTACCTTTTCTTGGCACTGCCACGCCTCTCTCACACACATGCAGCTCGGGGAAGAAATAAGGGAATAGGTGAAGAAAAGGTGCGTGTTTTAGCATGGGTACTGGCAGTGTGCGCTCTTCTTGGGGCATTGTGCTGTCTGTTGCACATTTATGCCTGCATGTGGCTATATGGACTACTAGGAGACTGGAGACTCTTTCGTTGGGCATGGTGGCTCTGTCAGTTCTGGGGACGACTGTTGGAGCTTGTCTGGGCTTTCTGCCTGCTTCTGGTGTCTTCCTGGGTCTTCTGGAGACCCAATGAAGGCCACATATGTGGAGCACCAAGACAGGAAGGAGCTGCCACAGAAAGCTTGCCCTCACCCTCTCAATCATCAAACTCTACCAGCAGACATACATGCTGGGCAAAGATTGTGCAGAGCCTCAAGGTAAGGCAACAAAGGAAATCTGAAAGTAATGGGATTGGAGGGTCCAGCAGTAGTGCAGTGGCGGGAGAGTTGCCCAATAACTGGGCAGGACAGGAGCGATCAGGGGTGGACATTAGCAAGAGCCTCATACGAAATCATGACCCACTCAAAGACACCAATCATGGGCGCAATCTGAAAAGCTTTGCAGGGGGCTCTGCAGGTTCATTGCTAAGGCTGCAGCCACTTGCACATCCACCTCAGTGCTCTTCAACTAGCAGTCTGGATAGGGACAAGGAGTCAGCCATCTCACTCTGTGATTTTGACCTGCGCCCTCCAACCCCAATTGACCTTGGCCGCAGTATTGATGAGGCACTTCATCGTGAGCATCTGTTAAGGGGCGAAAGTTTGTTCCAGCCACTGCGACCACTATCACCTCCTCCCTCTCAAAACCTTTGGATGCGACGGAATAGTGAACCCCAAATCACACTGTCATTGAGCAGTGATGAACACACGTTGCTCACAGAGTCCTCCACAGGTCTGGATCGCTCCATTCCTAGTGCTGTGCCCAGCCGACAGGTCACAGCTCCCCCTACACCCACTCATCAGGGCTTCCGTTGGGTCTCTGAGGCACCAGTGCCTTCCTCTTTGTCCTGCCCGGTCTCACTGCACCCTTCCCCAAGCACAAGCCATGCCCTCATGCCCAGTGCAGAAAACACAAGGCTGTTTCTAACCCCTGACCTTGAAAGTTCGCAATTAAATAGTAGAGGTGGGAATAGTTACTTGAAAGTCACGCGAAATGATGACTCAGCCAGTGTTGGCAGTGACATTATTGACCTTTGAACATGATGTGGCAAAATGCATTCACATTATCCAAAAATCAGAGATTATACATTTAATTATGACTTGCTCAGATGGACTGAGTCTAACTGTAGTATAATGGTACTAAGTATATACTAGTATAAAGAAGTGCAATCAACACTGAAAATATTTACTTGGTTTTTTTTTTTTTGGTTTTTTTTTTTTTTCAAAAGTTTTGTTTACTGCTGTGCACATACAACAGAAGTCTATGAGGCAAGGCATTCCAGAAGTGTGTATTTTGTTTTTACCATTATTAATGTTTTTGTATAAAATGTTTGTTATTTGATCTGGAAAGTTGTCCAAATTGTCTTTTTTTCAGTGGTAGGACCACTATTATAGGCAAATTAACTTCTAGTTATGTGTTATTTGTGTAATTTCTGTTGGTGGGGTGACTCCATGTACAGTACTTCACAAGAGTTTGCATGGTACAACTGACACCTGTTGTAATTCACAAGAGTTACTAGTCTCCTGTCGTTACTTGTAATATTTAAGTTTTGTGGCTGTACTTATGCAGTAGTGCGTATTTTAATATTTATGCTGATGCAGTGCCTTGTCTCATAGACCAACTTAAGTGCTACCTTAGCAAGCATTGTGAAGACCTGTGTCTGGATAGTGTCTTTTTTCTTCTTTGTACTGCATTTGAACAGAATTTATACTGTATGTGCCAGAACATGTTGACTTTCTTCCCCTTGCTTTGTACTTTCAGTTTATTCCTGCAATACAGCATACCAGAAACATACCAAACATTCCCACAACTGGAGTTATGTTTAGTAAAATCATTTTTATATAACTGACTTGGCAACTGACTGAATAGCAGACTAAAATTTTGTTTGTTGGTGCATTCAGCAGTTTGGCCAAGTTTCAAAACAGTTAAATGCTCTGCTCTACTTTATTCAATACAACAGAACTCATGTCCGAGCAATAAATGATAGAAAGCTGTGAGTATAACTAAAACAGATTATGTATATACTATATTTTTTTTGTAAATAATGGTGTATTCTGGTTACATGCAATGCATTTACTGTGAATGACAATCTTTCCTATTTCAAGAATATTAACTGATTCTAAAAAAATACAATGTTGTCAGTCAATGACAGATGCATAGACAGATGCATATTAACATTTGCATAGCTTTCCTTCTTTAAAATTTCTCAGTGCCATAGTAAAACCAACACAGTTTGTTACATCACATCTTAACCAGGCACTATACAGTGACCTCCACAAATATTGGCACCCTTAGTAAATATGAGCAAAGGCGGCTGTGAAAATAAATCTGCATTGTTTATCCCTTTGATCTTTCATTAAAAAAATTCACAAAATTCTAACTTTTCATTTAAGTAAAACAATTGGAAATGGGAGAAAAAGCTTATTATGAAATAAATGTTTTTCTCTAGTTCACGTTGGCCACAATTATTGGCACCCAATTATTGCATTGCAACGTCCTTTCCCCAAGATAACAGCTCTGAGTCTTCTTCTATAATGTCAGGTGTTTGCTGCCAAAAAGCTCTTTTTTTTAGTTTCATCTGACCATAGAACCAGGTCCTTTTTTGAAGTTCCAGTCGTGTCTGACAACTGAATATGCTGGAGTTTGTTTTTGGATGAGCGAGTAGGATTTTTCTTGAAACCCTCCCAAACAACTTTTGGTGAGGTGCTGTTTGGTAAATTTTTTTTAGGCTTTCTGACCCCAAGACTCAGCAAATTTCTGCAATTCTCCAGCTGTGATCCTTGGAGAGTCTTTGGCCACTCAAACTCTCCTCCTTACTGTGCATCTTTAGTTGATTGGAACTTCTTAATTATTGCCCTGATGGTAGAAATGGGGATTTTCAATGCGTTGGCTTTTTTTCTTATAGCCATTTTCTATTTTGTGAAGTTCAACCATCTTTTGCTGCACATCAGAACTATATTCTTTTGTTTTTTTCCTTGTGATGAATGATTAAGGGAATTTGGCCTTTGTGTTTACACATATTTATACTCCTGTGGAACAGGAAGTCATGGCTGGACAATTTCATGCTCCTAGTCACCCTTGTGTGCTAAAAAAATTAAATATGAATGGGAATGTACTTCAGAGATATTTTACTCATAAGAATTTCTAGGGGTGCCAATAATTGTGGCCAACATGTATTGGAGAAAAACATTTATTTCATAATGTGAGTTTCCCCCCACTTTCAATTGTTTTACTTCGATGAAAAGTTAGAATTTTGTGAATTTTTTTGAATTTTTTGAATGAAAGATCAAAAGGATAAACAATGCAGATTTATTTTCACAGCTGCCTTTGCTCATATTTACTAAGGGTGCCAATATTTGTGGAGGGCACTGTATGTGCTTGTATGCTGTGACATATATATTTTAATTAAATTATTATCTTTCTTTTCAACTGTTTGCATGGTACAACTGACACCTGTTGTAATTTTATTGATTATAGCAGCAGTAACTCATTAAATGATGCTCAAATAAGAGCATTTTAACCAGGCACAACCCCACACATGGTATACTGTCAGGCACACTTTCAGCATTTTAAAGAGATGATTTATGATGGTGGAGTAAGGCTGTGCAGTCCCAGCAAATTATGACAGATTGTGGTAGTCCCCCGTATCTATATTTATGTATCTATGTATTTTTGTGGTCAAGTTTGCTTTTGAATAAAACAGAAAGTGTTATCACCAACATACTGTACTGCACTATATGTGACCCTGGACTACAAAACCAGTCATAAGGGTCAGTTTTTTGAAACTGAGATTTATACATCACCTGAAAGCTGAATAAATAAGATTTCCATTGATGTGTGGTTTGTTAGGATAGGACAATATTTGGTTGAGATACAACTATTTGAAAATCTGGAATCTGAGGGTGCAAAAAAATCAAAATATTGAGAAAATTGCCTTTAAAGTTGTCCAAATGAAGACTTTAGCAATGCGTATCCACTCACAAAAATACATTTTTGATATATTTACGGTAGGAAATTTACTAAATATCTTCATGGAACATGATCTTTACTTAATATCCTAATGATTTTTGGCATGAAAGAAAAATCGATAATTTTGACCCATACAGTGTATTGTTGGCTATTGCTACAAATATACCCGTGCGACTTGTGACTGGTTTTGTGGGCCAGGGTCACATATATATATATATATAGAAGCATTTTAATTGAAGGGTCAGTTTACCCACTGAGTTATCTTACTCCCCACATGACTGTCACAAAACTTTAATCATTTAAATAAGCACTGCATTAGTGCTTGGTAAATTTAAGATTAATATATTCATTTTAACAACATATTGGTAAAAGTGTTATTTAAATGGGAAAAATAGAACTAAAAATTATAAATTCTTATAAATGTGTTCTTTCACAATGTATAAAAACATTACCACTTTTTTGCTGAAATCAGCTAATAAATGTTGCTCTTACAGTATAGTTGTCTTTGTTGCACATTACATTGAGATAGGGAAACATATCTTATAATTGGAAAAATGTTTTTAATATAAAATATTCTGACAATTTAGTGATAATTCTGGTGCAAGGTCCTGAACTCAAGTATTAAATCTCAGTGCGGAACTTGACATTGGTATTCTTCATCTTCTGTTTGTAGACCTCATCAAACTGTTCATTTTGTGCCACAGTGAAGTGATTTTTCCAGTCTCCAACTTTACCTTTTGGAACACAAACAAATAGAAGATAAAAGCAAATGAAAGGACAGGATTCATAAGTCTAAATTAGATAATTGGTTTATTAACCTTTCCGCATGAAGGGTGAGATCTTGAAGTCCATGACTGGGAGTGTGGAATAGTTGGTCATCTTGTTCTGTTTCATGGCGTCAAACTGAACCCCTTTTGTTATTTTCTCTCTCTCTTCAACTGAAGTGGACAAACCCAAGAAAGAACACAAACGTTCCACTTCACGTCCGGTGTCCTGAGTAAGATGTGGAAAAACACATTTAACTTTCATGTTGATTTTACAGTATGCATCATAAAATTGTCACATTATGAACTGAACATACTTCCACCAAATCTTCATAGAACAAGTACAGTAAGTTAGAATATGTCTGTTTTTTCTCCCACCATCCACTGACATGGTCGAACCAAGGACCAAACACATCTAAGGGGAATATTAAAACAATTCCTCAGTTGTAAATTTCTTGATTCATGTAGAGACATTTGACCTTTTTACTCCCCAAATGATTTATAAAAACATTTTTAATATAATAATTTAATATAATTTTCTTCTTTAGTTATACCCATTGCAATTGACTAATACGATTTAATTTCATTACTGTACAAAATAATTTACTTACTCTTTCCTTCCAAAAATTTCTGTAAGAAGGTGTTCCAGTCTCCTGGTTCAGGTTCTCCCATATTCATTCGATCAAAATGAAAATAGGAAACAGCATTGTCTTTGGCATTCCGAGCTACATAAACAATCTGGAATGAGTGGACAAAAATTATGATAAGAAAGAAGATTTGTACTACATTCACTTAATTACACAACTAATGCTGTGTTAAATAGAGGGAATTAAGCTGTGTTTCAATCCATAGGGTCCCCATGAAGGGTTCATTGCTCCCTACTAACTGAGCACACAGTAGCCTATCTGTTAAAGTTCACTTCACTTGACAAAATGCGTTAGGAACACACTGCAACATATCAAACACAGACAAAACCTAGGTCACTCATATTAGAGAAGATTGAGATTTCATTTTTCACCCAAAAATGAAAATTTTGTCATTAAAGAAGATACACAAAAGAAGATATTTTAAAGAATGTCAGTAACCAGACAGTTGACGGCACCCATTGACTTCCATAGTAGGAAAAAAAAAATACTATGGATGTCAATTGGTGCCATCAACTGTCTGGTTACCAACATTCTTTAAAATATCTTCTTTTGTGTTCAACAGAAGAAAGAAACTCATACAGGTTTGGTACAATATAAGTTGAAATGATGACAAAATGTTTGGGTAAACTATGTGATCTAACACATCGGTGTTTGGCCCACCACATGCTGCCAAAACAGCTTCACCTTGGCACCGATTCTGCAAGTCTCTGGAACTTTATTGGAGGGATGTAACACCATTTTTCCAAAGGATGTTTCCTCATTTGATGTTTTGATTGTGGTGATGGTGCTGTCCTAACACATCGGTTTAAAATTTCCCATAGGTGTTCAACTGGATTGAGATCTGGGGACTGGTTGAGATCATATGCCATAGCATATGATTCACATTTTTTTCATTGTCATAAAACCATTCAGTGAGCCCTCTTGTTATCTCGTGTTACTTCATTGTCATACCAGAAGAGACCACTTACATCAGGATAAAGATGTTCCAACATAGGATTAAGGTGATTACTCAACAATGCTGCATTGATGTGAAGAGGACAAGTGGATCCACACCATGCAAGCAAAATGCACAGAGCCACCAGATCTGTATTTTTCTTTCATTTGTCATCGTTCTATGAATATTCCTTCATTTAAATCACGTTCCTTAGCTGTGCACTTAAGTTTGTTAGTATGAGATTCAAATTATACTATGATAAATTCATTACATATTGCCACCTACATCAATTTACAGAGAGAAAAGAGCCCATATACTTTACCCTTGAGTTCTGCTCCCAGAAGGACTTGGGCACAAGCTGAACAGGCAAATGAGTTTTGATGAGGCGAGGAGAAGTGGGCAGATTATCAGCCAGCTCTGTCCCTGAAAGTGAAAAATAAAATGTGGTTCCAAATTAAAAGTGTCCTAGTTGTCATTGTGGTTAAACAAAGATATACAGTAAATAAACAATATTTGAAGCATTCATACAGGTAATGTTAGCATATTTAATGTCACTTAAGAGTACTGGCTCCTACAATTCAATAAAAAGCCTCAACACTCTAATTTGTTTATAACGTTAATGGACCTCACTGTTACATACACAGAAGGGGACAGCGACACGGGAATGCAGGTATATGATTTATTGAATAACCAGAATGAAGCAGATAGCAGGTGAGTAACAACAGGATGAATGGTTGACTTGGAAATGCAGATGAACTGATACTTGGTTTTGCAGGATGATCGCACAGATGACAGACTTGGAACGGGAGCAGACACAGGAGAACTCATGGAAGACTGGGAGACACCGAGGAATCGAGGGAGCACAGGAGACAGGTAAGTATCGTCGGTAGAGTCCTTGAGGTAAGCAGAGTGGTAAGGAACCAAGTGCATACGAGACCGGACAGTGACTGAGTGAGAGCGTGAGCCTTTTGTGCTGCTAGTGATGAGGGTGCTGATGAGCTGCAGGTGTGTCGGATTAAAACTCTGGTGATGACGTGCGCTGTGTCTGTGAGAGTGTAGAGCCTGGCGTGTCTGTGACATTACCCCCCCCTCCACGGCCCGCTCCTGAGGGCCGTGGACCCCGACGTTGTGGTGGTCGGCCTCTGCCACGGGGTGCTGGTCTCTCTGGGTGAGTGGCATGGAAGGTGTCAAGTAGGCTGGGGTCGAGTATGTCATTCCTGGGGACCCATGAGCGCTCCTCGGGGCCATAACCTTCCCAATCCACCAGATATTCGAGAAGACCACCACGACGCCGGGAGTCCAAGATCTCTTTCACCAGGTAAGCAGCTCCATCGTCCACGATGATAGGAAGGGGGGGTTCCTCGGCTGCGCCAGACTCTGTGGGAACAGAAACAGAGGGATAGTGAGGCTTTAATAAGGAAACGTGGAATGTGGGGTGAATCTTGTATTCAGGTGGGAGCTGGAGTTGATAGGTGACTGGGTTGATCTGCCGCAGGATGGTGAACGGGCCAATGAATCTGGGACTCAGTTTCCTACAGGGCAGGCGCATTCTGATGTCCCTTGTGGACAACCAAACCTTCTGTCCCGGCTGGTAATTGGGAGCGTTGGATCGCCGAAGGTTGGCTGTCATTCTGCGCCTGCGTAGGGCTCGTTGGAGCTGGTGGTGTGCGGAGTCCCAGACCCTCTCGCTCTCTCGGAACCAGTAGTCGACCGCAGGGACATCCGAGGCTCTCCAGACCAGGGGAACAGTGGGGGTTGGTAGCCGAGTACGCATTGAAACGGGGTGAGACCGGTGGTAGGCTGTCGCAGGGAGTTCTGGGCGTACTCGGCCCAACCCAGGAACTGGTTCCAAGAGTCCTGGTGGCCGTGACAGAAGGTACGTAGGAAGCGGCGATCTCTTGAATCTTCCGCTCCGTCTGCCCGTTCGTTTGGGGGTGGTAACCGGAGGAGAGACTGACGGTCACACCTAGGAGGGTGAAGAAGGCTCTCCAGACCCTGGAGATAAACTGGGGCCCTCTATCAGATACGATGTCCTCCGGAATTCCATAATATCTGAAGACATAATTGAACAGCAGCTCAGCAGTCTCCATGGCCGTGGGTAGTCCTCTTAATGGAATCAGACGACATGATTTGGAGAATCTGTCGATGACAACTAGGATGCAGGTACAGTTATCTGAAACAGGGAGGTCGGTGATAAAGTCCACTCCTAGGTGTGACCAAGGGCGGTTGGGAACGGGCAGAGGTTGAAGTTTGCCGGAGGGAAGGTGGCGAGGACTCTTAGAGATGGCGCATTCCTTGCATCCCTGCACGTACCTTCTGACATCTGATGCCATGTTCGGCCACCAGAAGTGCTCTTTCAGCAGCGAGAGGGTTTCATTGACCCCCGGGTGGCCAGTGCCCAGTGACGTGTGAGATGCGTGGATGAGGGGAGTGCGCCGTGTCCGAGTGATGTAGAGCAAACCAGGGGGGCAACCCGGCGGAGCGTTGGTGGAGGCATTGGACTTGGGAAGCGTTTCTTCAGACCAGACAATTGGACTTACGAAGAGCTTCTCCGGAAGGATCGGTTCAGGGGTGTCTGAAGGTTCATCGGGACCATGGAGGCGAGAGAGAGCGTCTGCTTTCACGTTTTTGGAGCCTGGGCGATAGGAGATGGAGAAGTGGAACCGAGTGAAAAACAGAGCCCAACGTGCTTGGCGGGGGTTCAGTCTTTTTGCTTCACGAAGATACTCCAGGTTTTTATGATCAGTCAAAACGGTGAAAGGGTGTTTAGCACCTTCGAGCCAATGCCTCCACTCTTCCAGGGCGAGCTTGATGGCGAGAAGCTCCCTGTTGCCGATGTCGTAGTTTATCTCCGCCGGGTTGAGTTTGCAGGAGAAGAAGGCACATGGGTGGAGTCTACTGGGATTCCCCTGCTGCTGCGACAATACCGCTCCTACTCCGGTGGTCGAGGCGTCGACCTCCACAATGAAGGGTTTCTCGGGATCTGGGTGCACCAGGAGAGGAGCGGTGATGAAGGCTTTCTTGAGGGTCTCGAAGGCTTGGGTGGCTGCAGGGGTCCAGGACAGAGACTTGGGCTTACTGCGCAGGAGGTTGGTGAGTGGAGTGGAGATGATGCTGTAGCCTTGGATGAAACGACGGTAGAAATTTGCAAAGCCTAGGAATTGTTGGAGTTCTTTAATGGTGGTGGGAATGGGCCAGTTCTTGATGGCAGAGACCTTCCTCTCATCCATCCGGATGCCACTGCGGTCGATGTTGTACCCAAGGAACTGCACTGAGGGTTGGTGGAAGGTAAATTTCTCTGCTTTCAGGTACAGGTGAAACTCCCTCAGGCGTTGCAGGACCTCCGCAACGTGGTGGCGATGGTCGGCCAGGCTCCGGGAGTAAATCAGGATGTCGTCGATGTAGACCAGGACTGACTTGTGGAGGAACTCCCGGAGCACCTCATGGATGAAATCCTGGAATACGGAGGGGGCGTTGACCAATCCATACGGCATAACCAAGTACTCGTAGTGGCCAGTAGGTGTCACAAACGCGGTCTTCCACTCGTCCCCCTCACGTATCCGGATGAGGTTGTACGCGCTGCGGAGGTCTAACTTGGTGAACACAGTGGCACCTCGGAGATGTTCGAGCGCAGATGGGACGAGAGGAAGTGGATAACGGAATTTTACTGTGATTTTGTTGAGTGCTCTGTAATCTATGCAGGGCCGCAAGCCTCCGTCCTTCTTGGCCACAAAGAAAAAGCTGGAAGCAGCAGGGGAAGTAGACGGACAGATGTAGCCTTGTGACAGAGCTTCCTGGATGTATTCCTCCATGGCCTTCTCCTCCGGGATGGAAAGTGAGTAGATCTTTCCTTTGGGCACTGGCTCACCCGGCAGCAGATCGATGGCACATTCCCATGGCCGGTGTGGAGGCAGCGTGGAGGCTTTCTTGGGGCAGAAGACATCCTTGAAGTGGGAGTAACATTGGGGAATTTCCACGGAACGGTTCTCAAGAGGGCTTTCGATGGACGTGGCGCAGACTGGTAAATTCTCAGTGGGAGGAGGGCTTGGAACAGGGATCTTGGGAAAACAGTCTAGGAAACAATTGTCACCCCACTTCAGGATTTCCCCAGTTTTCCAGGAGATGACAGGGTTATGCTGCTCCAACCATGGGCGCCCTAAAATCACGTCAGAGGTGGATTCCTCCAGAACCAGCAGATGGAGTTGTTCAACGTGTAGGACGCCGACTTGAAGTTGGATGGGTCCAGCACTGAGACGAACTTGTCTTCGGCTGAGGGGCTTTCCAGTCACCGAGTGGATCTCGTAAGTCTTCGGCGTGGCTGTTGTCTTAAGGCGTAGCTGGCGGCAGAGGGCGCCGGAGATGAAGTTGCCGGCTGACCCAGAGTCGAGGAGGGCATTAACTGGAAGAGATAAACCGGCAGCAGTAAGGTTTACTACAGTGGTGAGTGGTTTCATTTTATTGAGAGAGGGAACAACGACACTCACCATTGGACGAACTGGGCGTGTGGGGCATTCAGAGATGTAATGCCCAGATAGTCCACAGTAAATGCAAAGGTTCTGGGTCAGCCGCCTCTGCCGCTCAGTCGAAGACAGACGAGTGTTTTCTAATTGCATGGGTTCGTTGGCTGGTTCTGGAGGGCTGACGGATTCTGGTCGGCGGAGTGATGATGGAAACAACGGCTGGCCCTGGTGTTCTTCAAGACACGACTGCATACGAGTGGCGAAGCGGATGGAGAGTTGGATAAACCGTTCGAGCCCGATGGAATCCTCGTATGCAGCGAGATGCAACCGCACGCGAGGATCCAGCCCTTGACGATAGGTTGTAATGAGGGCTTGCTCATTCCAGCCACTGGATGCAGCGAGGGTTCTAAACTGGAGGGCATAATCGTTAACAGACATGGAACCTTGTTTTAGTTGATAAAGTTGCTCACCGATTGAAGAGTCCCAGGCAGGTCGTCCAAACACTTCTTTGAAGTGAGCAATGAAACTGGAGAGAGATTGTGTAATGGGATTTTTTTGAGACCACAGTGGTTCAGCCCAGCGAAGAGCCTTGCCCTCGAGTTGAGAGATTATAAATGCGATCTTAGCGCGATCATTCGGGTACAGGTGCGGTTGCATCTCCAGGACCAGCGTGCATTGCAAAATAAATCCGTTGCAATCCTCCGCCGAACCAGAGAAGGGCGCCGGTTGAGCCATGGGACTGGCGACGGCAGCTGGTGACAGAGAAGCAGCGGTGGATGTGGAAGTGCTCGCTGGTGCAGATGATGGCGGTGTACTGGTGAGTGCTCGACGCAGAGCGTCCACGAGCTCCTGGAAGTGATCTTGAGTGCTCATTCTGGTGCGCGGTGGTATGGTCCGGTCTTCTGTTACATACACAGAAGGGGACAGCGACACGGGAATGCAGGTATATGATTTATTGAATAACCAGAATGAAGCAGATAGCAGGTGAGTAACAACAGGATGAATGGTTGACTTGGAAATGCAGATGAACTGATACTTGTCTTGGTTTTGCAGGATGATCGCACAGATGACAGACTTGGAACGGGAGCAGACACAGGAGAACTCACGGAAGACTGGGAGACAACGAGGAATCGAGGGAGCACAGGAGACAGGTAAGTATCGTCGGTAGAGTCCTTGAGGTAAGCAGAGTGGTAAGGAACCAAGTGCATACGAGACCGGACAGTGACTGAGTGAGAGCGTGAGCCTTTTGTGCTGCTAGTGATGAGGGTGCTGATGAGCTGCAGGTGTGTCGGATTAAAACTCTGGTGATGACGTGCGCTGTGTCTGTGAGAGTGTAGAGCCTGGCGTGTCTGTGACACTCACAGAACAAAACTATGCTGGGTATAATGAATCACAATCCAGATTACATTATGCATATAAGCATCATGCCCATTCACACTTAAAAATTTTGAGCCAATGGACTACTTGCACTGAGCTTTGTGAGAATTATTACTTCCATTTTCAAATATTGCAGCTCACCAGTTTCTAGTTATGTGTGTTTTCAAGGTGCTGTTGTCACCTATTTCCCTAAACACCTCTTAAAATGAGTGTACGCAAGAAACAGGAAAAGAGATATTCTGAATATTGTTGTGTACACAGAATTTTACACATTCAGTGGGACATTTTAAAAAGAAAAAATCAGGTCAGAAGGGGTTAAGAAAAATGTAAATATGTTTTGTTAAATATCTTTAACACAAGTAGCACATTCTTTCAGCTAATTCATTGTGTTCTGTGTGATTTTAAAAGGCTGGAATAAGAGCACCAACACACACACACACACACACACACACACACACACACACGTTGGGTTCCCTTTCGAAAGGGAACTCTACTCTGCGTTTACCGCTATGGGGAACGTCACACGTGAACCGATGTCTGAAAGCCAAGAATCAAACCACTCCAATCCTATTGGCCGGCGACAGCCTATGACATCGTATAGATTTTAAAATCTTGCTAATTACTTACAAAGCACTAAATGGTTTAGCTCCCCAGTACCTGAGCAAGCTCCTAATTCATTATAGTCCTTCACGTCTATTGCGATCTCAGAATTCAGGCCAGCTGATAATACCTAGAATATCAAAATCAACCGCAGGCGGTAGATCCTTCTCCTATTTGGCACCTAAACTCATGAACAACCTTCCTAGCATTGTTCAGGAAGCAGACACACTCTGTCAGTTTAAATCTAGACTAAAAACGCATTTCTTTAACCTGGCATACACATAACACATTACCAATTTATATTTTCAAATCCGTTAAAGGATTATTAGGCTGCATAAATTAGGTCAGCCGGAACCGGGAACACTTCCTATAACACATGATGTACTCGTTACATCAAAAGAAGAATGGCATCTACGCTAATATTAGTCTTTCTGGTTATCCCGAGGTTCACCATAGTCAACCGGATCCGGGCCATATCCAGGTGAGACCAAGGACCTGCGCCTTGACACGACCACAACGCAGCCCTTAAGTATCAGCAGAGATTGAGTCAACTAGATCATCCACTGTGAGGGCCTCATCGACACGACAGCCACGACACTGTTCCTCAACAACCGTCCATACCGGCGTGATGAATACGATCCTCAATTGGATGGAACTGAAATAAATACTTTGAATGTTGCGATCCTATTAGACTTACGATAGCAACCTGAATCGTAACAAAGCACTGTTGGCCAGAGGAGAACTGGCCCCCCGACTAAGCCTGGTTTCTCCCAAGGTTTTTTTCTCCATTTAAACACCTATTTGCCACTTGTCTGCCACCTGATGTCACCTGATGGAGTTTGGGTTCCTTGCCGCTGTCGCCTTTGGCTTGCTTAGTTGGGGACACTTGACATTTGACTTGACATTTGATATTCAACAGTGCTTTGATCTGCCAGCATTGATACTATTCTTTAAGAGCTGCTGTGCAGCCAAATAATGTACCAGTTATAAATGTAAAGCTGCTTTGACACAATCTACATTGTAAAAAGCGCTATATAAATAAAGGTGACTTGACTTGACTTGACATCATCATAGCGCGACCCGGAAGTATAAAAGGAGCGCCTAGAGAATCAGTCAGTATCTTTTCGTCTTTCGGGACTGTTTTGTCTGATCGCGATTGTATCGAATCCGGTAAGGGAATCTTATATTATGCCTTACAAACGTTTCAAGAGAGTGTGTTCATCCGTGTCCCAGGTTTTGACACTTGATATACACATTTCTGGGTGTTTTCTGTCTGGGAGAGGAGCGCGCATAGACAGTGCTTGAGGGCGCTGTCTGTGTTTTTTTGTTATTTACTATGAGCGTCTCCCTATCGGGACGCTCTGCTCTCGTTTGGCACTCTTCCTGAGGGAAGAGGTGTCCACATCTGCGCCTGGTGATTCTGGCCCTGTTTGTGCTGAGGCAGAACGGCGGCTGCAATCATGGGGCTTGCAGGTGAGCCCGTTGGGAAGTTTGAGAGAGGTGTATTCTCTCTCAGCCCCCTGGGGCTGACGAGGATGAGTTGTTGGATGACGGTGACGTCCGTGTTTGACGTCATCGCGTCCGGCAGCGAGCGCTCTTCTGGCTGCTGTATATGCGGAGCTGCTGGAGTTTGTGGGACGCGCTTCTGGCAGACTACAGCTGCTGTGAGGGCGCGTTAAGAAAGGGGCCACACGTAGACGGCTCGACGAGCGGTTCCTTTCTGTCCATACCTCTGCAGCTCCCGTAAGCTTTCCATTCCTTCCTGATCTCCATGTTTGAGATCGGGAGGGCATGGAAAAACCCTAGCCGTTCAGATTTGTATCTGGGCCCAGACAGATGGGAGGGGGAAGAAGCGAGATTGAGATGGATGATCGATTATAAACGCCAGCGGCGTTTGTGATCGATCTCCTAGCTGTAAGGGCAATTTACATCTGCCCTATTATATATTATATATACATGTATATATTTTATAAACATATAACATGTTCAGATATAAATCTGTCACAGTATATAAATTGCAGAATATGTGGCAAACAAGAATCCATGATGCACAACTTTAAAATGTGGAAAATGGAATAGCAAGAATTAAAGGAACATAAAATAAGACAGTGATAAAAAAAAAAAAAAAAATTATAAAAAAAAAACACATTATGAATTCAGTGTGAACTCTCATTATTCTGTGTTCTCTGACCTGATGGTATCACTTGGAAACATGACTCCAGAAATGGCACTCTCATATAGATAGGCTGGGAAGTCTGGCGCTCTGGAGCATTCTTACCAAAATACAGAAGGTCAAGAATATACGAAACCCAGGTGGTACCTAGAAGAACATGGGAGAGTAGAAAACCCTTAGAAACACAATGATAACAAGATAAGAATTAGCCTACATAAAATTATATCAGTAGTACTGCTATACATTACAATATGTGTCTAAAATCTTAGTCTTGTAATTGATAAAATTAGGATCAATTGCAGGTCTGGAATTTTTGGTTACACATGATGATACACAGTTTTTTGTTGTACATAAAAAAGTAAAATTATTTTGAAAATGCTTTTTCTGAATTTAACATTTAAGGAATTTTCAGTTGGAGAGAGAGAAAAAACATTTAGTATTACCATACCAAAGCCCTATTTTCTTAGTCCATACTAAAAGGAATCATATGATGAGGAATCGATTTTGGAACTTATAGCCAGATTAACTACAGTCATGGTCAGAATTATTGGCACCCTTGGTAAATATGAACAAAGAAGCCTGTAAAAATAAATCTGCATTGTTAATCCTTTTGGGGCCAGATTTACTAAACAGGGCAAATTAGTGTTAGAGTGCAATTCCATAAAAGCGCGATGGGAGTGGAAATTTCTGCGTGTGATTTACTGACAGGGCGCACGCACAGAGAACACAGGCGTAACATCTTATTTCAATAATGACCAACACAATCTACCAAGAGCAGCGCAAAATAGCGTCTGCTTTAATACATGCTTTTTTTTGGCGTTAAATAATGGTGCAAACACCAGTAAATTGATGAGCGCAAATCTTAGTAAATCGCATTGCGTGATTCATTTAAATACTCTCCTCCCATAAATTTAGCGACTGAAAGGGAAACTCTTACAAATGCATGCAATAAGGTCAGAGGCAAAAATAACTGTCCAGCCTTTTCAGCACTAATTTTCACTGCCTGTCTTTAGTAAATCTCGACTGTAGTTTTTAACAGCAAAAGAGGGTTTACGCTTGCACAAGCTGTTAGTAAATATTACGGAAGCCCTGAACCGCATGGTGGGAAAAAAAAAAAAGAAAAAGAAAACTTGGTGGAGAGGGAAAAGAAAAAAGAAAAACTTATCTCATTATTTCGACATATTAAGTCGTTATTTCGAGATATTAAGTCGTTATTTCAACATAAAAAGTCGTTATTACGACATAATAAGTCGTTATTTCGACATAATATCTCGTTATTATGATACATCTCGTTATTATGACATAATATCTCGTTATTTCGAGATATTAAGTTATTTCGACATAAGTCGTTATTTCAACATAATATCTCGTTATTCCGAGATATTAAATCGTTATTTTGACATATCTCGTTATTTCAACATAATAAGTCGTTATTTTGACATAACTTGTTGTTGTATATCAAGTTTAATATAAGACACACATGATTTAATGTCTTCAGTGGCGCAAAAGTAGCGTGTCGGCGCACGATTCCATCTTTTGCTGTGATCGCCGCGGTTTCGAATCCGCCTTTTGCCGAGCTCGCTCTTCTCTATTTTCCCATCACCTATCACATGAGAAGGGCATTTATTTTCAATAAAAATGAAAATAATGTTCTAAAAGTGGAAATAACCTGCCTAACGAGTGTTTAATAGGGTTAGGGGAAGGTGTTGGGAGGGTTTTTATTCTCCCAATAAGGCAGAATCTATTTAATAATTTTAATAAATATAATCATTTACAGTGCAAATAGCTGTAGCTGTTATTTACACAGTGAAAATAGCGACACATTCTATTTACACTAAATGACGATAGCAGCATTTTCTCTTTCGATATTAGCCACTAGAGGGCAGAATAAGACAGGGAATCAATTAAAGAATGCATTGTAGTTATGTTGACCTACTGTTACAAGTTGGTGCTCCAAAATCCCAGAGGTTTATCATGGGAATTTAACGTTTATTGAGGTTAAATGTATGTAGCCCATAAATGCTACATATTACCGTAAAAAGTTTTCATAAATACCCTATAGGCGTTTATTCTATGTAGTTTTCATAAGACTGGATATTCTTACTAATTCATACTTTTCTACTAATCCATACTTCTAATATGTGGCCTAATAATTGACTTATTTAGCAATTACATAGTTTTGTGCTAATTGCCAGTATTGCTCTTTCAGCCAGCCTATAAGGGAGTATCTATTTACAATAAGTGCAGATAGCGTCCCTTGTTGTTTTCACTTAGTGTAAATAGCATCTACAGCTATTTACATTGTAAATTATTATATTTACTATGGGTTATGGGATACATAAATTTAACCTCAATAAAGGTTAGCCTGGAATGAATGCATGCCTGGCATGAATGCAAATTCCCACGATAAACCTCTGGGATTTTGGAGCACCAACTTGTAACAGTAGGTCAACATAACTACATTGCGTTCTTTAATTGATTCCCTGTCTTATTCTGCCCTCTAGTGGCTAATATCGAAAGAGAAAATGCTACTAACCCTACCTAATAAATACTTTTAATATTATTAAACACTCGTTAGGCAGGTGATTTCCATTTTTAGAACATTATTTTCATTTTTATTGAAATATAAATGCCTTTCTTATGTGATATGTGATGGGAAAATAGAGCAGAGCGAGCTCGGCACAAGGCGGATTCGAAACCGCGGCAATCGCAGCAAAAGCTGGAATTACTAGCCGACACGCTACTTTTAAGCCACTGAAGATGTCAAACTATATGTTTCTTTTATTAAATTTGATATACAATAACGAGATATTATGTCGAAAAAACTTAATATCTCGAAATAACTAGATATCATGCTCACGCCATGAATAATGTACGAAAACACGTTTAGAAATGTTATTTGTGATATAGCTCGTTGCGATCATGCTCAGTGTTCATAAAGCAGCACACATTTGATTCATTCTGGCAGATATCGGTGCCACTTAGTTATTAAAAACTGCAATAGAGAAATCATTCCTGTGTGTGGTACGAGAGGCGGCAGTATGACTTCTATGCGTGTGTATGTGTCGTGTCCTGGCCACACGATTGAGCGATCGAATGAACACAAGAGATTCAAATATTAGTCCATTTATTCTAAGCAAGTGCAAGCAGCTCTTAAAACAAATCAACGTAAATACAGTCGTTTTTCCATCTGATGATTTGTATTTGTTGTCATTGTACGCTCCTGAGCATGTCCTAAAACATGGCGGCGACTACCCAGAATGCAATGCGGAGTATAGTGCGTCATTTGGAACGCAACTACGTTTTCCCTGCGATGTCGAGTCGGTCACGTGGCCCGGTCCATTGAGCCGCACTATGTCGTCATTGGCACGGCTCAATGGACCGGGCCCCGCGACCGAGCTCTTTAACAGCACGCTACTTCGTCCCACTTTAAGTGTGAATGGCTTCCCATACACTTTTGGTGTGTTTGGCTTCCCATAGGTGTATCCTTTGAGGAAGTCTTTCTCGTCGAGAAACCTGACTCACGAATACATTCTCCTCCCCCTTCACAACTGTCACAATAATTTAAATATATGCTTTACTTTTGCAGTTTAAATAGACTTTACATCTCACATATTTCAACGGAGCATCTTGTTATTAATATTTATTATGATTTTTTTAAATAACCAAACTTTAACATGAGGGCAGATCCCTCGAGCGCAGTTGATGGCGCTTTGAAGTGACGCTCGAGTGATCAAGAACATTACAATATACAAATAACATTTCCTTCGATTCCTCCGTCCTCGTTTTCTTTCCTTGCATCCTCCCTAGGGATGGGCAGATTGATATGAAGTATCGATATATCGATACTGACGTTGAGTATTGAAAGTATCGATACTCAAATTAAAATATCGATACATAATATATAATAAGGTGTGTGTGTGTTTTTTTTTTTTTTTTTTTACCAGTTATTTTGTTTATTTAACAATACATTTAATGCATACAATATGCATTGAATTGGACAAATAACCTATGTTAGCGAATAATTTGTAGTAGAAGTATTTTCGTGCTCATCTGAACACGCAAATGCTGCAAGTCACAACCAATCAATCACAGAGAGTGTTCGCTCACTGCCAACACTACATTCAAACAGGGCTGCGTTTAGTAAAAAACCATTTATGCTTTTGGGAAACGCAGCCCAGAACAATGCGTAACAGAAGACAGAAAAATATAATATTATTAATATTAGTTATTTCACATTAAACAAAATGAAATAGTAGCCTACATAGTTTGTGCAATTACATTTATTTAAATTGAACGTTAAAAGTTCATATTGATGTTCTGTCAGAATACAAATGTTTCATTTTATGGGTGCAACAGCTGTCACTGGCAGTCCCTTATGAAAATGAACCATTACTACAATGACCATAGTTCAGCTAGGCTTATAGTAGGCTTATTTGTAGATTTTCCATGGTTTACCAAGTAAACATTTTAATCATGTGTAAACAAAAATATAATCTAATAAACTGCAATTAAGGCATATTGAATGTTAAAATGCCTTTCAAATAATGTTAAGCGGGTATCATAACCCATTTTACTCTTAGTAATTCAATAATCGAATAAATGTTAAAATCTATAAGTTCATATTAGAGGTATCGTGTCGGTATCGATATCGGCGATATTGGCCTTGAAAGTATCGGTATCGTATCGAAAACAAAATTAGTGGTATCGCCCATCCCTAATCCTCCCTTCACATCCTATGGGGGTGGAGCTGAGACGCGAGGAAAGGAAACGAGAATGCACAAATAAGAAATGAGAAGCACCCGATGTCTTTGTATCGAACGAAGCGATTGTGAAAGACGTAATCAACATAGAGATAATCAACAGCTGTCCACATCTCGAGCTGATACTGGAATTACTGTTGAGCATCACAGAAATGATGAAGGTAGAGGAGGTGAAAGGACAAGAGGAGGTGAGTGATAAACTTTCTGGATGTGTGAATGTTACTGATAATAATGATAAGAGTGTTTTTCAGACTGCTGCTGATGATATGGCTGAGATGAATTATGGAACAGGAGGTTTAGAGGAGATGAAGGATGGAGCTCAAGCAGGAGGCTTAGAGGAGAATATCACTGATTGGTTAGAATTTTTGTCTCTGTTTACTGATGATGGTATGAAAGATGGTGAGCAGTGGTCAGATGTGCCAGGAGAGGCTGGTACAGATATATACACTAAGAGATTTCCTAGACAAGACTAAAGGAAAGGAAGGGGTTGAAGATGACTATTTCCCTGACATAGAAAAGTTTGTTCTGTGATGCAGGCAAGAAAAGTGAGTAGTTATGAAGAACTCTCACAACAAAACTGCTATTAACTATTATAACTGCTATTGGACAGAGTAAGAAAATAGGAAGAGAAAGAATAACGAGGTCAAAACTAAACTTTAAAAGCTAAAGTTTTATCAAAAACTGAAGTGGAGACAGGAAGGTTTTTAATAGTAAAAGCTGAAATCATTCATTTAAATTTTTTGTTTGTGATTAATGTTGGAGCAGAAAGATTAACATTTTTTTACTAAGTTAGAAAACATAATAAAGGAACAAAAGGATGATGTTTTTTATTGTTGCAGGAGGAGACTGGAATTGTACCCTTGATTTTACCCTAGATAGAAATGGAAAGGAGCCTAATGCAATGTCAGCCACCTCTTTAGCTGGTGTTATAAAAAAGCTAAATCTCTCACATGTGTGGAGAGAACATAGTCCCTTTACAAAACAATATACATGGTTGAAAGTTTGTAAAATAGCAAATATTTCTGCTGCTCATTTGGACCGTTTTATATCTTCCAATATGAGAAATAGAGCTATCAGTACAACTATTATTCCTAATGCTATTTCTGATCATGAATTTATTATTGTTGGTTTTACTTTAGCTAAAAGTACACACTAGAGTTGCTATTGGCATTTTAATACTAATCTTTTAGAAGATACGCAATTTTGTGTAGCTTTTAAATAGTTTTGTGAGGCCTGGAAAACAGAAAATAATTTTTTTGAAAATAAATCTACAGGTTTTTGTTAAAGGTTTTTGTCAAAAATATGCATCTCATTCTTATTTTCTTTTAAAAAATACTTTGAAGGCTGGAAATAGAGATTTTTGACATGACTATTTTCCTACTTCAAAAATGTTTCCGTGATGGAATTCTTCCAACAAGTTGTCAACGTACTGTTTTATCGTTGCTTCCATAAAAGGGTGATGTAACACTTTTAAAGAACTGGAGACAGTAGCGATTTTATACATTGAATATAAAATTCTTTCTAAATGTTTGGCCAATAAATTAAATAATGTGTTACAAGAAATTGTGCATAAGGACCATATAAAGAATAGATCTATTACAGACAATCTTAACCTAATAAGGGATGTTTTTGATTTTACTTCTGATTGGGGAAATACATTTATTGGCAGTTAATACACAAGTATCACCAGAAAACACAGCAAAACTACAAATCTTGCAATCTCAGTTAGATGAGTTGTATTCAGAAAAAGCAAATGGAGCTTATGTCTGTTCAAGAGCCCGCTGGATTGAAAAAGGAGAAAAAAGTTCATCATATTTTTTCGGCCTTGAAAAACAAAGACAAACAAAGAAAAATTTTTGGATTGTGATTCTTTATTTGAAAATATTAGAGATAATATCCAAAAATTAAATGAAGAAGACCCATTTTTAATTGATGATGAGTTGACTTTAGCGGAAATGGATGTGGCATTAAAACAAATGAAAAACGGCAAATCACCAGGTATCGATGGTTTGTCAACAGAATTTTTAAAACATTTTTGGAAGGATATAAGGAAATTATTATATAATGCATTTTTAGAATGTATTCAGAAAGAGAGTTTATCACCTACAATGAAAATAGGATTAATAACCTTGCTGCCTAAACCCAAGAAACAATTACTGTCATTAGATAATTGAAGACCGATAACTCTATTATGCACTGATTAAAAATTACTTGCCTTGGTATATGCTAATCGTTTAAAAATTGTACTTGGTAAGCTTGTAGAGGAGTTTCAATCAGCATTCATTAAGGGAAGATATATCCAAAATCATATTAGACTAGTACTGGATATGATTGATTATAATTCAATGATACAATCAGATAGCCTTATTTTATTTATAGATTTCTTTAAAGCGTTCGATACCGTGGAACATGAATTTATATTTACAACGCTTAAAAAGTTTGGTTTTGGGGAAGGGTTTTGCAAGGTTATTAAAATGTTATATAATAATATTTATAGTTATATATCCCTCAATCCTGGAATGACTCCTAGAATTGAGATCTTACGTGGAATCATACAGGGTTGTCCAATTTCCCCAAAATTGTTTATACTATGCACTCAAATCTTAGCTTACTTAATTGTCAACCATCCTCAATTAAAAGGTATAACGATTTTTGATTATGAGTATCGAATTAGTCAATTCGCTGATGACACAGTAATTTTTTTAAAAGACAAATCTATAATTGAGAAAGCCTTAACCATTATTTTAGTTTTTTCAAGAGCATCTGGCCTATGCTTAAATCTAAAAAAATGTGAACTGTTACCTCTGTATTCGTGTGATGAGGAAAGTATAGAATCCATTCCGGTTAAATCTGAAGTAAAATACCTTGGTTTAACAATATCTAAAGATTCAAAATTAAGAGAACTAGTAAATATAGAGGAGAGAATAGATAGTATGAAAAAATCTCTTAATCACTGGCTTATGAGAGATCTATCCATTATGGGCAGAATCCTTTTGACAAAAGCAGAAGGCATATCTAAACTAATTTACTAATTCAACTAATTCTCTTTATGTTTCCCCTCAACTAATTAAAAAGGTTAACTCTGTAATGTTTAATTTTATATGGAAAAACAAAACTCATATTAAAAAGTCCCAGATGATTAAAGACTATAGAAATGGAGGTCTGAAAGCCACTGAATTTGAATCAATGATTGGAGTACTCAAACTGAATTGGATAAAATCATATTTAACACAGCCTAATTCAATGTGGTTTCATATACCAAAGTGTTTATTCAAGAGTCGGAAGATTAGAATTTTTGATGAAATGTGATTGAGATTTCTAAATTGCCTATTAAGCTTTCAAATTTCCACAAGCAGATATTGCAATACTGGAAAATGATATTTACCCACAACTTCACACCACATGGTTCCACCCTGTGGAATAATAGGACCATCACAATAAATAGGAAGACATTATTCAAACAAGAGTGGTACGAGAAAAAAGTTTATATGTGGTTGATTTGATAGATGAAGCTGGTCAGTTTATTCAATATAATTCATTTATTGAGAAATTTGAGATAAAATGTTCTTTTAGAGAATTCAATAGTGTGAGCAATCCCTCTCTCCTTAAAACAGCTAATACAAAACACCCTTACATATTCAAATGTATTTGTTAAACTGCCCGAGTTGAAGGTTGGAGAAGTGTACATTGTTATTACACTTTTTATCCCCAAAGTAATAGGGAATGTACTAAAATGTAAATTATTCTACGATTTCAACACACCAGCAAAAGTTAAAATTTGTGATAACGAAACATTTAGAAACAAGTACTGTTATTATCTTAAATGGCCAATTGTACCTAAAATGAAGGATATTCAATTTAGAATCATCAATAATGTTTATCCTGCTGCTGAAACTTTACAGAAAAGATTCCGTTTTGAAGCAGATTTTTGTGGATTCTGCTCAAAAGAGCCTGAAACCATTGAACATTTTTTTTCTTGTCCGGTCACATTGCAGTGGCAGGATCTTTACAGATGGCTAAATGTTGGTACTGAAATTCCTTCACTAAATTTCAGGTTTTGATTTATGTAGATGGTCCCTCAAAAAAGATATCATTGACGTTAAATGTTATTACTATGGGTAAATTTCATATACATAAGCAAATGGAGTAACAGTAAACCCTCTTTAACTTGTTTTAAAAAAAAAAAAAAAAAAAAAAAAGTAAACATTTAGCATCCATAAAATATTTATCCAAAGATAATCAATCTGTAAGGATTGGATCAACGGAGTTAGGATCCATTTGCAGTTTTTATTGATAAGCAAACACAACAGGGCAAGGACAAGGCAGAGGCGTAAACAGGGACAGGCAGAGATCAGGGCAGGCAGCAAACGTACAGAATCCAGGAACAGGCAAAGGTCAGGGCAGGCAGCAGAGAATCAAACACGAGGAACAGTCCAGTCAAACACAAGAATAGCAATCCACAATAACGCTCAGAAAAGATCACCAGGAAAAAAAAACAAGACTTCGCGTGGAGGTGTGGATGCAAGTGTCTTTTATGTGTGAGTGAGTGATTGCATAATGGGTAGCAGGTGCAGGGTGATCAGTCCAGGGTATGAGGGTAGATGGGAAATGGAGTCCAAATGATGTGTGTAGTCCAGGATGGAGTGCCCTCTGGTGGCAATGATGGGCACTCTCACTGGTGATCGTGACATAGCCCCCCTCCTAAACTCAAAACCCAGAAAGTCCTGGAGGGAGGTGGAGTGGAGGCGGAACAGTGTGCAGGATGGAGGGCCAAGTCCATGAAGCGGTTGAAGGCCTGGAGACTGAGGCAGGGCAGATGGCCCGGGCGGAGAAGGCTGGACAGACGGCCAGGGCAGAGGAGGCTGGACAGACAGCCAGGGAGACAGGCTTGAAGACCCCCACGGCAGAGCAGAGGACCACCACGGCAGTGCAGACAGGCTTGAAGACCCCCACAGCGGAGCAGACGACCACCACGGCAGTGTAGACGGGCTTGAAGACCCCCATGGTGGAGCAGAAGACCACCAGGGCAGATCTGGCAACACCGGAAACCACCAAGGCTGATCAGGTGAAACTGCAACATGAAGCACAGAGAGGTTAGTTTTGGCCATTAGGGCCGTAACAGGACAGGCAGGGAGCTCAGGAATGCCCTCCAAGGCTCTGAGCAGGAAGTCCTCTCTGGTTGTCTTGAGGCAGACCGGCGGTTCAAGAAGGACCTCTGTGGTCGAGGCAAACATGGAGCTCAGGTATGACCTCTGTGGTTGTGTCGAGGCAGACTGGAAACTCAGGTATGACCTCAGTGGTCACATCAGGGCAGACAGGGAACTCAGGGGTCACAAGGCTGGGCTCTGGGACAGCCACGAACTCTAGAGTGGACTCATTGGCTGAGGTAGACTCTGGAGTGAATTTGTGGTCTGGAGCGGACTCCAGGACTGGAATGGGCTCTGGAGCAGATTCATGGATTGAAACTAATGTGTATGCAGCCCACACACACCAAATGGCTGTGGCCATAATGGCCAGCGCTGCAATCTCTGAGGGCTCAGGCGTGGCAGCCATCTTGGCTGAGGGCTCAGGCGTGGCAGCCATCTTGGCTGAGGGCTCAGGCGTGGCAGCCATCTTGGCTGAGGGCTCAGGCGTGGCAGCCATCTTGGCTGAGGGCTCAGGCGTGGCAGCCATCTTGGCTGAGGGCTCAGGCGTGGCAGCCATCTTGGCTGAGGGCTCAGGCGTGGCAGCCATCTTGGCTGAGGGCTCAGGCGTGGCAGCCATCTTGGCTGAGGGCTCAGGCGTGGCAGCCATCTTGGCTGAGGGCTCAGGCGTGGCAGCCATCTTGGCTGAGGGCTCAGGCGTGGCAGCCATCTTGGCTGAGGGCTCAGGCGTGGCAGCCATCTTGGCTGAGGGCTCAGGCGTGGCAGCCATCTTGGCTGAGGGCTCAGGCGTGGCAGCCATCTTGGCTGAGGGCTCAGGCGTGGCAGCCATCTTGGCTGAGGGCTCAGGCGTGGCAGCCATCTTGGCTGAGGGCTCAGGCGTGGCAGCCATCTTGGCTGAGGGCTCAGGCGTGGCAGCCATCTTGGCTGAGGGCTCAGGCGTGGCAGCCATCTTGGCTGAGGGCTCAGGCGTGGCAGCCATCTTGGCTGAGGGCTCAGGCGTGGCAGCCATCTTGGCTGAGGGCTCAGGCGTGGCAGCCATCTTCGCCATGACAGGGCGAAAGTTCATAGACGGCCTCCTTAGCCGTGACAGGACAGGGCAAAAGTTCATAGCTGGGTACCACTGACACCGCTGCAGATCCTCTAGAGGATGACGCCACCTCTGGAGGTTCTACAGTGGTACTATTGGAAAACAGGGAGGAATCCTCTGTGGCTGATTCTGGGTCGAGACAGGACAAGAGTTTGCAAACGGCCTCCGGGGCTGATTCAGGACGGGATGAGAGTGTGTCGCTGGACGCCACCACCGTGCCAGTAGCTGAAGCAAGCACCGCTGCTTCGTGAGGTTCTGCCGCATAAGCCGCCACCTCTGGAGATTCAGCGGTGATGTACGCGGCCCAGGTACACCATAAGGCGACCCCCATTATGGGGAGCGTTGCAGACAGGGGAATCAGTTCAGGAGCAGTAGGGCTAAAATTAATTGGTTTGGGGAAACCAGCTGCTCGTACTGACACCAGCGGTGGATCCTCCACGCTGGATGCAAACCTCTGACGCTTGATGACGGGTTCCCCTGACAGAACAGAGGGGGGTTGTGGTATGACAACCACAACAAGACGTGACTCTGGGGTGTCAGACATAATGTGACGAGGCTCTGGACGATCCGCTGAGACGTGACGAGGCTCTGGACGATCCGCTGAGACGTGACGAGGCTCTGGACGATCCGCTGAGACGTGACGTGACTCTGGACGATCAGCGGAGACGTGACTGGATTCACAAAGATCAAGTGTGACGTGACTGAATTCATGAAGATTAGCAGCGATTTGACTTACGAAGATCAACTGTAACTTGACTCGGCTCATGAAGATTAGCAGCGATTTGACTTGACTCACGAAGATCAACTGTGACTTGAGTTGTGGCCGCCATTTTGTGAGCGTGTTCTAGCGTGGCTGCCATCATATGAGTGAGTGCAGGATCGCGGTCTTCCGCGACACCCATGGTGAAAGCTGAACCAACAGTCCACAGAACATAATCCAAAAAACTACCCAATGATGAACAAGGACCCTCATGAATCACTTTTGATTTTAAAGGCTGATTAAGGCCATCACAGAAAAAGTCTATTAATATACAGTCCGGTAATTGTGAGCCATTAGCCAAAGCCAAATATTCCCCAATGTAACCCTCGAGTGATCGTGTGCCCTGCTTGAGCGCTAGCAGCAGAATCGCTGCGTTCATACCTGGCCAATGTCCCTTGGAGAAGCCGCTGGATCCTTGTTTGGCGAAGTCTTCTGTAAGGATTGGGTCAACGGAGTTAGGATCCATTTACAGTTTTTATTGATAAGCAAACACAACAGGGCAAGGACAAGGCAGAGGCGTAAACAGGGACAGGCAGAGATCAGGGCAGACAGCAAACGTACAGAATCCAGGAACAGGCAAAGGTCAGGGCAGACAGCAGCGAATCAAACACGAGGAACAGTCCAGTCAAACACAAGAATAGCAGTCCACAAGAATAGCAGTCCACAAGAATAGCAGTCCACAAGAATAGCAGTCCACAAGAATAGCAGTCCACAAGAATAGCAGTCCACAAGAATAGCAGTCCACAAGAATAGCAGTCCACAAGAATAGCAGTCCACAAGAATAGCAGTCCACAAGAATAGCAGTCCACAAGAATAGCAGTCCACAAGAATAGCAGTCCACAAGAATAGCAGTCCACAAGAATAGCAGTCCACAAGAATAGCAGTCCACAAGAATAGCAGTCCACAAGAATAGCAGTCCACAAGAATAGCAGTCCACAATAACGCTCAGAAAAGATCACCGGGGAAAATCAAGACTTTGCATGGAGGTGTGGGTGCAAGTGTCTTTTATGTGTGAGTGAGTGATTGCATAATGGGTAGCAGGTGCAGGGTGATCAGTCCAGGGTATGAGGGTAGATGGGAAATGGAGTCCAAATGATGTGTGTAGTCCAGGATGGAGTGCCCTCTGGTGGCAATGATGGGCACTCTCACTGGTGATCGTGACACAATCCCTTGGTGAATTGTATAAAGTCATGTATGAGTCTCAATCCTTCTAAGATTTTGTAGGTGCTTTATTTTTATTTATTTTTATTTATTTTCCTTGCAACCCCCCCCCCCCCCTTTTGTTTATTGTACTAACATGCTATTGTTTATTTTATACACATGAACCTAAGCATAGGTCTATATGCACAGATATACAAATGGAGATTTAATTACTTGTCATTTGTGTATATTTTCTTATGCATATTACTGTTCCCTACTTGAGTTTGTATATTGATATTGTTCAATAAAAAAAAAGAAAAAAAGCTTGCAGGCTTCCGTATGTAAAAAAAAAAAAAAAAGTTTTTGATTTTACTTACTGCAATAATGGAAATTGTATTTGTTATCTTTAGATCAAGAAAAGGCTTTTGACAGGGTTGATCATGTTTTTCTGTTTGATACTCTGAAAGCTTTTGGTTTTGGAGACAATTTTATTTTGAAGATTAAACTTTTATATACTGAGGAAAAATGTATGATTAAAATGGCTGGTGGATAATTCCTAAGTAAAAAGAGGTATCAGGCATCAAGGTATCAGGTATCAGGTCAACTGTATAGTATAGTGTTTCAACCCTTGCTGTAGATTGAGGAGAAAGCTATTGGGTCTACAGATTAACACTCTAAATTTTAATATTAAACTTTATGCATACACTGATGATGTCACACTCATAGTCTGAGAGCAAAAAGACATTCGGAGGCTTTAGAGTGTTATGGAAAAGCTTTGTGAAATGTGATGCTCTGTGGTGTGGAAGAGACTTTTAAGATCCAGCACTTCCTGGTGGCTTGCAGTGGGGAAGAACAGGTTTCAAATACCTAAGGGTATTTATAAGGACAGAAGAGTACAGAAAAGAAAACTGGGACAACTTGGTTGCTACCCCAGCTGTTCTACAGGGGAAGGGTACTGTTCTGTAACAATTTGGTTGCATTTTCTTTATGGCATACTTGAGCCTCCTGATGATTTGGTGAGAGGTATGCAGCAGTGGCTAGTGGAGTTTTTCTGGCCTTTGGCAATGCTGTAACTACCTATACAGGAAGGAGGCCAGGAGCTGACTGACATCAGAAAAGAATAAAGGCCTATAGGGTCATTCCGTGTCAAATAAACCAAATTTAAGAAACTTCCTGGGCTCAAATTTTTGATTTTGTTAATATTTTTTCTGTACAAAGACAAACATAAATAGTGATGAAAGCCAAAATATTACATGTCACAGATGTATATTTACTGAGCAATTTATTTTTACACAGAGATTTTTAGGTCTATTAGCAAAATCTGATGACTTTAGCCATCTTTGTTTCATTATATGCCAACGGTGTGACAGTTCAAAAATTGCAAAAAGAACTTCTTGCGTTTTTTGCCTCAAGTTTGCATGCCTGTAACTCAAGAAGTATTAAAGATATCTTATCTTTTTAGATTTTGGTTCTTAACAAACTTTCCTTTTGGAATCTTCATTTTAAAGGCCCTTGATGGTTCAATCCCAGAGATATGGGAATGTTAATGTGGCTCCATGAGTAAAATGGTAAATTGTACACATTTTCAGTGGTCAAAAACCAAATGTGGGTTAGTTTCAATACAGCTGATACTTTTTTTCTTTTAAAGAAGAATATCTGAAGAATAAATAATGTTGAAACTAGAAATGTATCTCATTTTTCTATCAACTCAATTGCATAGAACATACCTGTCTGAGTGCGATAAATATTAATTTTCCAAAGTTTGCATACCTGTAACTCTAAAAGTAATCAAGATATCTTAATATCCTTCTAGATTGTCATTCTTAATAAACTTTCCTTTTGAAATATTCATTTTCAAGGCCCTATATGGTTCATTTCCAAAGAGATGGGGATCTCAAAGCAGTTCCATGTTCAAATGGTTGAATTTTACCCATTTTCAGTGATCGAAAACAAAATGTGGTTCACTTTGCACACAGCTGATACTTTATTGCATTAAAGAGGAATGTCTGAAGAATAAATAATGTTTAAACTAGAAATGTATCGTTTCCCTCTATCAAAAGAGGGAAGATGAGGCAATGGTAAATCCAGAAGATGAAGGATGGATTTTTTTTTATTTTATTTATTTTTTTTTTAAATCCCCCCAAAAAGAAAGCTGTTGGAATGCCATGCTGACAAACAAGCAAAAAGAACAGATGGCATTCATATGAGCCAGACCGACGCAGAGTGCGGAAGTGACATTTCAGAGTGTAGTGTCACTGCTAGTCTGCCCCAAAGTGGTTTCTCTTGCCGAACATATACTGTTGGTGACATTAAGTCTTTTTTGAAAGTGACGAAAAATCTGAAGAAGGTAAAGGCTGTATTTGAAAATAGCTCTTTTGTTTTTATCTGTGTATTTGCTCCAACTATGGCAATTGAAAGAATGATTTTTTTTAACACTTTGGATGATGTTTTAAATGATTGTAACAATGATGATTTCTTAATGTTAGGAGGAGATTTGGTAACACTTTATTTTAGGGTCTTTTAACTAGTTGCTTATTAGCATGCATATTACTTAGATATTGGCTGTTTATTAGTACTTATTAAGCACATATTAATGCCTTATTCTACATGACCATATTCTACATTCTTAATCCTACCCAATACCTAAACTTAACAACTGCCTTACTAACTGCCCAGCAGAGGTTGTACTTCCTTCGCCAGCTGAGGAAGTTCAACCTGCCACAGGAGCTGCTGAAACAGTTCTACTCTGCCATCATTGAATCCATCCTCTGCACTTCTATATCTGTCTGGTTCAGCTCAGCTACCAAATCTGACCTCAGAAGACTACAGAGGGTAGTCCGGTCTGCTGAGCGAATCATTGGTACAACCCTCCCCACTCTCCAAGAACTGTACTTATCCAGAGTGAGAAAAAGGGCAAAGAAAATCACTCTGGACCCCTCACATCCAGCACACTCCCTCTTTGAACTGTTGCCGTCTGGTCGACGCTACAGAGCCCTGAGCACCAGAACGACCAGACACAGGAACAGTTTCTTCCCTCAGGCAATCCATCTCATGACAAACACGGAACACACAACACTATTATACATTATTTACTTAAAACACATACTTATTTATATTTCAAATTTGCACTCATCATAACTGTACATACAAATTGTCTATATTATATATTGTTTTTGCTTCTTTTTTTTTTTGCACTTTGTCTATCTTGTATATTTGTATATTATTCTTATTCTTTTTGTTATCTGTGTCCTGTCTTGTCGCTGTCACTCTGTTGCACTGTGGAGCTTCTGTCACTAAAACAAATTCCTAGTATGTGTAAACATACCTGGCAATAAAGCTCTTTCTGATTCTGATTCTTCTGATTCTATTAATAAGCAGTAAATTAGGAATTTATTGAGGGAAAAGTCGTAATTAATAGTGAATATGTGTTCCCCATACTAAAGTGTTAACGGAGATTTTAATTGCACTAAAAATGTTATGGACTGGAATCATGTTGAACCACACAAAGCAGTAAAAGTTTATTTATGCCTTGTGGTCTGAAAAAGGGGATTTTTTGACTAACCTCTTAGATATTAGAAAGAAGAGCTGTACAATTTTACAAAGACTTGTACAAAAGTGAAATTTCAGGAGAACAAGATGGTAATTTTGTTTTTGTTTTTTTGAAAATTTACCACAGATAACTAAAGATGCTAATGAGAAAATTAGTAAAACTTGAGCTTAGGTGAACTTGAAGATGCCCTTAAAAATGAAAAATGGAAGAGCACCAGGTATTGATGGTTTTACAATTGAATTTTAGAAATCCTTTTGGGTAGAAGTGGGTCCAGAATTAGTATCTGTTTTTAATGAGTCTGGTAAATGGACAATTGCCCAGAAGTTGCCAGAGAGCAATCAGTTTCAAAGATTCTTCTTCCTGGCACGCAATATGACTGATCTGGGTAAATAATAGATTCAAGGACTTCACCTAATCTAATTGCTAAGGCTTTTCATAGTATTTTATAATCTTTGCATAATAAACTTACTGGTCTCCAATTTTTGATTTCATTTAAATCTCCTTTTTTTTTTTTTTTTTTTTTTTTTTTTTGGCCAATAAAGCTATTGCCAAAAAAAAAAAAAAAAAAAAAAAAAGGAGATTTTAGACTGTGGAAAACTTTTTGATTTAGATTTTCGGCTGATATCAGTTGATCAAGAGAAGGCTTTTGACAGAATTGAATATATGTATTTATGGAATGTTTTAAATGCTTTTGGATTTAGTTCTTCTATTTTTTTCAATGATAAAAGTTATGTACCCTGGCGCTGAGAGTATATTAAAGATTAATGGTGACTTATGCTCTCCGTTCAGGGTGTATAGGGGTGTCAGACAAGGCTGTGCGTTTTCAGGCATGTTATATACCTTAGCCATAGATCCCCTGTTTTAAATAAATTAAGAAATGATGTTTGTGGATTATGTATGCCAAATTGTGCTAATACTTTTAAGTTATCAGCGTGTGCTGATGATGTCATTTATTATAATCAGTGAACCCAATGATGTCAATGTGATGTTAAAGATTTTAGATGATTTTAATACTTTCTTCTGCAAAGGTAAACTGGAAAAAAAAGGAAGCCATATTTGTTGGAAAATGGTTGAACCAAGTTGAACCAAGGCTTCCTGATGGTCTAAAATGGACCAGAGATGGTTTTAAATATCTAGGAGTCTTTTTAGGAAAAGAAAATGTTGTAAAGAATTTTGAAGACACTGTTGAAAAAGTAAAAGGGCGACTGGATAAGTGGAGGTTTTTTACTTCTTAAAATGTCTTATAAAGGATGTATTCTGATCATTAATAATCTGGTAGCCTCTGCACTTTGGCACCGGTTAGCCTGCATAGATCCCCCAGCTGATGTTCTAATTATAATCCAGTCAATTTTAATTGATCTTCTGGGACAGATTGCACTGGGTACCAAAAAGTTTTTTGTATTTACTTGAGGACTTGGATTGGTATACTTGCAGAGCAGAATGGCTGCATTTCGTCTGCAATATGTTCAAAGACTTTTAAGGTGCTCTGCAGAATCAAGTTGGATGGGCACAGCTTGTGCAATTCTTCAAAGTATTGAAGGTGTCAGGGTTATGCACTGTCTAGTTTACTTAAGTTTTGATTCAGTCCTCATTGTTTTTCCCTTTGTCAGTTCCTCCTTGCCTTATCTGTTACCATAGTCACTAATTCTGATATCCAGGTGTTGTCTGTTATGTTAACGATCTCACTGTGTTCTTAAGCCCTCAGTTTGCTCAGTTCTGTGTTCTGTGTCATCTATGTAACGTGGTTGTGATTCTCCTGTTGTCATCTATGGATTATTCTATTAAAACCGGTTTCCTTTTGAACTATTTGTCTTTGTGCGCTATTTAACTACAGACATTTGTGACAGAAGGCTTAGGACTTGACAAAGCCTTATTTTGGTTGGACCTTCAAAGATTAAAACTGTGTGATTCTCCAGTTTTTTTTTGATCATAACTTGTTTAAAGTCTGGTCTTTATTTAAGACAAATAGGGAAAGTAATACTTCCCTGTTTTGGTTATTACCGGAGCCATTGATTATTGGCTCACGACTGGACTTATCACGTGAGATGTTTTTTGCCATACCGGAAAGGACTTTGCGTAATGCCAAGTTGACAACAATCGGTCATCTACATCAAATAGCAGGAACTGCTTTTAAAAATTTGACCGCGATTGCTGAGCAGTTAGGAGTTAAATCATATCTCATAGTGGCTAAAGCACTTGAAAAATGGAGATCAGCCCTTACCGGTAAGAAAAAAAGAATCGTTGGATCAGTACTCAAAGGGGTCTATCAATTTTGATTGTCCTTTTCCAAATTTGAGTATATCCTCCATTTTTGGTGTGTAATGGTATGTTGTTAGATTGCAAAGAACTGATGATTGTAGTTTCAAATTCTGTATTTGGCAAAGATTTGTATAAGAGATGTGTAAAAGCTTTTAACAAGAAATCTTTGAATAATAAGTGTGACACACTATGGCGAAGTGTACTTACTCTTGATACCAATGAAAAACCAGAATGGAGAGCTTTGTACAAGTCACCATTGGTCAAAAAACTGGGGATTTACAGTGGAGAGTGTTACATGGTGCCTTTGCAGTTAATGCATTTGTCTCTGATAAATCCTGACATTACTAAAAATTGTCCTTTTTGTTTGCATAAAGAATGCATTCATGCACTGTGAGGTTAAAACCTTTTATTTGATGTCTTGAAGATTTGTAATTCTTTTGATGTGACATTTTTAGTGAAAATGTTTATTTGTGGTTTTAGATATGTGAAAACATAGACAAAAGTCTCAATTGTTGGATTTCTTGCTAGGTCAAGCAAAAATGGCGATTTATGCCACAAGAAAAGAAAAAGTTGAGCAAAATGTTTTTAATAGTTCAGAAGTTGTTTTTGTAAAATTAGTAAAATCTAGGATTTTGATTTACTATCATTATTATAGATTAATGCACGATCTTGTATCTTTTGAAGCAACTTGGTGTTTAAGTGGGATTCTTTGTGAAATTGTTGAAGAAGAGTTGTATTTTTCTTTAAGATGATTTTTATTGAATTTAATATTTAATTAGTGGTTGGAAATTTGTTGTATTGGTTTTTGGCATAAATTGTAATAAAAGGGGTTTTGAAAATCAAAATCTCTCTCTCTCTCTCTCTCTCTGATGCATGCTGGGAGTTGGGTGAGCGTGGTGGTGGCGGTGAGAGCGTTTGTGTGGTGAGATTTTCTAAATCTTTTTCTTTTTTCAAAGTTGTATGATTTGGAAAGTGTACATTTAAAAGAGCGTTATTTTTGGGTTTGTGTGGTATTATCACTTTGAAATGGTTTCAGGTATGTTCCTGTCGCAGTTGGGGATCAGATCGGTAATGAAAATATTGGTAACACTTTACAATAAGGTTCATTAGTTAACAAACCACATTAGTTAATATGAACTAATAATGAACTGCACTTCTACAGCATTTATTAATCTTTGTTAATGTTAATTTCAACATTTACTAATACATTATTAAAATCTTGTTAGCATTAGTTAATGCACTGTGAACTAACATGAACAAACAATGAACAACTGTTTTTTCATTAACTAACGTTAACGAAGATTAGTAAATACAGTAACAAATGTATTGCTCATGGTTAGTTCATGTTAGTTAATACATTAACTAATGTTTAACTAATGAAGCTTATTGTAAAGTGTTACCAAAATATTTTATCTGCGTATGAATAAGGCAGTTGTGGTATTTTTGAAAGATCAAAATTTAGTCAGTCTTTTAATAGTGAGTGGTCTTGTTATAAATAATGCTTTTGTACAACTTTCTCCGCTTTCTGGCACTTTTATACCGTCCACAAAAGTTACGATTTCAAATGTTCCGCCATTCGTATCTGATGAGGTTTTACAACGTGAATTATCACAATTTCACGATGAGGTTGTTAGTCCTTTTAAAACTATCTTGCCTGGGTATAAACATCCTTCTTTAAGACACGTTTTGTCTTTCAGGAGACGTATTTTCATGATGTTGGAGTCTAATGATAACACATTGGACATAAACTTTCGCGTGAAGCATGAGGTAAGATCGTATATGGTGTATGCGACCACTGGAAGTATAAGATGTTTTGAATGTGGCGACATCGGACACAAGCGTCTTGCGTGAGGATTCCATCATCACCAAAGACTCATTGTATAGCTTAGAGGAAATAAACATTTTTTTGGAGTAAACTTATGGTAAACAGATTAACATAAAAGACTTCTTTCCTGATGTAGATAAATTTGTTGAATCTGTTACTTTTTATCAGATGAATGTTGGAGTTGATGAGCTTAGTGAGAAGAAGCGCTTTAGGTTGAAAAAGCATCTTACCACTATAAGAAAATCTAAAGAGGTGGACAGGAAAAGGAAGAAGGCCAGAAACCGTGTATTGTAATATGGTTAATATCAGTCATAATATCATGCATCACACGGTGTCTTTTCTTTACTTTTCCCTCTTGATTTGTTTTCCAATCCTTTCTGTGTGCATGGAAACTTTAAGGATAGGTTCTTTAAACATTAATGGCGGGTGGGATAGTTCTTAGCGTGCACTTGTTAATGAAATTATTGAACAAAAGAAGCTTAATATTGTTTTTCTCCAAGAAACACTTACTGATATTGTAAATGAAACTGAGTGGAGTTTGCGGTGGAAAGGACATAAAATACTCAGTCATGGTACAAATTTAAGTAAAGGGGTGGCAATCTTATTTGTAAACACAGAAGAACCAGTTAAAGGTCGTCTTATTTTGGTTGAAGTTAAAATCCAAGGCATGCTTTTTTTCCTGATAAATATTTATTCTCCAATGGTTGGACAAGAACGCCTTAATTTTTTCAATATTCTGAAAAAATGTTCCAGTGAAAGGTATGTGGTTATTGGTGGGGACTGGAACTGTACAGTGAATTTCACTGAAGATCGTAACACTGAAGAACCTCATATACAGTCTTCAGGCTCATTATCTAAACTGATAAAGATAAAGATTTTAAACTCTTGGATATGTGGAGAATTAAACATCTTACTAATAGACAGCACACATGGGTCAAGGCTTTTAACAATAGAGTCAGCGCTGCCCGGTTGGACAGATTTTATGTGTCAAAATGTTTTAATAATAGAGTAACTGATTTATCCTGCTTTAACCTATAGGATTTTCAGATCATCATTTGATTTCTATGACAATTGTTATGTCTAAGTTACCTAAGAAGTCTTCCTATTGGCATTTCAATGTTAAGTTGTTGCAGGATGCTGTTTTTTGTGATAATTTTATATTTTTTTGGGAACATTGTAAAAAAAAAAAAAAAAAAAAAGTAGCTTTGAAAATTTAAAGCAGTGGTGGGACATAGGTAAAATTCAAATAAAAACGTTTTGTCAGCAGTATATAGCCAATTCTAGTAATAGAGCAAAGAATGTGATTGAGACCCTTGAAAAACAAATTAATTTGATAGAATCTCAATTGATGAATGCATGTGACTCTGCTTTGTATAATAATTTACAAAAAAAAGAAGAGAGAATTGAGCCTGGTTCTGAACGAGAGGGTTAAGGGAGCTCTGGTGAGGTCTCGTTTTATATCTCTGGCAGAGATGGATGCTCCAATGCTTATTTTTTTAATTTGGAAAGCAGAGTGGCCCAACAGAGACAAATGCCATGTCTTAGGCTTCCTGATGGGAGGGTTACTTCTAATGTTTCAGAAACTAGGAATCATGCTGTGGACTTTTATTCTAATCTTTATGCTGTGGAGAACTGTGACAATGACTGTATGATACAGCTTCTTCAGGATCTTCCTCAGTTGGACTTTGACTCTAAAACTGCTCTGGATGCAAATATAACATTTAAAGAACTTACTGCTGCTGTTGGAAATCTTAATATAGGACGATCCCCTGGAATGGATGGACTGGTTTTGGAACTGTATAGGCAAGGACCTTTTTGATGTTTTTTTGTATAAGAGATGGTGTTTTGCCTACTTCATGTCAATATGCGGTTTTATCATTACTGCCAAAAAAGGGGGATCTAGCTTTTTTAAAGAACTGGCGTCCTATCGCACTTCTTACAACTGAATACAAAATCTCAAAATGCTTGTCAAATAGATTAAAAAATTACCTAGAATTGATTGTGCATAGGGATCAATCATATTGTGTTCCCAAGAGATCTATTATGGACAATTTATTTTTAGTGCGAGATGTTTTGGATATGTGTAAAGCTTTTAATGTGGATGTTGGTTTGATCTCTTTGGACCAAGAAAAAGCTTTTGACCGTGTTGAACATAATTATCTTTTTAATGTGTTAAAGTTTCTTTGGTTTTGGTGACGGTTTCTTAAAGTTGATTCAGTTATTATATACTAATGCTGCTTGTGTGGTAAAGGTGGGGGGTGGTTTGAGCCGACCTTTTCCTATATTAAGAGGTATTAGGCAAGGCTGTCCACTGTCTAGTCAGTTGAATAGTTCAGCAATTGAACCACTGCTTTTTAAACTTTAAGAGAAATTGTCAGGTTTTAATGTGTATGGATCTTCTTTTGTCTCAAAAATATGTCTTTCTGCATATGCTGACAATATTACAGTCTTTGTCAATCATAATGAGGATATCAAGAGGTTATCTGAAGTCCTTAATTGTTATGAGAAAGCTTCATCAGTTAGAGTAAACTGGCATAAAAGTGAAGCCTTTTGGGTGGGTCAGGGGCAGTTTGAAAGTCTCCCAAAATTACCATGGGACCATAGGTGGGGCAGAGAAGGAATTAAATTATTAGGAATTTTTTTGGGGTCGGATAATTTTCAAAAATTAAACTGGGAGGGTACAGTGGAGAAGGTGTGCACAAAGTTGTCTAGATGGAAATATTTGCTACCTCAGCTCTCTTATAGGGGAAAAATTTTGGTGACCAATAATTTGGTTGCTTCTACTCTTTGGCACAAGCTAACGGTATTACAGCCACCTGCGGGACTTATAGAAAAATACAAAGGAAGCTTGTGAGCTTTTTCTGGTCTGGACAACATTGGATCCACTCTGCCGCCTTGTCCCTTCCTGTTCAAGAAGGAGGTCAAGTGTTGGTAGATATAAAATCCAGAATAATGACTTTCCATTTGCAGACAGTTCAGAGATTGTTGTACCACACTAATGCATCCTGGATGGAAACTGCTTTTGCTCTCCTAAGGAAGGTAAGAGGTATGGGACTGAATAAACATCTGTTCCTGATGCAGCTTCAAGATGAAGATCGGGTGGATCTTACATAATTTTATAAGTTAGTCATGGAGGCATGGAAGGTGTTTACTATCTCACGTTCAGCAGATAAACCTGCTGGTTTGTGGCTATTTGAGGAACCAGTCTTTCTTAACCCTTTATTTTCATCAAGACTTATGTCCGCCCCTAGTCTGCGCTCATGTTTAATTGCTGTCGGATGCACAAAGCTGGGACATGTTTTGAGTACTGAGCTAGAAGATTTGAGTGAAAGGACTGGGGTGAGATCACTACGACTGTTAAAAAAAAAAAGCTATTTCTGAGATTCTTCAGTCTTTGGATATGGATTACAAGGCTTTTCTAAATGATCCAATAAAAAGTGATCAATGGAGGAATGGAGTTCCTTATGAGTTTCCCTTCATTAAAGGTGACAACTACTATGGGGAGTGGGAAGATGATGAACATACTATTTTGTCATTAAAAACACCTCAGTTGGATGAGTTTGAGGAAGTAAAGAGGAAAAACCTTTATATTTCCTGTGTAAAGGCATCTAATGTTCATCTTTTGAGAGGAGTTACAGCAACAAAATGGACTGAGTTCTTAGGAACTAATTGTTCCCTTTCAAAGGCTACACTCAAAGCTTCGCTTAGTGCTATGGTAACGTCTTTAGTCGTGACCAGCTGTGAATATGTGTAAAACAACGTCAATGAAATTGACCTATATTTATAGCCTGCGTGACCTCATTGGAATGCGTCGTAGGCGAGGCTATAATTAGATGAACCGCAGGTGCATCTGCAGGTCTTTTGTCTTCAGAGGCCATACTGTGAAGTGTGTGTGAAGCAGCTCTGCTCAAACTTTTTACTTCCTTCATCACTTTGTTATGAGTTAGATTTGACAGGCAGTGCGCAGTACTTTCTCCGCCTTTGTTCCTTTTTCAACTCTGTCTGACAGGTGAAAAGTACACACATATATTATATTATATATTTAAGAGAAAGTCATGGCTGAACAAAGCAAACGGTGTGTGTCTCCGTGTTCACGTTCCATCTCCGAATTGGACACACACCAGTATTGTTTTGTTTGTTTGGGGAAGAGCATGCTGCCCTTGCGTTGTAACAGGGCGAGTGCGAGCATTGTTAATGTTCACAGTTTAAGTGCTTCGCGTTCGCTTTGCTTATTTCAAAGGGGTAGCACCCACAATGTGACGGGTCCATATCTCTCTCTCTCTCCGGATCGCGATGTCCTTTTACCGAGACCGAAGCGTGCCTTGGCGCTTCTTCGGCTCGGGCAGAGGACACTGAAGTGTTTTCAGTTGGAATGGAATGGAATGTGAGTTTGTCCGTCTCTGAGCGTTCCTCCCGTGATGATAAAGCGAAAGGGAACTGCTCTGGGCGGTCATTCATGCAGTGAAACACAAGCAGACCCCAAAACATTTATAATATAAATGTGTTTTGTACCCGTGATGTCGGCCCGCTCGACTATCGCGGGTGCGAAGGCACTCATTTATACGATGCTGCCTCAGATCGGAGAGATGCTCACATGCTATCTCTCCCCTGGGGGCGCATCGTCAGAGGCGTTTCACAGCGAGTCAGGCTGGTACTGCACTGTACACAATGGCTGTGTTACAGGCATATCAGACTGATCTATGAAAGATTTAAGCACAGCCTTTCATTCAGACTGTGTTTAATTGTCTGGTAATTGGCTGCATTTAATTCTGAGGAATTTAATAAGTGAAATGGCCTTATAATATATATATATAGAAATTATATATAATATGTATATATAAGCAAAATAAATAGGTCCTCCATGACGTTAACTCGTTCATGGGGAAAACCTTATTTTTCGTGGGCTTTTGTGCCCTCAATGTCAACTTATTCGACTATCGTGGGTGCAAGGGCATGTGATTATACGATGATGCTCCAGTTCGAAGAGACGCTTGCAAGCTATCTCTTCTCTGGATCTCATCGTCACTTGAAGAGACAGCACTCCCCACCGACCTATGCATAATAACATTCATACTGGTGGGAATATATGTTTTTTTTTTTTATATATATGTTTTTTTTTTTTTTCGATCAGTGTGTCAGACTGGTACTGCTCTGCACACTATGGCAATGTTGCAAGTGGACCAGGCTGATCTGCTGAAGAAAGGCTCAAAAGCAGACTATGGCGAGTTGCGCTTCCCCTCGTAAAAACTGGGGACCAGCTCGTCATGCTCAGCAGCCTCATAATATCTAACACCTGCCCCTTCTCAATATCTTCACATAAACCCTCCTTCCCTGCCACCTCTGGTGCTTCGGGGGGCAGTGGTTTTCAGTGAAATGTTAGGTGTTCCGTTGATTCCTGTAACACATCAGGATGCGGAACATTTAACATCCCCTCAAAGGGAAGTATCAAAATTAGCGCCCATTTCAGAGAACTTGGCAGCGTGGAAACTACTGCCAGGGATTTCTGCGTGGGTTCTAAAGACAGTAGAAAAAGGATACAGAATCCAATTTATTCATCGTCCTCTGCATTTCAACGGTGTGGTCTCCACTACCGTGAAGCCGGGGCAAGCGACTTTACTGTCACAAGAGCTGCAATCTCTTCTGAAGAAAGGGGCCATAGAGCATGTTTCCCCCTCTAGAGAGAGAGTCAGGTTACTACAGCAGATACTTCTTAGTTCCCAAAAAGGACGAGGGGCTGCATCCTATCTTAGAACTTCGAGGCTTAAACCATTCAGTCAAAGCTCTCAAGTTCAAGATGTTAACCGTAAAGATGATCGTGTCGCAATCCAACATCACGATTGGTTCGCCACGATCTATCTCAAGGACGCATATTTTCACATAGAAATATTGCCACAACACAGGAGGTTCCTGAGGTTCGCTTTCAGGGGTGAAGCTTACCAATATCGGGTTCTTCCACTCGGCCTAGCCCTATCACCCCGCACATACACAAAATGCATGGATGCAGCACTGGCTCCGTTGCGACTCCAGGGCATTCGCATTTTGAATTACATAGACGACTGGCTGATACTAGCACAGTCACAAGAGATGGCGTTACAACACAGATGTCGTACTAGCTCATCTAGTTTCTCTAGGGTTGAGACTAAACGAGAAGAAAAGTGTTCTCTGTCCTATCCAGAGAACAACATATTTAGGGGTCGTATGGGATTCGACCACGATGCGGGCACAATTGTCTCCTGCTCGAGTCGAGACCATTCTAACCACCCTGAACTATGTCAGGCTAGGCCAAGATTGCACTGTTCTGCAGTATCAAGAAATGTTAGGTCTCATGGCATCAGCGTCCTCGGTGATTCCTATGGGCCTCTTGCATATGAGACCATTTCAGTTGTGGCTCAAAGCCAGGAGGTTTTGTCCAAGCAATTCCCCCACGGCAAATAAGGGCAAGGGCACGCGCTGAGTGCTTCGTGCCCTTTCTAAAATCCATGTTTATGGTAAGGGTTACGTGCTGCGGCTTCGTTCCCTTTCTATGTGGCTCAGACCCTGGTTCTTCACCTTGGGTCCCACTCTATATGCTTTGATGTTGCAAGATGCCAACAACAGACGCTTCCCGTATGGGCTGGGGAGCGGTCTTAGGTGGCCGTCCAGTTCAAAGGGATATGGTGAGGTCATCATCTCGATTGGCACATCAGTTGCCTCGAATTGATGGCTGTATTTCTGGCCCTGAAGTACTTCCTCCACCAGTTAAGGGGTTACCATGTCCTAGTGCTGGTGGACATTACTGCAGTAGCCTCTAATACAAATCGCCAGGGTGGACTGTGCTTACGACATCTAGACAGGCTAGTGCAGCACATTCTGCTCTGGGCTCAGGAAGAGTTCCTGTCCCTCATGATGCGCATACGTGGCCCAGAATGCGCCTGTATGCGTTTCCTCCGGTTTCTATGCTCCTAGGAGTTCTAGCCAAAGTTCGCCAACAAGGGACTTGCCTCTTACTGATAGCGCCGCGTTGGCTGAACGGAATATGGTTCTCGGAGATAATAGGCTACCGAAGAGGAGGGCCCTTCTGTCTCAGGTGCAGGGGACAATATTTCATCCCCTGACGGAGATATGGAAACCTTTCATGTTTGGCCCCTGAGGGGAACCAAATGAGGGACACAGGGCTTTCACCTGATGTTACTGAGACTATTTTAAATGCTAGGGCTCCCTCCATTAGATCAAGTTATGCCAACAAATGGGGTGTCTTTGAAAGATGGTGTATTGCACACAATGCAGATCCGGTTAACTGCCAGATTGCTACAGTTCTGGATTTTCTACAGGGAAAATTATCAACAGGCACATGCCCCGCCACTCTCAGGGTTTATGTGGCCGCTCTTTAGGCTTGCCACGCTCTGATTGACGGGGTGTCTTTGGGCAAGCATGTCCTGCTCTCTCGCTTCGTTCGAGGAGCTAGGCGGCTTAAGCCTCCTTCTGGAACCAGGATCCCTTCATGGGACCTAGCAATAGTCCTAGAAGGCCTGGTTTGAGACCCCTTTGAACCATTAGAGTCAGTTTCTGACAAGCTGTTAACTCTGAAAATGGTTTTCATAATGGCTATAACTTCTCTAAAGAGAATTGGGGACTTGCAGGCTCTGTCCATTGTGCCATCCTGCTTAGACTTTGCCCCAGGAATGGTGAAAGCTATTTTGCATCCTCATCCTGACTATCTGCCGAAGGTACCTTTCTCGACCTTGCATCCAGTCACTCTCGAAGCCTTCTGCCCTCCGCCGTTCACAACGCCGGATCAGGAGAGACTTCACAGACTGTGTCCAGTCCGTGCTCTTCAGACCTACATCCACCGCACTAGCCAGTGGCGTAAGTCAGAGCAACTGTTTGTTTGTCATGGCGGTCGTAACAGAGGTGCGGCCGCCACAAAACAGACTATGTTGCATTGGGTGAGAGATGCTATTGCCCTTGCCTATGAGGTGCGTGGTCACACTTCGCCAACAGACATCAGGGCTCATTCCACCAGGGGGGTTGCCTCTTCTAGAGCTTTGGCGGGGGGCGCCCCCTTACAAAATATTTGTGATGCGGCAGGTTGGTCCTCTCTGCACACATTCATAAGGTTTTATAGTTTGGATGTTCATGTTGATCCGGGCTCCTGCGTCCTTGAGTCAACATCGCAAGCTAGTGTCTGAGACTCTCTGCGCTTTGTGACACACTTCACAGCCTGGGGGACCAGACACACAGGGCGGCGGCGTGGGTATTCTCGTTCCCATAGCGCTAAGCGCAGCTTTGAGTGTAGCCTTTGAAAGGGAACGCCCCTGAAAAGGCGGGAACGAGGAGCTGCGCTTCTTTGCCGCACTGGGATGTCCCAGGACTGCTCTTCAGACAAAATATCTGCAGATGCACCTGCGGTTCATCTAATTATAGCCTCGCCTACGACGCATTCCAATGACGTCACGCAGGCTATAAATATAGGTAAATTTCATTGACCTTGTTTCACACATATTCACAGCTGGTCACGACTAAAGACGTTCCCATAGCGCTAAGCGCAGCTTCTCGTTCCCGCCTTTTCAGAGAACAGGGCATTCGGGGCGTTCCCCTAGAGGCTGTTGGCGGTCCCTATACAAACGACCAATTGACAAACGAACCGCGACCTTCAGTGGAGGATTGTACATGGGGCCATAGCCACGAACAGACATGTGGCGCACCTTAATCCTTCTGTAGGGGTGGGCTGTCCTTTTTGTTCAGAAATTGAAACGGTTTTTCATTTATTTGTACAGTGTTCTCGATTATATGATCTTTTTTTTCTTCTATCTCAATGGTTTACTGGAATTGGTGAAGCTTTCTCCTTTGAAACATTTATTTATGGTCCAAAATATTCAGCAAGTAGAAAAAATAAGTTGACTTTACTGAATTTTTTGTCTGGTACAGCAAAACTTGACATCTGGAAATCTAGAAAAAACAAATTGATAGGACAAGGTACGTTGAATGTGCTGAATAAGTTTATGGGACTTGTGGCAGCTTGGCTCAGGATAGAGCATGCTTATTATAACTTGGTTGAAATGTGTACAAGTGTTCATATATATATATATATATATATATATATATGTGGTATAAATGAGGTTTTATGTACTATTAATGAAGATGGTGAGTTGTTGTTTGCCTTTTAAAAATTATGAAATTTTAATAATCTATTTATTATTAGTGTCTGTATGTCTGTGTGTAGTATTTAGTTTATTGGTTTGTTGGCCAATTTAATTCTTTATTTTTATTTGTATGGTTTAATTTTTTGGTTTGTATTTTTGCAAAGTTTTTCCTGTGATTGAAAATACTGTTTTAATAAAGGTGCTTTTCAAATTCAAGATTCTCTCTCTCTCTCTCTCTCTCTCTCTCTCGTTAGTTAACGTTAGTAACGTGCCTCATTTTTACGGTGGCCAAGAGAGCTCAACGCACTGCAACTGAAGAAAACACATGCAAATAGAAAAAACACCAGCAAATAAAGAAAACATCTTCATCAGTTTGACAACACGTGCTGCAAAAGTTCACAACGCACCCAAATACAGAAACGCGCTGCAAAAGTACACAACACACCCAAATACAGAAACGCGCTGCAAATGTTCACAACACACCCAAATACAGAAACGCGCTGCAAATGTTCACAACACCAAATACAGAAACGTGCTGCAAAAGTTCACAACACAACCAAATACAGAAACGCGCTGCAAAAGTTCACAACACAAGCAAATACAGAAATGCGCTGCAGATGTTCACAACACATGCAAATACAGAAATGCGCTGCAAAAGTTCACAACACAATCAAATACAGAAACGCGCTGCAAATGTTCACAACACAACCACAGAAACGCGCTGCAATTAGCACATATCAGGCCCGGCGATCTCAAGCCCCCCTCTGCAATGATCTGAATGATGATGATGATGATTATTAGGCTACTTTTAGAATTAAATTAATTAAATTAAATTTTCCCCGCAACAATTTATAGCGCATCACAGCATAACCAACGAGCTGCAATAGATTAGCTAACTCCTCATTTAAAAAAACAACTTGTTTAACACAAAATAGCCAACATCTCTTTGCATTTTTTTTTTTTTTCACTACATATGGGCCACAAGAGAAATATTTAGAAAATAAATTAAGGTTTTGTTTACTGTATTCACGTGGCAAGTCGCGTTTGTTCTCGTTTCGCTCTGAGTCAGTAAGGCGTGGCCAAAGTCAGCTTATAGTACTTAAACAGCTGGAATTTAGCATTTATTATAGAGAAGCAGTCAAGCAACAAGAGGATTTACATACTGTAAGTGTTTTTGTGTTATTTGTAGTTTGATTTTAGTGCTGTGTCGTTGCTAGGAAGTTTGTTTACTGTATTCACGTGGCAAGTCGCGTTTGTTCTCGTTTCGCTCTGAGTCAGTAAGGCGTGGCCTGCTGAATTAATTAACGTTGTATCAAGTGGGTATAAAACTGTGTAGTATACCACGGCAGCTCGTGTGAAGCCCTCATCGTGTGAAGCCCGAAGAGTGTAAAGACCGAAGAGTGTAAAGACCAGCGACTCCACCGAGCAAGGACACCGACAAGGCACTTGAGTATTGCTCTTTTTCCTTCTTTCCTTCCTCTTTATACAGTTTGTTCTTGTCTGTCTATCTTGCGACCTGTTTTAGATATGTGCTTCCAAATTCCCACTATTACTATCACTCATAAATCGTGTGCCACGCATTGGAGGCAGCGCAATCATAACAACCTGCGTATTTTACCCATGTCATCTAGTACATTACTTTCTATTTCTATTGGTCTCTGGAATTGTCAATCTGCTGTAAACAAAGCAGACTTCATTACATCTATTGCTACTCATTCAGGTCTCCATCTCATGGCTCTGACTGAGACATGGATCAAACCAGAGGACACTGCCACACCAGCAGCCCTCTCCTCTAATTTCACTTTCTCTCACACCCCACGCCAGATTGGGAGGGGTGGTGGCACTGGTCTGCTTATGTACAATGAATGGAAGTTCAATCCTTTACCAGCTCTCTGTGACTACAGCTCATTTGAATCACATGCAATTACCATCACCTACCCTACTAAAATCCATGTTGTAGTGCTTTATCGTCCCCCAGGTCAGCTAGGTAACTTCTTGGAGGAGTTAGATGTGTTACTCTCATCCTTCCCTGAGGATGGTACTCCCCTGCTAGTACTTGGAGATTTCAACATCCATCTAGACAAACCTCAGGCTACTGACTTCCACACTCTGCTTGCCTCATTTGATCTCAAGCGAGTGTCTACTACAGCTACCCACAAATCAGGTAACCAATTGGACCTCATCTACACACGCTGCTGCTCCACTGATAATACACTGGTTACTCCACTACACACCTCAGACCATTTCCTCATCACATTTAATCTCAACCTGACCCCTAACTCAACACACACTCCACCACATGTTACTTTTTGGCGAAACCTACGTTCGCTCTCACCCTCCCACCTATCCTCTTTGGTCTCATCCACACTTCCTCCCCCTAAACAGTTCTCATCATTGGACACTAACAATGCTACTGACACTCTTTGCACCACGCTAACATCTTGCTTAGATGACTTCTGCCCCCTCATCCAGACCAGCCCGCGCCACCCCTTCTGCCCCCTGGCTATCCGATGTTCTCCGTGAGCATCGGTCTAGACTCAGGGCTGCAGAGAGGAAGTGGCGCAAATCTAAAGATCCTACTGATCTTAGCTTCTATCAGTCACTCCTTTCTTCTTTCTCTACAAAGGTCTCCAATGCTAAAACCACATACTATCACAATAAAATTAGCAATTCTACTGATTCCCGCACACTTTTCAAAACTTTCTCTTCTCTTCTTTGCCCTCCTCCCCTCCCTCCCACATCAGCTCTTACAGCTGATGACTTTGCCACATTCTTCACACAAAAAATAACAACCATCAGCAGCCAATTCTCCCCTCCTTCTCTATGCTCTCTGAGGCAGATGTTTCCAAACTCATCCTTTCCAATCACCCTACTACCTGTCCGCTTGACCCTATCCCCACTCATCTTCTTCAGGCCATCTCCTCCTCAATTGTACCTGCACTCACTCACATTATCAATTCTTCTCTTCACACTGGTACATTTCCCACAGCTTTTAAGCAGGCTAGGATTACACCACTGCTTAAAAAACCCACTCTGAATCCAGCACTTTTAGATAACTATAGACCGGTATTCCTTCTTCCATTCATTGCGAAGACACTTGAGAGAGTTGTGTTGAACCAACTGTCTACTTATCTCACACAGAACAACCTCCTTGACAACAACCAATTTGGCTTCAAGACTGGCCACTCAACTGAGACTGCCCTGCTCTCAGTTACTGAAGCCCTGAGATTGGCACGAGCAACTTCAAAATCATCGGTACTCATCTTGCTGGATCTGTCTGCTGCTTTTGACACAGTTAACCAACAGATCCTCCTGTCAACCCTCATGTCGAAGGGCATCTCAGGAACCGCACTCCAGTGGTTCGAGTCTTATCTCTCAGGTAGGTCTTTCAGGGTATCTTGGAGAAGTGAGGTGTCCAAGTCGCATCATCTTGCTACTGGGGTACCTCAGGGCTCAGTGCTTGGACCACTTCTCTTCTCCATCTACATGTCATCACTAGGATCTGTCATTCAGGAACATGGTTTTTCCTATCACTGTTATGCTGATGACACACAACTCTACCTCTCATTCCAACCAGATGATCTGACGGCATCGCAGCCTGCCTGACAGCCATTTCTGCCTGGATGAAGGACCATCACCTTCAACTCAACCTAGCTAAAACGGAACTGCTTGTGGTCGGTGCCAACCCAACACTTCATCACAACCTTTCCATTCAACTTGGGTCGTCAACCATAACTCCTTCCAGGATGGCCAGGAACCTTGGAGTGGTGATGGATGATTGTTTAAGCTTCACAGATCATATTGCCACAACGGTCCGGTCCTGCAGATTTGCCCTGTACAACATTAGGAAGATCAGACCCTTCCTATCGGAGCATTCCACACAAATTCTTGTCCAAGCTCTTGTTCTATCCAGACTGGACTATTGTAATGCTCTCTTGGCAGGCCTTCCAGCATGCACTGTCAAGCCTCTACAACTGATCCAGAATGCTGCAGCAAGACTGGTCTTTAACGAACTGAAGAGAGCGCATGTCACACCTCTCTTCATCAGTTTGCATTGGCTGCCAGTAGCTGCTCGCATCCAATTCAAGGCTCTAATGTTTGCCTACAGAACATCCACTGGCTCTGCACCTCTATACCTAAACTCACTACTTCAGACTTACGCGCCCTCCAGAAGCTTGCGTTCTGCAAGTGAACGGCGTCTTGTGGTGCCATCCCAAAGGGGCACAAAATCACTCTCACGGACCTTCTCCTGGTCTGTTCCTGGTTGGTGGAATGACCTACCACGCTCTATCCGAGCAGCTTAGTCTCTAGCCATTTTCAAAAAAACTGCTAAAGACATATCTTTTTCGTCAACACTTGACCCAGCAATATTAGCACTTTTATTTTACTTGTCTTTTTTCGATTTTCTATTCTCTTTCTCCATCTATTTGCGTTTATTTATTTAAAAAAACAAAAAAACAAACAAAAAAAAAACCTTGCTACGAGCACTTTACTGATGAAACTATGACTTGACACAGCACTTACATACTGTTGTACTCATGTTGATTTGATTGCTTCTACTATTCTCATTTGTAAGTCGCTTTGGAGAAAAGCGTCTGCTAAATGACTAAATGTAAATGTAATGTAAATGTTAACCGTTTTAAGAACATGTTGAAGTAGAGCTCTCATTGCTGAGTTTTTAGTTTCACTTTCTGCAGTGAATAATTGTCTGGGATTTGAGATATAAAATCAAGTTAATTAATAAAAAAATATTATTATTTATTATTAATAATTTATTATTAATAATATTTTTTATACAAGCCCCCCCAAATCGCTTGTCCTGGCTCCGGGACTGGCACAGACCACAACGAAAATGTTTTAAGGGGACACAAACAAATGACGAACCTGGCTGGGACCGCTTATTGTTCAATGTTTACTCTTCAGTGGTGTGCACCTGAAAGGTGAGTTTTTTTTGTTTATTTTAACATCCTGCTCGTGAGTAGGCCTATTTGCAGCGCGTTTCTGTATTTGGTTATGTTGTGAACTTTTGCAGCGCGTTTCTGTATTTAAATGTGTTGTGAACTTTTGCAGCGTGTTTCTGTATTTGGATGTGTTGTGAACTTTTGCAGCGCGTTTTTGTATTTGGTTGTGTTGTGAACTTTTGCAGCGCGTTTCTGTATTTGCTTGTGTTGTGAACTTTTGCAGCGCGTTTTTGTATTTGGATGTGTTGTGAACTTTTGCAGCGCGTTTCTGTTTTTGCTTGTGTTGTGAACTTTTGCAGCGCGTTTCTATATTTGGTTGAACGTGAACTTGTGCAGCGCATTTCTGTATTTGGTTGTGTTGTGAACTTTTGCAGCACGTGTTGTCAAACTGATGAAGATGTTTTCTTTATTTGCTGGCGTTTTTTTTTCTATTTGCGTGTGTTTTCTTCAGTTGCAGCTCGTTGAGCTCTCTCGGCCACCGTACATTTTACTTTCTTAGCTATTAACAAATCTGACCAAACTGCAAACATTCCAGTGATGTCTGTGAATAAGGGATACGCTCAGCAGCTATATAGTTGTAATTATTTATGTTGTTTAATATTCTATTGTGCATGGGCCCGTGGAAAAGTAATAATTAATAAATAATATAAGCAATAATAACTTGGAAAACATGCAGTGTGTATATATATATATATATATATATATATATACAGGTGTTTTTTTGTTTTTTTTTTAAGAAGTCTTTCATGGTCACCAAGGGTGCATTTGATCAAAAATAGAGTAAAAACAGTAATATTGTGAAATATTAAACTGTTTAATTGTAATATATATTAAATGCAATTTATTCCTGTAATGGCAAAGCTGAATTTTCAGCAGCCATTTCTCCAGGCTCTAGTGTCACATGGCATGATCCTTCAGAAATCATTCTAATATGCTGATTTGGTGCTCAAGTATCATTTTTTCTTCTTCTTCTTCTTCTTCTTCTTCTTCTTCTTCTTCTTCTTCTTCTTCTTCTTATTATTATTATTATCATTATCATTATCATCACAGTTGAAAATGTTTGTAGTGCTTCATATTTTTATGGAAACTGTGATACATTTTTTCCAGAATTCTTTGAATATAAAGCTAACAAGAATAGCATTTAAAACAGAAATCTTTTGTAACATTGTCTTTGCTATCACTTTTGATCAGTTTAATGCATCTTTGCTGAATAAAACAAAAAAACAAAAACTGTAGCTCAGTGGTCATCACATGCTGGCTATTTTTCTTTAAACCTGTAAAGGTTCATGCAGTACACTTACCTGCTTTGGGGTAAGTGGCGATTAGAATGTCATCAGGTCTTGCTTGAAAGTTTTTCACCTTTTCCCAGTTGTCAGTGAAGTAGTGGATCATAGAAACACCCTCAAAATCAAACAACTCAGGTCTACGAGATAGCTTCATCTGTAGTATTGAAAAGTGTCAGTTTAATGCTGAAGCTTCACTGCATGATCATTATTAGATAATCATCACAGGCCATAAACAGTCAATGTCAAAACCTGTTAACAAGCAAGATTTCAGTTACAAAATCAATGAATAGAGTAATAAGTATGGAGAAGAACATTCATGCATTTCATTGTTCTAACTTGGTACCATAAGGGTACATAAACAATAATGTATTAATACTTACTTCAGCATGAACTAAATAGTAGTGAATGCATGAACTAATCAAGAATTAACGAAGAGCTAACCTTAACTGCGATCGGAGTCATATAGATTTATGCATGAATAATGGGAATGTTAACTACATTGTTAGTACTTGTTTGATAGTGTAATGATCACCAGCTGGAGTGCCCTTGATAGCCACCAGAGGGCACTCTACCCCAGACTATTGCCACTCAGTCAAGGACTACATTTCCCATTATCCATTGCCCAGGCTCATCATGCTTGATTACATTCAGTTAATGCTCATTAGCTTGTTAGTCTCTGCATTTATAAGCATGGTTTATTCTGTCATTCATTGTGAAGTCTTGTATGTGTCAGCACTGCATTTCTGAGTGCTCATTTTGGTTTCCTGTTCTTTGGTTTTGACCCTGTTTGCCTGTCTTTTGTGGGTTTCCCTGTTTACCTGTGTTCCTGTGCCCTGTTATCGTGTAGACTGTTTACACTGTTTATGACCTTTTGCCTGTTTTTGATTTACGTCTTTGGATTACCCTTCAATAAACTACTGCATTTGGATCCTCAGTCTTGCGTCTCTGAGCAGTTGCATAACAGATAGTTAATCAATTAGTAGCCTAACATTTAGGGGAAAACTAAACCAATCAGACTCTATAAAAATAAACGAGAAGGATTCTGACTTTGAATTAAACTTGAATAATTTAATATTGCCATAATGTAAAACTTTGTCATCTGCAGCTTCGTCATAAACATCACTGGATGGTACATTAGTTTACAGTTATTTACATGGATCCTTATCAAATGTAGAAAATGTTAAATACACTAAACATCACCAATAATATGACAGTCTGATTATTTCCCTTCAAACTCACCCTCCTGTGGCTTATACTCTGGCTAACCAAACAGGACCCATATACACTACAGTTAAGGGAATGTTTGCTTGGTATCACTTACAGTTCACTCTCCATCCAAATGCAGAAGGTGAATCATACTGTATCTCTGCTTTGTGACTTCTTGAAAAGCCACCAAATGACCCTACTTGACATCACTTACCTGGGCTGAATACTGTGTGCGTATTTGATGGTAAGTTTGAAAGATGCATCATCTTTCGAAAATTTTAAAGATCACAGCATTGAACACACTTGGGAAGCATTATCATCAATTTTTTTGCTTGCATTCTGCAGATATCTTACTTCTTTTGGGCCTTTCTCTATACTCTGATCTTAACAAACTTCATCTGTTAGATACTGTACAATATTTGGACTTTATTATAAACTAGTGAATAAGATATATCAATTTTTAAAGCTTATTTGCTATTACAATTTTCATACTTGATTCATTTGTCTCATAATTTTCCATTTTATTTAATAAAATGTATTCCTTTTATATCTAGGCTCCAGGCTTATCTGCCTGGATCACACTGCATCAATCATTGATAAAATAATGTACTTTATGTGCAATGCTTCTATTTTGGCTGCCAGGGCTTTTGGTATAGGCTTAAACTCTCTTTTACTGCTCTCAGCAGCATGCTCAAAGTTCATCAGTGTTCATTCAACACAACGTGATCCCAATACTCCAAACAGCACTGTATTAAATGTGCATAAATCAAAGCACTAATTTAATGAATTAACTTGCATTTCATTCCACAACTGCAGTCCTTCCAACAAAGCGGCACACAAACAGCAGCAAAATGTAGGATGGCGATGGTACGGTACAAGACAGAAAACAAGCAAATATTAGACTAAAGGTTTTTAAACTCTTACTTCTAGAAAATTAAGTACAAATGTGCATCAGGTGTGTTTTGTTTGTTTTTAATTAATTTATGAAGCCACTGTAAACTTTGTTACATATTATTATATTGTTATATTTCATTGCTATTATATTTTGTGCAGGCAATTAGTTTATTTTGTTGTAAATAAATAAGCCTGACAATGTCACTGCCAAATACCTATAAGTAGTCTACTGTGGTATTCAGCCATGTTTCTCACTTACACGACTCCAAATCGTAAACTCAGGGCTTACAGAAAATCCAGAACTTACCACTCATATTTACGACTTTGTGGTGGCGTGTTCAACTTGTAAATATGATCTTTCCGACATGACTTAAATGCTAATTTGTTTTTGATTTCTCCATGAAAGTGTAGCGTCTGGTCAAAATCGGATCCTGCCAGCCCAACTTTAGAATCTTCAGAATGCTTTTAGCCTCCTGAACTGTTTGTGTAAATCACGAATCGGCTCCGGCAAGTCCGGGACCGATTGCCTCATTGGCACTTTTGTTACCCCATGGAAGGAAAACAGAAGAAAGTCTCACCAGCTCTAGGGACTTCAAAGAGTCACCCTGGTGGGGCTAAGGGCCATGTGTCACAGACACTGGCCACAACCCCAATACACACAGACACACACAGACACACAAACATGCATTGAAGACTGTATGTGTAAGATATAATTATATATAAATGTAACCGCCGTTGTATTGTCAAATTGCATATAGTTATTCCCACTGTATAAGCTTAGCTAGGATTGTAGTGGTACTAGTGTCATTTCTAACGATTACATTTGACTGTAAACTGTAACTTCTTTTATATGCTTTTCTTATGGCAAGTTTGGTCTCGTTTTAAAGCTCTTTCCACGTCTCATTCACTGAGGTATGTCACATAACTGCAAAATGCACTGTTCTATTTTTAATGATACTGTGAAGAAAATACACTCCTATCTGATACCTCATAAACTATGCAAATCGAGCCGCAAGACAAGACAAACAGTGCACCCTGACCATTGGTTGTTTCAACCAAGGAGGTGTGTTGGCTTGTTTGTCCATAAAAGACAAGCACAAACAGTTTTGCTTTGTCTCTCAATTGTCCCTCGCCATTTCACGCACGTCTCTCCCGGACGTCTCGGCGACCGCGCTTCCATCACGCGCTCCTCTCTTCGGGATGACCATCTTTTGTCAAGCCTTCTTCATCCGTCTCCCGAAGTCTTCTCTCTTCATCGCCTAGGAGACGGACCCTTTCTTCTTTATTTTCCGGTTATTTTACTCTTAAGTTAAAACCTTGTTCGAAAATCCCGCCGAAGAACACTTCCTCGGAAAAGGACCAATCGCATCCAGCCGCACGAACCGAAACTCCTACAGAAACACGAAACAACCACAGCACCTGAACCTATGCAAGTATAGAACTATTCTTTTCGAAGCGTTTTAAGCTCGATGTATAAGCTGAGTTTCCTTGCTGGCTCTCAAAGGTTTTAACTGTTCGTAATTTGCCATTTCTTTGATCACCTCTGTTTTCCTGACTTTACTTTCGTTTTCTTTAATGTGTATTATTTGTATATATGTAGCCGTATAACCTCTATATCCGTAGTTTCATATATTAAATACATTATATTCATGCTTGATTGTTTCTGCTGCTCATTCAACAAAACCCAGGTCACTTTAACGTTTCGATCCAGTATCCTTGCTTTACGCATTGATGCTAGAATAGGAAGTCTTTCTCGTGGCCAGAGAAAAACCTTCCTTTTTATAATAGTCTAAGAGGAACTAAATAATTAATAAACCAGAACTAATCATATATGCAATTGATTATAATTCGTTGTAATTAATTCACAATATATGTATAATTCCCTCTTGGGTCGGTATATGTATTATAATTAATCATAAAGCTTTATGATTTATTATATTCATATATTTCACCCATAAATTAATTAAATACCTGTACAAGATCGCTACAAAAGTCTCTTACAAAGAGATAGGAAGCTCAAGCTTCAACAGTGCGACCTTGTTACCAGAAATACACTATCCATTATCAATCAGTTTACACTGAATGTAATAAATTCAGAATCATTCTCGTATTTCGATGCTTCCCTAGTTATTTTTTTTATCAATGAAGTTTTAATTAGGCTATACTTGTCCAGTCGGGAAATCCACTTGTCCTGGACAAGCGTTAATGTCGAGCCGTTGAATCAGGTGTATTAAATGAGGGAGACATTCAAAATGTGCAGTGCTGGGTGTGCTCCTGGACAGGTTTGACACCCCTGCATTATTGTGTCATGATGACTGTAATTGAGGAGACACATCATAGTTGACTCACTGTTAACAACTTACTAAAATCAGGTCATGGATTATTATTGGATCCCTGGTGAGAACTTTGCCCAAGTGTGTAACATGCAGGCATCTCCATGGAACTACAGGTCATCAGCATGTGCAAATGATCTATCCAATCAACTCGCCATCAGCAATTACCACATCTATCTTATCAGCATGAGAGGAAGCCTATATATATCCACAGTCGACTCACCTACATTCCTTGACGGTTCCCAGCATCCCTCCAAAACCCAGACTCCTCACTCTTGGCTTATTTCTACCACAGCCAGGAATATGGGGGGAGTACTCTGGGTTGGGGCCAAATACAACGTTTGAATGAAGATGGTCTCTTTTGTGAAGTTGTGTTAATTCTTAATTATCGTCCTATATCCTGAGCATCTATGGATATTAATGATTGGGAAGCTCTTACTCCTAACCATCTTCTCCTTCTGAATACACAGCCATTTTTACCACCTGGACTGCTTGACGAAGGTGGTGATATGTTCAATAGGTTCAATACATGAAGACTTATTTTGGATGAGATGGATCGGTGAATATCTACCACAACTGCAAGAATACCAGAAGTGTCTGGTGAGGACATACAACTTTCAGTTGGGATATGTTGTGCTTGTAGTGGACGACACAGCACCAAGGAGTTCATGGATTATATGCTGGATTATTCACACCAAGATAAAAGAAGATTAACATGTCAAGTGAGACTCAAGACCAAGAATACCAAAGTGAAAAAGTGACATGATGTGTAGCCAAGTATGGTGTCCCCTACTCAGAATTTGTGCTCTGCATTTCACCCATCCAAGTGCACACACACAGCAGTGAGTATTGAACACACACATCCTGAGCCTCAGGCAGCCATTTTGCTGCAGCGCCCAGGGTTAGGTGCCTTGCTCAAGGGCAATTCAAGTTGTGCTTAATGAGAGTGGAAGAGAGTGCTGTTCATTCACTCCCCAAACCTACATATCCTGCTGGTACTGAGACTTGAACCAGCAACCTTCGGGTCACAAATCCGACTCTCTAACCATTAGGCCACAACTGCCCACTTGTATTCTCTAAAACAGTTTCATGATTAACTTATGAGACTCCTAAATGACTTACATTTTGACAGACTTGCATGGCTAAAGACACTGACTATAGACAGTTTAATCGACATGTTGACTTTTTTCAGTTGATTATGGACATTGCTCACACATTAAAGAATTGGACATTTGCACACATACACATTCGCATGTACATATGTATTTGTGAAAATAAGATGTATCATATTTAAGATAAATATAAGAAAATAAGAGATGCAATATATGCATCAAGTTTTGCACTGAAATGCATCATGGATTTAATACCCACTACTTATGCTCTAACCGGATACAGGTGCTACTAAAGAAAGTGAACTTGGTGGGTTGGTTAAATGGGTTGAGTGGATGGATCCAGTAGGGTGAGTCAAATTTGATTAGATAAAATAATCATTAGTCATCCAGTGTAGGTCATAAAGCTACAGATGGCAAACATTTAAATTATGACAATATTATTCACGTTATATTCAATAATAATTATGAATATATATATAATTACAATTATTCACATTTTATTCAAAGTCAGAGTACTTTTTGTTTATTATTAAAGAGCCTATTTGTATTATTTTATCCCTAAATGTTAATTAATGCATTATGTAAATCCACCATGTAACAAGAAAAAAGAAAAAAAGGAAGGAACATTTTTAACCCGCTCCCACCATATCCCCCCTTCCTCTTTTAGCTCTTTATTTATTTTTATTAGCCCATGCATTCAATACTCAATAGTTCATGTTGAAGTATTAATTCAGGTATTAATACATAATTATTCATGTACCCTTATTGTACAGTGTTACCTATAACTTATGAATACAATTATACTTCACAATTATTTCATTATTATATTTCTAATGTTGATTAATGGCAGAAATATCCCTATGATAAAACTTTCTATAGTGCCTTTAAACTCCAATCATGTGATTTTCTTTATTTCCAAATCATTTTCATATGGTGTCTATGATTTCTCATTTATAACTCACCCATCCTTATTCCCAAATTTCCACACCCAAGGGTAAATAAAACAGCTTTTGATTAATAAATCAGGTAAGGTATTTCTTCAATTATATCGTAAAATAATTTCAAGAAATGTATTTACTCACTGAGGACAAGTCTGGGATTTCCATTATGTTGAAAATGTGTCCCTGTAAATCTCTTGATCCTTTTTGTTTGCTCCTCTCTTCTGCTTTCCTCAAATGTTTCATGCAGCTCTTCCGTGTTAAATTATGTTACATGGTGTAATAATGCAGTGATTGTCTTCTCTCTCTGGCCCCCTCTCTCTCTGCACTTTACACTCAACCTCAAACAACAAGTTATGTAAGTTCAGACAGCCTTTCCTCCATTCACTTTTCCACAATGATTGTCACAGATGAAATCTGAGTCCCCCCACCTCCTTCTTTCTCTCTCTCTCTCTCTCTCTCTCTCTCTCTCTCTCTCTCTCTCTCTCTCTCACACGCACACACACACTTTTAGTAAAAAAATTGTTTAATATGTTTATTTAGCAATTTGAATTATGAGTACATTGGCATGTCCTCATAATATAGGGGGTGTGGCCTGAAGTCTGAATATACACCACAATAAAAGGACTTTGGTCCACATAATGTAGGTCAAATCAGTGTACACACATTTTTCTTTGGACATTCCATTGACTTGTATTGTTCTCCCCCACAATGTAGCTGAATGTTCTTTCGTTACAGTATAATATGCTACTTCATCTATGACTTAAAAGCTTTTTAGGTAGAGCATTGGACTATGCCATACCTTTTAGAAAAAACAAAACAAACAAACAAACAAACAAATACATTGTTAACAGAAATTTGATTTAATTTATTTATGATGTTATGACAATAAGTATTACAAAACACTCTTCCCAGGGCTAGTGGAGCCCCTGAAAAACTAGGTTTGGTTGGTACAGAAAGTTAGTATTTTTTCTCGGAGACTCCAGGAAGTGAACAGGCCCTTTCCCCCAGTGTCCCAGATTAGTTCCAGCTAGGCTGTGTTTTTTTTTCTAAAATCCTGGAACTCTGTAAAGAAAAAAGACTTAGGAATGTATTTCAACACCACTTTATACCCAGCATTGTTTTTTTAGGACTTTAGTGTGTTCACGATAGAAATTATTTTCTTTTTACGTGTTTTTTATTATTATTATTAATCTTTCTGTCCCTCACTCCTTTTATTTTCCTTTTTACAGCCTGTCTTTCAGCTTCTGTAAATTATCATTGGCTGCCTGTCAAGTGACTGACAGTTTTAGAAGACTGACTGAAAACAACTAGAGTAGCTAAATTGCAGCAATAGTAGCTAAAAAGCAGCAACTGCAGGGTCTAGCTCATCAATGACATTTACACTTCAATCAGCATGATCCAAAGAAAAGGAAAGAGAAGATTTATTTATTTAAATTTCCAGGGTTCTCAGAAGCAGAAGTCAGAGTTGGGTAAACTTCTATAGTGGTGACTGGGAGACGACAGCAATATTTTTCTTTTCCAAATTGCTCCAATAGCAAAAGAAAAAAAAAAATGATAGCATTTCCCAAAAGAGGAAAAAAATATACAGACATTACGTTGGTCAAAAGGGAGAAAGATGTCATATTTGCCATCACTGCCTCAGCTGTTGTATTAGAAAGACCCTCGCAGCAGTGTTAATTTTTTTTTTTTTTTCCACTTACTGCCAAGGTCATAACTTACAAAGTATAGTGAAATAAATGTGTATTAAATTTGTTAAAAATGAAAACTATGTTGATAACTGTGGAAATGTGTCATCATGGTTTGTGAAAAGGGTCCATGGATGACTGTTACGATTTCTTGATTGGTCTAGGGGAGAAATGCAACAGCAAAATGGATGGTGGTGAATGAATGTGTAACAGTATGAAACCACCTCATCTCCAGACCCAGAATTGTTTCACAACAACTCAAATAACCACATATTTCACAAAAGAAAGTAATTTTTATTTACAAAGTTATACAAAAGAAAAATAGGGGTATCAGACTCAGAAGGGGGTATTGCCAAAACAACAAACATAAAATCAGTCTAACTCCTCATTAGCCAAATTACCTAAACTAAAAAGAAAACAAAAGTACAGCAAAATAAACTAACTCCCTAGCTAACATAAACAGGAGAAAAAAAAAAAAAGTTCAATTCAAAACAAAATGGCACTCACCTCCCTATTAACCCCACAATAAAGAAATATATGAATCAAACTAGAAAACTTCAAGTAAACCAAAGACAAAGAAGATTAATCAAAACATACAATAAATGACTATAGAAGTTACCACTCACTTCTGTATTTTAAGTGTCAATCATAGAGTATAACAAGAGAGACAAAGGACAGAAACTCTACTTCAACAAGTTCAACAAATGAGGTAAAGACACAGAGCCACCAACTACTTGCGTGAACACATCAAGTTTGGGGTTGCAGATGAGACCTCAAAGCTGTTACACACTTCAAGCCACCACCAACACTGCTCTTCTTCTTCTTGTGCGATTTAATGCCGGTTGACAAGCCAACTTATGGTGTATTGCCGCCACCAACTGGACTGGAGTGTGAAGCATTAACATGAAGGATGAGAGGGGGGAAAAAAAGGAGATAGTATTAATATGAAATTTTAAATTCTACTTTCTAATCCTGTTATCTTCAGAAAACTAAGAATTTCTCTCATAATACTAGTCTGTCCTGAGGCACAACTTAAAAGATTTGATATAGTGAAATTAAATAATCCTATGTTTCTCAGTTTCTTAAATAACTCCTCTCTTTCTTTGGTATATACTGCACAATGTAGAAGTACATGCTCAATAGTCTCTGCTTCATTGCATGTAGTACATAATCCTGACTGATGTTTCCCTATTATGAATAATGAATGATTTAAACCAGAATGTCCTATTCGAAGTCGAGTAATAATTATGTCTTCTTTTCTCTTGTTAAAGGTGCAATATGTAATATTTTCTGTCCGCTAGAGGTCGCTAGAGGCCTATTCAAAACAAAGGCGTAGCTTGATGACGCCAAGTTTGAGCGCGGAATCTTGGGACATGTGGTCTTCACCTCAACGAAATAATGTGCATGGATGCGATTATTAACATTACTGTAGTATGAAGCAGAGCAGGACCAAGTGTTGTGGGAGCAGAACGAGGCCGCTGGAGCGATTGCGCAACACGCCGCGAGCAGCGGAACTTTTATTATGCCGCAGTCGCCGGCACTGCTTCCGCTTTTCCGGTCATGAGTATGAGGTAACGCAGCTCTGTTTATCATATTAGATACATTTGAGTGTGTTGAAAATGTTATAACGTTAATGCGTTCGCTCGGTGGCTGCTGTGAGACACTGTTGCACACTGCAGTAAGCTAGATCGATTTTAGAATATCATATTAATAAATGCTGGATGTCTTGTGTTGATAAATGGCATGCAATTAATTTTAAAACGTATTGTATGATGGAGAAAATGCTGTATTACTGTTACTAAAAATAAAGCTGCATCTGATTATGCTATGTTAGCTACTTCACAAAATAGTGTTTTTCTCTGAGGCATGGTAAAGCATGGTACTCGCAAAAAATCAAGAAAATTAGATTTAAACAATAAGACTAAATGTGTTGAGCTATATAACAATAATTAGTTCCCTTTCGAAAGGGAACTTCTACTCTGCGTTTGCAAACGCTATGGGGAACGTCACGTGACTCGGTGTCTGAAAGCCAACTATCCAATAACTCCAATGCCTATTGGCCGGTGACAGCCTATGACGTCATACGTCGCGACCTGGAAGTATAAAAGGCGCGCCTGGGGAAGCAGTCATTATCTCATCGTCTTTCGGGACTGTCTGTGTCTTGCCACTGTCGTGAATAACTTCCAGTTATTTTTGAGTACATCTCTAAATATGTCTGAGGACAAGGAGAAACCCTTTAGGAAGTGTGCGGATCTTCCGGACACTTCCTAAAGCATTTCTCCTTGTCCTCAGACACCCTATGTGTGCACTGTCTGGGGGAAGAACACGCACGGACAGTGCTTGAGGGCGCTGTCTGTGAGAGTTGTGAGCGTTTTCCCATGAAAACGCTCCGTTCCCGCCTGGCCCTCTTCTCGAGGGAAGAGGCGTCAACATCTGCGCCTGGTGGGTCCGGCCCTGCTCGTGCCGAGACAGAGCGGCGGCTGCACTCATGGGGCTCGCAGATGGAGCTCGCCACGGAGTTTGAGAGGGGTGTTACAGTCTCTCAGCCTCCGGCGGCGGCTGGCGGGGATGAGCTCCTGGATGACGATGATGTCTTATCACTGACATCATCGGATCCGGGAACGAGTGTTCTTCTGGCTGCTAGCCCCCGTGAGCAGGAGATGACAGTGGAGGAAGAAGGAGTTGCGACTGCTTCTTTCTCCAAGCCTCCCTGCCCAGCATATGCCGAGTTACTGGAGGTTGTGGAACGTGCCGCCGGCAGGCTGTAGCTGCCGTGGGAGCGTGTGAAGAAAGAGCCCGTTCGCAGCAGGTTAGACGAACGGTTTCTTTCTGACCACAACCCCGTAACTCCACTGAGCCTTCCATTCCTTCCAGATCTTCACGTAGAGATCAAGAAGGCATGGAAGAACCCATACTCGGCCAGAATTCATCCACATCAGCGGGGGAATTTCGCTGATGTGGAGGGATTGGGCTAGCATGGGTATGTGTCGCTGCCGCCTATTGACGAGACGTTTGCTAACTATCTCGTCACAGGCAGTGCACCGACACTGAGAGCTCCGGTTCTGCCATCCAGACCCCTTAAAGTTACATCTCGTCTGAACGGCAGAGCATATGCTGCTGCAGGTCAGGCTGGTGTGGCTTTGCACACTATGGCGGTGTTGCAAGCCTACCAGGCTGATCCGCTGAAGGACCTGGATCAGGGGCAGGGTTTGTCCCCTGATGCGGTAGTTGAGCTGCGCCGCACCACAGATCTCCCTCTCCGGGCCACCAAGCAAACGGCCGCCTCGATTGGGAGATCGATAGCGGCCATGGTGGCCATGGAGAGGCATCTGTGGCTGAACATGGCGGACATCGGGGAGAAAGAGAAGGGCTCTCTCCTCGATGCCCCGGTTTCACCAACTGAACTTTTCGGCGGCTCCGTTGAGACGGTTGTCGGAAAGTTCAGGGAGGCGAAGGCGCGCTCAGCAGCGTATAAGAACTGCATACCGCTCAGGTCCGATCCTGGGCCCAGACAGCCGGGAGGCCCTGGCCCGTCTCGAGCCGAGGCTCAGAGGCAGGGCCAGAGATCTAGTGTCGCTGCTCGAGCGCCTCCTCCACCTTGGAGTAAGTCGCAGAAGCGGCGGGATACGAGGAAGAGGAAGATGGACTTAAGAGAGGTGATAGATCACCGGCGCCAGCAACATCGCTGATCGATCCCCTCTCTTGGCAAAGGTAATTTTACATCTGCCTTCGCCCTTCTTCCTCGGCCTCCCGGGCGTTTTTAATCACTGTGCATGTTCAGGACGACACCTTTGAGCAGTCAGGCTGACGGCCGGGCCCATGATGAAATTTTTTTTTTTTTTCTGAAGGCCCGCCTTCTGGCTTGATAGTGAAAGGGTTCTTTGGGCTTTTAGAACCATGGATTTCATCCTTCCCATTCAAACACGTGAAGGAGGAGTCTTTGGGCTTCGAGCCACGGGAAGGTAAGACAAGGTCTGATTTAATTATTTAAATGTTTGACCTTGTTTTGTTCCTGTATAATTTTCCTGAACATGTAACAGTAAAATGTAAACTATTAAGGGTTTTTTTGGGCAAAACTGGAGTGTTGAGACTGACTGAGCAGGCCACAAAATGGCTCCCGCTTAGTTTTTTCTCTATATATGAGTAGCTTCTCAGCTATTTTTCAGTATAGTCTGAGTTGGCACTCATTACTTCAGTTTATGTGTCTACGGCGGCCCTAACCGGCCGCCTGACATTTTAGCTTTGAGCTTCGCTTTATTTTTCTCATCATGAGATTTGGAAGTGGAGATCAGGCTTTGTTATGGTGCCTGTTGTAATAAATAGGCCTATAGCTTAGCGGCCAGGCTAGAGCTAGGTGATGTGTGGTTAACCCCATATGTATTTACTATCCTTTTGTAGGATGTGTTCTGGCTTCCTCCCGAGGGAGTTGTTTAGGCCGTATGCCCAATTATCCCCTTGCTTGTGTAGGTGCAATTGTGAGTTTAACAGCTAGGTTGTAGACTGTTTTTGACTCCCTGATGCTGTTTCTCAGGTGGTAGGCCCTTATCTTTGCGTAGATAAGTTATGCAGGTGTGTGCTAGGCCCCACTTTCTAGAACTTTCATGCTAAAGGAAATGATTTTCTTCTGAGCCACTTGATGTTTGTATTATCAAGTTTGAGTTGACGTTGCCAGTTTTTTTAGCTCCTGTCCTCTAGGGCTTAGAACAGATTTGAGAATCTGTACAGAGAGTGTTTTTTCCTTTTAAAACAGCATGTATATCAAAGTTTGTGTTACTTTGAGTTCTAGACTTTTGCCCTACATTGGTATGTGAGCTTACTTATGCTGCCACAGGTTAGCACCTGCTCTCATAATAGTAGGCCCTTTTGCTGTAAAGTGGCCTCTATTCGAGTATATGGTGACTCATATTCCCCAGTTAAGAGGTTTATTTGTGTCACTGAGTGCATCACCTGTTGGATTGCATACTCAGGGTAGTTAGAACCACTTTTTGAGGAAAGTTGGTATCTATTTAGCTCCCTCCTTGGTGATCTTGTTAACAGCTATATTGCATATAACTCGGATTGTAGGCCTTAAGATACTCTGTCTCCTTCTAGTTAGCAGTTGTTTGTACAATGCTGTTCAACTGATCATAAGTTTGCTCACATATTCTTACAGATTTACACTGCCACAGGCCCTGCCACGTGTCTGTTTGAGGTAGTAGGCCTTATAGCCTCCCTTAGACCATGTTGGCTTTGTTTGGTTCCCTTTAGTCACATGTTTAGGGTACATTGCCTGTTGGAATAGCGCAGGTCGCAGTTAGCTTTCCATAGTTATGTTGGGTTAGAGCTGGTTTCCTGTAGCTTGGTTCCCTTTTTAAATTCACGTGCTGAAGCCACGTGTCATTGAATCGGCAGGCCCCTTCAGGCCTCCCTTTTAGTCCACAGGTTGGCACAGTTTGTGTTTTTAATCTGTAAACAGGCTGATCGCCACCTGATGCGACTTAAGGCCTCCTTTTCTAGTTGACTTGTTGGCAGGATGCCTGGGAAACCATGCCACCATCGGCCACGCCCCATCGCTGTCGGATAGGCCCTAACAGGCCTGTTCACGATGTTTGGCGGCGTTTTTCCATGTATTCCGTCTTGGAAACTTCTAATACATGGCCTTTTGGGTGGTATGGTTATGGTAGCCACTTGCTGATGCCACGTGTTTACTAAGGTAGGCCTACCTGTAACATGTGGAGTTCAGTCACGTACTCCTCTCGCAATGAGAGTAACAAGGTGCTTTTTACAGAGTATTCCGAGTGGCTGGCTCCTCAGGTTGATTATGGTAGTGAAACCTTACTAAGGTTTGGTTTAACCTACATCTGCCTCCCTGAGTCTGATTCTACTCTAGTTGAGCTAAGAGCCACCTAGCGCCTAGGGTGGATCTTTTGTGCTCCTAGAAACGGCCACAAGACTTACGCCGTGTGTCTTAGAGGTTGCTAGGCCCTACGGGCTGCCTTTTTGAACACACTGGTGTATGTTTGTGTGTATTTCCCTTTGAGAATTATCTGTATACACTTTCGTTGGCCAGAGGCCCAAGTGATAAATCCAGCCTCCTTTTTGTCTGGTTGTTTATCGTCCTTGGGGCCTAAACACTGCCACGAGCTGATGCCACGTGTCTGTTGAGGTTATAGGCCCCTCCAGGCCTTCCTTAATACGTGTTGGCGTACGCTGTACTCCTCTTGCTTTAAAGAGTAAAAGGTGCTTTACTGAGTACACTGCTCATTGGATTGTGTTAGGTGGATTGTCATGCGGGCACTTTGCAGCCTCTTATGCTGCCATTGAAGTCGTCTGTCTACCCCAGCAAGACAGCTGTTCAGAGTGGCCCTTAAAAACCAGGCCACTTTCTGAATATACTTCTGTTTTCACATATAGCTACTATCATGCTGTAGGCCCCTCCTCAGCTCCATGAGTATGTGCCCATTGCATGGTCTACCTGTTAGGTGAGCTTTGTACTTCCCTTTTAGGGTTATGTTTGTAATAGTGCTTAGCTCCCTAAGCTGATCATGGTGGTAGGCCTTAATCAGGCCTCCTCCTAAGATTCAGCCTCAGGCTGGTTTGTGCTCCCCTGTATTAGGGTTCATCCTTCCCACTAGCGCACAGCCTCCTCAGTGCGTTAATTAAGCACTGAGTAGATCCTAGGATGAGTGGATTGTACTCCCCTCAATACGAGGGTCCAAAGCACTCAGCTGAGTTCTGCTCTCCAGGATGCCCGTCTCTACGCATGGGTTTGAGTTTGTTCTGCCTCTTTGCAGTCACTCTTACTTACTATCTTCTATGAAGAATGCATTTTTAGAGGCCCTGTATTCAGACAGGATTGGCCAAGACTAAGTCTCATGACAGACCAGGTCGGCCTCCCTGGTGGCATTGGGGGTGATTTCGTTCCCCTCTAGTGACTGGCCGAGGTTCCTTTTGGTTCCGGGCCACATTGCCTTAAAGGGACCACTTTCTCTTCGGAAAAGTTGGTTTCAGACGCCTTAGCAGCTTCTGTAGGCCCTCTGAGGAAGGCCTTCTTGAAGTTCAGCTTGGGCTGTTGGCCAAAGGGAATGCTGTCACTGACAGCCTGGTGTGACCCGAGGGGGAGTTGCCAAGCAGTTCTCTAACTGCTCTGGAGCTTTTGTCTCAGCCATATTTCTTGGCAGGCATTCTCCTCAAGCATGGCGGCATGGGTATATCGTTCCCCATAGCGTTTGCAAACGCAAAGTAGAAGTTCCCTTTCGAAAGGGAACGTCTCAGGTTACGTATGTAACCATGGTTCCCTGAGAACAGGGAACGAGACTCTGCGTTTCCTTGCCATGCTTCGGGCTGCCTGCTGAACAGGTCGCGCCGTATGACGTCATAGGCTGTCGCCGGCCAATAGGCATTGGAGTTATTGGATAGTTGGCTTTCAGACACTGAGTCACGTGACGTTCCCCATAGCGTTTGCAAACGCAGAGTCTCGTTCCCTGTTCTCAGTGAACCATGGTTACATACGTAACCTGAGACGTTTTCTGTCTATAAATATATCAAAACAGTTGTTCCCTTGTCTATTAAAATATGTAAATATTAAAGAGTCTTTGGTGTTTCCATGGTTTCTACAAAATAAAACCGGAAACCGAGGGTAAAGCGGGTAGGCTATGACGCAATTGACAGGCGACTCCTCACACGTCCCAGAGCCTTGGTTAAAATTTTCTCATGATTTACAAATAGTTGCAAACATTTGGGATGTTGTAAGTACTCAAGTGAACAAAATATATAACACTGGCCTAGTGGTTTTTGGATATTTTCCTTTACTTTGAATGCACTACTAAATATGGAATTCAAGAAATATCCAATATAACAGCAGGCTTCAAATACAAAATAATTTTTTTTTCTTTTAGTGCACAAAGTCTTTCAACCACCTTGGAGAGTATCTCACACGCTGAGGATGAGTTAAAACACACTCATCAGGCCCAGATCTGGGTACATGGACCTGCTCCTGAGGTGATTGCGTAAGCCAATCAGCCACATCGGCTCGGGTTGATCCACTAGGAAAAAACGCCAGTTTTGAAGCATGCCATTTCTTACCATCCGAAAGAATAAAAGTATTCTTCCCCACTTGATCTCTGATTTCTTTTGGCTCTGAAAATCTTGGGTGTCCTTTTGGTACGTGCCAAGGAAGCTTAACACGCACTTTGTCTCCTTGTTTTAGAAGAGTATGACGTGCTCTGCGCTTCGTGTCAAACCACTGCTTCATTTTAGCTTGTTGTGCGCGAGCGAGTGCCAGCACAACAAGCTAAAATGAAGCAGTGGTTTGACACGAAGCGCAGAGCACGTCGTACTCTTCTAAAACAAGAGTATGACGTGCAAAGTGCGTGTCAGTAGGCGCTCCCGAAGTTAGAGAGGGCAAGACATCAAGACGAGTGCGCATTTTTCTTCCATGCAACAATTCAAAAGGAGTCACGCCAGTAGTGGAATGAGGAGTTGCTCTATAGACGTGGAGAAATTCTGTGACAGTCGTTTTTCACGGTTTCGACTGAATTATTGCAGACTGAATGCAACTCTTGTGCATTTCAAGGTCAGAATGTACTTTAGCGGTTTTGTCTGAAGCCTGACACAGGTGGCATGATGAGATAAAGCACATAACTGACTCATCCATCTGCGGCCACCAGTATAGATCGCGCAGTCGTTGCTTAGTGCGCACGATGCCCTGGTGTCCCTCATGCGCGAGCATCACTAACCTGTGGCGTAATGACACAGGTGCAATGAGACGTGATCCCCTAAGGATGAAGTCGTCCGTTGCAGCAAGTCACTTAAAACACATATTTATTTATATTTCAAATTTGCACATATCATAACTGTACATACAAAATTGTCTATATTATATATTGTGTTTTTTTGCTATTTTGCACATTGTCTATCTTGTATATTTGTATATTATTCTTTTATTATCTGTGTCTTGTATTGTTGCTGTCATTCTTTTGCACTGTGGAGCTTCTGTCACTAAAACAAATTCCTCGTATGTGTAAACATACCTGGCAATAAAGCTCATTCTGATTCTGATTCTGATTCATGTCTCAATTTGTAGAATGGCAGCAGGAGGGAGTCAACGTGTGAAGAAGAGCGCGTCCAGCCTTGCTGTATCTGTGCGCGCAACTTACACATCTCAGGGCAGGAGGAAGAAGCAGCTGCAAATTCTTTTGGGTTCACAGCGGTCAATGCAGAGGTAAGCAAAGCTACTTGTTCAGGTTCAGTGTCCGCATCACTTTCCATAGATTCAGAAGGCAAAGGAAGACGTGACAGACAGTCGGCAGTGAAGTTATGACAACCTGGTCGGTAGATCACTTCGTAATTGAAACACAGCAAGCGCGCAGCCCAGCGCGCGATACGCGTTCCTGCACGGTCCCCTCCTTTCGTAGTGAATAGAGTGGTTAATGCCTGATGGTCTGTACGCAATTTGAACGTCCGACCCCACAAGTATGTCCTCCATTTCTCGACCGCCCAGACACAAGCCAGGGCTTCCTTTTCTACAGTCGAATATTTGCGTTCGGCCGGAGGGTTCTTGACGCGAAGGCCACGGTGCGTTCAGAGTTATCAGGGTGTATCTGAGAGAAAACAGCCCTGACGCCATAATCAGACGCGTCAGTTGAGATAAGTGTGGGCAGATCAGGGTTATAAAGGGCCAAAGCAGCACTGTCAACAAGTAGCTGTTTGACTTCAGAAAAACTGTTCTGTGCTTCTTCCGACCAGGAAAACTCTGCGTCCTTCCGCAAACAGGCGCGTAATGGCTCAACCACAGAAGCGAAATTCTGAATGAATTTACTGTACCACGACAGCAGGCTGAGGAAAGAGCGCAACTTAACAGCATCCGTTGGAACCGGGGCCTGTAGAATTGCAGCCAGGTGTTGCTTGTCAGGCTTGATACCCTGCGCTGTAACTGACCCAGGAACTGTAAGCTGGTTCGTCTGAAGTGACATTTTGCAGCATTAATTTTTAGTCCTGTATCGTGCAGACGTTGCAGAACGGCTTTCAGTGAGCATTCATGCTCCTCAGCAGTGCGTCCCCATATAATAATATCATCTAAGTAATTTGCCACGTTCGGTAAGTCATGTAAGATAATGCGCATCATCTTCTGGAACGCCAATGGCGCCGAAGCCAACCCGTACGGGACCTGGCAGAAACGGAACCCTCATGCGTGATGAAAGCAGTTAAGTCTCTACTGTCAGGAGAATAATGTAGCCCCACTAAGTAATGAGAGTAACTCGTCCATACGTGGCAAGGGATAACTGTCAGTTACGATGGCTTTATTGGGTTCTCTGAGATCGACACATAGGCGGATGCCACCCGTTTTCTTTTGCGTGACGACGATCGGAGAAACCCAGGGTGACGCATCAATTTTTTCAATAACTCCTTCTTTGAGAAGGTGATCCAATTCTTTGGAAACAGCAGAGCGCACAGACAGCGGTAAGCGGCGCAGTTTTTGATGGACCGGAGCAACATTCTCTGAAAGCTTCACTTTGTGAACAAAGCCTTTTGCGCATCCCAGTGTACTTGGAGGTGCGGGTGGGTTTGAAAGGCACATTACAGGCGCAGTAGGGGCCTGAGATCCAGGAAGAGAAAAAGGGGGAAGCAAGCGTTGACCCTCGAAGCGCAAGCATAACCCTTTTATTAGATCCATGCCCAGCAATGAAGTTCCAGAATCAACTATGAAGAATTTCGCGGAGGATGTGACCGTATCTCTAGACACAATGACGGGCAAGCAACCCAATAAACGGATTGGTGCATGTGAGTATGTGACCAGGTGAGCATTAGGTGGCTGAAGGGGCACGGAACTAAAGTTGGCATCATATATGGACTTTGGTAAAATGGAGACAGGTGAGCCAGTATCCACCATCAACTCAGCTTCTAGGGTAGCAGCGGAAGCCTTTATAGTGACAGGACAAACAAGCTTATTTGTGGTCGCTTGGTCATGCATGTAAAGAACAGTATACTCAGGCAGTTCAATTTCGTGCACTGAATGTGTGTCAGCCGATCGACACACTCGTGCAAAATGTCCCGTTTTCTGGCAATTTTTACATTTTGCACGGGCAGCGGGACAGTTTTGAGCGTTGGCCAAATGTTTTTCAGACCCACAGCGGTAGCATGTGCGGGATGATGATGTGAGTGGTACAGGTCCAGATGAAGAAGAATAGGAGGGCTTGCGTGATGGTTTATGACGCCTCAGACCTGAAGCATCACGTGACCACGACTGTACGGCTTGCACAGGTATGGCCTGGTCCCCTGCGATACTCTTTGCCTGTTCACTCGCAGCCTAAATCTGAGTAGCAATTGTAATTGCCTTTGACAAAGTCAATTCAGTTCACATGTTCAATTAGCTGATCTCTGATCATGTCATCTGTATTTGCACCAAACTCGCATTTGGAAACTAAGTCTCTTAAAGCTGCAACGTAATGTAGTACTGATTCACTGGGAGCTTGAGTACGTTTGCGGAATGCGTGTCTCTCCTTTATATACATGAGTTCTTTAATTCTTCCTTTTATTTCTGCTTTACTTAGTGCAAGTTGTACCTCAGTGTTCATACGTTTCATTGCTTGTTTGGCCAGTTTATCGACTATTTCATTTCCTTGTACTCCTACATGTGCAGGTACCCATAGGAACCTCAGAACTATACCCATTTCCTGAATCCTAAGCAGATTTATAATTAAATCCTTTCTTGATGTTGATTGTTCACTAATTAAACTATTTAAAGCTGACAAAGAATCAGAGCAAATGACTACCCTTGAAGGCTTAACTTCCTCCACCCATTGAATAGCTAATAAAATTGCTATTAGCTCTGTTGTAAAGACAGATACATAATTAGTTATCCTTTTCTGAATGTTGATCTGTAATCTTTGGATATATACAGCTGCAGCTGAACTTCCTGATGTAGGATCTTTAGAACCATCTGTGAAGATATTGAGCATTGAAGAGTAAGTTTGATCTAGATATTGTTGAACAATAACCTCCTTAGATATAGATTTCTCATTCTTAATCATATTTTGTAGATGAAAATCTACTTGAGGCATAGGAAGCAACCAAGGAGGAATATTCGGTATAATAACAGAGGGACTAACTGAGATTTCTGTAATACCCAAAATCGTAGCATCTCTAGTTGCTGTCCAACCAAAACTTTTGATTTTATTATTCCCATATTCCCAGCAATCCTTCAATATGTCCTTTACTGGATGTAACTCAGAATGCCCTTTTACATTTATCCAATAATTCATCATTAATTTCAATTTTCGTAAACTTATAGGCATTTCTCCCACCTCCACTTGTATGGCTGATATTGGGGAAGATCTGAAAGCTCCACTACATATTCTTAAAGATTGAGCCTGAATGGTTTCTACTTTTTTAATCAAGGATATCGATGCAGATCCATAAATTATGCATCCATAGTCAATTGCTGACCTAATCAGTACACTATATATTCTTTGTAAAGATTTCCTACTAGCTCCCCATTCCATTCCTGTTATTGTAGAATATTATTACTGTATGTGCACTTATCTACCAACTTCTGAATATGTATCTTAAAAGTCAACCTGGAATCCATCCATATTCCTAGATATCTTACATCTTTAACTTGTTCAAGTACTTGTCCAAATAACTTCACTTTTATTTCAGGGATATGATTTCTCTTCGCAAAAAAGACTAGTTGAGTTTTAGTCACTGATAGTCGAAAACTCCATTTGTTAGCCCATCTTTCCACTTCATTAACCGCTGATTGTATGACTCTTGTCAACTGAGATACATTATGACCCCTTTTCCATATCGCTCCATCGTCAGCATAGAGAGATCTTCCTATATCCATTTTTACATTTTGGAAAACATCATTTATCATGATATTAAACAAAACTGGACTGCACACACTCCCTTGTGGAGTACCATTATCTATTTTATATATCCTAGAATATGAAGCCCCAACCCTTACCTGAACAGTTATTCAGCTATTAAGTAAAAAATCTTTAATCCAGTTAAACATTCTGCCTTCAATTCCTAATTGTTCAAACTTTATTAACAGCCCCTCCTTCCAAAGCATGTCGTATGCTTTTTCAATGTCAAAAAAGATGCCTACTACCACCTCTTTATTAACTTGAGCCTTTCTTATGTCTGTTTCTAAACTAATAACAGCATCTAATGTACTTCATCCTTTACGGAATCCACTCTGATGTGGTGAAATAATCTCTTTCCTTTCTAACATATAGTTCAATCTACACACAATCATACGTTCCATTAGTTTACACAAATTAGACGTTAGTGCTATAGGTCTATAAACGGCAGCATTATGCTTGTTCTTGGCTGGCTTTAAAACAGGAATAATAACCCCATGTTTCCATGAAGAAGGAAGTCTCCCTGATCTCCAAATTTTATTAAAAAGGCGCAATAAAAAGTTCAGAGAAAAATCAGATACATTTTTGATCATCATATAACATATCTCATCCTTTCCTGATGAAGTTTTTTTTTTAACTCTTCCAACAGCTCTCTTTAATTCATTTAGTGAGAATTCCACATCAAGATGTCCATTAGAAGGCCTTTTCTCTATCCTAATATTTGGATGTTCCTTTATACATTGTTCTCTATTTATTTTCATTTCTTCTGATATATTATTATTACTATGTACTTTAACAAACACCTCTGCTAACATTTCTGCCTTATCAGCATTAGTCACAGCTATTCTTTCCCCATTATGTAAAACAGGTATTCCAAAATTTCTCTTAAAACCACCCATCTTTCTAATCATACCCCATACTTCACTGACATCAACCTCCTCCCCTATAGAATTACAATAATTTCTCCAGTAATTCTTTTTAGCATCTCTAATTATCCTCCTTACATTTGCTTGTGCTTTTTTATATAAAATAAAGTCATCAAATATAAACGTCTTCCTAACCTTTTTAAAAGCCTTATTTCTAGCTTGTATTGCTTTATTACATAATTCTGTCCAAGGTACTGATTTCTTTCTTTTTTCCCCTTTTACTTTTCCCAATAACCTCTTCAGCTGTACTGTACAATACTTCACATAATTTCTCATTATATTTTTCTACATCCTCCATTTCCTCATTTATGCTCAACTCCTGAAACTTAACTTCAGTAATATATTTAAATGCTTCCCAATTTGCTGATTTAAATTTCCATCTACCTATCTTTTCCTCTAAATCTTCACTAACATCTAAGCCTATTTTACAACAAATAACAGTGATCACTTCCTATCAAGGAGTCCTCCCAAACATCCCATGTACATACCCCTGCTATACATTCTTGTCTTGTCTTATTTATATAGCACCATTTAAAACACAACCGAGGTTGACCCAAACTGCTTTACATAAAAAGTAGAAGAATGGAAAACAAACATCGACAACATAAAACACCACATCAACATATAAAACACCACATCTAATCATTGTATGCTACCAACATTAGATGTATTTTCAACAGTTTCTTAAAGATTGACAGTGATTTGGCAGACCTGATCGGCAGGGGCAACTCATTCCAAAGTCTTGGCCCTATCACAGCGAAGGCCCGATCGCCTTTATATAGGCGGTTTGTTCTAGGCACTACAAGTAATTTTTGATTCTCTGATCGTAGTGTTCTGGGAGAATTATATGGGATTAAAAGGGTTGCCCAATATGATGGGGCCTGGTTATTTAAAGATTTAAACACGAACAATAAAATTTTATATTTAATTCTAAAATGGACCGGGAGCCAATTTAAAGAAACTAACACAGGGGTAATTGATTCATATTTCTTTACCTTTTTTAGTTACCTTGCCGCAACATTTTGTACTAATTGTAGTCGAGACAAAGATGTGGCGGTGATGCCAGAGTACAAAGAATTACAGAAATCCAGCCGTGTGGAACGATTTAACTTTGGTTAATAAACGCAGATTATAAAAACAAGCCTGAGTTAATTTGCTTATCTAATTTTAAGTTATTATCAATTAGGAAACCTAAATCTCTTACTATTGTTTTCAAATACTCGAATCTAATACGTTTTTTGTGGAGTTATTTAGGTGGCTAAAAACAATAACCTCTGTTTTTTCCTCATTCAACATTAAAAAAAATTTCGCCATCCAATTTCTGATGTCCTTTAAACACTCTAGAAATGACTCAACTGAATTTGTGGAATGTCTAATTGGTAAATACATTTGCGTGTCGTCGGCATAACAATGAAATGATACTCCATACTTTCTAAAAATGCTGCCCAGAGGGAGCAAATATAAAGAAAAAAAGTATAGGAGAAAGGATAGAGCCTTGCGGAACCCCCCAAGGAAGATGTTTTTTACCTGAAATTTTATTATTATAGTTAACTGAAAAACATCTATCGCTCAAATAGGACTGAAACCATTTCAGGACTGTACCCTTTAGCCCTACTGAATGTTCAAGACGGGAGATGAGGATGTTATGGTCGATCATGTCAAAAGCAGCACTCAGATCAAGCAACACCAAAACAACATCATCTCCTTTGTCTAAGGCCAGGAAGATATCACTTAACACTTTCAATATTGCCGTCTCAGTGCTGTGGGCTGTTTTAAACCCCAATTGAAATCTTTCTCCTATAGAATTTTCGCTTAGAAATGAAAGTAGTTGTTGCGATACAACTTTTTCTAAGATTTTTGAGGCAAAGCACAGCTGAGAGATTGGTCTATAATTCTGCATTTCATCCTGAGCTAAATTTGGTCACTTTAGCCGAGGTGTCACCACAGCATGTTTAAACTCTAGTGGAATATTCCACTAGATAAACTTTTGTTGATCAGATGTGCTAAACTCAGTGATACGCAGTCAAAGGTCTGCTTTAACAATCGACTAGGTATAAAATCATTTGCACAGACTGTTGGTTTCATTTTTTGCACAATATCCTGCAGCATAGTCAAAGTAATAGGCTCAAAAACCCTCAATTCAGCAATGCAAGCAGGATCGTCAGATGGATCAGTTTTCACCAAAGGAATCTGCGTACGTTGATCAGCAATCTTTTGGCTAAAGAAATCTAGAAAGTCTTCACAGAAAATAACTGAGGACTTTTGATACACATTACTCAAAGGTTGGATTACAGATTTAATAATAGAAAATAAGAGTTTCGAATTATTACTATTTGCCTTAATAATATTGGAGAAGTAAGTATTTTTTGCATTTCTTACTGCCTTTTGATAACTAAATAGGGAGTCTCTAAGAATATCATAATGAACTTGTAATTTACTCTTTTTCCATCTTCTCTCTGCTTGCCTGCATTGCCTTCTGAGCAGTGTTGGGTGTAACGCGTTACTGTAATTAAATTACTTATCCACTGAAAAAGTAAAGTAAAGGATTACTGTTCATTTTTAGGTAATTTAATTACAGTTACTTATAATGTACTTACATACTGTAAATTAGTTCAACAGTTCTGTTTAAATCAGTATTGAATTTAAAATCTAAATTTGTCGTCTAAAGGTAAAAGTGAACGCTGCCTCTTTAAAATCGTTAGCTGTAGTGCAGTTGCACGTGTAAGCTGTAAAATGTAAGCTATGTCCTAGGGAGAAAAAACTGCGCGCGCTCTCTGAGAGACGGTCTTCAGTCAGTGCGTTCTCAGCCAAAGCGCATACACATAGCCGCCTCTCGCGAGTGTCAGATTTTCGCGGTTTATTACACATAAACGTTCACATAAACACAGTTATGTCAAAATGCCCGTCTTGGCGTATATTCGCGTTGGTTATGTGAATGCGAACAGCATGTGTAACAGCATATTGTCTCCGTCCATTAGGTCTTAGTGACAGCAGCCTTTAAAACATGCTACTGTCTACTATTGGCTGTCTGTATTATAAATGGTAATCAAACAACAAAAGAAAAGCTTTAATAAGGATTAATCTATGTTTAATTTATACAGTTATGACTATGCAGAGTTATTTTATATTTGATTATTCAATTTCTGTGGTATATTTACTTACTACTATTAGACCTACCTGGAAAAAAATATGTAGCATTGTTTTATTTGTATTTTTATATATTTTTACGTGGTATCGAGTATTGTGCACTTTTGGTGGTATTGGTACCGACTACTAGATTTTTGGTATAGTGACATCCCTATTTGTTACTAAAAAAATATTAAGTATTATAAAGTAAATAAAAGTATTATAGTATATGTTTTAATAAAGTTAAAATGTTTTAAAAAGTTATAAAAGGCTAAACTATTCCATGTTTGACTAAATTATTAAAAGAGTTTCCTTTCTATTGTTGTTACATACAGAAGGGAGCGGAGACACAGGTAAGTGCAAAGCAGGGTTTTATTGAGGTCAACAGAGTGTGCTGGAGTGATGCAGGTGAGTGTGAACAAGCAGATACGTGGCTGGGTGATAGTGCTGGCTTCTGATGCTGGTTGTTGTTGTTGCAGGTTGCGTGGATGCAGACGAACGTGGAGCAGATGAGGCACACTGAACTCACGATGGACACGGAGACACAAGGAGTCACGGAGAACACAGGAGACAGGTAAGTAGACAGCGAATGGAGTCCTGGAGGTAAGCATAGCATGTAGGTATGCGTTAACGAGACCGGACGGTGTGTGTGTGTTCAGTGTGCTCTTTTATGTGGCTGTGGTGATGAGTGCTGATGCGTGACAGGTGTGGCTGATCAGTACTCAGGAGAGGGAGTGCGCTGTGATTGGGTGACTGTGGAGCCTGGCGTGTCTGTGACATTACCCCCCCCTCCACGGTCCGCTCCTGAGGACCGTGGACCCCGACGTCGTGGTGGTCGACCTCTGCCACGAGGAGCTGGTCTGCTTGGATGTCTGGAATGGAACTCGTCGAGAAGGCTAGGGTCGAGGATATCATTTCTGGGTACCCATGAGCGCTCTTCGGGGCCGTATCCTTCCCAGTCCACGAGATACTCTAGGAAACCACCACGGCGCCGGGAGTCCAAGATGTCTTTGACCTGGTATGCCACTCCGTCCTCAACGATGAGTGGAGGAGGGGGTTCTTCGAGGTCGCCAGGCTCTGTGGAGGGAAGAACAGAGGGATGGTGAGGCTTCAGGAGTGACACATGGAAAACTGGGTGAATGCGATACTCAGGGGGGAGTTGCAGGTGATAGGTGACTGGGTTGATCTGCCGGAGGATGGTGAAGGGGCCAACGAACCGGGGACTCAGTTTCCTACACGGCAGGCGCATCTTGATGTCCCGGGTTGACAGCCAAACCTTCTGTCCTGGTTGGTACTGGGGTGCGTGGGAACGTCGAAGGTCAGCTGTCAACCTGCGCCTGCGTAGGGCCCGTTGGAGCTGCAGATGGGCTGAGTCCCAGACCCTCTCGCTCTCCCGGAACCAGTAATCCACCGCCGGGACATCTGATGGTTCCCCATCCCAGGGGAACAGTGGGGGCTGATAGCCGAGTACGCATTGGAAAGGTGTCAGACCAGTGGTGGGTTGCCGGAGAGAGTTCTGGGCGTACTCGGCCCAGCCCAGGAACTGGTTCCAGGAGTCCTGGTGGCCGTGACAGAAGGTACGGAGGAAACGGCCTATCTCCTGAATCTTCCTCTCCGTCTGCCCGTTCGTCTGTGGATGGTATCTGGAAGACAGACTGATGGCCACACCTAGGAGCTTAAAAAAGGCTTTCCAGACCCGGGACGTGAATTGGGATCCACGGTCGGACACAATGTCTTCAGGCAATCCATAGTAACGGAATACATGGTTGAATAACAGTTCGGCGGTTTCCATAGCTGTGGGGAGTCCAGGTAGGGGAAGTAACCGACAGGACTTGGAGAAGCGATCCACTATTACTAGCACACAGGTGCATCCTTCGGAGACTGGGAGGTCGGTTATGAAATCGACTCCTAGGTGTGACCACGGGCGCGTTGGAACGGGCAGAGGTTGTAGTTTACCAGAGGGAAGATGGCGTGGGCTCTTGGAGATAGCACATTCCCTGCACCCCTGCACGTACCTCCTGACGTCAGATGTCATGTTGGGCCACCAGAAGCGCTGTTTTAACAGCGAGAGGGTCTCGTTGACCCCTGGGTGGCCAGTGCCCAGTGAAGTATGTGAAGAGTGGATGAGGGGAGTGCGTCGTGCTCGTGGAACATACTTCAATCCGGTGGGGCAACCCGGCGGAGTGTTGGTGGAGGCATTGGACTCAGGGAGCGTTTCCTCTGACCAGGAGATGGGACTTACAAAAAGCTTCTCAGGGATTATGGGCTCTGGGTCTTCATTGCTCTCTTCAAGACTGTACAGACAAGATAGGGCATCAGCTTTCACATTCTTGGAACCAGGGAGATAGGATATATTGAAGTTGAAGCGGGTGAAAAAGAGAGCCCATCTCGCTTGGCGGGGGTTCAACCTCTTAGCATCCCGTAGATACCCCAGGTTCTTCTGGTCTGTTAAAACCATGAAAGGGTGTTTTGCTCCCTCAAGCCAATGCCTCCACTCTTCCAAGGCGAGCTTGATGGCAAGGAGTTCACGGTTGCCGATGTCATAGTTTACCTCCGCCGGGTTGAGTTTCCGGGAGAAGAAAGCACATGGATGGAGTTTTTTTGGATTCCCCTGCTGCTGGGACAATACCGCTCCCACTCCGGTGGTAGAGGCGTCTACCTCCACGATGAATGGGAGATCAGGATCGGGGTGCGCCAGGAGGGGAGCGGTAGTGAACGCTGTCTTCAGGTGCTCAAACGCCTGGGTGGCCGCCGGCGTCCAGGACAGAAACTTGGGCTTATGGCGGAGGAGGTTGGTGAGTGGACTGGTGATGGAACTGTAATTCTGGATAAATCGACGATAGAAATTGGCAAATCCTAGGAAACGTTGGAGTTCTTTCACGGAGGTGGGAGTGGGCCAGTCTTTGACAGCAGTGACCTTCCTCTCAGCCATGCGGACGCCACTGCGGTTGATGTTATAACCGAGAAACTGCACTGAGGGCTGGTGGAAAGTGCATTTCTCGGCTTTAAGGTAGAGCTGATGGTCCCTCAGGCGTTGGAGGACCTCCGCAACGTGTTGGCGATGTTCGGCCATGCTCCGGGAGTAAATCAGGATGTCGTCTATGTAGACCAGGACGGATCTGTGCAGGAACTCCCGGAGCACCTCATGCATGAAATCTTGGAATACGGAGGGGGCGTTGACCAGTCCATACGGCATAACGAGGTACTCGTAGTGGCCAGTAGGTGTTACGAATGCTGTCTTCCACTCGTCCCCCTCACGTATTCTGATGAGGTTGTATGCGCTGCGGAGGTCCAACTTGGTGAACACAGTGGCGCCGCGCAGGTGTTCCAGGGCTGATGGGACGAGAGGAAGGGGATAACGGAACTTAACAGTGATCTGGTTGAGTGCTCTGTAGTCAATGCAGGGCCGCAAGCCTCCGTCCTTCTTAGCCACAAAGAAAAAGCTGGAAGCAGCAGGGGAAGTGGACGGTCGGATGTAGCCTTGTTTCAGAGCCTCGTCGATGTATTCCTCCATGGCTTTCTCCTCCGGAATGGATAGGGAGTAAATCTTCCCTCTGGGCACTGGCTCACCTGGGATGAGGTCGATGGCGCAGTCCCATGGCCGGTGGGGAGGCAGCTTGGAGGCTTGTTTTGGACAGAAGACATCTCTGAAGTGGGAATAACACGCTGGGATTTCTGTGGAATGTTTCTCTAGGGGGCTTTCCACAGTAGTAGCACAGACTTGAATGACTTTGGAACTCGGAGGACTAGGAACTGGAAACTCAGGAAAACAGTCTTGGAAGCATTGGTTACCCCACTTCAGGATCTCTCCTGTCCTCCAGGAGATGGTGGGGTTATGCTGCTCCAACCACGGGCGCCCTAGAATCACGTCAGCCGTTGAGTTCTCCAGAACCAGCAATTGAATCTCCTCCTTATGAAGAACTCCGACTTGGAGGAGGAGAGGTCCCACACTGTAGCGTACTTGCCGTAGAGGTTTTCCAGTTACCGCGTGGATCTGGTAAATCTTCGGCGTGGGGGCTGTCTTGAGTTTAAGCTGGCGGCAGAGGGCTCCGGAGATGAAGTTGCCAGCTGACCCAGAGGAGCGCACTGACTGGGAGACAGAATTCGGCAGCAGTAAGTGTTACAACAATTGTGAGTGGTTTCATTTTGTTTAGCGTAGGCAAAATAACACTCACCATGGGCCGAACTGGACGGGTGGGGCATTCCGCGATGTAATGCCCAGCACGGCCACAGTAGAGACACAGATTCTGGGTCAGCCTCCTCTGCCGCTCAGTAGACGAAAGACGAGAGTTTTCGAGTTGCATAGGGTCGTTGGCTGGTTCTGGGAGGCTGACGGATTCAGGCTGGCGGAGGTTCGTTGGGAATAAGGGCTGGTTCTGGTGCTCTTCGAGGCACAGCTGCATACGAGTGGCGAACCTGATGGAGAGTTGAATGAATTTTTCGAGCCCGATGGAATCCTCGTATGCAGCGAGATGCAACCGCACACGGGGCTCGAGACCCTGTCGATACAGGGTGAGGAGGGCTCGTTCATTCCAGCCACTTGCAGCAGCTAGAGTATGAAACTGGAGGGCATAATCAGACACGGTTAGTGATCCTTGCTTTAAATTACATAATCTCTCACCGATAGATGAATCTCCCGCGGGCGTTCCGAAAACTTCTTTGAAATGGGAAATAAAGCTGGACAGGGAAAGAACAACAGGGTTTTCTTGATTCCAGAGAGGTTCAGCCCATCGCAGTGCTTTACCATGCAGTTGAGAGATTATGAAAGCCACCTTCGCTTTATCGTCTGGGTACAAGTGCGGTTGCATCTCCAGAACCAGCGTACACTGCAAGAGAAATCCGTTGCAGTCCTCCGCCAGGCCAGAGAAGGGCGCCGGTTTAGCCATGGGACTGGCGACGGCAGGTGGTGAAGGAGATGCCGCGGTGAGTGTGCGGTGGAGTGCATCAACCAGGTCTTGAATGGGATCCGAAGTGCTCATGTTGACGTGACGGTTGTGGTCCGGTCTTCTGTTACATACATAAGAGTGCAAAGCAGGGTTTTATTGAGGTCAACAGAGCGTGCTGGAGTGATGCAGGTGAGTGTGAACAAGCAGATACGTGGCTGGGTGATAGTGCTGGCTTCTGATGCTGGTTGTTGTTGTTGCAGGTTGCGTGGATGCAGACGAACGTGGAGCAGATGAGGCACACTGAACTCACGATGGACGCGGAGACACAAGGAGTCACGGAGAACACAGGAGACAGGAGACAGGTAAGTAGACAGCGAATGGAGTCCTGGAGGTAAGCATAGCATGTAGGTATGCGTTAATGAGACCGGACGGTGTGTGTGTGTTCAGTGTGCTCTTTTATGTGGCTGTGGTGATGAGTGCTGATGCGTGACAGGTGTGGCTGATCAGTACTCAGGAGAGGGAGTGCGCTGTGATTGGGTGACTGTGGAGCCTGGCGTGTCTGTGACAATTGTCTATCCAGTCAAGGTTTATAGGGATTTTAAGAAGTAATCAGTAAGTTATTTATTGAGTAATTAAATTACTTTTCAGACAGAGTAATTAGAAAAGTATTTTAAATACAACATTGATGATGTAATTAGTAATTAGTAATTAATTACTTTTTTGAAGTAACTTACCCAACACTGCTTCTGAGGACACGGGTATTATCATTTAGCCAAGGATTTATCTTTGTTTTATGACTTGTCAGTCTTAGTGGGGCAATGCTGTCTAAGGTGTCCTCACAAGTTGATTTTAATAGAATCCAATGATCATCAACATTTAAATGCTGCAGAGGCTTTTCCAACATAGATATATTAAATTTTGTTTTAAACAGTGCAGAAAATTCAGCATTTGAGGTACTACTTAGTCTCCTTGACCAGCACAAAGAGTCTTCTAGATAAACAGGTTGAATGGAAATAAAAGTCTTAAAAAGGATTGGCATATGATCAGAGAAATTAGTTTCACAAACATTAACGTCATCAACTTGTGCGACATGCCCATATTTTTGACATTTGAAACACCTGATTGGAGGTGGTACATATGCTCTTACCGCATAGCTGACATATACGATATATGTTCTCTCTCTGGCATTTTTTCTTCATCAAACTGAAGCATTACAGAAAGACTATCTACTTTCTCTTTATTGCGTACACATTTCAGTCTTTTCACTTCAATCACCTCAGCCCCTTTTATGTTGCTCTTTGAGTCGGTAGATACATCAATTGGAATTCCATAGATCACTCCCTTTAACCAGACTCTCTTACTTGGTACTGTGCAACTCACCGATTGACCTAGAATTGATTTTATACCCTGTGCCACTTTCTGTTGTTTTTAATTTTTACAGAAAATTAGAATATTCCCATTTCTCAAAGTCTTGGCACTCTCTACATCTCCTACTGCTTTCTTTATTGCTTTGGTCAGTTTTACTGGATTGATCACAAAATCATCTGCAAACTTCATCAGTGAAATCCTCCTTGCTTGTCCGTACCAGCATACTGTCTTTTTCACTGTCAGTTCCCGATTCTGGTCTACAAGTTTTCTTTCTTTTACGATTAACAATTTTACTCCAATCATTTACTCCTGACCTCCTACCGCTACATTCTTCCTCCATCTCCGGATCACTTCCGGTACTACCGTCACTTCCTTCCATCAATGCTTCAGTCACATTCCAGTGTTGTCAACCCAACCCCTCATGTCAACCCCAACACTGTTTTGATGATAGCTGCAGCTTAAATACTCTCTCTCCCCTCCCATCATCCAATCACAACTGGATACTCATTATTGAAGTCAGATGGTAACACTTGCTCTGTGAGGAGAGAGAGAGAAAGAGAAAAACACATGCAAAACATAGCTTGGGCACGACAACAAAACCCCTTACAGCTCTGGACGTAACAATGACCCATCAAAAATCTTATACAGAGATAAAAATAAATCCAGATTGTGAGCGCACGAGTTGGTTTGCCGGGTAAAATACAAATATGTGCAAAATGTCATATTTATCTGTGTCTGACATGAAAACTATGCTAGTCATATTCCCAATAACAAATAACACAAACACAACATTTTGTTTTATTTCCATTATGTTTTATTAATTTATTTGTTAGTAAATAGAAATGTGACCTTGTTGATTGTAATTAAAGTTGCATTTTGTAATTTCTGGGCCACTACTGGTACCATAATGACATGTTTCTGACATTTTTCCTCAAACAGACAAGAAAAAGATAGATAAAGATAGGTAAAAATATAGACACGTCTTTGCAATCAATTTTCACAGAAATTGACCTATGAATGGCTTACTTATAATTTATTTAATAATTGGACAAATTTCTATAATTTGACTATAATTCTGTCAGACACTTGATTATTTATTTAGTTACCCTGGAGAAAGAACTCAAGTCTAAAGTTAAATCTCAGTGCGGAACTTGACAGTGGTATTCTTCATCTTCTGTTTGTAGACCTCATCAAACTGTTCATTTTGTGCCACAGTGAAGTGATTTTTCCAGTCTCCAACTTTACCTTTTGGAAAGAAAAGATTAAAGCAAGTTAAAGAACAGAATTCAGAGGGACTAAATGAGACGATTCAGTAGTTTATTAACCTTTTCGCATAAAGGGTGAGATCTTGAAATCCATGACTGGGACTGTGGAATAGTTGGTCATCTTGTTCTGTTTCATGGCATCAAACTGAACCCCCTTTGTTATTTTCTCTCTCTCTTCTACTGAGGTGGACAAACCCAAGAAAGAACACAAACGTTCCACCTCACGTCCTGTGTCCTGAAAAAGACATGAAAAATATACACTTTAGACACATTTAACATACTGATTTTATGCTTGATAAAAATGTCACTTTATGAACTTACTTCAACCAAATCCTCGTAGAACAAGTATAGCAGGTTAGAATAAGTCTGTTTTTTCTCCCACCATCCAATGACATGGTCGTACCAAGGACCAAACACATCTAGGAAGAAATGTCTGATGTTAAATCAAATTTCAAGTGACAAATTTGTTGATTTATGTAGGGGTTGCACATAATAGAGAAACTGAAACTTTTTAAAAATTTTATTTAATTTCCCCAGATTTTAAAATGGTTCTTTAAAAAGTTTCACATTGTAACTGACTTAAAGTAGACTTAAAGAAGTATTTTTCTTACTCTTTCCTTCCATAAATTTCTGTAAGAAGGTGTTCCAGTCTCCTGGTTCAGGCTGTGCCATGTTCATTCGATTAAAATGAAAATATGAAACTGCATTGTCTTTTGCATTCCGAGCTACATACACAATCTGGAATGAGTGAAAAAAATTATAACATGAAACAGGACATTTAAATGAGAGAAAAACTTTTTTTTTTTTTTTTTAATGAAGTAACTTTATTTAAAGATTATTTATATAGTATGTTGTAACAGGTATACTTTTGCATGAAGAAAACAAATGATGAAGGAAAATGGTTATATCAAAGATAAGTAAAACCACATTCAAAATGTAAAAAATAATGTTAACAAAACATGAGGTGCACTGGATTACCAGAAATAATCAGAACCAAATTACTCTAAGTAAAGCAACAATTTAGACACAAAAATGTCTTTATATCACCACCACCTTTTTTTGTAGATTTTCTTTAAATAGTTCAAGTTGTAGTTTTTTTAACAAACAGTTTTAATAGCAATGTACCATAAATGCTAAACATTTAATTTCAATAAAACTGCAATTCAATAAGGCAGTTTCTATTAAACATGAATCTTTAAAACACAAACATTAGAAATATTAAAAAATTAAATAAAATCAAGATGGAACATCAGACAAAAGTAAATCATATTATAAGATGATCATGAAATGATTTTCACATCATCATCACAATTATGGCAGATTCATGACATATTGTCACTTTCAGGTATGTTTATCATATTTTTATTGTTTGTCATGTCACAGAGTGAAAAAAAAACACATATTTTACCTTTGAGTTCTGCTCCCAGAAGGACCTTGGCACAAGCTGAACAGGTAAATGAGTTTTGATGAGACGAGGAGACGTGGGCAGATTATCAGCCAGTTCCGTTCCTGAAAAAGTTAGTGAAAAATGTGGGTCTAAATTAATGTGTCCTAGTGTCACTCAGCCAAGACATGATCTTATGTCACTACAAAATAGGAGCTACTGTATGTGAATAAATACAGAAAAATTAGAAATTTGTGTTTTAAAAACAAACAAACATTCCCTTAGTTCTTAACGTAGGATAGTGCAGGAATCGGCAACTCTGATAATGACGACAGTCAGTATTTTTTCTCTTATACAAAGGGGACAGATTACTAATCTTGGAGGAGGGATTTTTGTGACTCCTTTTTTATTATATTTTTTAAATTATAACTATGTACAAAGCACAAGATCTGTCCATAATAATGAAATGAAAAAGAAGAAAACAGTTATTACAATCAAAAGGGGGTGGGGGATTGCAAGGAAGTGTGTCACACTGATTCCAGTTTTATCGTAATGCAGGTGTATGGTATTTTGTGTTTTGGAGTGTGTTTGTGTAACAGGTACATTTTTAACAACGCAGACAAAATGCAACGCGGACAACAGACCAGTTACATTTGCTTAATTAAACAAGCTTAGGGTCATCATGTATCTGTTTTGCTGGGGCTCTTAAATGCAAGTTTATCATATTTTTGCATGCATCTTGTTTGCATGCATCTTAATATCCTTTTAGATTCTGGTTCTTAATGAACTTTCTAAAATGAATCAAAAATGACATTAAGATATCTTTAACACTTCTTGAATTAAAGACATGTAAACTTTAGAAATATGTTCCAAACTCTGAGAGGTGTGTTGTGTTCAATTGTTTTGATAGAGGGAAAACAGATACATTTCTAGTTTCAGTGTTATTTGTTCTTCAGACATTCTTTAAACACAATAACACTGTTTAAAACGTTACCTACATTAGGTTCTTGACCATTGAAAATGGGTAAAATTCAACAATTTATATATGGAGTCACATTGGGGTATCAATATCTATGGGACTGAACTATATAGGGCCTTAAAAAGGAAGATTCCAAAAGAAAATTTTATTAAGAATGAGAATCTAGAAGGATATTAAGGGGGGGGGGGGGATTATAATGCTATTTCATGTATTCTGACTTATTTACACTGTTAAAGAGTTGGATTCTAATGCTAAACATGGCCAAAGTTTCAAAACACGAGTTGGATGTATGACGGAGTATTTCTGTGCCAAAAATACTCTTCCAAATCCTCATAAACTTCGCAAGGGCCTTTGTAACGTCATTAAGGTCAGAATTCCTTGTACGGGCACTTCTCCTGGAAGGGCGTGCGCACACGTTGACCAGCGCGAGAGAGCAAGAGCACGCCCATCAACGTGCGTTCAGCTTTACAGAAGCTGTCGGCAGCCCTGCACAGGACTTGCTCGAGAAAGATTTATCACGAAATCAACAATGTCACCAAAGAAGTGTGTTTTTGGTTGTGAGGGAAAGATAACCTTGCTTCCCAAAGGACCCAGTGTTAATTGGAGCTGAGAGATTTGTGCTCACGCATTACATTGATGCGCTCTCAATATTTGTTATTAAAATAACCATAGAAACTGATAGTTGCAATCACTTTTTTATTGGTTAAAATGAATGGAGAATTTCTCATGTTTTTCCGTGACTGCTCGAGCCCTCAGGATCGGCGCTTATGGTTTTATAAGCAAGGCCCAGTTCTACGCTGGATTTAAAGAACGTTTGAAACTGAAAGATGGAGCGGTCACAGCGATAATGATCCCGGTCATGAGTTGGAACCGCAGGTGGTAAGTAAAACTGCTTCAAATGTCTGTTTTGTTGGCAATAGGCGCCTAAGTGCATATAATATATACAACACGAACTTAGTGAATTCATAAATTCATTATTCATCATTCACTATACGCTATATTCATTATAGTTCATTATAATTATTGTGTACATACATGTTTTTACATTGTACTTATATTTTAAAAACACTTGCATGTTTTTACTGTATTTTTGATTAAATAAATGCAGCCATGATGAGAATAAGGGACTTCTTTCAAAAGCACAAAAAAACTTGCCGACCCCAAACATTTAAACAATGTAGTGTATATCTCATATACAAACCCGATTCCAAAAGTTGGGACACTGTACAAATTGTGAATAAAAAAGGAATGCAATAATTTACAAATCTCATAAACTTATATTTTATTCACAATAGAATATAGATAACATATCAAATGTTGAAAGTGAGACATTTTGAAATGTCATGCCAAATATTGGCTCATTTTGGATTTCATGAGAGCTACACATTCCAAAAAAGTTGGGACAGGTAGCAATAAGAGGCCGGAAAAGTTAAATGTACATATAAGGAACAGCTGGAGGACCAATTTGCAACTTATTAGGTCAATTGACAACATGATTGGGTATAAAAAGAGCCTCTCAGAGTGGCAGTGTCTCTCAGAAGTCAAGATTGGCAGAGGATCACCAATTCCCCCAATGGTGCGGCGAAAAATAGTGGAGCAATATCAGAAAGGAGTTTCTCAGAGAAAAATTGCAAAGAGTTTGAAGTTATCATCATCTACAGTGCATAATATCATCCAAAGATTCAGAGAATCTGGAACAATCTCTGTGCGTAAGGGTCAAGGCCGGAAAACCATACTGGATGCCCGTGATCTTCGGGCCCTTAGACGGCACTGCATCACATACAGGAATGCTACTGTAATGGAAATCACAACATGGGCTCAGGAATACTTCCAGAAAACATTGTCGGTGAACACAATCCACCGTGCCATTTGCCGTTGCCGGCTAAAACTCTATAGGTCAAAAAAGAAGCCATATCTAAACATGATCCAGAAGCGCAGGCGTTTTCTCTGGGCCAAGGCTCATTTAAAATGGACTGTGGCAAAGTGGAAAACTGTTCTGTGGTCAGACGAATCAAAATTTGAAGTTCTTTTTGGAAAACTGGGACGCCATGTCATCCGGACTAAAGAGGACAAGGACAACCCAAGTTGTTATCAGCGCTCAGTTCAGAAGCCTGCATCTCTGATGGTATGGGGTTGCATGAGTGCGTGTGGCATGGACAGCTTACACATCTGGAAAGGCACCATCAATGCTGAAAGGTATATCCAAGTTCTAGAACAACATATGCTCCCATCCAGACGTCGTCTCTTTCAGGGAAGACCTTGCATTTTCCAACATGACAATGCCAGACCACATACTGCATCAATTACAACATCATGGCTGCGTAGAAGAAGGATCCAGGTACTGAAATGGCCAGCCTGCAGTCCAGATCTTTCACCCATAGAAAACATTTGGCGCATCATAAAGAGGAAGATGTGACAAAGAAGACCTAAGACAGTTGAGCAACTAGAAGCCTGTATTAGACAAGAATGGGACAACATTCCTATTCCTAAACTTGAGCAACTTGTCTCCTCAGTCCCCAGACGTTTGCAGACTGTTATAAAAAGAAGAGGGGATGCCACACAGTGGTAAAACATGGCCTTGTCCCAACTTTTTTGAGATGTGTTGATGCCATGAAATTTAAAATCGACTTATTTTTCCCTTAAAATTATACATTTTCTCAGTTTAAACATTAGATATGTCATCTATGTTGTATTCTGAATAAAATATTGAAATTTGAAACTTCCACATCATTGCATTCCTTTTTTATTCACAATTTGTACAGTGTCCCAACTTTTTTGGAATCGGGTTTGTAATTACATCTGTAATTAATTTCTGTAATTACACTGTTGACCCATCCCTTACACCTTACCCCTACCCTTAAACCTACCCATACCACCAAAGCTTTCCCTAACCTTACCCGTATCCCACCTCAATAGCAGCAAAAGTGTTTTGCAATTCAGTATGAACCCAATAAGTACATTCTACTTATTTTTTATATTTTGTATTTTTATGTAAATACATAGTAGTTAAGGCCACCTAATATAAAGTGGGACAGTATCTTTTATAAATATGATAAAACTAAAAACTTTTCGGAGATATGAAGGATGCACTACTACTCTATAGGTACTCAAGATTAACCTGAGATTGGCAGAAACTGTGTGTGATACCCCCCCTTTAAGATATCTTGAATACTTTTAGAGTTACAGGTATGCAAACTTTGGAAAAGGAATATTTATGGCACTCAGATGAGCACTCAGACAATAATGTCGAAACTAGAAATGTATCTTGTGTTTTTCTATCAACACAATTGCATAGAACATACCTGTTCTATGCAATTGTGTTGATAGAAAAACACAAGATACATTTCTAGTTTCGACATTATTTGTTCATCAGATATTCCTCTTTAAATGAAAAAAGTATCAGCTTTATACAGAGTGACCCACATTTTGTTTTTGACCACTCAAAATGTGCACAATTTACCAATTTACTCATGGAGCCGCATTAAGATCTCCATATCTCTGGGATTGAACCATTGAGGGCCTTAAAAATGAAGATACCAAAAAGAAAGTTTGTTAAGAACCAGAATCCAAAAGGATATTAAGATATCTTTAATACTTCTTTAGTTACAGGCATACAAACTTGAGGCAAAAAACACAAGAAGTGCTTTTTGCCATTTTTGAACTGTCACTTTTTTTTTTAATTTTTCCTATTGTTTTTATGTTTGGCGGACATGTTTGGCTGACGCACTCGTGCCTTGCGTCTTTTGCAGCGTCTCAACCATGAAACGGGATTCTAAAAATGCAGCGGTCAAGTTAAAAAAAAAGTTCTACTAAAAAAAGTTAATTTTTCAAATTGTACTCACTGGGAAATTGAGCTGAAAAAAAGAGAAAAACGAACAAAATGAAACTGAAATTCAGTGAACACTCGTTATAGTGTGATCTCTGACCTGATGGTATAATTTGAAAACATGACTCCAGGAATGGCACTCTCATATGGATAGGCTGGGAAGTCTGGCGCTCTAGATCATCCTTACCAAAATACAGGAGGTCTAGAATATAAGAAACCCAGGTGGTACCTAGAAGAAGAATGGAGAGTAGAATTCTGCATCATTTTGTGTTTGAAATCTTAGGTAATGTGCACTACATCTAATGTTTTAGAACAAATTAAAATATATTAATAAATGCTGGATGACTTGAGGTGCTAAATGGCATGCAAATCATTTTAAAACATTGTATGGTGGAGAAAATGCTATATTACCTTTACTACCAATAAAGCTTTTTCTGATTATGCTATGTTAGACACTTGAAAAAATAGTATTGTCTGATTTACTTTTTGGGTACAAAGTGTTACTCACGTTAAATCAAGAAAACAAGAGATTCAAACAATAAGACTAACCGTGTTGAACTATATAACAAATGATAGTTTTCTGTCGACAAAAGTATCCAAACAGTTGCTCACCTGTCTAATAAAACAAATAATATATTAAGGCGACTATGATTTCACTAAATCAACTCTCCCTTCCTCTCACAGTGGGCAGGGTGGCCTGCATACCCTGATGACCCTGAAACCAAACTTCCACAATTTTGTGATGTCAGATGAAGACATTTACATGTCAGCAGCATTTATTCAGTATTCATAAACTTGTCAGTACTATTATTACTAAACACCAGAAGAGCTCTAGTAATCTATTCAGGGTGTCCCCTGCCTTTGGACTGAAATGCTTGGATAGGCTCCAGTATCCCTGCAAACCCTAAATTAGATACGCAAATTGGAGAATGTGTTGGAGACTGCCGTGTGTGTTTGTGTGATTGTTCGTGTGTGTACTGTATTCCTGTTACATAAGGGTTCAGTCACTAGCTAATTGCCATCCACCTATTTTTATATGAATTTTGGGATATCACATAAAACAAAACGCTTGATGGAAATGCAAAGACGTGTCTAAAAATGTACACACACACACACACACACAAACTTATGTGCTCAGTTGAGGCAGATAATGTTTTTATGTTTATGTTTTATGACGTTCTGATCGCCACTTACCCCAAAGCAGGTGAGGGTAATTTAGCCATCTATAGAATCTATAGAATATAGATAACATATCAAATGTTGAAAGTGAGACATTTTGAAATGTCATGCCAAATATTGGCTCATTTTGGATTTCATGAGAGCTACACATTCCAAAAAAGTTGGGACAGGTAGCAATAAGAGGCCGGAAAAGTTAAATGTACATATAAGGAACAGCTGGAGGACCAATTTGCAACTTATTAGGTCAATTGGCAACATGATTGGGTATAAAAAGAGCCTCTCAGAGTGGCAGTGTCTCTCAGAAGTCAAGATGGGCAGAGGATCACCAATTCCCCCAATGGTGCGGCGAAAAATAGTGGAGCAATATCAGAAAGGAGTTTCTCAGAGAAAAATTGCAAAGAGTTTGAAGTTATCATCATCTACAGTGCATAATATCATCCAAAGATTCAGAGAATCTGGAACAATCTCTGTGCGTAAGGGTCAAGGCCGGAAAACCATACTGGATGCCCGTGATCTTCGGGCCCTTAGACGGCACTGCATCACATACAGGAATGCTATTGTAATGGAAATCACAACATGGGCTCAGGAATACTTCCAGAAAACATTGTCGGTGAACACAATCCACCGTGCCATTTGCCGTTGCCGGCTAAAACTCTATAGGTCAAAAAAGAAGCCATATCTAAACATGATCCAGAAGCGCAGGCGTTTTCTCTGGGCCAAGGCTCATTTAAAATGGACTGTGGCAAAGTGGAAAACTGTTCTGTGGTCAGACGAATCAAAATTTGAAGTTCTTTTTGGAAAACTGGGACGCCATGTCATCCGGACTAAAGAGGACAAGGACAACCCAAGTTGTTATCAGCGCTCAGTTCAGAAGCCTGCATCTCTGATGGTATGGGGTTGCATGAGTGCGTGTGGCATGGGCAGCTTACACATCTGGAAAGGCACCATCTATGCTGAAAGGTATATCCAAGTTCTAGAAAAACATATGCTCCCATCCAGACGTCGTCTCTTTCAGGGAAGACCTTGCATTTTCCAACATGACAATGCCAGACCACATACTGCATCAATTACAACATCATGGCAGCGTAGAAGAAGGATCCGGGTACTGAAATGGCCAGCCTGCAGTCCAGATCTTTCACCCATAGAAAACATTTGGCGCATCATAAAGAGGAAGATGTGACAAAGAAGACCTAAGACAGTTGAGCAACTAGAAGCCTGTATTAGACAAGAATGGGACAACATTCCTATTCCTAAACTTGAGCAACTTGTCTCCTCAGTCCCCAGACGTTTGCAGAAGAGGGGATGCCACACAGTAGTAAACATGGCCTTGTCCCAACTTTTTTGAGATGTGTTCATGCCATGAAATTTAAAATCAACTTATTTTTCCCTTAAAATGATACACTTTCTCAGTTTAAACATTTGATATGTCATCTATGTTGTATTCTGAATAAAATATTGAAATTTGAAACTTCCACATCATTGCATTCCTTTTTTATTCACAATTTGTACAGTGTCCCAACTTTTGTGGAATCGGGTTTGTATATGAGATATACACTACATTGTTTAAATGTTTGGGGTCGGCAAGTTTTTTTGTGCTTTTGAAAGAAGTCCCTTATTCTCATCATGGCTGCATTTATTTAATCAAAAATACAGTAAAAACAGTTCTACAGTGAAATATTATTACAATTTAAAATAACTGTTTTCTATTTTAATATATTTAAAAATATAATTTATTCCTGTGATGGCAACGCTGAATTTTCAGCATCATTACTCCAGTCTTCAGTATAACATGATCCTTCAGAAATCATTCTAATATGCTAACATGCTGATTTGCTTATATCTATCTTATATGGTAGTTTATATAGGTCAGTGGTCACATCACATGCTGGCTAAATTACCCTCACCTGCTTTGGGGTAAGTGGCGATCAGAACGTCATCAGGTCTTGCTTGAAAGTTTTTCACCTTTTCCCAGTTGTCAGTGAAGTAGTGGACCATGGAAATGCCCTCAAAATCAAACAGTTCAGGCCGACTGGGTAGTTTCATCTAAAGTATTAAAAAGTCTCAGGTTACTGTTGCTGTGGTTTCACTGCATTAATTCCTGTGTAGGAATAACCAGTTTTTTTCAGGTTATTTAGTTAAGTTAAATACTTTGAATGCTGCGATCCTATTGGACTTACGATGGCAACCTGAATCGTAACAAAGCACTGTTGGCCAGAGGAGAACTGGCCCCCCGACTAAGCCTGGTTTCTCCCAAGGTTTTTTTCTCCATTTAAACACCTATTTGCCACTTGTCTGCCACCTGATGTCACCTGATGGAGTTTGGGTTCCTTGCCGCTGTCGCCTTTTGGCTTGCTTAGTTGGGGACACTTGACATTTGACTTGACATTTGATATTCAACAGTGCTTTGATCTACCTGCATTGACACTATTCTTTAAGAGCTGCTGTGCAGCCAAATAATGTACCAGTTATCAATGTAAAGCTGCTTTGACACAATCTACATTGTAAAAAGCGCTATATAAATAAAGGTGACTTGACTGACTTGACTTAAGCAATACTAGTGCCTTTAAAAACTGATAACATGTGATTTTCTATTTTCACACTTTCTAAACTCTGTATTTTCTGCCAATTCCCATTCCCAAATTTTTACAATGAATGAAGCAGCTTTTGATTTATTAATGTGATTTTCTTCAAAATATTTAAAATATGTATTTACTCACTGAGGACGAATCAGGGGTTTCCATTATGGTGAAAAGGTGTTCCTTTTGTTCTTCTCTTTTGCTCTGCTCAAATGTTTCTTGAAGATCTTCTGCGTTAAACTACATTCTGTGCTGTCATGCAATGCTTCTATCTTGTCCTTCCACCCTCGTTCCCCACCCCACCCCCACCCGTACTTTGCACTCAACATGAAACAACCGGTTATTCAAGTTCAGGAATTCTACACTCAATACACTTTTCCATAATGATAATCACAGATGTAGTTTCTCGTATACTCTATCTCTCTCTCTCTCTCTCTCTCTCTCTCTCTCTCTCTCTCTCTCTCTCTCTCTCTCTCTCTCTCTCTCTCTCTCTCTCTCTCTCTCTCTCTCTCTCTTTCTTCACTTCCCAGTGCTAGTGGGCCCCTCAAGTACTGGCTTTGGGTTGTAACAGGAATTTAGTGTTGATCTCAAAGGAGCAGTGTGTTTTTCTTTGAGCATTGGAGGAAGTAAAAAGGCCCTTCCCCCAGTGTTTTTTTTTTTTCCTGTAATGCTGAACACCCTAAACTTGAGGAATGCATTTCACTATCACTTTATACCCAGCAGTAGGCCTATGTGTTCAGAGTTCTCCGTTGTTCCTGATAGAAATGATTTGTACATTACTTTTTTATTTGTACATTTTCAATGTCAGTATACCAATCAAAATATTACAATATTATTTTATACTGTCACCATTATGTTCTGTTAGTTTCTGTCGTCATGGATTTTCAGTTCGTTTTTATTCATCACTTGTCCTGGGTTTCCATCATTATTAGTTCATATGTGTCAGCTGTGTCCTATTAATTATCCTCGTTTGTATTCACTACTTAAGTTGTTTCTTTCCTGCATTCCTTGTCCGATCTATGTTGCAGTTAGTGTGTGCTGCCCTGCCAGTCTGTGCATTGTGTATATTCATCATTAAACCTTCTTGTTGGATCTATGTCTTCTTCGTCTACCTGCCTGCAACCACCCATGACAGATACATTCACAAAAGGTTTTATCTTACTACTAAGAGTTCTCCTAAATAGCAGTAAAAGTTCTTAGCTAAGAGTTTTCTATTAAAAACTATTCAGGTAACACTTTATAATAACTTTCATTAACAAATCATTAACAAACATTATATAATTCCTAACAGATCATTAGTTAATATATATTCACATACCTAGAAATGAGATATGCTTGTTAATATTTACTAATGAACTTATTAAACATTACCTAATGATTAACAGATCATTATTTAATGTACATTAAAATGCTTACAAATGTCAGTAAAGTTTCAATTCATATGATCATGCATTTTTTTAAATCTACAAATGATTTTAACAGAAATTATGCAATGATTAAAAGCTTATTTGTTAATGTACTTTTGAATGCTAACAAATGTCAATAAACTTCAGTTCATATATTACCTAATGCAATTTTTTACATTTACAAATGTGAAAAAAAATGCTTAAGTCATTTTAAGCACTTCACAATCTATTCATGTTAACATTCATTAACTCATAACCACAGACTGTAAAGGTGACATATTTGGTCTTTGTTTTGTAGACTTCTACTATTTACACATATTAACAAATCATTTATTAATTATTTGTTCATGTTTTTGCAGGACCCAATCTAAAGTGGAAACTATAGTCATCATTTGTAAATGTTTATAAACATTTACTAATCATTAGTACCTTTATAAACAGCCATATCGATGACAAAAAATGTCCCAAATGCCCTGAATTTACCCTATTCACACATCTTTACAAATCATTTATTAATCATTAGTTCATATTTTTGCAATACCCAACCTAAAGTTGAAACTATTCATAATTTGTAAATGTTCATAAACATTTACTAATCATTTAGTATCTTTATGGCCATTAGACTTTTAGCTGCTGTAACAACGTTTTTTGTAAAGGGTGGTTAGTTAAGTTTAGCTAAATGCTTGCTAAAGACATAACACACATTGCATTTTGTGTGCAAAACATGTTTTTATATATTAGTGTACTATTGTATATCATAAAACAGGATATTCCTTGAATCATATATTAACAAGAGAAAACAAATCAAAGAAAATACTTTATCAAAACAATGTAATATAAATAGATTAAACCGTGTTGCCTTATAGTAATTGAACTGACCCCTGTACACTTCTGAATCCTTAACCAACCCTAAACCTACCCATACCACCAAACCTGTCCCTAACCTTACCCGCATCATACTTCAATAGCAGCAAATGTGTTGTGCATTAACAAAAGCTATTAATCATTGTGTAACATGTTAAAATCTTTTGTATTTGATTTTCATGATCATATGAATTTAAACTTTACTGACATTTGTAAGCATTTTAATTTACATGAAATAATGATCTTTTATTCATTAGGTAATAAGTTCATTAGTAAACATTAACAAGCACATTATCTCATGTTTCTAGCTATATGAATATGAATTAACTAATGATCTGTTAAGCATGACATAATAATTGTTAATGATTTATTAATGATTTATTAATGAAAGTTATTATAAAGTGTTACCCCATTTTTCCTTTGTTTTAGCCACATATGCAAAGGACCACCCATACCCATGTAACTATTTAAACTTGATTGACATTAAAATTATTTAACTGGGGTTCCTGTCTCTGAATGTGAATAGATGTTCAATATGACATCAAAGATACACGATTGACAATCCAAACCTCACAAATCTATATTGATTACTTAGACACTGAGTTATGGAAGTTTTGAAAATGTTCTTTATTACATGTAAAAAGCAAGCATTTGTGTTTACATTAACACTTAAGTGTAAATGCTAGCATGTAAAGAACAGCTTTATAAATATTTAAATTGCTATTTTTTTTTTTTCCATAAATGACATGTGATATAGTGCAGAATGAACCCCAGAATGTATCTTCCTTCTCTACTTTTCTTATGTGTTTATTTAAGATTGTGGTAACATAGTAGTGAAGCATCTAAGGCTTACAGTTTAAGAGGGTTCACAACCAAGTAGAGGGTTTTGTGGATTAGAGAGTTACTGAGGTCTTTGACCTTGAGCAATGAATTTAACCACATACATGCAGTGTTTCTACATACACTAAAGTTATTGCCAAAGTTTACAAGGTATGTAGAGAGGGAATGCTTACTAAAATGCCAAATGTATTTATCTGTCAAATATGCACAACTGTGCTTTAAAAACACAATCATCCTCCAACTAATGGCAACTGCAATTCCCTTGTGGATGACTTTATCTGCATCTTTGAATCGTTGTGGTCTAAGTCCTACTAATGGTCTGGGTGTAATTCTGAATAGATGTTTGAAAGTATGCAGGAGTGTTCTTTTGAGGTTGGAATATTATAATGTAAGATTTTGGTATGAAATAGCTGAAGAGAATTCCATATATACTAGATATCTGGGCCACTGCATTCAAAAGCATGATGTACTTGCTTTTGACAGAGAGGTATGCTGTGAAGTATACAATCCAACTCAGGTAGTACAAAATGAGACTGAAAGTTATTGATTTGGCCTCATTGTAATTTTTCGGCAGATCTCTTCCCATGTAAGAAAACAGAAGACAGAGGAAACCAAGAAACCAACTTATAAAGACAACTATGGTGAAGGTTATAGTGTTCCCCATTTCACAGATGAGCATAATTTGATCTTTAAAAGTCCATGAGTCAGCGATGGGTTTGTCAGGAGAAGCAGTCATCCATATCACACAAGAAATTAAATGAATGGCAGAAGAAAATGCAATGAAGAGCCACTGTCCATTGTGCTTTACCCAAAGGCTGTGCACCTTAGGGAACTGAGCAGCCATTTTAAAAACACAAATAATTTGAAAGGAACGGACAGTCAAACAAGAAAGACAGACAGTGAAGAAAAATGCGAATATGGCATTTCTCAGGAGGCAATGTACAGATGTGGGTTGTCCAAAAAAGAAGAACACACTTATGCTAGACATTATCAAACATATCAACATAAGAAGACACATGCTACCACCAGCAGACCTAACCACTGGTGTGTTGTAATTATAGGTGAAAAGGAAAAATATGGCAAAAAGGAGAATAATAAGGCATGTGGCAGAAACCATCACAGCGATGGAGGAGATTTCTGTGAACTGAAGATAGACAACAGAACGTGTCTTACATGTTGTGCTGCCCTCATCAGACCATTCACTCTCTGCACATGGAAAACAGGTATAGGGATCCCCTGAGAAACAGTAAAATAATATGAATGTTTAGTAATACCATTTTGCCAAAAGCCATAATAATAGTAACTAGATGTAGGAAAATATTTTTTCTTCAAATCACATTTCAAAAAGTTCCCTATTTCCAAAACTATTGTGATGATAGAATAGACTGAAGAAGCTTAAATATCAAGGTTTTATTGACCGGCACATAAAGTACTTACGAAAATAATCCACATAGCTGTTACGTGGGCATTTTTTACATGTAAAACAGCAACTATGAAAACCTTCGGGTTGCCTTGAAAATCCCTCCTTACACTCAACAGAGCAGTTTGAGAAAGGAACCTTTAAAGAATGGGAAAATGTGTTATTAAAGATCAAAATTTTCTCTATCGATTTTACACATTTCTCCAAACTAAGACCTGTGTTCTCAAACAATTAACACAGCCTGAACACTGTTTCCATAAATGGACTGCAAATTACAGAATACAAATTACATAATTAATTCCCTTAAACACTATGCACAAATTTATCAGATATGAACAGTTAACAGACAACTTAAATAAAGCCATCTTCTTTATACAAATGGCATGGCTTGATATCTTCTGCATGAGTAAGTAATTGTTCACAACTATCGTGCCTTTGCCTTGCATAAGAGACCATCTGTAAAAACAGAGCAAACAAATAATAAATGAGAGGGGGGAAATAAGAGAAAAGAAGTGCATATAGTAGTGCATATAGAATAGGTAGATAATAATGCATAATAATAGGTAGAGTGGGCTGAGGAAGAGTAGGCTAAAGGTGGAATGGGTGAAGAGGAAAGGAGATTTCCAAAACTCTTTCAAGAGTGGCCAAGATGAGATGAGAGCCACTCTAATAGATGGTTCTATTCTATAGTCAACAAAAACAAAAAAAGAAGGAATGTCATTGGTCAGTGTTTGTCTTGGGGTTAGGCAATGTCCAATTTCACCTTTCATTGTGGGTTAGAAAATCACCTACATTTTGTGATGCTGCTGCTTCCACTATATTCTCCATTTCTGAATCCATTTGTGGGATTTCTCCTGGAGATAGAGGATGTTCAACCACAACCTCTATGTCAAAGTAAATCTTCTCCAAGCAACAGAAGAGGCCTGCAGAGATATTGAGGCATATGCATGCCAGGCATGAATTCAAGTGAATTCACACCGTCCTTTCTTTAGATCCATAGCTCAAGATAAACACATGGAAAAAAGATCTCCATTGTGTCAACTGTATAATAAATGCACATTTTCAATAGTATAGTTGTGTGTAAATATGTAATCAATAGAGAACAGTTCAGTAGTTTTGACTTCAGTATTTGCTTTTCATGTATTAGCTGCAAAAAATAATGTGAATTTGCTAGATGGTTGTATTATTTGATTTGAGCGTATTGACCTTTGTTTGGAGAAATATGTATAACTGATTGAGAAAATGTTTTCTACAAAGCTAAATGTTTAGATAAGGTTCACCAACCAACCAACCAACCAACCAATAAATAAATAAATAAATAAGGCTTACAGAATTATTATTACTCCAGGGTAAAAGAGAGTTGTCCATGGTAAAAGTAATTTCTGGATATGTATCATATGTGCCCACCATCTCAAACTGTGGAGAATTCACATCAGTGTGCCAAAGCACAACTGCGTAACTGATGGTTGGATCATAATTATCATCGTATTTCACCTGACGGCCATTGAGTGGAAAATCCAACTTTTTCATTTCTCCCAGAAGCTGTTGTGAAAAAAAGAAAAATAATTTGTAATAATATTACTATAACATTAAAGTTATTGTATAATTATTAAATAAAACAAACAATAAAACAATATAATTTATATAATATGCAATTTCCTGAAAATATAAACATTGTTAATTATTTAATTAATTAATTAAAAATATTGCTATTAAATTAATGAATAATGAATATACAGTAGTTCATGGATTCAAATAAATTCATTTACCATGTATGGCTTAGCCATTCTGTTTTTGTGGCATTCATTCATGTCGCACTGCAGAATCTTATGTAATGCATGAGCTACAGTATATATGGCAGCATAGATAGCAAAGGAGAATGTGGGATTCTCATTTATAATCTCCTCTGCGGTCAACAATGTGCAGTAATCACAAACTTGATTACATGTCTTACTCTTATCCTGGACTTCACTCTCAGCTTTATAATTAACATCAGTTGTTCCCCTCTCTTTATAGATAAATTCATCAAATCCAGGTAATGACAACAATCTCTCCGTAATGCCAATGACTGTACCAATTTTCCCAATTCCTGGCTCTCTTGGAAGTTGTTGATTCATAGCCCACGTTTCACTTGCAATCCATACTTTGTCTTGTATGTTCTCTACTATGGCTGTTTTGATTATGTTGATTGCATATTGTGGTACAGCAAAAACCACAATGACATTGATCTTGAGCATATCTATCTTTTTAAGTGTTAGACTGTAGTTTGCATTTAGGCTTAGACCCTCTTGATAGGCCAAACAAATGCCAGTATTGTTGATGTACTTGTTAAACAGCTTTAGTCCGTCTGAACTGTAATTGTCTTGGCTACCAAGAAAGGCAACCCAGTTCCATCCAAACCACCGTATGATGTGAATAATCATCTCTATCAGGTCTTTGTTGCTGGGAACTGTTCTTACAAAAGAGGGATACTGAAGTTTATTGCTTAACACATAGCTAGAAGCTCCATAATTCACCTTTGAAAGTGAAGAAAACACTATATTATAAACAATAATTTAGCATTATTGTAACTTGGTAGTTCTGAAGTAGTAGTTTTTTTTTTAATGTAAACTGTTTAAGATTTACCAATGGTATAAGGTCCATTGTGATCAGTGGTGCAATAGTAATAGTTCTTGTGCTTCCATATGGCCCTGTTAAAGCAATCACTTTAGGCTGATAGTTGTTGAGTTTTTCTTTAGGTTTTATTGATCCATTATTTGAGATAAAACTTAAGACTGAACGGAAATTCTTTGTATTAGAACAATGGTCAAAAATTTCATAGCCCAGAGAAACATTGGGCAGAAGAGTGGTGGAGTTGTTAATCTCCTCAACGGCAAACCTCATTACTTGCAACATCTGATAGCCAGATTTTGAGGAACTGTGCCTTGAAAACATCAGTGAGGAAGTTAATAGCATGTCATTGAAAATTCAGTTTAGAAATGTGAAATGCTGCTTACATTATTACTTACATTATTGCGTAGTGATAATTCTAGACGGATAAAAGGTCCTTGCTTACCTGAAACATTCAGTGGTCTCGGGGGTGAAAACGGGTTCTACCTGGTCAATTTCATGTAAAGTGAAAAGGCCACCTAATAAGTAATCTCCTTCCAAGCTGAACTCAGATGTTGCCCAAGAAACTTTGAAAAAGAAACAATTACTAAAGCCCAAAAGGAAAACGTAAATGCTACTGTGAAACATGGTTTAAGATGGACCGTTAATCTTGAAACAGGGCTGTGTAGTGGCTGACCGTTTAAGAGAAATCCGGCTGATATACTACACTTAATTTGCTTAAAACACATTTCTATTTGCTTAAACCACTATATTCACTGATACAAATGCCCATTTCCATATCTAAACTCACAAAGCATATGTCAATCAGTTATTAAGTAGAGCATTACACCACAAATGTCTCCTCATACATAAATTTACAAATTAAATTCTGTTGAGGTGATTACTGTGTTGTTACATCACATTTTGAATATATATATTAAAAAATGGGGTATTATTTTACAGTGTCATTGTTACATATGTTACTTTAGTTAGTATAGTAATAATTATAAATTATGCATAATTACATGCAACTAACCCTAAACAAAACTAAACCCTAATCCTAATCGTATAGTAAGTACATGTAGTTACTTAATATTACTCAATAATTGTATTATTGTATTACTCTTAATTGTATTATTACAGTGTAACAAAGACACCTTAAAATAAAGTGTAACCAAAAATGGGGTAGCACTTTATTTTACAGTTCTGTTCCCCATGTACATACAATGTACTTATTACAGTAATTAAAATAACTGGGTAATAACTACTAACCCTGAACCTACCCCTAAACCTAACCTTAACCCCTGTAGTTACCTTATATTACCCACTATTTTCTTAGGTAAGTACACTGTAAGTACATGTAAGTACAGTACTGTACTGTAAAATAAAGTGCAACCAGAAAAGAAATAGTTAATGCCTTTCCTCGTTGATGCCTAAATTCATGGATTTCCAATGAACTACGGTAAAAACAGCACCATTATCTGTTGTTTCAGGAAATCCACTGCTACTGAATTAGGGAAACAGTGACCTTAAATCAGCAAGGTTATTCGCATATATTTTACATTTACATTAAATTTGCTTAACCCAGTTCCTGCAGAAAAAATTTAAATACTTTTGCATATAACAATAATCCAGATTTGTCATCGAACAAGTGTCACATTACACCATCAGTGTCACTTACTGACACAGACTTCTAAGAAAGTATAATAGAACTGCATAATATTAGAACCAGATTTTCAACAATGTATTATAATATACTGTATTGTACAGTCTTGGTCAGAATTTATTGGCATCCTTAGTAGATATGAACAAAGAAGCCTGTGAAAATAAATCTGCATTGTTAATCCTTTTGTTAATTTCAAAAAATTCACAAAAACCTTACCTTTTACATTAAAGTAAAATCTAATACACATTGGCCATAATTAATGGCACCTTTTTTTCAGTGCAACCCTCTTTTTGCCAAGATAACAGCTCTGAGTCAATGCCTGATGAGTTTGGAGAACACCTGATGAGATCAGGGACCATTCCTCCATTCCTACAGAATCTTTCCAGATCCTTCAGTTTCCCAAGTCCATGTTGATACACTCTCCTTTTCAGTTTTCTATAGGGTTCAAGTCAGGAGATTGGAATGGCCATGGCAGAACCTTAATTTTGTGCTCAGTGACCATTTTTTACCATGTTTGTTTTGTCCTGATGGATGATCTAAACAAGGCCCATTATAAGATTTCTAGCAGAAGCCATCAGGTTTTGATTTTTTATCTGTTGGTACTTGATAGAATCCATGCTAAACACACACACACACACACACACACACACACGCACACACACACGCAGACACACACACACTTCCATTAAAAATCATTAATTAGGGGATAGTTTATAGTTGACACTTCAGGGCTGCATTGTCGTCGTGTCTAGGTGCAGGTCCTTCATCTCAAATGGATACGGCCTGGATCTGGCAGACTACAGTAAAAGTAGCGAGTACATCAGGTGTTATGGGAAGTGTTCCCGGTTCCAGCTGACCTAATTTATGAAGCTGTTATGTGTATGCTAGGTTAAAGAGATGTGTTTTTAGTCTAGATTTAAACTGACAGAGTGTGTCTGCTTCCCGAACAATGCTAGGAAGACTGTTCCAAAGTTTAGGTGCTAAAAAGGAAAATGATCTACTGCCAGCAGTTAATTTTGATATTCTAGGTATTATCAACTGGCCAAAATTTTGAGATTGCAATAGATGTGAAAGACTATAATGTGTTAAGAGCTTGCTCAAGAACTGGGGAGCTAAACCATTTAGTGCTTTGTAAGTAATTAACAAAATTTTAAAATTTATACAATGTTTAATAGGGAGCCAATGCAGTGTTAATATGGTCATACTTCCTGGTTCTAGTAAGAACTCTAGCTCTGCGTTTTAGACCAGCTGGAGTTTGTTTATTAGGCGTGCAGGGCAACCACCAAGCAAAGAATTACAATAATCTAGCCTTGAAGTCATGAGCGCATGAACTAACTGTTCCGCATTTGTCATTGAGAGCATATGTCGTAATTTAGATATATTTTTAAGACATATTTGCAGTACTCCATACTGATCAATATGACATCTCTTTGTTTACTACTGCAAACTGATAACGGTCAGATAATCAGATAAGTATGAATTGAGCCATACCAATGCAATTCCACAAAAGCCAACATAATTTTCAAGTCTATTCAAAAGAATGTTGTGGTCGATAGTGTCAAATGCAGCACTAAGATCCAGTAACACTAATAGAGAAATACAGCCACGATTCCAATGATAAGAGCAAATCATTTGTAACTCTAATGAGAGCTGCCTCAGTACTATAGTACGGTCTAAATCCTGACTGGAAATCCTCACAGATACCATTTCTTTCTAAAAAGGAGCATAGTTGTGAGGATACTGCCTTTTCTAGTGTCTTTGACAGAGAAGGTGGATTTGAGATTGGCCTGTAATTGACTAATTCTGTAGGATCAAGTTGCGTTTTTTTAACAAGAGGTTTAGTAATAGCCAGCTTAAAAGTTAAAGGTACGTATCCTAATGACAATGATGAATTAATGATATTAAGAAGAGGATCTATGACCTCTGGAAGCATCTCTTTCAGTAGCTTAGTCGGTATAGGGTCTAACATGCATGTTGTTGATTTAGATGATTTAACGAGTTTAGACAATTCTTCTTCTCCTATAGCAATGAATGAATGGAGTTTTTCCTCAGGGACACTACAATCTGATGTGATACTGTAGTAGACGGTTGCATAGTTATACTTATCTCTCTAATATTATCAATCTTGTAAGTAAAGAAGTTCATAAAGTCATTATTGCTGTTGCTGTTTGGAAATGTCTGGGGTTGAAGCTTTATTTAATTTAGCCACTGAATCAAATATATACCTAGGGTTGTGTTTGTTTTCTTCTAAGAGGGTTGAAAAATAATCAGATCTATCAGTTTTTAAGGCCTTTCTGTACGCAATCATGCTCTCTCTCCACGAAATGTGAAAAAACTCTAGTTTTGTTTTCTTCCAGCTGCGCTCCATTTTTCTGGCTGCTCTTTTAAGGGCCCGAGTGTGCTCGTTGTACCATGGCGTTGGACTATTTTCTTTAATCTTTTTAAGCGCAAAGGAGCAACTATGTCTAAAGTGCTGGAAAACAGAGAGTCAACATCAAGTTGCAACATCGAGTTCCCATTCAGTCGGTCATGTTCGACGTACGTCGGACAGACCGACGAATAGGAATCTCGGTAGAGAGGTCAATCTACTTCGAGTGTAACTAAAATGAGCCAATGCACATTAGCATGCAATTACCCTGCTCTGCGCGGGTATATAACGAGCAGCAGGTGCAATGCATCTTTAGCTTTTCGCTTTGGAGCCGAGCGGTTTGTTTGTTCCTGTCTCTAATCTGCAAGCAGTGTTTTCTAAAAGAGAGCCAGTTCTTCAAGGAAGATGCTTTCTCTTTATTGGTGTTTGCGTGACGGCGCTACAGCGGTGATCGAGTCCTCTTGTTTGTGTGTGTGCGCCTTCAGTGAGCGCTAAAAGGCTGTTCTTACAGCTGGTGACGGTGCACGTTTTCATAGCGCTAAAAAGCTGTTATTACAGCTGGTAAGAGCTGCGCCTTCAATGAGAGTGAGTGCACACTACAGGCTGCACATTCCCTGTCAGTGTTGCCGCGATCTTTCCCCCGTGTGCTTCAGCACCAAGAGAGAGCAAGTCTCTTAAAAGAGCTTACATGGGTGTGAGTTGCGTCTTCCAAAGATGACATTCCACCCGTGTGTTTCTGGATGCGGTCGTTTCCTGTCCTCACTGATGGCCACGATCACTGTTTTACATGTCTGGGCATAGCGTGCTGAAACAATGTTCGTGGGTTACTCATGTTTTTGCACGAGAACATGATCAGGTCGACACGCCGGTCGCAACTCTTCTTTCTCCGGGAAGCTTGAGTCCCCTCTGTTGTTGGCCAGCTGCCACCTGTGTGTAAAAGCACAGCCGCGAGCAGACCTCTCGCTCCTCTGCGTGTCATGTGCCGTCGAGCTGTCGGGCTGCAGGTTTTTCACGGCAACCCAGCGCTCGCTCGGTGCTCTAGATGCGCGGTCTCCTTGCCTATTCTCCATTATAGCGCCCTCTCTGGTGCACCAGAAGAGGTCTACTTTGGTGAAATAGCTTGGGTGACTTGAGGATTGAGGGCTTCTCCTTTGGGGAACCAACCCCCTAGGGCCCCTCCCCCTCTAGCGCATTGCAAGCTGTGCAGCTTCTGGATTGGATTGCTGGTCCTTCTCATAGGGGAACCTAGCATTTCATTCAGGGCTCCAGCTGAGGGTCAGATGTCGATTGCTGCATCGGAGAGAGGGCTGTTATGCTCTGGAAATGAGGGTGACGCTGAGCTTCCCACTGTAATGGTGTGTGCTTATGCTGACTCAGATTCAGAGTTTACAGCCATGCTTTCCCGGGTCATTCTGGATGTGCATGGAAAACTTGGCAGTATGGAACTATATTGGTGCCAAAAATATGGAACGCAAAAAGTGCCAAAATCTGCATAAAGTTTCCTCTCTCACTACCCTCAATGGTGGGGTGGCTGTGCACAGACCACACCCGCCCTGCATGTGAGGCCAAGGCACTCTTAATACGCAAGGGTAGTTCTGAGCTGGGGTTGAGCTGCGCTTGTTGACTAACCATGATCAAAGTCACGGCGCAGGCCCTCGGCCAGACGATGTCCACCTCAGTGGTCCAGAAGCGCCCCCTGGCTTACCTCGCAGAGGTGCGAGAGGTCGACAAGCTAAATATTTCTCGACGCTCCCATCTCACAGGGTGGCCTTTCCAGCGACACTATCGGGGACTGAGCCCAGCAGTTCTCCTCAGTTAGTAGCAGACCGGGGAGCTTCCCCCGACAAACCATTTGAGTTCCTCGTGGGCCGCCCCTCAGTCTGCTCATCGTCAAGGGTGTCGTCCCCTGCAAAAAAAAAAAACAAAAAAACTCCGGCACAGCCTGCTCTACTGTGTCCGCCGCAGGGAGACAACGCCACCCCTGAGACGGGCGACCCGGAGATGGGTGGGGCTGCTCTTCCCCGGAGAAGGAGGGCCGGGCAGAGAATCCTTTGAGATTGTTCTGCCACTGGAGTTACAGTGGTACCCAAATTCTCAAAAAAAAAAAAGCAGTTACTCTATCTCTGGGTTGGGTCCTAACAGGGCACGGAGAGCAGTGGGAGGCCAGAAACCTCACCACGCTCATCCTCCTCTTTATCGCCAGCGGGCAGCAGCACGCAGTTCGAGAAGGCAACCACAGCCTCTCCTGCACCCCCTGCCCAACCGTGGAACCAGGTAAGTGTTGCACAGCACACTTAAACCCCGCTACGGGCCGCCTCGCAAAGAGAGCCCCCCGAGCTACGTCCCTGCGTTCCACCTTGCTGCCCCACTGTGGGTACGCCTATGGTCCCCTTGGTCCCGCTTGTACGGTCTCTGCGAGCCTGGTTAGCGCTCCTCAGTCCGTCTCGCTGGCTCATTCGGACCATCAGGCTCGGCTATGCGATTCAATTTGCCCGGCGTCCCCCCAAGTTCAGGGGCGTCCATTTCACTTCAGTGAAAGCTGTCGATGCCCATGTCTTGCGTGCGGAGATCGCGGTCCTACTGGCGAAGGACACGATAGAGCCGGTCCCTCCAGCCGATATGAGGTCAGGGTTCTACAGTCCCTACTTCATTGTACCCAAGAAAAGCGGTGGGTTACGACCGATCTTGGACTTGCAAGTTTTGAATCGCCTCCACAAGCTCCGTTCAAAATGCTCACGCAGAAACGCATTTTCGAGTGCATCCGTCCCCAAGATTGGTTTGCAGCAATCGACCTGAAGGACGCGTACTTTCATGTCTCGATTCTTCCTCAACACAGGCCGTTCCTGCGCTTTGGGTTCGAGGGTCGAGCATATCAGTACAAGGTCCTGCCCTTCGGGCTGGCCCTGTCTCCCCACGTCTTCACGAAAGTCGTGGAGGGAGCCCTTGTTCCCATGAGAGAACAGGGCGTTCGCATCCTCAACTATCTCGACGACTGGCTCCATTCTAGCTCAGTCTCGGGATCAGTTATGCGAACACAGGGACTTGGTGCTCAGTCACCTCAGCCAGTTGGGTCTTCAGGTCAACTGGGAAAAGTCAAGTCAAGTCAAGTCACCTTTATTTATATAGCGCTTTTTACAATGTAGATTGTGTCAAAGCAGCTTTACATTGATAACTGGTACATTATTTGGCTGCACAGCAGCTCTTAAAGAATAGTGTCAATGCAGGCAGATCAAAGCACTGTTGAATATCAAATGTCAAGTCAAATGTCAAGTGTCCCCAACTAAGCAAGCCAAAGGCGACAGCGGCAAGGAACCCAAACTCCATCAGGTGACATCAGGTGGCAGACAAGTGGCAAATAGGTGTTTAAATGGAGAAAAAAACCTTGGGAGAAACCAGGCTTAGTCGGGGGGCCAGTTCTCCTCTGGCCAACAGTGCTTTGTTACGATTCAGGTTGCCATCGTAAGTCCAATAGGATCGCAGCATTCAAAGTATTTATTCCAGTTCCATCCAATTGAGGATCGTATTCATCACGCCGGTATGGACGGTTGTTGAGGAACTGTGTCGTGGCTGTCGTGTTGATGAGGCCCTCACAGTGGATGATCTAGTTGACTCAATCTCTGCTGATACTTCAGGGCTGCGTTGTGGTCGTGTCAAGGCGCAGGTCCTTGGTCTCACCTGGATACGGCCCGGATCCGGTTGACTACCTCGGGATAACCACGGGATAACCAGAAAGACTAATATTAGCGTAGATGCCATTCTTCTTCTGATGTAACGAGTACATCATGTGTTATAGGAAGTGTTCCCGGTTCCGGCTGACCTAATTTATGCAGCCTAATAATCCTTTAACGGATTTGAAAATATAAATTGGTAATGTGTTATGTGTATGCCAAGTTAAAGAAATGCGTTTTTAGTCTAGATTTAAACTGACAGAGTGTGTCTGCTTCCCGAACAATGCTAGGAAGATTGTTCCAGAGTTTAGGTGCCAAATAGGAGAAGGATCTACCGCCTGCGGTTGATTTTGATATTCTAGGTATTATCAGCTGGCCTGAATTCTGAGATCGCAATAGACGTGAAGGACTATAATGAATTAAGAGCTCGCTCAGGTACTGGGGAGCTAAACCATTTAGTGCTTTGTAAGTAATTAGCAAGATTTTAAAATCTATACGATGTTTAACAGGAAGCCAATGCAGTGTTGACAGAACCGGGCTAATATGGTCATACTTCCTAGTTCTAGTAAGAACTCTAGCTGCTGCATTTTGTACGAGCTGTAGTTTATTTATCAGGCGAGCAGAACAACCACCCAGTAAAGCGTTACAGTAATCTAGCCTTGAGGTCATGAACGCATGAACTAACTGTTCTGCATTTTTCATTGAGAGCATATGTCGTAGTTTAGATATATTTTTAAGATGGAAGAATGCGGTTTTACAGATGCTAGTAACATGGCCTTCAAATGAAAGATTGGTATCAAAGAGCACACCCAGGTTCCTAACTGACGACGAAGACTTAACAGAGCAGCCATCAAGTGTTAGACAGTATTCTAGGTTATTACATGAAGTTTTTGGCCCAAAAATTAGAATCTCTGTTTTTTCTGAATTTAGTAGTAGGAAATTACTGGTCATCCAATTTTTTATATCAGCTATGCATTCCGTTAATTTTGTGAATTGGTAAGTTTCGTCAGGGCGCGAAGAAATATAGAGCTGAGTATCATCAGCATAACAGTGAAAACTAACGCCATGCTTCCTAATGATATCTCCCAAGGGTAGCATGTACAGAGTGAACAGCAACGGTCCTAGTACTGAGCCTTGCGGTACTCCATATTGAACTTGTGATCGATATGACATCTCTTCGTTTACTACTACAAACTGATAACGGTCAGATAAGTATGATTTGAACCATGACAATGCAATTCCACTAATGCCAACATAATTTTCGAGTCTATTTAAAAGAATATTGTGATCAATAGTGTCAAATGCAGCACTAAGATCCAGTAACACTAATAGAGAGATACAACCACGATCTGATGATAAGAGCAAATCATTTGTAACTCTAATGAGAGCAGTCTCAGTACTATGGTACGGTCTAAATCCTGACTGGAAATCCTCACAGATACTTTCTTTCTAAAAAGGAACATAGTTGTGATGATACTGCCTTTTCTAGTATTTTTGACAGAAAAGTGAGATTTGAGATCGGCCTGTAATTGACTAATTCTCTAGGATCAAGTTGTGTTTTTTTAATAAGAGGTTTAATAATAGCCAGCTTAAAAGTTTTTGGTACGTGTCCTAGTGATAAAGATGAATTGACGATATTAAGAAGAGGATCTACAACCTCTGGAAGCATTTCTTTCAATAGCTTAGTCGGTATAGGGTCTAACATACATGTTGTTGATTTTGATGATTTAACAAGTTTAGACAATTCTTCCTCTCCTAAAGCAGTAAATGAATTGAATTTTTTCTCAGGGACACTACAATGCACTATCTGATGCGATACTGTGGTAGACGGTTGCATGGTTATAATTTTTTCTCTAATATTATCAATCTTGCAAGTAAAGAAGTTCATAAAGTCATTACTGCTGTGCTCTTTGGAAACATCAGAAGTTGAAGCTTTATTTCTTGTTAATTTAGCCACTGTATCAAATAAATACCTAGGGTTGTGTTTATTTTCTTCTAAAAGTTTTGAAAAATAGGCAGATCTAGCAGATTTTAGGGCCTTTCTGTACTCAATCATTCTCTCTCTCCACGAAATGCGAAATACTTCTAGTTTTGTTTTCTTCCAGCTGCGCTCCATTTTCCTGGCTGCTAACTTTAGGGCCCGAGTGTGCTCATTGCACCATGGCATTGGATTAATTTCCTTAATCTTTTTTAAGCGCAAAGGAGCAACTGAGTCTAATGTGCTGGAAAAGACAGAGGCAATAGTTTCTGTTGCAACATCGAGGTCTTCTAAGCTTTCTGGTATGCTAAGGCGATGAAACTGATCAGGAAGATTATTTATAAAGCGATCTTTAGTGGTAGAAGTGATGGTTCTACCATATTTATGGCATGGAGGCAGTTTAGCCGCCTTGACTAAATGTAGTATGCACGAGACTAGATAATGATCAGAGATGTCATCGCTCTGCTGCAGAATTTCAACAGCATCAATATCAATTCCATGTGACAATATTAGATCTAAAGTATGATTACGACAATGAGTGGGTCCTGACACGTGTTGTCTAACACCAATAGAGTTTAGAATATCTGCAAATGCCAATCCTAATGCGTCTTTTTTATTATCTACATGGATATTAAAATCACCAACAACAAGGACTTTATCTGCAGCTAGTACTAACTCCGATAGAAAGTCAGCAAATTCTTTGATAAAGTCTGTATGGTGTCCTGGTGGCCTGTAAACAGTAGCCAGCACAAATGTCAACTTACATAATGTTACGTAAAGTACCATCACTTCGAAGGAATTATATTTGAAAGACTTCTGACTAATACTGTAAGTATTACTATAGATTACAGCAACACCACCCCCTTTGCCTTTCTCACGGGCATTGTGTCGATAATCATAACCTTGAGGACTAGACTCATTTAAAGTAATGTAATCATCCGGTTTTAGCCAAGTTTCTGTCAAACACAGCACATCTAGATTATTATCTTTGATAATATCATTAACAATAAGTGATTTTGAAGAAAGGGATCTAATATTTAACAACCCGAGTTTTATCATTTGTTTAGCATTATTATCTCTATTTTTTATTTGTTGAACATCAATTAAATTTTTACCATTAAATGGGTTTGGAAGTTTTTTGTTTTTACTAATTCGGGGTACAGACACAGTCTCTATTTGAAAATATCTAGGTGTAAGAGTTTCTATGTGTTGGGAGTTATCTGAATTATCTGACTTCTGTAACGTGAGGCAGCTAGCAGACGGTCGGTTTAGCCAGTCTGTCTGCTTCCTGACTTGGGCCCCAGTTTGTCATGTTTCAGCTCTAAGACTATGTGCCATATTACTAGAGAGAAGAGCAGCACCATCCCGGGAGGGATGAATACCATCTCTTTTCAACAGGTCAGGTCTGCCCCAAAAACTTTTCCAATTGTCTATGAAACCTATATTATTTTGCGGACACCACTTAGACAGCCAGCCATTGAGTGATGATAATCTGCTAACTATCTCATCACTCCGACGAACAGGAAGGGGGCCAGAGCAAATTACTTCTCCTGACATTGTACTTGCGAGTTCACACACCTCTTTAATGTTAATTTTAGTGATCTCCGACTGGCGAAGTCGAACATCATTAGTGCCGACGTGAATAATAATCTTTAAATAATCTTTAAATAATGTCCCGGCATGCTGTGATGTTCACAGATGCCTCTGCCACTGGCAACGGGCATGCAGTGTCAGGGGTGTGGACGGGCCCCCAATTGCATTGGCAAGTCAACTGCCTCGAGTTGCTAGCAGTACGCCTTGCCCTGAGCCGCCTGAAAGGGCCGTTACAGGGCAAGCATGTGCTGGTCCGTACGGACAACACTGCGACCGTTGCGTACATCAACCTTCAAGGTGGTCTATGCTCCTGACGCATGTCGCAACTCACCCGCCATCTCCTTCTTTGGAGTCAGAAGCATCTGAGGTCGCTTCACGCCATTCATGTTCCTGGTGTGCTCAACTGTGTGGCCGACAAGCTCTCACAACCGGCGTTGCCAGGAGAGTGGCGACTCCACCCCCAGGTGGTCCAGCTGATTTGGAGAGAGTTCGGAGAGGCTCAGGTAGACCTGTTTGCCTCGCCAGAAACCTCTCACTGCCAGCTGTTTTACTCCCTGACCGAGGGAACACTCGGTACAGATGCACTTGCACACAGCTGGCCCCGGGGCCTTCGCAAATATGCGTTTCCCCCAGTGAGCCTACTTGCACAGACCTTGTGCAAAGTCAGGGAGGACGAGGAACAGGTCCTTCTAGTTGCGCCCTATTGGCCCAATCGGACCTGGTTCCCGGAACTCACGCTCCTCGCGACAGCCCCTCCCTGGCGCGTTCCTCTGAGGAAGGACCTTCTTTCTCAGAGACGGGGCACCCTTTTAACACCATCACTTCAGCACGTGCACCGTCTACGAGACGTGCTTACGCCTCGAAGTGGAACCTGTTCGTCGAGTGATGTTTTTCTCGCTGAGTAGACCCCCGAAGATGTTCGATCGGAGTCGTGCTTTCCTTTTTGCAGCAAGTGTTGGAGCGTAGACTGTCTCCCTCCACCCTCAAAGTTCATGCTGCCGCAATATCCGCATACCACGACCACATCGATAGCAAGTCTGCTGGTAAGCACGACCTGGTCGTCAGGTTCCTTAGGGGGGCGAGACGGTTAAATCCTCCTCGACCTCCCTTCATACCCTCTCGGGACCTTGCTCTGGTGCTTCGCGCACTCCAGAATGCTCCCTTTGAGCCCTTGCAGTCAGCAGACTTAAAGATTCTGTCTATGAAGACTTTGCTGCTGGTTGCATTGGCCTCCATCAAGAGGGTAGGGGACCTGCAGGCATTTTCGGTCGACGAATCATGCCTAGAGTTCGGGCCGGGCGACGGCCACGTGGAACTGAAACCCCGGCCTGGCTATGTGCCCAAGGTTCCTACCACTCCTTTCAGGGACCAGGTAGTGAGCCTGCAAGCACTGCCCCCGGAGGAGGCAGACCCAGCCCTGGCTTTGCTCTGTCCATTCCACGCTTTGCGACTGTATATAGACAGAACTCAAGGTCTCAGGACCTCAGACTAGCTCTTTGTCTGTTACGGAGGCCAGCAGAAGGGAAAGGCCTGCCCGCTCAGGTTGCATGCTCACTCTACCAGAGGTGTTGCATCCTCCTGGACGCTGACATGTGGCACCTCGCTGACAGATATTTGTAGAGCTGCGGGCTGGGCGACACCTACACGTTAGCTAGATTCTATAGCCTTCGTGTCGAGCCGGTCTCCTCCCGTGTTCTCACCTCAACCAGTCAGAGGCATGGAGAGGCCCCGGCTTAGTGTCGGCTTGCTGCGCTTACATGCGCTTATTGCTCCAGAAAGTCCCTACAAGGCAGACTCTGTTGAGTCCTCCGATTACCCTTCAGCAGCCGGATGTGGTGGAGCGTCTGGCGCCAGGCCTATACTCTGTTGTATCCTTGAGAACCGGATTTAAGCTGGGTTCCATATGTGTAACCCTACGGGGATCCCATATGTATATTCCACAGTTGCTCCTAAATGAAGCCCGTGTCTTTCCCTTTGGGAGAACCCATCTCTTATCAGGTTGGAGTCACCCCAGTACTTCCATATGTAGTTCAGCCCTATGGGGTTAGTCCATATGTACATCTCCACATAACTCCTTCTGGGAAGGATGTGGCTTCCGCAGCGTTCCTTTTCTAGTGAAAGGGTAGGCTTTCCCAGTGTTATCCAATAGTCTCACTGAATGGGCTGTGTGGAACAGCAGTGATCGACACTCTCTGTGTTAGCCCTGTCCCACCATCCTTTAGGCAAGGGGGTGCAGGAGGCTTGCAGAGAGCACTTGAAGGGGGCAGTGCCCATGGCGCTTTGGTAGGGATTCCTATTTGTCGGTCTGTCCGATGTACGTTGAATGTGACTGACTGAATGGGAACGTCTCGGTTACAAAGGTAACCCTCGTTCCCTGAAGGAGGGAATGGAGACGTATGTCCCATCACCACGGTCGCTGTACCCCGCTGCGTGGCTGGCTCACCTGCTCGGCTCCTCAGCAAAAACCTAAAGATGCAATGCACCTGCTGCTCATTATATACCCGCACAGAGCAGGGCAGTGCAGCTGCTGCAAATAATTGCATGCCAATGTGTATTGGCTCGTTTTAGTTACACTCGAAGTAGATTGGCCTCTCTAGCGAGATTCCTATTCGTCGGTCTGTCCGACGTACATCTCCCTTCCCTTCTTCAGGGAACGAGGGTAACCTTTGTAAATGAGACGTTCTTCTAAGATATCTGGTATGCTAAGGAGATTAAACTGATCAGAAAGATTATTTATAAAGCAATCTTTATAAATAATCTTGTAACCGGGAGGTGGCTTTGCAGCCTTGGCTTAATGAAGTATACATGAGACTAGATAATGATCTGAGATGCCATCGCTCTGCTGCAGAATTTCAACAGCATCAATATCGATTCCATTTGACAATGTTAGATCTAAAGTATGATTACGACAATGAGTGGGTCCTGACACGTGTTGCTGAACTCCAATAGAGTTTAGAATATCTCTAAATGCCAACCCCAATGCTTCTTTTTCATTATCTACATGGATATTAAAATCACCAACAATAAGGACTTTATCCGCAGCGAGTACTAACTCTGATAGAATACCAACAAATTCTTTGATAAAGTCTGTATGGTGCCCTGGTGGCTTGTATACAGTAGCCAGCACAAATGTCAAGCGGGATTTATCACTTACACTAGAAAGACCTCTGGCGGTCTGGCGGAAGCTCGATATTCGACTTCATAACTTGTTTAAATATGGATATTTTTTTTTTACACAAACGCATCGCTTCGCTTCAGAAGGCCTTTATTAACACTCCGGAGCCAAGTGGAGTACACGTTTATGATGGATGGATGTGGATAAAAGCGCTTTGTTCAGCTCATACTCACTGAACCCTATCACTGCCATTATAAAGCTTGAATGCGTCAGGATATTTATTAATATTTCTCAGATTGTCTTCGTCAGAAACAAGAAAGTCATATACACCTAGGAACTAATTCTTTAACTCAGTTTAATAGGCTGACAGCGAATGGGTGGAGGTTGTTTTCTCTTTGTGGATTCCAGGGAGTTTGATGTGTCCGTTCGTGCAGGGTGTGTTCGCGTGGTCACGTACAGCTGCGTGTCAGCATCAGCGGAATCAGGGAGCGCCAACAGAGCTTGTACTGTGCAAGCACTGGGCTCTGAGAGACAGCACTTGCGGCCTTTGCACTTGACCACTTACATGATGTATTTCCTGTATTTGGTGTTCAAGTGAGCATGAAGACTGCAAGTGTGTGTAGAACTTTTGATTACCCGATGCATAACTGACACACTCATAGTGTTGTAAAAATGCAAGTCTTTACAGAGCTTTATTTTGATTTTCCATCCTTTGCATTTTAAAATAAACTTCTAAATGTCTGTTCAGTAGTCCCAACTATAACAGACAAATCACATTTTTTAAAAAGACTGGATGGAATTGCAAACCAGAATGCATGCTCATTTTTAATAAACGATTGCAGCCATTTAAGCCATTTGTGATTGTGATAGATGTGACCAGTAAAGAGGAAAAGATCACAGAGGCAGCAGGCTACTGCAAATGCTTAAGGGTTTATATCCACAGAATAAGGTTACAAAAGTAAAGCAAATGTTAACCCCAACTGAGATAAAACCAAAGTATAAAGGGAAAAGGGAAAAAGAAAAACACACACACATACACACACACACACACAAACACATACACACATACACACATACACATTCACACATACACATACACACATACACACACACATATACACATACACACATACACATACACACATACACATACACACATACACATACACACATACACACATACACATTTACTCTCTGTATATACACATAAAAAGAAGAGAAACAGTCCTCGAAGTCCCCCTGGGCAGAATCATGAATGGTTGTGGCTAGATCATTGGCTGGAACTGTATATATACGTCCGAAGTTTCCACCTGTTCCCCTTTTGATGGTACACCAGCTCGTGGGACTGCAAACAAAAGAAATGGTAAGAATAAACAAACTATTCGTTAAAGAGTGTGCGCACTCAACTCCAAACGAAAGTTTAAATTAAGTATATTAAACCAAACTAATTCTATTGTGTCTTCTTTTCATTAATTTCATTAAATACAAAAACAAAACCGACCTGACTGAGGCTCTGCCACTAAAAATTCAGATTTGTTCTACATTTTTCATTTTTTATCAATATATTATTCAACATTTCCATTCTCTCTTAATCTTTTAAAAATCATAATCCTTAAATATTTCACCTCCTTTTTAATTGAAATGTTATAAATTGAGTACAAAGGGAGGCCATGAATAGCCATCAGTTCACATTTTGACTGTAAATATTTATATAACTTGCTGTAATTCTGTTTTGGTAAAACATTCTACAGACAAGTGCTAGGGAGATCTTCATTTTGTAGTAAGCTGACTGATAATAAATTTGTGTTCCATAAAGTTAATACCAGTAATATTATAATTTGTATTATTAGGATGGCTAGCAGTTCCACAACCATAATAAACAACAGAGGTGAACTACCACAACCTTGCCTTATACCTCTGTTCACATGAAATCTTGGGCATGTCCCTTTGGGAATAGTTACCGACTATCTATATATCATTAAGCATTTTGATTATCTTTGTAAATGTTGGTCCAAAACCAAAATGATAGTCTAGAAAAGAAAAGGATGTTCCATATCAAAAGCTTTTCTTTTTGTTTAAAAAAAAAGAAAAAATTTAAAAAATTCCAAAAATAAATCCATGTTCAATTAAATGACTACATTCTGTGATGTCAAGCACCAGATGAATATTATGAATTAATCTACCCAGACTGAGTCTCACTCGTAATCTAGCAGCAATCGCTCCAGTAAAGATTTTGTAATCCGTATTGAGAAGTGGAGTAGGCTGTAGGTTATCTAAAATCCTTTTCTCCTTTCCAGGTTTTGGAATCAAAATAATAAGCCCTTGCTGCATGGTAGGCAGTAAATCATTATTCTTAATACAATCTTGTAGTACTTAAAGTAAATGGTTTAAGTATTCCCAAAAGAATTTATGTAAGTCTGAATTTAGATGATCTTGCCTAGGAGATTTACCCATTTTCATTCTTTTTAGGGCTAGATCTAATTCCTGCATGGTGAAGTCTGAATCACATAATTCTTTGAATGAGTTCTCAACTGTAGGTATATAACTTCACTTTCTTAAAGAAATCATCAGAATTATCACTGGAGTGAGGTATATAAAAATAATGTATTGAATAAAATTGAATCGCCTCATTTGCAATAATATTGTTATAATAACTATTGAATATTTTCTAAGTTTATATTTTAAAAAATCCGTTTTACTACCACTGAGCATACATTTGTAACCAATATCAGTTATAGTCCTCTTTTTATATGTGCAATAGTCTTCCTGAATTTGTTGTTTTTTCAATTGCTGAAGCCAAACTCTTTACACAGTCTGCATTACCAACATGAATCTTGGCCAAATGTCACCTCCAAAACTCACTCAGACCAATAAAACACTTCATATATGTCTCAAAATAAGCTCGTTCCACCATAACACTGGCAACAATTCGCATTCAGAAAACATCCATTGTCACTAAAAAGAACAAACAACAGGGAGCATTACATAAATTAACTTTTATTTTTGAAGTTTGAGCAGAAAGGAAGAATGCAAGTATTTGTGCTATTTTAATGTTTTGTTGTTGTTGTTTTTTACCTAAAAACTACAGATGAGATGATGTGGACATGCCCGGATTCAAGCATTACAGCTCACCCTTTTACAGCAGATTTAATTCACAAACAACTGACAGTTGTGACCTAAAGATGAGTTACATTTACAATGATCAATTCTAAAATTCGGCATTTGTAACTTACTTTTCGTGCCATCAGTCGCACGTACACTCAAGCTCTGAGGATCTCCCGGTTCTTGGCTCATTTTGAGTCAGACTTGTAAATTCAGTTACAGTTTTTCTCAATTTATTTGACACATTTCTCCAAATGAATATAGCTGCTCTCAAAACAATTAACACTCTTATGTTGGCAAAACAGTTCACTATTCACTGCATAATGGTGCACCCTAGTTTATTCTAGTAATGCATTTATGCATTTAATGTTATAAATACTAACATCAAAACTACAAGTGTGTTCTCTGTTTTAAGAAATTCTGCTGTAGATACAAATGCATGAATGAAAATACGTTTTTCTTGTTCTGTAATAGTGTTCTTCCAAGTTCTTTAATGACAAGTTTAGTTGTAAAACGATAAGATGTCATGCATTGCAGGGAAAAAAGCTGTGAATGCTGGATCCATCCTTGTGCCTAACTTCTCTGCAGGCCTTTCCATCCTTTTCCATATACTGTCTATCTCCAGTGCTGGAATGAACACCATCCTGAATTGTGGGTGATGCTCAAACCACTCTTGCAACAGTGATTTCACTGAGGGAGGTAAAAAACTTTTAGGAGCCTTTCTGTGTTATGTGGCCCAAAGACAGCGCTGTGTGCCACAAATTGTAGCACTTGTTGTCCAGGAACATTGACTGTGGCACGATGTTTATATTGAGTTGAACTCTCGGTCCAGCTTCTATTAAGGAAAGACCATAATTTATGACATGGTCAATTAGGTTGGCTCTGATTTCATTTGAAACTCGTCTGTACGCTATCCTTCTACCTCTTCTCCCTCCTCTTACACCTTGCTTTCTCCTTTCCCCCTGTCCATGTCTTCTTATATTTTCTTCTCTTGCTCTTTCCATTAATACCAATGCCTTCACCTCTACCCATCTCATCTCCTTCTACTTCTCCCTCTTTTCCACTTCCTACATCCTCAGCTCTTCTTGCTTCTCCTACATCCTCAACTCTTCTTGCTCTGTCTCCTCTTCCTATACCATCTATTCCTTTCCCCTCATCTCTCTCTACCTCTCCCACTGTTCATCTCCCTCTCAATATTACCCTTCCTCTATCCTCTCCAAAAGCTCTCACTCTTACACCTATTCCTTTTTCCCATTCTTCTTTTTTTGTTGTTTTTTCCCCTTTTACAGTTTTTGTAATTGAGATAACTCTGTAAGCAATTAGGAAATTTGCATTTCCTGTGTTGTGTGTATTACTAACTCAGTAGATATTTATTTGGGGCTAATTGAGGACATTCCAATTAAGTGCAATTGAGAATTTAACAAATAACAGTTTTGTTTTTTGTGTTTGGAAAAATTGTGCACAAATGATTGTGATTTTTGTAAAACCAATAAAAAGAGCTGTAATTGTTTTTACCTACTATATTAAAGTTTTGGTTGACTGTATGAACTACTGTGAAAATATTGGAGAATTTTGTGCATAGTGTTTTGAGAAAACAATGCATGTGATTTGTAATTTGCATTAAATAAAGGAAAACTTACAATCTGTTTAGGACAATTACAAAGTGTTCAGATTACTGTGTTAACTGTTTTAAGAACAGTGGCCTGAGGTAGGAGAAATGTGTCTAGAGACTCGCTCTGAACAGATCATTGAATCAGTGAGTTATTGACTCGGGAACAGCTGCAATTGGATCAGTCCAGTTCACAAATGTATAATTCGGTGTGATTTGCAAACCTGTATTCACAAAACATCTTAAGGCTAAAGTAGCTCCTAACTTGCCGATTTAGAACAAACTCTTGAAAATAATGGGTGTCAGTCCTAAATTTAGGACTCGAAATTTTTGCTGAGTATTTCACAAAAAAAAAAAAAAAAAAAAAAAAAAAAAAAAGCGTTAAAACTAGCTTCTAAATCTGAAAAGTTAGTAGTCAATAGGACTCCTAAGTCACTAAGACCAAATCACAAACAATCCTAAAATGGCTGTTGCTGGCAATCTGCCCAAAGACATTGTTACACCATTGAGGCCATAGGCAATATAGCCTTGAGTGCTGAGCCTTTTCTACATAAATGCAATAAATATTTTGATTTATAGATTTTAAAACGTGATGATTAAAAGAATTTTGAACTGTAGACTTGAAATATGCAATGAAATAACATAAAGGTTAATTTATGTACAGGCAAAATGTATTTAATGATGGAGAATAAAACATTGCTGTCAAGTTGAAAATAATATCACATCGTCTGCACTGATAGCTTTGTGGGCATAATTCTGCAATCTCTCGAGATGCAGACATTAGACTGACAATTAGCTGAACATATACTTGTTTAATTAGTGACACTTAGCCTACATTTTAAAATCTATTTGAATATGGCAACATGATACCTCGTTCTACAATTTCTATGATTAAATCACTGATACCTAACTATAACGATAACTATAAGTTAGCCTATTTGCGTCCACACCAACGAACGATAACGGTCTGTTTATTCTAAGCTCACGCGCTGCGGTTTCAAAGTGTGTACAACATGTTTTTGCTGTTCTTGTTGCATTTACACGGCTTTAACCAGCAGATGTCCTCAGCATGCTATGTTTCGAGTGAATAGTGTAATGATCTAATAATCTAACAGTGAATTTAGCTGACGAAGTCAATATAGTGGAATAAAAACAGCGCCTAGTCTTTTTCACTGCAACTTCAAAGGAAGCAAGACAATGTTGTTAACACTAGCGCTGGATACCCGAGGTAATTTTATTACACTGTTTGCTAGCCTTGCATTATGATCTCATGGTTAATACTTCTCACCATTTATTCCGAGAGTATGACCGATTGTTTTCCATACATCCATTTTCGGTATCACTTTACAATAAGGTTCATGAGTTAACTACATTAGTTAACATGAACTAATAATGAACTGCACTTATACAGCATTTATTAATCATTGTTAATGTTAATTTCAACATTTACTAATACATTATTAAAATCTTGTTAACATTAGTTAATGCACGTGAACTAACATGAACAAACAATGAACAACTGTATTTTCATTAACTAACGTTAACGAAAATTAGTAGGCTACATACAGTAACAAATGTGGCCTATTACTCATGGTTAGTTCATGTTAGTTAATACATTAACTAATGTTTAACTAATGAACCTTATTGTAAAGTGTTACCCCATTTTCTGTAAGTATCCTTGAAAAGGGGGTTTGACTTGTCAAACAGTGGTGGATTTTTCTGGACCTTGGCGAGTAACTTCATTTTAAATGCGCGAGCCCTTAAATTAGAATGGATTCTGATTGGCTGTCAGTGATTTATCGTTCAGCAGTTGGAAAAAAAAAAATCGTTCTGAAAATGATCCCAACGATATCGTTTCTCTATATCGTTATCAGAATAGCTGTGGTGTGGACACTGCTATTCTTTTATATTTAGAACGATTTTTAACTAATTTATCGTTATCTTTAGGAGTTATCGTTCTTGGTGTGAACGGGCCAAGACTTTCTGTCTATTCGGCAGCTTTGTGAATAGTGGTAACACTTTACAATAAAGTTCATTAGTTAACATTAGTTAACTACATTGCTCATGGTTAGTTCATGTTAGTTAATACATTATTGTAAAGTGTTATCGGAAAAATATACATAAATTAAATGAGGCTAGAATAAAAGGAGAAGTTCTAAGGTTGAATGGCGATGTCCTCCTCTTCCACTCCTCCACGTCCTCCACGTAAGCCATCCTAGCTGTACAGGCCTATGACTTTCTTCTTTATGATGAACAATCGCAGAAATATTAATAAATATCCTGACGCATCCAAGCTTTATACTGGCAGTGATAAGGATCAATGAGCTGAAGAAAGTGCTTCCATCTACATCCATCCATCATAAACGTGTACTCCACACGGCTCCGGGGGGTTAATAAAGGCCTTCTGAAGCAAAGCGATGTGTTTGTGTAAAAAAAAAAAAAAATCCATATTTGACAAGTTATGAAGTAAAATATCTAGCTTCCGCACGAGCCGCTTTCCGTATTCAATGTACGCAGACAGTGTAAAACTCTTGCAGTTCTCAAAGCTTACGCTACGTCCTATGCCTTCCCTATTCAACTTACGGAAAATGTGTAACTGACGTGACGTCAGTTTACACTTTTTTCGTAACTTCAATACGGAAAGGTGGTCTGGTGGAAGCTACATTTTTACTTCAAAACTTGTTTAAATATGGATATTTTTTTTACACAAACACATCGCTTCACTTCAGAAGGCATTTATTAACCCCCCAGAGCTGTGTGGAGCACATATATATGATGGATGGATGTGGATGGAAGCACTTTCTTCAGCTCATACTCATTGATCCCTGTCACTGCCATTAGCTCGGATGCGTCAGGATATTTATTAATATTTCTGCGATTATGTTCATCAGAAAGAAGAAAGTCATATACACCTAGGATGGCTTGAGGGTGAGTAAAGCTTGGGCTAATTTTCATTTCAAAGTGAACTAATCCTTTAATACCAGACACGGAGACAAGGCAGTTGAACCCAAAAGCAGGTGTTTATTAACAAACATAGAAATCCAATGATGAGGTAAATAAATAGCATTCTTCACATAGAATGTGAAGAATGAAGATGAATACAGAGATTAACCAGTCTGTTGTATATTGCAGAAGCATATTGAAGCACACCGGAAAGGCAAGACGAAGACACACAAGGTTATAGACGATGGAGATAGAAGGAGATGCTGGAGAAACTGGTAAGTAAAACCAAACAGGTACTATATCCAAACTGCAAACTTGGGCTGCGTTCCAGTTCGTTTTTTAAATGCCCTTACCTCGCTAACTTCCCTCAGTCTCGTTGACTCGGATGTACGTCATTGCTTACGTTGCAAGAGTGTCCACTACTGGCGGAACCTTTGCAGAACGTCCTAAGTCCTTGATCACTTGGAATCCGCAATGGAGCTGATTTATTATTTATTTTTTCCCCTTACAAAATTGTTTAATGCAGAATTAATGCAGCATTCTATATGTATATATGTGTGTTTTAAATATTTTAAAAAATAATTAATATATCATAGAGTTGTTTGTGCTGGGGTAAATTAAACGTGATATGCGGTGACGTCACAATCGTGTTGCATTGTGGGTTATGGAGCTGTCTGAAGTGTACATATGAAGTTGACTCGCTCCCTCGGTCAAAATCGAGGGAGCGAGGGTCTGTCCATATAAACTTACCTCGTCCACTTCACGAAGTGGAGCGCTCTTCAAAATGGTGGCAGGAATTCCCCCGAGGGGAAGTGCATAGGGAAGTTCGCGAGTGCGTTTCTAAAACTGAAGTGGAACTCCAGAGTCTAAAGAGTCTAAAACCAGAGATCGTATTATTATAGGGAGATAAGAGGGTCTGTATCTCTTACCATTGGAGAAAGCGTAACGGCTAACTTAATCACGTGTGGCACCTCTCAGCCTATCGTGTAATGGCAGTGACATCAGTCGCAACATTCCCTAGTCTGCCTTCTCTTGAAAAAATACATTTTTATCAAGCTAAAATCTACATATAGTTCCCAAAGAAAGTATTGTTTAGTGTAAAACATGCTGAAGATTAGCAAACAGGCTGTCTATTAATTAAATGATTAGCTATTTCCCACAAAAGCTGTTTAATCAGCATAGTGAAGCCTCTCATCCATTGACATCCATAAAAAAAAAAAACAGCCTCTGGTCTCCTTCCCTGCGTACCGCCGGGGGCGGGGCGTTAGCATTAGCCGTTACGCTTTTTTGGCTAAACGTTGCAGGCTTGCCTTCCAGTGGCTTTGTCTAAAACTCTCAGTCATAGATATACATAATAAAGGCTAGATGTCTTACGGCGGAGTCTCTAACGTCATCACCGGTGGCCATCTTGTCACAGTCAAGCTTTTTGGCGGGCTCTGTGGTACCTGATGTAAGGTGAGTGATCTGCACGAACACAAATACTCTTATCTCGCTGAAATCTTGACGGATTTACAAATGGTTTGGTTTCTTACAAACGTTATTAACGTGGCTATAATTCTGGATGCTTGAACATGTTGAAATTGCAGCTTTTCTTTTCGAAAAACGACTTAATCGTGCAGCATAGTTGTGTATCACGGCTACTTGCGCAAGTTATCAAGGCTGAGACCACAATCGAGCTGTTCAATTATATAGGTTTTACTGACACCAATAACGATTTTATGACAACTAATCTTTTGTCTAAATTACAATCTTTGTGGATGTGGTTGTAGTTATTAGCTGGCTAATAACAAGAAGCTTTGAGTGAGACCTAGTAGTTACAGTTTAGCTGCTACACAGCAATTTTACATCAGTGGGAGAGGCAGAATTGCTCTTTCTTTTCAATATAACTTAAGTTGCACATGATTTCCAATCGGTTTGGTTTGTTAAAAACATCTTACATTATGATACAGGAAATTGCTGGCTTTATAGGAGAAGATGCCAGACTTTTGTGCAGCCTATGGATGCTCCAATTGCCGTAGTCTCAAAACGAGAGCCTGTGGGATCACCTTTCACCTGTAAGATATTATTATGATTATATTTGGGATAATCGTTAGTTACTTAGTGGATGTATGTACAATACAGGTCCTGTTACACAGGAACAGCGGGGCTATGACATAATAGTATTACAAGATTGTTGTTGACCCAAAGCTTTTTACAAGTTTGTTTACACAATCGCAGAATGTTTCTTTTGGACACCTTCTTTTTTTTTTTGGAACAGTGATCTCTGAAGTAGGCACAGTGCAATGTCGAGGGGAAAAGCCTAGAAAATGGCCCAACCCTGAAGAAGTTAAAATAAACATGTAATAATTCAAATTATTTTATTATAATAGTAATATTCATATTATAAAAGTGTGTGTGTGTATATATATATATATATATATATATATCATGTTGCCATTCTGTACACTGAGTTTTAATAGCCTATATATTGATTTAACATAAATACCTTGTGCGTGTGTATATTCATTGCACCTATCTGTTCTGTTCAATGTTATTTTCATATGGAAGTCCATGGTTATAATTATTCATAAGTATGCAGTGTCATAAGTACATCTCTGACGTTTATAACAAACCAAACAGTTTGAAAATCGGTAGAAAATTGAGCAAGTTATGGTTATTTAAAAAGTACATGCACCATTAAAACACAATGTTACGAGTGAGCGAGCTGACTGTTACAAGATGGCCGCCAGGTGCGGACGTCGACCTCCATTGGCCAGCAGCGCGGACGAGACATCTAGCCTTTATTATGTATGTCTATGCTCTCAGTCACCTACACTTCCTTTGCAAGTGACGTCACTTGCAATCGCCACCTGCATTCTCCAGCTGCCTGTGACTCACTCACACTCGACACAAATAAATCGGAAAAAAATATTGCAAACGGGACCAAGAAGCTGGAATGATTAAATTATTAAAAGTACTTTAGTACTGTAACGAGATCGTACTGGTTAACAAAGATTTTTGTTGCCATTTTATGTCTTTATTGAGGGAGTCATAACGGCTAGCCGCTAGAGAATGCGAGATGGCCGTAATACTAATGTTGTCCACTAGAGGGCAGCACAGGATAACAAATCCTTTTTAGTCTCAATCCGTGTAAATGGTTCGATAGATTGACTTGTAGTAAAAAAAAACAAACAAAAAAAAAACCCATTGAAAATCATTATAGTTTCATAAAGTTTAATAAAGTCTTATATAATCAGTTTGCAAAGAAATCTCCACAATACTTACAGATCATTGTCACCTTAATTTGTATCCTAATGATATATTATAAAACATATTTGACAAGTTGCCAGACATGACTGAAGGTATTGCTGTCCAATTAAAACGAAGAGATTTTTTTTTTTTCTATTTTAATACAGTAATACGTAGATTAATACTTCCATAAAGAGATAGGCCTACTTTGACATATTATATTTGAAAATAGATATGGCCATTGTATAACTGTATAGTCTTGTATAACTGGTGAGCTTGTGGTGCTTGGACCCTTATTCTAGTTTTATTTTAAACCTATTTCACAAGCAGACCATTTACAACTATTAACAATTTGTATTACTGAGCAAATAAAAAAAAAAAGGCAATAGACAGACATAACAATAATACAATATAAAAATAACAATAAAACTTTATAACACTTTCAAAACAGTTACTATTCTTACAAATATTACTAGATTATATATTTCCAAAAACAAAATTGCAAAAAATTACTTTTTACAATTTTCATTACTGAACAATAAAACTAATATTTACACCATCTCTAAAATCAAGATTGATCCCTTTTTGTAATTGTATTTTTAATATACAGTAGCCTGTATTTTTTAAGAAAATGTCCCAAAACAACTCCCAAAGAAGAAAATACAAAGAGGCACTGGTACCTATGGGTTTTCTGGTTCTGTTTTTAAGAAAACTGTCAATGCAGTGTCAATACAGTCAAATCAATAATATTGTTGAATATTAAGCATCCCCAACTAAGCAAGCCAGAGGTGACAGTGGCAAGGAACCCAAACTCCATCAGGTGTCAGAAGTATAATGGTTTAGATGCCATTCTGTGTAATAAACCACAAACATTGCATGAATGTTCAAAAAACATCAAAGGAACTATATTACTTTGTTGCTACTCCTCTAACAGTTCTACCTCTTGTGGTGATTGAAATGGTGCATTCTCCAACATAGGATGCAGTATGTCTATATTACCATCATCTGGCTTAAAAATGAAACAAAACCACATGAATATTACATTTGAGGTTCACACCTGAAACACAAACAAATCTTACCAAAGTCTTCAGGAAAAGACTTTGGTAAGATTTGTTTGTGTTTAAGGTGTGTTTGATCAGGGTTGGAGCAAAACCCTGCAAGACAGTGGGCCTCCAGGAGCAGGGTTGGACACCCCTGGTCTACCATAAAATGAGCTGTGTGAAACTCTGCATGAAAATATCTAGTTAAAAATGCAAAAATGTAGTCAACAAAATGTAATAATATCAGTTTTACATGTGAATATTAACATTTGCACATTTTTTTTTTTTTTTTTTTTTGTACTCAAAATACATAGATTGAGTAGAGGTGGCCCAGAGGCCTGGAGGGCCTATAAGGGTCTTCCCTAGGGTCCCCGGACCTGGAACAAGATTTCTACTGGTCCTCCCACCACCCACAACCCACAATCCACAATCCACAACCAACCACCCACCTCTCACTCATCACCCTGGAATTCACAACAATGCAATGACCAGTACAGGGAGCCCAGCACCATTCATTGTCCAACACCATTCATTGTCAGTACTGTGGATAATCCTTTTTTTATCCGCTTGTTAAGTCATGACGTAAGGAACGCAGTTTCTGCGTCCAAGCCCCGGCTCGTTTCACTTGAGAATGCTATCTCGACGGCCGTTTATGAGCGCTATTTATTCATATTAAACATTTAACATTTTAAAAAGTTAAACATTTAAAATACTTAGTCTACACAACAGTCTCCATGCTCACAGTGTCACAGACATTAATATTTTAACGATTTATAAGATGAATCACTGTCTGGCCATCTGGGATTTTGGTATGGAGATAAAGGTTATGATTATAATTTTTTTGTAGTATTACACCACATCATGTGTGTATATTAGCACTGTTTGTTGTTTTTTTGTGGTATGAGCATTTGGACCCGGAAGCGCTGCCGCGTGACATCAGACTTAACCAGATACCCTAAACAGGCAACGTAACCTGGGAGTTACAACTCATAAAATTCAAACTACATCAGATATTTCAAAAATTCCTTTGGATACGTTTTACTTAAGTCCAGATAAGTCATGATATAAAAAGTGACATGAAATGATTTTTTGCTGATCATTTTCCAGTCTTGCCTGTTTAAGGGTTAAGGAGCAGCCTAATTTAAACAGTTCTGCTATCATCCTGGTTAGCAACTCCCAGTTTTTTAAGAACATTATGGCTAGATCACAGGGTAACACGTCTTTTGTGTCAAATTGTCCTGACCTTCCTGATTCTATTTTCCCAACTGACAAAGTGGTGAAGCCATCAGGTCGGGGGTCAAGTAGGTACAGAAGGTGCTGTAGTGAGTGGTCTATGGTGGTGCTTGAGGGATATCTGGTGGGGTGACTTTTTTCCCCAGATTTCCTTTTCTTCTTTCTGGTTGTTCAATAAACAAACCTGTATTGAATAATCATCCGTCTGTCACGGTGCTCTGAGACTTGCGGGTAAGATCCAATTGCAGCTTTTATTTAGGGATATCCAAAGAGGAGTACAATGCCAGGCAATATATTAGTCATATTTTAGTCATCGGAAATTGTTTTAAGTTTTAGTCTCGTTTTAGTCGACTAAATATCATAAGACTTTAGTCGATGAAATCTACAGTAGATTTAGTCGACTAAAATCTAATTAAGTTAAATTGTAATTGCATTAAGTAAACATTTCTCTAACAATACACAGATCCAATACACTGATACACATCTGATATTCTCCAAACTTTTTATGTTCACTTAAGACAACCAACTGTACTTGCCAAAACGGATGTTTTTTGACCGTTCAGTGCAAAAAGACACGAAAGAGAGCTCAATTCAGTACTTGTCAGGGATTGACACTTATCATTGAGGTACTATTATAGTTTTTGTTTAAAATTTTGATTAGATTTTTAGTTTTTCTGCTTTCATTGTAATTTTAGTTAAAAGTTTTAGTATTTTTTTTGTGTTTATGTCTTTTAGTTTTTGCTTTTAAATGTCTATATAGTTATCTTATTTATGTTTTATTTATTTTAGGACATCAGGTTAAGCTAAAGCTTAGAAACTAGATGAAATAAAATAAGTTTACATTGTTTATATATTTATTTTTTATTTCAGTTAACGTTTATTTCAAGTAATGAAGATTTACGGTTTTAGTTTACTATAATAACCCTTATACTTGTAAAATATTGAATAATGTGTCAAATAATGTTCTTAGTCTTTCCTTCCTGTGACAGAAGATACAGTAGTTTACTATGAATTAAATAGAAATTAAATTACAGTTTATTGTGTAAACAAAATAACAATAATGACCAGGGAAAAAAAATAATAATTATAAACATCCAGAAATACACCGTGACTCTTATTCTGAAATGTCTGCAGTCTGCACTGTAGCAGTAGCAGGCTGCTCATTTAAGTTCAGATGATGGAGATAAAATATGCATTCTTACAACCGTCTAAAACATATTACCATATAAACATCGTGTAGTAAACATTGTCATAATTCATCAACATCAGCCTATAAGCAATCACTTGGCATAAATGTGCGCTACTCATTAATTGCGAAGCAGTCAGATGTGCTGCTGCTCGAGCCTGTAGAGTGGGCAACAGCGCCGCTTTTCCCGTGGTTAGATCAGCACATTACACTTCAAATGTGCGCATCTTCCACACGGGAGAGCAGTCCTGACTGGATATCTTCCCAAATTGTCCCTCTCTATAATTTTCGTCTCGTTTTTATTCGTTGACGAAAATTAGAGAAGATTTTCATCATAGTTTTAGTCATTCAAAACGCATTTTTATTTAGTCATCGTCTCGTTTTCGTCCGTGAAAAAATGTCGTTGACAAATTATGACGAAAATTATTCGTCGACAAAATTAACACTGCTCGGCTGAGGGCTCAGGCGTGGCAGCCATCTCGGCTGAGGATTCAGGAGCGGACTCACCGACTGGAGTGGATTCTGGAATGAACTCATGGACTGGAGCTGATGTGTGCGCATCCCACACACACCAAATGGCTGTGGCCACAACGGCCAGTGCTGCAATTTCTAAAAGCTCAGGCGTGGCAGCCATCTCGGCTGAGGGCTCAGGCGTAGCAACCATCTCGGCTGAGGGCTCAGGCGTAGCAACCATCTCGGCTGAGGGCTCAGGCGTAGCAACCATCTCGGCTGAGGGCTCAGGCGTAGCAACCATCTCGGCTGAGAACTCAGGCGTGGCAACCATCTCGGCTGAGGGCTCTGGAGTGGACTCATGGACTAGAGCGGGTTCTGGAGCGGTCTCATGGGCTGGATTGAGCTCTGAAGCAGACTCACGGACTGGAGCAGAGTTATTGACTGGAGCAAGTGCTGGAACGGACTCACCGGCTGGAGCAGACTCACTAGCTGGAGCGGACTCACGGGCTGGATTGGGCTCTGAAGCAGACTCACGGGCTGGAGCGGGCTCTGGAGCGGAATCACGGGCTGGAGCGGGCGCTGGAGGTATCCGAACCATCTCATTCTTGTGGAGGTACAGGTAACTGGAGAAATTCCAGAAGTTTAAGTTCTTTACCAGCTCCATCTCCGACTGCGACAGAGGATCATCTAAACAGTGGTTGAAGTCATCCTTGAGGACCGCATCAGGGTAATTAAACCTCTCCATTCTCGACCAAAACTTCTGGGTGAAGGCCCGCACCTCCATACCCCTCTGACGAAGTGTAGTCAGACCTTGTCAGGCCTGACTTTCCCGGGCACTAGCTGGTGGCTGGATTCTCCTGCTACTGAATCTAAACATGATCGAGGTTTTTGTCAGGGTGCTCTGAGACTTGCGGGTAAGATCCAATTACAGCTTTTATTTAGGGATATCCAAAGAGGAGTACAATGCCAGGCAAAGGGTCAAAATCCATGAAAACAGTCCACAAAAACAAGAACACAAACCAGAGATAGTGTTCAGACGTGCAGATAACATTACACAAAACCTCGATGATCATGACAAAAACCAAACCGGGTATAAATAGACAGAAACTAATGACGAGTGAATACAGCTGAGTGCAATGAAGAGTAATGAGTCCGGGAAGTGGGTTATGGGAAATGGAGTCCGTGATAGTGGCAATAGTCCGGGGTGATCACCAGCAGGTGATCATGACACCTCTCTGGATAATTACAATAATGAGTTATTGACATTTCAGCACTTCATAAACAAACAGCACCCCTTTAATTGCACTTAAAGTTAAGTGAATTTTTGGGAAATGGGTCAGGACTCGGGTTTGATCTCTTTCCATGTGGCAGTCGCTCACAGCTGATCACAAATGACAATGTTCATGGCTCATGAATCTCTCACCTGTTCCCTCTCTCCCTCACATTGTCACAATTGTCACATTTACCACATTGGTGGTGAAATGTGACAATTCTTAGGTGACAAATCCAAAATATTGTCAGATATGCAAAAGCGTTTGAACAGATGGAAGAACTTGGTTAAGCAAATTTAAAAATGTAAAGCATATGCGAATAAACTTCCTGACTGAAGGTCACTGTTCTCATTTCAATAGAAGTGAACATTCTGATAATGGTGATATTTATCTCCTGTCCCTTTGAGATCTTTAAATTTCTAATTGTTTCAGTTGTTCTGTTCAACAAATGTACAAGGTGACACTATGACATGGCCATGGCAGAATCTGAATTTTATGCTTAGTGATCCATTTTTGTGTTTATTTTGGACCATTGTGTCATATACACGCCTGAGCCTGCCATTCCAAACCTCATGCTGTGCATTAAGAAAATATAGACTCACGTCCTCTTCCAATCAGATTCATAACATCTCCAATTGATTAGAACTTCTTAATTATTGCCCTGATGGTGGAAATTGGGATTTCAGTGCTTTAGCTTTTTTCTTACAGCCACTTTATATTTTGTGAAGCTCAACAATCTTTTGCTCCAATCCAGAACTATATTTTTTAGATTTAAGGGAATTTGTCTTTTGTGTTTCTTCATATTTATGCTCCTGTGAAACAGGAAGTCATGGCTGGAAAATGTCATGTTCCTAGTCATCCTGGTGTGCTAAAATGGAAATATGAATGGAAATATACTTCAGAGATATTTTATATATATATATATATATATTTATATACACACATACATATATATACATATATACATCGATTAGGCATAACATTATGACCACTGACAGGTGAAGTGAATAACATTTGCACATTTTTTTTTTTTTTTTTTTTTGTACTCAAAATACATAGATTGAGTAGAGGTGGCCCAGAGGCCTGGAGGGCCTATAAGGGTCTTCCCTAGGGTCCCCGGACCTGGAACAAGATTTCTACTGGTCCTCCCACCACCCACAACCCACAATCCACAATCCACAACCCACCACCCACCTCTCACTCATCACCCTGGAATTCACAACAATGCAATGAAGGTCACTGTTCTCATTTCAATAGAAGTGAACATTCTGATAATGGTGATATTTATCTCCTGTCCCTTTGAGATCTTTAAATTTCTAATTGTTTCAGTTGTTCTGTTCAACAAATGTACAAGGTGACACTATGACATGGCCATGGCAGAATCTGAATTTTATGCTTAGTGATCCATTTTTGTGTTTATTTTGGACCATTGTGTCATATACACGCCTGAGCCTGCCATTCCAAACCTCATGCTGTGCATTAAGAAAATATAGACTCACGTCCTCTTCCAATCAGATTCATAACATCTCCAATTGATTAGAACTTCTTAATTATTGCCCTGATGGTGGAAATTGGGATTTCAGTGCTTTAGCTTTTTTCTTACAGCCACTTTATATTTTGTGAAGCTCAACAATCTTTTGCTCCAATCCAGAACTATATTTTTTAGATTTAAGGGAATTTGTCTTTTGTGTTTCTTCATATTTATGCTCCTGTGAAACAGGAAGTCATGGCTGGAAAATGTCATGTTCCTAGTCATCCTGGTGTGCTAAAATGGAAATATGAATGGAAATATACTTCAGAGATATTTTACTCATAAGATTTTCTAGGGGTGCTAATAATTGTGACCAACATGTATTGGAGAAACATATTTATTTAAATTGTTTTACTTCAGTAAAAGGTTAGATTTTTGTGATTTTTTTTTTTTTTTTTTTTTTTTTTTTTTTTTAATAAAAGATCAAAAGGATAAACTATGTATTTTCACAGCTTTATTTACTCATATTTACCAAGAGTGCCAATAATTCTGACCGGGACTATATATATATATATATATATATATTTATATACACACATACATATATACATATATACATCGATCAGGCATAACATTATGACCACTGACAGGTGAAGTGAATAACACTGATTATCTCTTTATCACGGCACCTGTTAGTGGGTGGGATATATTAGGCAGCAAGTGAACATTTTGTCCTCAAAGTTGATGTGTTCAAAGCAGGAAAAATGGGCAGCGAGTTTGACAAGGGCCAAATTGTGATGGCTAGACGACTGGGTCAGAGCATCTCCAAAACTGCAGCTCTTGTGGGGTGTTCCCGGTCTGCACTTCTTGTGGGGTGTTCCCAGTCTGCAGTGGTCAGTATTTATCAAAAGTGGTCCAAGGAAGGAACAGTGGTGAACCGGCGACAGGGTCATGGGCGGCCAAGGCTCATTGATGCACGTGTGGAGCAAAGGCTGGCCCGTGTGGTCCGATCCAACAGACAAGCTACTGTAGCTCAAATTGCTCAAGAAGTCAATGCTGGTTCTGATAGAAAAGTGTCAGAATACACAGTGCATCGCAGTTTGTTGCATTTGGGGCTGCATAGCCGCAGACCAGTCAGGGTGCCCATGCTGACCCCTGTCCACCACCGAAAGCACCAACAGTGGGCACGTGAGCATCAGAACTGGACCACGGAGCAATGGAAAAAGGTGCCCTTGTCTGATGAATCACGTTTTGTTTTACATCACGTGGATGGCCGGGTGCGTGTGCGTCGCTTACCTGGGGAACACATGGCACCAGGATGCACTATGGGAAGAAGCAAAGCCGGCAGAGGCAGTGTGATGCTTTTTCTGCTGGGAAACCTTGTGTTCTGCCATCCATGTGGATGTTACTTTGACACATACCACCTACCTAAGCAAGGATTTTCCTTTCATGGAAACGGTATTCCATTTTTCAGCAGGATAATGCACCCTGCCACAAAGCAAAAATGGTTCAGGAATGGTTTGAGGAGCACAACAACGAGTTTGAGGTGTTGACTTGGCCTTCAAATTCCCCAGATCTCAATCCAATCGAGAATCTGTGGGATGTGCTGAACAAACAAGTCCGATCCATGGAGGCCCCACCTTACAACTTACAGGACTTAAAGGATCTGCTGCTAACATCTTGGTGTCAGATACCACAGCACACCTTCAGGGGTCTAGTGGAGTCCATGCCACAATGGGTCAGGGCTGTTTTGGCAGCTAAAGGGGGACCAACACAATATTAGGAAGGTGGTCATAATGTTATGCCTGATCGGTGTGTGTGTGTGTATATATATATATATATACACTTGCAATCAAAATGATTGAACCTCCCTGACATACACTGCTGCCTTATTTTGTGCTTTTTGCTTGTGAGTCTTAGTAAGTTTATTTTACCAGTTTTATTATACCTTTATATCTCCGTGTGTTGCATATGAGTCCACTTGCTGTCTGCCTTTGCCAGTAGCTCAGGGGTACCTTGTCTGAGAAACTGGGGTTCAAGCACTTGTCAAAAAACCTTACTAGTTACAGAGCTAATTTATGCTCTAAACAAAGAAATATTGTGAATGATAATATTAATCCAACTATAAAAGCCAGCTGAAACTTTGCATTATTGCGAGCAGTTTGTTTTAGGAGAGTTCGAGTTCGAATAGCAAAATTCGAAAAGAATTGTGTGTGTGTGTGTTATGGTTTAGGAAACTTTTTTCCATATATTGGAACCTCTGATTTTTTTCTTTTTCTTTCCGGTAACACTTTAGTATAGGGAACACATATAAACTATTAACTATGACTTTTCCCTCAATAAACTCCTAATTTACTGCTTATTAATAGTTAGTAAGGTAGTTGTTAAGTTTAGGTATTGGGTAGGATTAAGAATGTAGAATAAGGTAATGCAGAATAAGGCATTAATACAGTACGTGCTTAATAAGTACTAATAAATAACCAATATTCTAGCAATATGCATGCTAATAAGCAACTAGTTAAAAGACCCTAAAATTTCTAAAGCTAACATTTAAGATTATATTAATGTATTATAGGCTATTAATAATAATGAGGTAATGTTAAAACTCTGTGTATTTAAAGTGATATTTTGCATCTGTTGTTTGTGATGTGGTGTAATGCTCTACTTAACTGATGGATGTAAACTTTTTTGAGTTTAGGTATGTAAATTGTACTTTGTATCAGTGAATACAGTGGTTTAAGCAAATTGAATTGTGTTGTAAGCAAATTCCATTGTTGTATATGAACCTGACTTCTATTGCTTGCCACTGCAGATTCCAGTTTCACAACCAACGGTCTACCGTAAACCATGCTTCTGAGTAGCATTTACTCTTTCCTTTTGGCCTTTATTAACTGTTTCTCTTTCAAAGTTTCTTGCTTAGAATCTGAGTTCAGCTTGAAAGGAGATTACTTATTGGGTGGTCTTTTTGCTTTACATGAAGTTCAACATGCAACACCTCTGTTCTCCCCAGAAGCCATTGAATGTTCCAGGTAAGAAAACACTTTTTTGCAGCAGCAGCATTTCTTCAACATTTAATATTCAATATAAATCATTTTAAAACAAAGATTCAATTAAGTGCAATTCACTTCATCACTATTGTGTTCTAGATACAGTTTCTCAAAATCTGGCTATCAGATGTTCCAAGTAATGAGGTTTGCTGTTGAGGAAGTTAATAACTCCACCACTCTTCTGCCCAATGTTTCTCTGGGCTATGAAATTTTTGACCATTGTTCTGACACAAAGAATTTCGCTTCAGTCTTCAGTTTTATCTCAAAAAATGGATCGATAAAACCCAAAGAAAAACTCAACAATTATCAGCCTAAAGTGATTGCTTTAACAGGGCCATATGGAAGCACAAGAACTATTACTATTGCTCCACTGATCACAATGGACCTTATACCATTGGTAAATTGTTTTTTTCCCCCTTTTAATTTTTATAAAGAAATACTACACATAACACATAATACTGTTTTCCTCTTCTTTTAAAGGTGAATTATGGAGCTTCCAGCTATGCGTTAAGTAATAAACTTCAGTACCCTTCTTTTCTAAGAACAGTGCCAAGCAACAAAGACCTGATAGAAATGATTATTCGCATTATACAGTGGTTTGGATGGAACTGGGTTGCCTTTCTTGGTAGCCAAGATGATTACAGTGAAGACGGCCTAAGACTATTTAGCAAGTATATACAAAATACTGGAATTTGTTTGGCCTATCAAGAGGCTCTAAGTCAAAGGGCAAACTACACTCTAACACTTAAAAAGATTGATATGCTTAACATCAATGTCATTGTTGTTTTTGCTGTGCCACAATATGCAAGCAGCATTATCAAAGCAGCCATAGCTAACAACATCCAAAACAAAGTATGGATTGCAAGTGAAACATGGGCTATGAATCAACAGCTTCCAAGAGAGCCAGGAATTGGGAAAATTGGAACAGTTATTGGTATTACAGAAAGATTGTTGTCTTTGCCCGGATTTGATGAATTCATCTATAAAGAGAGGGGAACAACTGATGTTAACCATAATGATAATGCTGATAGTGAAGTCAAGAGTAATAGTAAGACATGTAATCAAGATTGTGATTGCTGCACATTGTTGACCGCAGAGGAGATTATAAATGAAAATCCCACATTCTCCTATGCCATCTATGCTGCCATATATACCATAGCTCATGCATTACATAAGGCTCTGCAGTGCGACATGAATGAATGCCGCAAAAACACAACAGTTAAGCCATACATGGTGAGTGAATGCATCATAAGATAATGAAATTTTAAAGGAAAAGTAATATTCATTCTTATATTAGCAGCATTCTTTATATGAATTGGGACATTTTTACCACACTTTACAACAGCTTCTAGGACAAATCAAGAAGTTGGACTTCCCACTTAACGGCCGTCAGGTGAAATACGATGATAATGGTGATCCAGCTGTCAGTTTTTCAGTCATACGCTGGCATACTGAAACAAATCCTCCACGATTTGATATGGTGGGCAGATATGATACATATCCAGAAATTACTTTTACTATCAACAACTCTCTCTTGTCCTGGCATAACAATGGTTCTGTAAGTTATTTTTTGGTGAGTACTTATCTAAACATTTTCCTGACTTAACTTAATTTTAATAACACATTTTCTCATTCCATAAAGGTTCCTTTCTCAAACTGTTCTGTTGAGTGCAAAGAAGGATTTTCGAGGGAACCTGATGGATTTCATAGTTGCTGTTTTCTGTGTAAAAAATGTCCACGTAACAGCTATGTGGATTATTCTCGTGAGTACTTTAAGTAATGGACGACAAAACCTTGGCATTCCACCTTCTTCAGTCCACTCTAATTTAATAGGGGAAATAAACTGAAACTTTTGCAAATTTATTTGTCATAGCAAAAAAAAAGACAAAGAAAAAATAGTACAAAAAATCTTTGTGGCCCCTGGGGGTAAACTTAGCCCAGATGATATCTCACTGAATCAAATAACATGATTTGAATAATTAAAATGATATCAGAGATGTATTTTGCACAATTTTTTTATTTTATTTTTTTAAAAGGTAAATGTGTACTTTTTGACAGATAACAGAAACCCAGTAAAAAAAATCATATTGAGTGATTATGCTTAAATTATTCTGTACATTATAATGAATAATCCGGTAACTCTTTACAGTAAGGTTCATTAGTTAAACATTAGTTAATGTATTAACTACCATGAACTAACCATGAGCAATACATTTGTTACTGTATTTACTAATCTTCATTAATGTTAGTTAATGAAAATACAGTTCATTGTTTGTTAATGTTAGTTCACAGTGCATTAAACTAATGTTAACAAGATTTTAATAATGTATTAGTAAATGTTGAAATTAACATTAACAAAGATTAATAAATGCTGTATAAGTGCAGTTCATTATTAGTTCATGTTAACTAATGTAGTTAACTAATGTTAACTGATGAACCTTATTGTAAAGTGTTACCTAACAATCTTTTAAATGTACATTTAATTAATAACAGCTCCAGTATAACAATTATTTATGAATATAATAATTATTATAAAATTTTAACGAAATAGTCTAAATTTAACTGTTAATATTTTTAATCATTTTAAATTAATTAGTCTACAAATATACCATTAATAAATACTGTATACTGTCTATTATATAAGCACTATTAATAGCCAATATGAAATAAATTCACAGATAACAATGACAAAAAAAAAAAAAAAAAAACTTCAAATAAATCTTACTAATGTTAATGTTCAGATGAAATGTCAAAATTAATAGCCACTATAAAAGTTCAAGAAAAAAAAAGATGAATACCCCATCTTCTTCTTTTGTGCCATCTCCTAATATATAGTTATATTATGTTAAGCTCTAATGGGGTTTACTGGTGCTCCAGTCTCCATTCCACACCATACCATCTGTAATTATGTCATTATTTTAACAAATCATGTCCTTATTAACTGCATGGTTACCAAACTGGAATTTAAATCTATGTGAATGAATTTCCCCCAAATATTTCCCACCATCATGCATTGTATAATCAAGTTCTGTTTGACCTTGTTCACGAAAGTCTGATTTTCATACTATTTTACTGATTCTCAGGGGATCCCTATGCCTGTTTTCCATGTGCAGAGAGTGAATGGTCTGATGAGGGCAGCGCAAAATGTAAGGCACGTTCTGTTGTTTATCTTCAGTTCACAGAAATCTCCTCCATCGCTGTGATGATTTCTGCCACCTGCCTAATTATTCTCCTTTTTGCCATATTTTGCCTTTTCACCTATAACTACAACACACCAGTGGTTAGGTCTGCTGGTGGTAGCATGTGTTTCCTGATGTTAACATGTTTGATAATGTCTAGCATAAGTGTGTTCTTTTTCTTTGGACAACCCACATCTGTACATTGCCTCCTGAGAAATGTCATATTTGCATTTTTCTTCACTGTTTTTCTCTCCTGTATGGCTGTCCGTTCTTTTCAAATTGTTTGTATCTTCAAAATGGCTGCCAAGTTCCCCAATGTTCACAGCCTTTGGGTAAAGTACAATGGACAGTGGATCTTTGTTGGATTTTTTTCTGTCATTCATTTAATTTTTTGTGTGCTGTGGATGACTGTCTCAGCTCCCAAAGCTTTCAGGGACTTGTTAACTTTTAAAGACCAGATTATACTTAGCTGTGAAATGGGGAACACTGTAACTATTAGCATTGTTGTGTCCATGGGTTGGTTTCTTGGTTTCCTGTGTCTCTTATTTTCTTACATGGGAAGAGATCTGCCAAAAAATTACAATGAGGCCAAATCAATAACTTTCAGTCTCATTTTGTACAATGTGAGTTGGATTGTATACTTCACAGCATACCTCATTCTCAAAAGCCAATACATTCAGCTTCTTAATGCAATGACGCAGCTAGCTAGTATATACGGAATTCTCTTCAGCTATTTCATACCAAAATCTTACATTATGATATTCCAACCACAAAAGAACACTCCTGCATACTTTCAAACATCTATTCAGAATTACACCCAGACCATTAGTAGGACTTAAACCACAACAAAGCACACAGTAAACACAAATGCTTCCTTTTAATTAGATTTCCTTTTAAGAAATCTTCTGTAAAATGCTTTTATACTCATTTCCATACTGTGTCTTTAGATCCACTAGTAATTCCCAATTAGATATCATTTGTTTGTTGTTATATCTGCTTGTTGTGGTGTTGTATTTGAGTTTTGTTAAGAAAAAGCTATCCCCTTTTGTTTTAAAACACTTTAACAAGGCAGCTACTGGTGTGCTGGTAGACATTTAACTTCATCATGCCAACATTAGCCTAAATGGTAAGATAGGCCATCCTAATCACACTGCAATTTAACAGGTGAATAAAGAAATTAAAAATGAAAAATTCTGTCTTCATTTATTCACAATTATGTTGTTCCAAACATGCATCTCTTTCTTCTGTGGAACACAACAGAAGATCCTTTTAACATTATTGACAGTGCTTTACAAGAAGACTGATATTCTGTTCACATAGATACAACATAAGGACATCTCAAGAGTCTCAATATCATATTTTTAACCACAGATTGTAGTAGTACAAATATCTATTTGATTCACTATTAAAAACAATTCTTCCATTATAATGTGGGATCATGTAATATATTCTACCATAATAATAAAATGTTGTAAATTAATATTACAGTAATAAGCCCATTTTAGTTTCCCATCAGTGCTCCATTTGGCCACATGATGGCATAGCTCTATATATCTTTCAAGGTCATTATGTTCAGATGAAAATATGCTAATTGTTGTTTTCTGTCATTCCATTGACAGAGGCAACAGAGGTAGGGGAGACCGGCATGGTTGTAACAGGTGTCAGTTGAAACACAATTTCTTCAAGTTACAAATCACCTGGAATCACTTCATATATGCTCAGTTTAGTCCTTATTCCATATGTGAGGAAGTAGAGCCCTACATATATATAGGCATGTTTTCTTTGAATTTCAGTGTACCTAGGTTTTGAAAGAGAAAAACAAACTGAGGGGTGTCTCTCAGCATTTTGAAGAGAGCATCAGATGATGTAAAAGAGCTGGGAAAGTCTGTAAGATCTGTGGTGGCAAAATTGTATAGCATTTAATTATGGCCAATTACTATGGCTGACAGTAACACCCTTACACATGCTTACACACGCATGCGTGTTATTCAGTTTTATTATTATGATGCTAATGTAAGGTACACACACAAATAGTGTTCAGTTGTTGAAGCTGGTGCACATTTGCTAATTTTATTCATTTTTGTTACACACACAAGTTAGATCTCGGTATCTTTGTGTGGACTCTCCATAGACAGACTCTCCCCACAATGTAGATGAGCTCAGGTTTTACTATCCTTGTTTTGGTCCTCACAATATGGGTTAAACAAGTACACACACACACACACACACACACACACATTATGTTGAAAAATCAGTGTTGTATAAAAAGCTTTCAAAGTCCTTTTTTGTCATAATCCTTATTTCATAATGTATATCATCCCGGTGGATATCTTAATATTAGCTTACATCTCACCACAGGGTAGCAACGTTACAACTAATCCCAACTATGCAGTGAACTGTAACGTTTTACTCCTCGTATTTGAAACTAAACCATGCAAAGGTAACAGCTACGTCATTTAATAGCAGACACTTGTAACTTTGAATCACATTTTGAACGCACTGGCTTAAAAGAACTCCAAGATACAGACAGAAATGTCAAAAATGTTACAACCATCCCCGGTCTCCCAGTCCCCAACCACAAATGCTAGCTACGTCAGCGTGTTAAAGACTCTACAATGCAGGCTATTGACTATGTTTTAATATTTTTTTAACTATCCTTTATCTACGGATATTGCAGTCAGTTTCCACACTTTTAGTCAAATCTACTCTCTAATCCTTGGATGCTTTTTAAAATATTATTAAAGCGGACCTGTCTGCTTTCCATTCACTATTATACGTAAGATGTCATGCCATTGTCATTTCATGGTTAATACCGCTAATATGCATTTCATACAGTTTCAGGCTTCTCATGACACCTGAGCTCCTAGTTAGCCTACTACACTATGTTAAACTAAACAATTTGGCAGTAGGCTAATATTATCATAAAGCACATGAGACAGTTATTGTGGTATTATTAGTCTTTGAAGAATAGAAGGCTAAGTCTAAAAAATGCCGCACATGAGCATCATATAGGCCTACTAACAGCAGCAGGGGGAGAAGTGTTATTAGTAAAGAGCTGAACACCCCCAACACACACACACCCCTCCATTTTTTTTTTTTTTTTTTTTTTTTTTTTTGCATCAGCAAACCCATTCATTCTTTTAACAGAACGCATATTTTGTGCGCCAAAAATACGAAGCGAGGAGAATTGGCGGGCCGCCCCCAAGCTTTTCAGAAGATGGACCGACTTTACATACTTTGAAATTATAAAGTTTGTTCTCTGGGCTCTGGGAAACCTACGATTTGGCTACTTTAACACAGAAGTATAACCATAACAATCCTCTGTCGTATTACAGCCGCTAATAGGACATCTTGAGAACTGTTTTGATTAAACTACAGTTGCCTTGACGTCATGAAATATCGAGCCAAAAATACAGCAGTATGGAGGAAGACCGCTAGGTTTGTGGTCTTCCAAAAGAAAGATGTCGGCCTATTTGAAGTTGAAGATAAAAGTAACAACACCGAGAAAATGTAGACTTAGTCATTGCAAGGAAACCTTTTTTTTTCGATACCCTGTCTCATTTTGCGTTTAAACGAAAGAAGTGTACACAAGTCGTTTATTGTTATACAAATGCGTCTCAAGTTCTGACGAGTAAATGGCAGATGTTTTGCAATTCAAGGCGCATCCATAGACAGGATTTAGAGCTTTACAAAGAGGGGGCTCGTCTTTTGTTATGCCCTTGTGTTTCTCATTGAAAGGCGTTACAAAGGGTTCATCCTTCATGGAGTTTTAAAGTTACTTTCCACTAGTTCATTTCAGCCCTTGAGAAAACCCAAAGCAATGTTAATGTCCCTCTCTTCTCCTTTGAGACCGAGATCTCAGTCCACACAAGCAAACATAAGGCATTGTGCACCTGAACCAAAGCCTTCTGAATAACATGTAGTCTAGTCTATAGAAATTCATTAATAGAACTTGTTTGATTAGCCCAATACAAACAGGACCGACGCGTGGCATTATACAGTGACATAAAACATGTCAAATTGTGGGTTGTACACGTTATTAAATATATTAAGTTTGCTGTTTTGTTTAACTTTTGCGGGAAGACATTTGTTTCATTTAGTTTTTTTTCTTTCTTTCTTTTTTTCAAACCTCTCAATAGTAGGCGGTTCTCCGATTTGTTTCGCTCTTGGTTGACCCGTTCCGTTGACATTCAGTGAGGATTCCCGAGACACACCGTCATATTTTCATAAGCAAAAATCGTTCAGTATATCATATTTTCAAATATTTTAAAGAGTAATTTAAAGAATTATAACTTGTGCATAGACGGTGTCCATATATATTTACGAAAATATAAATGTAATTTCATCGCTGTATATATTGCCAAAATGTAAGATTGCTACTGCGATATTCTACTCTAGGCTTTGCATAACCCATATTTTTATGATTGTATTTTGTGTATTTATTGTCTGAATTTTTTTGTTTGTTTGTTTGTAAAATGCTGTAGGCCTATTTGTATTTATATTCATATCAGTTGTTTATTTATCTGTATTTATATTATGGGTAACACTTTATTTTAGGGTCTTAAGTTGCTTATTAGCATGCATTCTACTAGAATATTGACTGTTTATTACTACTTATTAAGCACATATTCATGCCTTATTCTGCATGACCTTATTCTACATTCTTAATCCTACACAATACCTAAACTTAACAACTACCTTACTAACTATTAATGAGCAATAAATTAGGAGTTTATTGAGGAAAAAGTCGTAGTTAGTGAATATGTGTTCCCTATACTAAAGTGTTACCATATTCGGTTTAAAATAAGATGTAATTTTCCCTTAAAATGCGAATAACTGTACTATAATTACTCACTAATTATTCCTGACAAGTTGTAGCAAACTCCAGAATCCCCTTAACAAAACATAACAGAAGGCAATTGGGGTTAAACAGTTAATCAGAGCGAACTAAGAATCACGGGATTTGAGAGACCTTTGAAAAACATATGTTTAACGCGTTTCATTGTTGACAAAATGTTGTAAATTGCATCTGTCTTAATTGAATGTGTGTATTTTTTTTTTTAGGGATCGTGTGTGTCTGGCATAATTTAATGCATGTTTGTGAACAGAGAACACAGCTTTTCCTCAGAATGTAGTGGCTAAATTGAAGGGCCAACGTGGAGCAACATGTTGAATTTGAGCGTGAAAATAGCGTGATAAACAGCATCGATGAGGTACAAAGGAGTAGAGCCTTCCGCCATGCACCTAACTGCTGTGCTCCAATTTCATACTGATTTCGCGCTACTTTGTAAGACAGCATGCAGTGTTTGAAACAATTATTCGGTGCATTACACGCAATTTAATCTGAGGTTTACATGCTTAAGTGATTGCCTGTATAGCAACATAATAACATAATAGGCAAAAACAAATCAATGTATCTTTTAATTAGTAAAATATAAAAATAGTGAATTCAGAGTTCTCACTAATATTAGACTATAATTCAGCAATTTGTCGTTTTAAATAAAAAGATGCAATGTTTTTTTACAAGTGATATCTTAAAAACACTTTCATGTATTGATAACTATAGTAGACTCATTGATAGACATCATTGTCTGGAACACCGAACAACAAATCAGTAGCCTATACATTATAGCTAAACTACAGTAACTTAAATGCTGGTAAAATTAGAGAAAAAGTAATACGAGTCTGTGGCTGTATAATATCCACGTCACAATCTTTCTCATTTTCTCTAATCGCAGGAAACTGTCATAGCCTATGTCATATATGCATAAGTCTACATTTTAAAGTTGAAGTCTGTTTTTGTCCAAATGCATATAGGCTGCCAGATTTTAGTTAAATTATGTGTCCTCGATTAAATGATTGACGTTGGCATTAAGCACGAAGCCTTGGAAATATGCAAGTAGAAAGTGTAATAGGAGACTAGGACTTACATGTTGGTCACAGGGTATTCTAAGACTGCGCCAAGGACCCGCTGTTAACGAGGAAGTGTGGAAAATCAGGCGGATAGGGCCTTCGATAGGAGGCGTTACTCTGATTGGCCTCGCTCTGCTGTTTGAAGGGAGTACCCTGTGTCAATTCTTCTTTTTCAGACAATATGTTCAAACTTAAAAGTACAAAAGATATAAATTTTCGGATTCTACTCATCACAAAAGAAGCGACCATCCTATTAGAAACGCGTACACATACGAAATTATTAACTTATACTTTGACAAGACACTTCTTAAAGTTCATTGCAAGTGACTGTTTGTAACGTCAGTTCTTTATAGCAATTCTTAAACCTTTTTCCGAACAGTTTGACTCTACATGACAGTGTCTCTAGCCTTAAAAAAGGACAGCACACCTTCACAATGCTTTCAAACTTTGTTTAATGACTGACAAGCAACGTTTAGACCATTTCTGTCTTCGTCAGGTATTCAAAAACATTAAAGCTTTTAAGTCTTTCAATGTATACCTGAATAGACGTGCATTGACAACTAACAAGACAGCAATTAACTAATGAAAACACATTGGACTCTCAGAATACACATCATTGAACAACTAAGACATATGGAACGCTTACAGATGACGCCATGAACAACGCAACAAACACCACGCATCAAAAGTACATCAGTAGTTTTGAGCACTGAACAGCTTGTATGGTATAGCTGGTTTCAGTACCTTGGACAAGTCCTTTCAGTCCTTTGTTTCTTATTATGGTGTGTAACTTCCTCAAAAATAAATGACTGTTTGTATAGGCCTACTTTGTGATAGTTGTGCACGAGTAGTGAAACTGTTCACTGTTACTAAGAAAAAACATATTCCAGTCTTACCAAAAGTGTCTATATGATGTTGAGATCCAGCTTTTCATATGGACCCATACATGACTACAAAAGGCGCAGTTTGCAAAAGTAGTATATTGAACACGAGCGAGAAAGGCCGCAGTGGGATACCACTCACCATGACGATATGCTTATTAGAGAGGTAAATTGTTCTCTTATTGAGACCTCTGCTGTGCGGAACCAGAGGATGAACCGTGAAACCAGAGACGAATAGTTTCAATAGTACGTCGTAGCATAGCATATGGTGCTGCCAGCTAACCGAACGCTGACACCAACAAATTGCAGATTTCATACTAATTTTCTCTGGAGGAAAAATGCCACCCACGCAAATCAATGGTAACACATCTCTCTCTCTCTCTCTCTCTCTCTCTCTCTCTCTCTCTCTGTGTGTGTGTGTGTGTGTGAAACACACACTTGTTTTACTTTATTACACTGAAAATGGTATCCTAAAAATGTGCTTCATGTGGTAACATCTAAATTCATTTTATTTTATTTTTATTTTTTGCAAAATTTTTGATAACGCTAAACAAATAAATCAAACATAAAATCAACAAAGATCAAAAAAAATTATGAATTTGGATATTTAATTGAAAGAATATAGAATTTAGAATCAATACTTCATCGTGATAATTCAGTAATTCAAGATTCGCGGCTACATTTCACCTAAAAACAGTGCCCACAAGTCTTTTGTTCTTATACAAATTTGTTGCTTATTCTGTGAGGTAAATGGCAGATGCTTTGCAACTCAAAGAGCCTCAATAGACAAGATTTGGTACTTAACAATGTGAGAGGGCTTTTGTCTTTAGTTTCTGACTGAATGGCTTCACAAAAGTTTCCATCCTTCGCTGGGTTTTAAGTTACTATGCTCTAATTTAATTCAGCCCCTAAGAATACCCAAAGCAATGTTAATGTGCCCCTCTGTTTTTCTTCCTCAGATAGTAACCTAAGTGCAAACAGCCAAACACATACCGTGGACGCCTAAATCAAAGTAAAGACTTCTCAAAGACCTGCGGTCTATAGAAATCCATAACATACGATATTTGATCAGACAAAAAAAAAAAAAAAAAAAAAGTGTTGTCGCGTGGTGTTTTATGCTTTGTAATAATTATTATTTTATGAAAAACAAATATAGGCCTACAGTAAGTGTCACAGTAAGTGAGTCGTCATATTTTATTGCATGGACTTTAAGATATTGGTATTATGATATATGTGGGAATCTATCTGTTATTTAAATAATCGGTAAAGTTGATGTTGTTTGGAAAAGTTGCATTGCTCACGTGGCAGATCACTTTCAGGACACATAGCAAGTAACTGTCCCTTGTAAAAAGGCAACACTAAATTCAAACACTTGAATTGTGCTGGCAATGCTGACTTGTTTTTGTTTTACTATATTTGGCAATTTCGAGCCCAAGAACATCAGCTGATTCTTTTTTTTCCGCCATGGTTTTTGTATTTACATGTTAACAATGAATTGCAGCCCTTGGAAAGGTAACGTTTATTGCAGTAATTGTATAATTGCTTCACTAATTGTTGTTAACAAGCCATTGAATACTTCAGTCACTACGGGATCTTCTAACTAAGCTCGCATGATAAAAGGCAGTTAGGGTTAATCAGTTACAGATGGAGAAAAGTGAAAGCACTTCCAAGCTTTTGATAAACATGCGCTTAACCTTCATCGCAGTCTGTTATTATGCCAAACACGATCACATATTGTTCCTATCTTATTGTTTCTGACAAAGTGGAGAAAACGGTGAAACCTCTATAAATAGAACACATGGCAATAAAGTGTTTTTTTCTGTCTAAGCGTTGTGTGTGTGCTATGCAAATATTCTTTCTTTCATTTGATCTAAAATTATAGACTTTGGCACAATTGACTAAATAAGATTATTTGCTTTTGAAAATTAACTGTTAACTGTACCACGTGTTGCTTCTGAGCCTGTGACTGACGTGTGAATCAGCGTTACAAAAGAGAGCTGATTTGCTCCGATTTCATACTGATTTGCGCCATTTTATGCTGTGAAAAGAGAAACACTGCAGCGTTTTGAACCAATTTTTTGGCTATTACAAACAACTGAATCTCAAATGCTTGTAGATAACAAACATGCATTTGTGAACTAGCCTGCCTGTCTCTTAGTATGTTAACCCAACACGTTTTAAGTAAAACTTAAAATTAAAATACGGAACAACAGAAAAGCTAAGAGTTAAAGATGGAATAGACGTTAACAGCACTGATTTTTTTTTTTTTTTTTTTTTAAATAATTATTCAACCAACTGGCCTTTTGACAATATGACTAGTTTATTGTTCCTTGCATTTAACATACAAATTGAAAACTTTTAAACACTGTATGATCTTTGCAAAGGTTTGTGCAATATTATTGTGTCTTATTAAAATGGTCGAATTCTTTGAAAGAGAACTCATTTTAGAAGATATTGCCTTACAATAGACCGAAAGATCAATCGCTACTCTATACATATATAAACTGTTGTGTTTTTCATTGCCTTCTTTATAAAGGCTCTTGACCGGAGCTGCTGAAATGGTAATGTGATTCCATCCCAGTGTCACGTCATTTGTTCCCTCTGTATAAATACTCCTATTGTACGGTGAGGCAGTCTCAAGTGAAAAAAAGTCTTAAAGCTATCAATGGACATTCATTCATCCTGTCGCGTGTCATGTGTTTGAAGTTATTCCCCGTTTTTCTTACTGCGCATGTGCAACATGGTATTGTAATTTTGACCAAAGACATGTATTTTGATTAAAGAAAAATTCAGAACCAAAATGTCATTGCACCAATAATGTGTCTACAATATTTTAATGAACAAAATAAAGGTAACCGAAGAGTTTTAAGTGTGAAATGAACACCAAGCTCTGGCGTTAGAACTCTTTTTCACCTAACTGTTCATTTAACTACTTTTTAATTTTTTTAATGTGAAACTGTAGTTTTTCCCACAGTGGAAACTAGTGGCTTTATTTTAAAAGGTTCTTCATTTCTATTAAAACCCTGTATGACATTCCCAAGGACAGTGCCTATTGATGGGGAAGTGTGGAAAATCAGGCAGATAGGGCCCTCGGACAGGAGGCGTTCCTCTAATTCTCCTCGCTCTGCTTCTTTGAAGGGAGCATCTGTGAGAATTCTACTTCTCTTTCAGACCATGTATGTTATCAAGGCAAGCTTTTAACACGTAGAGCTCTGCTTGTAGCATGACCATCTGTATTTTACAGGCCATCAAAGAATCTTAGAGCGTTTGGACAGTTTTAGAAAATGTTACTTTGCTGAATTAAAATGTCAAGATTCTACAAACCAAAGGTGAAGGTTCCCCTTCCTTATTGGCAGAAAATTGCCACGTTGTGAAGACACGGAAAAGATTTCCACGGTGCTGCCTGTCCCACATGGCGTGAAACTTGAAGAGAAAGGGATGAATAGTCGGAGCTAATTCCTCTAAAGCTCGTCTGGTTATTTGTAACATTTTCCATTTTACGGTGCTTATGCAGCTCTCTAAAAGCTAAATTTTCACCCCACACGATGACGTTTTAGGCCAGCGCTTATTTGTTAATTTCTCTTTAAACTAAAACAAATAAAATATAAGATTTAAAAATGCCTCTTAGGGATAACATAAGCGTTAGTCCTAGTATGCCATTTCAAACTAAAATAGGCTGACAGGTGTCTGTAAAAAAAGATTGGCCTATACCTAATTACGTATGACGCCAAAATATTTTTATTTCTTATTTTATCTTAATTATTTTTCTTCTGATTGCATAAATTAGAAGTCTCGTGGTTTATAAAATAGAGTAGGCCTAAAACCAAAGTCACCCTTAAGCTCTTTTATGAGAACAAAAGCACAGCCAGGAAAGCAACTTCATGCTGATTGGGTGTCCAGCAGAAACTAAATGGATGCTCTTTTTTTCTCACCAATGATGTGAGCAGTGCATTGAGATGTTAAGTGAGTCTTTCTTTATAAAGCAGGATACTAGGGAGAATTCCGTCACTCCAACACAAGGAAGTCTGATAATTCATCTGGGTATCTAAGTACTTTGAGCATTTGATGACAATGGCTGCAGCATCAGATTGTGCGGTAACGGCAAAAACTAAATGCGTTAAAAAGGTGATTATGAGTAGCGTGATTTTTTTGACAAGAAATTGTAGAACTTCTTTATCTGTGTATATTTATTGTATTTGAAATCAAAGAAAACGATTTTGTCTTTCAGGTTTCTAAACCACTGATGGAGAAGAAAAGAAGGGCACGTATCAATAAATGTTTGAATCAACTGAAAAGCCTCCTGGAAAGCGTCTGTTCCAACAATGTAAGGAATTTAAATGAATTTAATCTTCTAAAGTGGTTTAGATATAGGCCTTTTCAAATCCTAACATCAAATCTCTGTCCCAAAATCTAACTGATCTTTTTTTTATATTTACTTATTGCATTATTCAGATCCGCAAGCGAAAACTGGAAAAGGCTGACATTTTGGAAATGACGGTGAAACATCTGAGGCATCTGCAAAACAGTGAAAGAGGTTCGTGTGCCCTTCATTTTGAAAGAATTAATTTTTCCAACATAATAGGCTATATAAGAAGTGTATTATTGGAGAAAATAACTAAATATTGATTTCTCTAAATACAGGAATGGCCAAAGTTTGGGACTCTGCTGAATATCACGCTGGCTACAGAAGTTGTCTCGCCTCTGTCAGTCATTATCTTCTCGCGTCAGACACAGACAGGGATTCCCGTTTCACCATGCTGACACATCTTACGAGCGGTCCTCACCACGCCAGAGTTCATGATTTCAGTACTGCGGAAAGCGACCCCGCACCGATCCTTGCACCAACAAGTACACTTCGGCGATCACATAGGCCTAACGTTTCGCTTAAAACAGAAGCTTCTTATCCCAACGTGCAGCAAACATCAGACAGAAATTATTGCTTTATGCCGAAGAGGACTGAGATTTGTGATATGGACAAACAATCATTCGACGCACAGGTTGGGACGTCTGAATCCAAGAAGCTCAAAACCATGCACTTCAGTTTAAAAAATACAAAGGTTGATGAGTGCTGCATTTTGAAACATAATTATTGGCGGCCTTGGTAAATATGAACAATTTCAAATTTCATTGTTTTAACACTTAGACTTTAGCTCTAATTTTTGCTTCTCATGCACTGTATATGTAGATCTTATTTTTTATGAATGTCTATTTTAGTAATAAAAGACTACAACAATATGTGTATTTGTGAACAACATACATTGTTTATGACTAGATGTCAAGTCTCTTTTTAATCTCTTCTGCATGTCTCCAAAGAGCATTTCCAAGTAACCAACACGTAAAACCGTTTGTAAACTATGGCTCGCAACTTGAGCTAATTTTCACTCTTGAATAACTATACTGGTCCCACTTTATATTAAGTGGCCTTAACTACTATGTACTCACATTTAAATTAATCATTTGATACAATGCACTTATTGTGTACATGTTTTTACATTGTACTTATATTTTAAAAACACCTGCATGTAATTACATCTGTAATTAATTTCTGTAATTACATTTATAATTACACTGTTGACCCATCCCTTACACCTTGCCCCTACCCTTAAAGGAACACTCCACTTTTTTTGAAAATAGGCTCATTTTCCAACTCCGCTAGAGTTAAACTGTTGAGTTTTGCCGTTTTCGAATCCATTCAGCCGATCTCCGGGTCTGGCGGTACCACTTTTAGCATAGCTTAGCATAGTTCATTGAATCTGATTAGACCGTTAGCATCTCGCTTAAAAATGACCAAAGAGTTTCAATATTTTTCCTATTTAAAACTTGACTCTTCTGTAGTTACATCGTGTACTAAGACCGACGGAAAATGAAAAGTTGCGATTTTCTAGGCCGATATGGCTAGGAACTATACTCTCATTCCGGCGTAATAATCAAGGAACTTTGCTGCCGTACCATGGGTGCAGCAGGCGCAATGATATTATGCAGCGCCTGTGACCCCCTGCTTGCACAGGGAGCGTGCCTTGCAACCATGGAGACATTTGTGAGAGGCGCTGCGTAATATCATTGCGCCTGCTGCACCCATGGTACGGCAGCAAAGAAAAATATTGAAACTCTTTGGTCAGTTTTAAGCGAGATGCTAACGGTCTAATCGGATTCAATGAACTATGCTAAGCTATGCTAAAAGTGGTACCGCCAGACCCGGAGATCGGCTGAATGGATTCGAAAACGGTCAAACTCAACTGTTTAACTCTAGGGGAGTTGGAAAATGAGCCTATTTTCAAAAAAAGTGGAGTGTTCCTTTAAACCTACCCATACCACCAAAGCTTTCCCTAACCTTACCCATATCCCACCTCAATAGCAGCAAAAGTGTTTTGCAATTCAATATGAACCCAATAAGTACATTGTACTTATTTTTTGATTGTAGTTAAGGCCACCTAATATAAAGTGGGACCACTATACTACTTACTGCTAAAGTAGCATTATATCATGCGTCGGTTTATACATTCTATGGTTAACTAATATATTACATTCACTCTAAAAAATGCTGGGTTAAAAACAACCCAAGCTGGGTTAAATATGGACAAACCCAGCAGGTTGGGTTAAAGGGCACCTATTATGCGAGTATAGTTCCTAGCCATATCGGCCTAGAAAATCGCAACTTTTCATTTTCCGTCGGTCTTAGTACACGATGTAACTACAGAAGAGTCAAGTTTTAAATAGGAAAAATATTGAAACTCTTTGGTCAGTTTTAAGCGAGATGCTAACGGTCTAATCGGATTCAATGAACTATGCTAAGCTATGCTAAAAGTGGTACCGCCAGACCCGGAGATCGGCTGAATGGATTCGAAAACGGTCAAACTCAACTGTTTAACTCTAGGGGAGTTGGAAAATGAGCCTATTTTCAAAAAAAGTGGAGTGTTCCTTTAAACCTACCCATACCACCAAAGCTTTCCCTAACCTTACCCATATCCCACCTCAATAGCAGCAAAAGTGTTTTGCAATTCAGTATGAACCCAATAAGTACATTGTACTTATTTTTTGATTGTAGTTAAGGCCACCTAATATAAAGTGGGACCACTATACTACTTACTGCTAAAGTAGCATTATATCATGCGTCGGTTTATACATTCTATGGTTAACTAATATATTACATTCACTCTAAAAAATGCTGGGTTAAAAACAACCCAAGCTGGGTTAAATATGGACAAACCCAGCAGGTTGGGTTAAAGGGCACCTATTATGCCCTCTTTCACAAGATGTAATATAAGTCTCTGGTCTGGTCAAGTGTCTGTGAAGTTTTAGCTAAAATATGGGGGTGAGCAAAAACATGCCGTTTACTATATTACTATATGGCTGGCTTAAAATAAACCCAAAATTGTTTGGAAAAAAAAATGGCTGGGTGAAAACAACCCAATCCCTGGGTTCGTCCATATTTAACCCAGCATTTTTTAGTGTTAGATGGACAAGCTGGTCCAAGCTCGTCCCGAATTTGTGTTTATGAATGAATGACGTTACGTAGGAGATGGAGTACTGAGCAGGAGCAGATGGAGAATAACTGCTGCGGAGATAGAATGGATGTAAGGGAATAAGTAAGGGAATAAAAAATTTAAAAATGCACACTTTTACTATGGTACACTCTAAAAAAATGCTGGGTTAAAAGCGGTTGGGTTAAATGTTTGCCCAACGTGCTGGGTAGTTTTATTTAACCCAAATATTATTTAAAAATTACTATATGGCTGGCTTAAAATGAACCCAAAAATAGGTTGGAAATTAAAAATCAGACACATTTACTAGAGGCAACAATAATAATCAAAATGTGAACATTTATTAATAAGCAATTTAATAAATGTTTATTGTTTAAATATTATTCATTAAACTTATTAACAAATGTTCATTTATTAAACATATTTATAAATGTTAATTTCCAACATACTTTGGGTTCATTTTAAGCAAGCAATACAGTAATTTTTAAACAATAGTTGAGTTAAATAAAACATCCATTCGCTGGGTTAAAACAACCCATTTGCTAGGTTTGTCCATTTTCAACCCAACTTGTTTTTAAACCAGCATTTTTAGAGTGTAATTTTATACGATCAATTTTCATACTTATTCTGTTGACTCAAAATTTTATAAAGTCTGAAATGTACTTAAACATATATACTTAAAATTTCCGAACGGAAATGTCTCTTTTCCCCTAATTCCCCTCAGTCTGAGGGCTCTTCATGCTGAGCAACATTTTGGCTGCCCATTAACTACCACCAAATAAGATATAGGGGTCGTTGTGGCTGCAGTGAGAGCGGAAAAAAATTGCTGAACTCCAAAAGATGAGGGAATAATTAAAAGTCACAGTTACAGTTACAGTTATGCTATACAACAACGTAGGGCACCATGCTTTTTTAAAATCCAACACCTCAGTTGTGGTAGGAGGTGTAAACAGGCTGGGTCTGGCAAACTGGGCTCAGATGAAGCTGTGTGTGTGGCAACGTAAGATTTTCAATTTGCACTTCAATGAAAGATAAGTTAAAGGGTTAGTTCACCCACAAATGAAAATTCTGTCATTAATTAGATAGATATTGTTGAATAAAGTCGTTATTTTTGTTTTGTTTTTGCGCACAAAAAGTATTCTCGTCCCTTCATAAAATTAAGGTTGAACCACTGCAGTCACGTCGACTGTTTTAACGATGTCTTTAGTAGGCCTACCTTTCTGGACCTTGAAGGTGTCGGTTAAATTGCTGTCTATGGAAGAGTCATAATACCTCTCGGATTTCATCAATAAAGTATCTTAATTTGAGTTCCGAAGATGAACGAAGGTCTTAAGGGTGTGGAACGACGTGAGGGTGAGTAGCCTAATTAATGACAGAATTTTCATTTTTGGGTGAACTAACCCTTTAAAATCACTTAATTAAATTTTTTACCAGTTGAATTTGAAAAAAGAAATGAAAAGTTCCATTTGATGAACAGAAATATCTAGCAATTCATTTAGCAAGTAGTGTGTGTGGTCACCTGAGGATTTTCACTCAAATTGTAGCAAATGGGCCATAAACAAGCATGAATCTTGTTTTTTGGCGCGCGCGTGTGGTCCTGGTAACGTTATGGGAACAAAATGTCCCCACAAAGATCCGAAATCCTTGACCTTGTTGGGACATTTTTTGGTCCCATGAGGAAAACAGCTTATTGATACTTATATGATGTTATTCGAAAAATGCAGAAAGATTTTTTAAATGGTAGCCTAGGTTTAGGGGATAGAGAATACAGTTTTACAGAATAAAAATCATTATGTCTATGGAATCTCATGAAACATGAAAACACAACGTGTGTGCGCGCGAGCATGGGAAATTTTTTGTCATGTTCCTGAAGAGGGTGGTTTGGCCACAACTGGCTGCTGTGAGACATATCCTCTGTCTTCACCCATAAAGGTGTAAACCTGTAGCCAGCCGCCGTTGGAGAGAAGAGGTTCAATCAGGAGCACGGAAGGACACGCTCCATATGGAGCAACGCTTTTGTTGCATTAGCAAGTTCAATGGAGACTTGAAACTACGCAGTTGTAGTGGTTACTGCTATTCTCCACAACAGGGAAAGTGTTCCCTAGGAGGAAAAGGGGGAGCATGTTTCTGACTAAGATGCTGCTGCTGATGACAATGGTCCTCTTCAAGGGAGGATATGCGACCTTGATTCAGAGCAGATTCAGAGGAAGAGAGCAGATGAGAAATTTTAATTCAAAATGTATTTTGAATTACATGTATTAAATTCTGTATTTTATAATTTTTTTTAGTTGCATCTGATATAGCCTACACACAACTCATTTAATTAATCAATTAATTGGGAAGGAGCTGGAACCCTACTGTGTTTGTTTCTTGTTAGTCGTCAACCTTATTTTTCCTTCCCTAAAAGTCTATGGTCATGAGACCGTAAAGAGCATAGACATAATAAATACATAGACGCCCTATTGGCCGCTGGATCGCACGTCAACGGCGCCGCCATATTGTGCGGGGCAACATGCCGTAACTCTCATAAGTGGACTGAAAGAAAAGATGCCTGACTATTATGAGGTTTTACAAATCGTCGCACAATCCAAACCACATATCGGGGAATTACCTTTCAGTCTGAACAGTTGTTTCTGGTTGTATTTGGTCATTATAACATTATTTTGATGGCTAGTTGGCCACCAAAGTCAGACTATTAATAGCTAGCGATAACGCTAGTTAGCTATGAAAACTGAGACTTTATAAGAAAATAATATAAAGTTTACATGATTCTTATGAAGTCTGAAATTATATTATAGTTTATATTATGAACTAATCTAAATCGCAAGTGAGTCTTCCGTGCAATGAAGCCAGATGACTTTGACAGGACAGACTGTCAGAAGTATAGATAGACCTAAACCGACTTATCTCCGAAGAGAAGGTGATTTGATTGATCTAATCGTGGCTCATTTATATTTTTACTCCAGTTTAGCCAGTAGAAGCCCTCAAGGAAGGCTGAAGAAAGCCTGTCAGACTGTTCTGTGCTTTTCCAAGAGACCTCGTCTGCCTATTATTATGATATTATTATACGACTTATATTATTATATGATTGTACTATTCACTATTTTATTTGCTATTTTTATTTTATTCACTATATTATTTTACAATTAATGATCTACTATCTGCTATTTTATTCATAGTTATTATATTACTACTACATTAAACTATATTTTACTGTTTTTATACTCAATTGTATTTTCAGGCTATTTATAATAACAATATAGGCTAATAATATGCTATAGAATAAAACCACATACAATTTATATTGTACTGTAATTGTACTAAAAAATGTTCTACCGCTGTATCTCAAATGTTTTACTGGATCTATTAAGGATTGTCTTATAATAATTAGTACAAGCTGTGCTTTTAATGTTGTCCTCTAGAGCGAGCCACAGGATAAGAAATCTTTTAAGCCCAATCCTTTTATATCTTGTTGCAATCCATTTGAATCGAAATAAATTCATTTAGTACATTAACTATGGTGTACTGACATTAAATCTGTGAAATGCTTAGGGCTATAGATAATTAAACGATTAATAAGGTTTTGAGATGCAAATTATCTTCATATTTATTTGAAGTTGTCCTGTGACATCCTGTGATGTGATTCAAGAGGAAAAGCTAAAGGCACGAGGGAAAAAGCTAAAATGGCGTTGTTGAAGAAAGAAAAGCATTTCCACAATTAAAATCAATGTGCACATTTCATGTACATTAAATTATATTACATTAGGAACATCTCCACAATTATTAACCTTGAAAAATAAACCAAATCTATGCTTGAGAAGCGTGAGTTTTCACAATTCCTTATGACAATGAATAATTATCAAGTTCAAACTAGCGAGATTCTGAGTAATTGGAGACAAAACCTTTTTCGTACTCCACGCAGATCATCGTTGGAATCGGTTGAGAAATGTAAACTTTATTGCGCTTTTTGTCCAAAAAAGCCGCAGCTCCCCGTTTACTTGCATTTGTTTAATGAGGAGTCTTGCCCCGCACAATATGGCGGACTCGTTGACGATGCAACAGTCCAAAGCAGCCAATAGGGCATCTATGTATTTATTATGTCTATGGTAAAGAGACCCCATAATTCAAGTATAGGTCTCTGCAGGACAGTAATAGGAGTTACCAGATCAGTGTGGTCGAGGCCATAAACAGAGGGGCGTTTTCGACCGCGTTACCTAATTTGCCCACGTCCAAGTGAGGGTAGGGTTTAGGGGTGGGGTCGGGTGAAGGGGTTCATCTTTATTGCGTGGTTTATAAACACCCATCAGTTTGAAAACACCCACAAATTCAGAAACGCCCACTTTTGTTCCGCAGAGACCCCATACTCCCATAATTGGCATCATGGTTCCAATCGTGCACCGCTATTCAGGCGCATAGACCCACACCCATCTGACATTTTGGATCATAAGTTTGGAACTCTACGGGCTAGAGACAATATAAAAAAATTTAGATGTGTCTGACATCTGGTATGACCCATTATCACTATTATGTCTATATTTAGTGTGCACAAAGTCCAAATATCTCAAAACTTTGTACATATGGAGAACTAGTCATTTTAAGCAAACATGCTTAGTTTCATGAATTCATGATGCACCGGAGGCTAACAGCAAATTCTAAACTATCAGTCATTTCAACTGAAAGATGAAGGCTGTGCCATTAATGTTGCCCATGTCGTGGAAATTCCCAATACTAATCTGACTTCATCACTGACAATTCAAACAACCTCCAGTTGTCAGTATAATAAAATACAATACTACAGTACCAATACAGTACTACAGTACCTTCGAGGTAATTCTCGTCCCGAATATAATACAGTACAATACTACAGTATCTCGAGGTAATTCCCTTCTCGAATACTTCTACTACATTTCCAATACTTTCAGGTAATTCCCCTCCCGAAGTAAGGTGACGGCATCCCGTCAAGAAGCTACTATCGGGTACTTTCCATACATGAGCACACAGGTCTTTAGCGTCTATACACTCTCACCGTCTTTCTCAGGTGTACGCTGGTCCGACACAGGATCAGGATCATTAATACTAACTCCGAGTGTTACAGCCTCACCCCGAGGGCGACTCTATAGTCTTCCAACACTATCACTGTCTCTGCTGTGGTCTTTTGAGCGTAGAATCTTTAGTAGCCTACTTCTATTCCTCAGCTGCGCAGCATATACCTGACACGACTTCCAAGTTGCTCTTTGCAGAAATAAAGTTTTATTTACGGCTGGGAGGTCACTCGTCACAACAACAGAGTGAGTCTCAATAAATAGAAAGATACATGCACATTTAAGTCTTACAGTTGAGTAAAAATCAATGTCTTCTTCACTGTGATTTGTTCTGGTGATTGGTTTGTAATGATCTAAGCTAATCGTATGACTGGTCTTTGACCTGAGCATCCTTAGTCTGCATTTTCTGTACATTTCATGTTGACATAAAATATTTCTATCACACCCACTAGAGGGAGCCACAGGATAAGGAATCTTTTAAGCCTAAAGTTTTTATCAGTTTCTAATAATCTGATTGAAAATAAATGCATAGATCCAATTCATTTGTATAACTATGGTGTATTGACAGTATATAGTTTTATATAACTGTGTAGATAGAAATGTACTGCGAAATACTTATAGATCATTAAATGTTTAACTTTTTAGAGCCCAATAAAACACATTTTTATGTAGCCAGACATGATTTAAAATACTGCTGTCCATTTAAAATGAAGAGACATTTTTGTCTTTTTCACAACAATATATTATAAAATTTCTATAAAGACACCTTTTTTGTTTTGTTTTTTGTTGTCGTTATCTGGTATGAATAATAAAATAAATACTTGTATGTGTTAAACTGCAAGCATATGGTTAGAAGGTGTTGCATACAGTAGAAATAAATAATACAAATGAAGAGGGCCTTAAGATAAATGCTTCAGATAAATAAAGTTTTGTGCTGCAAAGGAGCTGCAAATCTTCAGTTCATTTGAAATTGTCCTGTCCATGTGTTTCATCAAAATTTAAATGTTAAATGAGTCCACATATACACCACATATATTTTGATCAAATAACGTTCAGTGAAGATTCAAGATGGACTTGCTATATTTAAAAAAAAAAAAATGCTTATAGGTCTATGTTTTGATTATTTCTTACAATCATTGATTGCAAGAATAAAGTAATGCGAACAAGGAGCATGTAGTTATTTATTATTGCGTGATTTATAAACACCCCAGTTTGAAAACACCCACAAATTCAAATTCACCAGATTTTTAAATCTGGTGTGGACAACACATTCTCATGACATTTTGTAATGAGAAAATAGTGCTCATGGTTCCCTGAGGGTTTGGTTTAGGAGTGGCTCTTCATGTTGATGTTTTACCAACAAATTGTACGTTTTAGTAGACCTGAACCCCATTAAATACTTTCAGAATTAATTGGAAAAGCAACTGCAGTCTGCAGGCCGTTTTTCTCAATGTCAGTGACTGATCTCTGTTGCTTTTGTCTTGTTGAACATTTAATTTTAAAAGTTTGAAAGGCCAGTCAGTAAACAATTGCATATACTGCAGCAGCAAAGTTGGATACACAGCATTTTCTAGAATTCTGTCATATTTAGGTTGTCCAGGTCATATAGTTTTATGTAGATTATCATTATTTGTGGTGGGGTAAAACAATTATATGTGACCACATTAAATAACAACAGTCCTCTACATAAGCACAAAATCAGAATAAGTATTCAGGACTTGGAACTGAGCTTTTTATAAGAAGCATTTAAAGTTTATGTGTCATCACTTGGTCAACACTACACCACAGTTCCAACTACAGAATAAGCAGGCATAAGCCTACTTTCATAAACATCAAATAATAAACACAATACCATTTATTTACAGACGCATGTTGTAGCAAAGAAATTAACTGAAAAAAAGTTAAGTAACTCACCTTTCTTCACTGAAATGAAGTCAGTTTATTTCATCTTGCATGACAACATCTTAAACTCAGCATGGAGATACTAGAGGATGATCCTGTTTTAATCAGTCATTAGTTTATTATATATTTTGAATACAGATTGACTTTAAAAAAGAAACCTAACCTGAAAAATATTCACTGGTGTAAAAAAGTATGAAAATTAGCCCTGGTCTTACCTATAAAGTAACATCTACATGCTATTTGAAATTGAATTATATTTTGAAAAAATAAATTTTTACACTTGTGGAACAATTCTTAATCATGTCAAATGTATTTGGGTGACAATCTCAGCCTCTGGACAATTTGATAGGGCAATAAAATCTCTGATCGACAAGCAGGGCTTATTGTAGCATAAGAAAATTGTTAAAACCATAAATTAGCACTATACCTAATGAATCTTAAAGACTATCATCAGATAAAGCTGCTGATGGAGTATCACATGAGTGAGCACAGTCTGTTTGTAGAGATGGGCCAACACAAGCAGAGCTGGAGATCTGGAGAGCACAGTCTGTGTTCACACTGCACTGATGGAGTCAAGGACGAGTTGCACTTCTTCATGGAGTGCAGCAAATATAAGACCATTGGAGACACTTACTTTACTCAGATAGCTTGAATTCTACCTTATTTCCAGTGAACAAGTCATTTTGACAAACTTTCATATGTTTGGGAAAAAATTAAGAGTGTGTCCAGCTGGCAGAGTAATCTGTTCTCCTGTTATCATATGAGCTGAGCCTAATTTTACTTTTTTTCACTGCTCTGTGTATTTTTTTTTTTTTTTTGCTTACATGTGATTATTTATTCATTTATTTATATATGTGTGTAATAAGTTTAGTACTTAAAGGCACAATATGTAAGATTTTTAGATTAAATTGGATACCACTAGAAAAATGTTATATATTTTGTTGACTTGTGTACTTGCATTATCCCAATTGTTTCCAACATTTAAATCCAGAGAAATCAGCTATTTTGACCAGTGTAACGTCCCATGTCATTGCGTTGCCTGTCAATAAAGTTAGATCCGCGTTACCCTCGACTTCCGGTTTTACTTGCGTAGAAACAAAATACGCTTTAATATATTATCCCCAGTTTCACAGACAAGGCTTAAGCTTAAGGACTAAAATACATGTTTGAGTTATTTTAACTGAAAGCAACTTGCACTGACATATCTTAAAATATGTCAGAGCCATTGTTTTGCACACCAGTAATGTATATTTATAAAAGCATATTTATAAAAGCTACTTAAATGTCCTAATTGAACTAAGGCCTAATCCTGGCTTAATCTAAGCCCTGTCTGTGAAACCAGGCCTAAGTGTTTTATTAAACAGGTGAGCCACTGTTTGGATACCTTTATTGACAGAAAACTAATCATTTGTTAGCTCAACATGGTTAGTCTTATTGTTTGAATGTCTTTTCCTTGATTTACTGCAAGTAACATGTTTGTACCCAAAAAGAAAATCAGACAACACTATTTTGTCAAGTGACTAACTTTGCATAATCAGAAAGAGATTTATTTGTAGTAACAGTAATACAGCATTTTCTGCACCATACAATGTTTTGAAATGAATCGCATGTCATTTAGCAACTCAAGTCATCCATCTTTTATTAATATATTTTAATATCGATCTAGCTTACTGCAGTGTGCAACAACTGTCTCACACCGGCCACGAGCAAACGCACAGAGTAACGTTAACTTTCAACACACTCAAATGTATGTTTAGTATGATTATTTTGACTAAGTAACAGTGCTGCATTACCCCACAATTTTAATTCGTCAAATAAAGTGACCTATATGAGAAGTAATTCATCACTTGCAGCTGTTTCATTAGAATTAAATAAAATAATGTGAATTTAAGTGATCTAACATAACTGTAAGAAAGTTCAAGTTAAGAGGAGGCGAATGTTAAACGCAACTTCAATCGAAATTTTAATCGTAAAATATGCATAAACGATAAAACGAAAGGAGCGGCAGCGGCCGACTGCGGCATTAAAGCATAATATAAACAGCAACGTAAAATGTCCCAGGCTCTCGGCCCCACCCTGTTTCATACCACAGAAATGTTAATAAAACTTTAATATATTAGCTCATCCATGAAAACGATTTCTGCCTGAGTCCTGTCAGATTGCGTTCCATTGGCTGTCATCAAGCTATGCCTTTGTTATTAATTTGAATAAGCGACTTCTAGCAGCAAAAGTTACATACTGTGCCTTTAATGCTTTGGCAACATTGTGCTATTCTACACAGTCATGTCAGTAAAGCTAACTGAACTGAACTGAATTGAATTGAACTGAATTGAGAGAAAGAGAGAGAGAGAGAGAGAGAGAGAGAGAGAGATTATTTCAACAACAAAACATCAGTAATCAAAAACACTTTGCTATAGGTGGAGATACAAATGTTTAAATCTGTTCAATTAAGAGAGTTTAACACTCAATGCATGGACACAACACCAGCCTTGTAACCTTTGAAGTAGCTTTAAAGTTTCATTATATTATTGAAACTGAACAAGTCTGTTTGCATTCATATTCAAAATTATTTAAAATACCCACTGTGCTACGGCAATAGTGATCATTCTCACCATAAATGTAGGCTCAAATCTATGGCATGTTTAGGTTTCAGTGCTACATATGCTAGATAACTGTGAAATATATCATATGTAATGGTTATATAAAACAAGTCTTGATTTTAGTCAATGTATATTTTCCACCAGGTAGCAATCCTTTAGACACATTAATTTTAAAGTCATCCCAATGATGTTGTCAAAAGCAAATGTGAATTAATTTTGGGGGGGGGGGGACTTGTAAAGCCATCCTGAGTATAGGAGGAGGAAGACTTACTGATGCCCTTAATGTATATTAGACTATGAGGGGCAATCTGCAGTTTCCCACATGACATTTTAAGAATGTCCTAGTGGATCCCACATGAAGCTGCCAAGGTATCCAGCACCATTTGATATTTCAACACCAATATCTGGCTGTATGAAACGTACAAAAGTGCATGCTGGCAGCAAGCAATCGATTTTTTATATAAATTAACAAAAACAAATCATTTAAAAAGCTGAAATCTTTTGACAAGTGTAGAAAATGTGGTCATATACAACATAAAATAGAACAAATATCCAATTCTGATTTAGTGGTTATGTCTACTACAGTATAACAAATCAAATAACGCCAGCTTTCAAAAAGTCCTTTTCTCCATATGGTAAGATTATGTCACTTGTTTTGTAAAAAGTGCATGTCGATGCATGTCGGTGCAGGTTATGTTTTTTTTTTTAAATAGTGTCACTTTTTATATCATACTTTGTTACGGGCTACCAGACAAATAAGACTGTAATCATGAGAATAACAATGCATCGGATATACATTTTCAATCATCACAAAGCACTTAACACAAACTTATTAAAACATATCTGTGAAATGAAACATTTTTAGGCTATTGGCAAGCATGTCTGGATCTACAAAGAGAACCTTGTGCTTCAAAAATATGATAATTGATAATTCAAATGATATAACAAAATATCTTTTTTTTTTTTGTTTACTTAAATATTAAAAACTAAAATATTAAAAACATGCCACACCACCAGAAACAACAAAAACACAGTTAAAGAGTCAGCTAAAAGCTCTGTGAGCTAAAGTGTTGTAAAGAAACACTATATAACTTACTGCTAACCTTTTCCACAACCAAGTTGACCTTTGAGGTTTCATTAAATGCAGGGAATAAAATCTGAAATCAGAAATCTGCAAACTGTTTACTGATATATCAATCCCCTCAAAAGCAATAGCCTACAATGCTATATCGCTAGAGAATTATCTGGATCATGGTCTATTGGGCTCACGTCTTTGAATTCACCTCTTCCCCTATGTAATAACAGACAAGGGCAATTTGGCCAAAAAATAAGGAAACATATGTTTTGTTTGGCTAATATTAGATGGCTAAACATAATATGCATCTATGGATCTTTAGACATGAATGTAAGAAATTTAAAAAGTATTTGAATAAAGCATGAACTCCCAGGCCTACCCTATATAGACCTACACAAAGTGATGGAACAGGCCCTTATTCCTTAGTCAAGAAAGGCAGTATTTTGACCAGAACACTAAATTATCATTGAAACATAAAAGCTGAAAACTGTATTATATGATATGGGCCTCAGTAAAAAGCTCACATCTATGAGTAGAAGGCCTTGTGATCATCTCCTTGTGATCATCAGTCCTGAGTGCTGAGCTCAGGACTCTTAACCGCTTGTTCATCTTCTCTTGGCTTGGAGGCAAACTGGCCCTACTGGCCAAGCCCATAATCCAGCCCTGTATCAGTAACAACAAACCAATGCTGTCCCTATGCCATTTTGAATCAACCACATCTCAAAAAGCCTTGTTCCTAGATAACAAAAACATTCCACTTAGTCAAAGCTTTAATACTAATAAGCATATCAGGGACTATTTTATAATACTAATAAAACTGTTCCTTAGTTTGTGGATCCTATGGATTCAGAGTGAAAAGTGATATAGCCTGACGATGCAGATTGTGAACTTATAAAACTATTTGTGCTTCCTTTGCTTTCGCCTTTAGACAGGTGTTTCTGTTCCACCCAAGCAGATGCATCTACCTGTCGTGTCCTAATACTTGAAGAAGACTGATCACCTGTCCGTCCACCCTGGCCCAACAGAACCAGCTCTGATGCACGCTTGGCATCACGCCTATGCTCAATGCATCCCTTAATGCCTGAGCCTTCGCCAGTTGCACTCCTGCCATCGCTACCGTCCTTCATCTTTCTTGGCGTATCCTGAGGGATCTCAGTTAGTGTGGCTCCTTTGCCATGGTCGGAGCAGCGTCTCAACGCTTGAGGCTCGCGCTCAAAGTGTGTGAGCGGGAAATGCGGCAACAAGACGATGTGCTGCTCGAACGTCTCTGGGACAAGAGAGATCGCAGAGGCTCGGCGTGGGCTCCTCATTGGACTAGCTAGCGGTGTCTCGTCGATGAACTTAATCACTTCGTCGCGGCTAAAGCACTTGAAATCGTCCTCATAACGCTCGACTCGTGGAATCTGCTTGAGTGAATGCATGTCCTCTGATCGCCTCCTTTTGCGGTGAGGGTGGCTCTCCTCGTGGTAGGGTGCCGGGCTGCTCCGACGTCTCTCGTGGCGTGGCAAGCTGCATTGCGGGATGCCAATGATGTCCTCTGTGGAGCCCCAGCGATGTAGGTAAGACGGGATCTGACCGGTGGTCCACATGTCGGTTTCGTCGTGGGAGTATCTTCTTGTAGGGGGCACCTGGAGTAACACACAGACGAATGAACCAGTACATTTCTAAAAGCAAAATTCTACAAATTTCTGCTTCCGGCTCAATCTAAAGACATAAAACATGTTCACAATGCATTTGCATCTCTTATAAAGTCAATCAATGGAATTTTGTGAACTACGTATAATGGCAACACAGGACTGCTTTCACTTTAAAGTAGGCTACTAATATTAATAGATTTTTACCTTTTAATAGGGATGTCTTTTAAAAATGTTTTGAGTACAAAATGAAGTTAATATTTTGTTTAGCTCATAATCACTCATTCTTCAAACAGATACTCACATTCCACATTGTTCTGAGAACTACACAGGAAAGACATAAAATTAGTTTTTAGTATTCGAAAGAACTTTTAGTACACTATCCAAAGCATACAGCACAAGCCTAGCATGGAAGCAACTGTATTGGTTAATGAAGGAATGAGACGGCAGTTTACAAAGAAGTCCTATGGATTATGAGGTCTTTACTATACTCTGGCCAGTAGAGGGAAGCAAAGCATCAATTAAGCAATGCCATTCAGTTTTTTTTTCTTTCTTTTTTTAAAATGATTTTGTAATAGCTCAGTGATTAGATTTCTTTAAAAACCAATACTGATGATCTTAACTGTTTAAGTATATCAACTATTACACAAACTTAATTATGTAATATATTATGATACAGGACCAGCTGTAATGAACACTTCAACATTTTTACATTTTGGCATTTTACATTTTTACTCAGCTGATTAAAATGATATGTCTATTTTGTAAAAGCTTGTCATCTTGCTTTAAATATACTGCCCACTGTTTTTTTTTTCTTCTTCCATTTTGTCTCACATAAAGATAAAGATGGAATTACCTCACAATTGTTTGACAGTGTTAAATATTATTGTCTGGAAGCGTTTATTGTTCTATAAGCCTAAATAGCTTGACAGCAAAAACAATAGCAGCTTGTACTTCCCAATTATGATATTCTGATACTCTGATGATGATGATGCAAAACACTGGTGAAATTGAAAAAGAACATTGATTATGTAGTTTAATAGTATAATGTTCTAATGTAGACACGTTTGTTTTGAGTTCTTTGTCAATAAGCATCAGTGTTTTTTGCAGAACGTCTTTGGAGCAATTCTAACACACACAATGTTTTATAAATTTTGAAGAGAACTTCAAAAGTTGATTCGTGCAATGTATATAGCAATAAAATCAGCAATGAAAAGCAGTCAAGCACTGCAGATTGTCTAACAGAGCTTTGGGAAGTGTTTGGCGTACACATTTATGGCATGTTCTCCACATTTAACCTCCAAGTCCAAATTTTCATTCTAGTCAGGCATATTTTTAATAATTGGTTAATTATTTATACAGAAAGAAAAATGTATAATATGTGAAACTGATAATCCAGGCCAGTGAAAGTTACATGTGGAGGTTACATGTGAGTGTTTATGGGCAGTATGTAAAGTAATCATTTGAATGTAAAAAGGTTAAAAGTTTGAAGTGAAGCATTGCACACCTCTAAAACTTCCTGGCAGTCTCTAACATGAGCTCTTAAATAAAGCCTTTATTTCCTTGTAGAAGTGGTTCAGATCATGGTTCTATACATAGTGGGTCATAGTGTCTATAACACGGGATTTTTACAACATGTCACATGATCAGCCATATGTTTTGAATTCGGACTAGTATTTGAATTGTTTTTTTCCTCATTTATATTTGCAATGACTTCAAGCTTTTAACTTTAAAATATAAACTGAAAAGGCATCAGTGGCAGTTGTCACATGAGCCCTGCAACAGTAGGCCTACATCAAAAATACCAAGATACCACTGGGGTGAAGAAAACAAAAGTGTTTGTTAGATCATATTTTCCAAACATTTCTCACATAAAAAAGTCTCCAATTTCAAATCTTGACGTTTGAAAAGTCTAATAAGTAAGACAACATGAATGTAAAATGATTCCAGTAAAAGAAGTGATATTATCGTATAATATTGTATAGTGACTATAAAGGTTTTGCAAATATTGAGGTGGAGGGCCATTGCAACATGCACATTTTTAATTAAAAATAAAGAAAAGATCAATTTGAAAACAAAATCAATGGAAATATACCTGCAAATAGTGCATTTTATCTTCCTGAAGCTCCCTCAATGGATAACCCTGGGGGCCCCCCCTTTCTAAGGTTGAGAATTCGTATTTGGCAATACGGTCTACCGTCATGATATCACCAGCGGAGCTATAGTCAAATGGTCTGTCAAATATTAAGTCCGGATGAATGCCTCCATCCTGGCTGTTTTCTGCAAATGCAGAAAGCATATATATCAGGATTAAAAATCAGTGTGCTCAAAATACACAGACAGACAGACATACAGACAGACGGATAGGTAGTAAAAAAAAAATCCATTTTATAGATTTACGGGGTCCGCATTAGAATTGGAGGTCGTAAAAAATGCTTTATTTGAAATCATTAGAATCCATTGAAGTGTCTTGTACTGAAAATCATGACTGACTGTTGCAAAATTTTTTTCCATAACTTTAAAAACAGTTGTAGGGCAATGTGAAATGCTGATCTTAAGGCAAAATGGGGGCACACAGCGGGATGACAGATGAGATCAGCTATTAGCACAGGCAGCTGAGCTTAGCATGCATTTGAGTGAGACACAAGTACAAGAAGCAACCCTTATACATACAACTGAGTTGTGTTACACAAGGCAAACCGTCTGAAAAGAAGCAGAGCACTGGTAAAATTAAGATTACAAATTCCATTTCTTGCACATATTCCTTATGACTGCAAACTAAGAAATGGTGCCAAACAGCAGGAAGGGTAATGAAATACAGCTAACAGCAAAGTCAAACACTTAACACCTACATTCAGCAATACATAATGACAGCTTCATTTACTAACAGTTTGTGATTAAGCATATTAATCATATAATTATCATGTGACCTCTAGTTATTTTTGATGGGATTCCAGATAAATTCTTTTACATTGTTGCAATTGTTTTTTTTTTTTCATTTTAATATTTTCTGTACAATTTTTTACAAGGTAACCATAATTGCAAACAAAATACCATTTGGTATTTTCTTAGGTACAGAAAATGATGGGCATAGTAAATTAATATGGGGGTTCTTTGAAAGGAATTTTTTGTACACTGTAAAAAAAATGCCAGGATTTTACAGGATTAAAGGGAATTATTTTACAATAAACTGCTTTTTTTTTTTTTTTTGTGAAATCAATGCATACTGGGAGATTTTCTTACAAATTATTGTGAATCAACGGAATGATGCTAACATAATAATTTACTGCTCTTGTTTTACTGTGAATTCACATTATAAATTCGTCTTTAACCATGCAACTGTAATACATTTAATTGTTTACCACTGCAATTGTTTTGAAGTCACCATAATGGAGATTAGTGTTTCATTTGCTTGGGATCAGTCAGAAGTGTGACAAATAAAAACATTTGTTAAAACCCTGACAAGCTAGAATATAAATGAGCGTATTGGCTGATTTTAAGTTAGGCAAACTATTCTTAGCATGAATATGAAGATTTTATTTTAGCATTATTTAAGCAATAACATATTTTAAATTCATAACTGTTTGTGGATGGATCTTTCTCAACAGTGAAGCAACTGCTGAAATACATCTTTGAAATGTGTGACATCAGCACTCAACATACAAAACAACAATGGTGACACTCTACAAATAATTAAAAAATAAAAAAGATAAAAAGTGATAAAAAAGATAAAAGATAAAAGATAAGCTCTGACCTTTACGAAATAAACCAACAACACAAACTGCTAAAAGTGAACCAAAAATAAGCACAGAGAAAACCAACAAGTATCAAAAGTTGCATCCCAAATGACGCAGTATACACTATGCACTTATACAATATATTCTTATGCACTATGTACTCAACCATGTAGTGTATAAATTTTACAAGGTTATTTTGTCATTCGAAATCAAAGTCTAATAGCCCCTCCACCTCCGCTACATAATTAAAACTGCAAAGGTTGAGTGCATGAAGTGTCCAACATTCCACACTTCATTTTTTTCGGTTAATTAACCCTTATAGGGTCTTTTTGACCCCAAATAACGTTTGCTAAAATAAAAAAATAAAAAAGTTCTCTTTGTCCAAATGGCATGAGACTTTGTACAGTTGTCAACACTTTCTAGATCTACAAATAAAAAAAAAAAAAAATTGGAATGATATCTTGTTTTTATGTTAGTGTAAAAAAAAAGTCACACTCAGGGTCTTTGGGGTCAGGCAACAAAATGTAATTTTGTAACAAAATAATTGTTTTTTTTAAACAAATGTTATTTTACTCTGTTTATTAATGTTCTTACTCAACATTTGTGCAGTTTTTGGAGGATTTATGATCATTTTTAAATTTATATAAATAAATTAAAAAATATTTCTAAATAGGTTTTTATACAAAAACAGCTTTTTATGTAAAATTCACTTTATAAAAGACCCACCTTTCTAACTTTCATTCATGGGGATAACATGGATAATTTGACATGGTTTAGTGTAAGATTTTTGCCCATCTTTTGGAAAATGCAGTTTTAAAAGTGAAAAATTATCACTTTATCCAGTAGATGGCTGCAGAGCTCCACTATTTGCTATGTGCTATTTGACTAACTGAAAGACATCTTTTCACAAGTTTTTTTTCAGTTGGATTCATATCTAAATATTATGAAATCACAATTGTAACAATAAAAGTTACTTTTTGTCAAAGTTCAACATTTTTTTGTACAAAAAAAAAAATTTAAAAAAAATCAGTTTTTCAATAATTTTACATTATGACGAGACCCCGCTTAGAAAATGGACAAAATTCATCCTCAAAATCAGCATTATTGAAAAACTGATTTTTTTCAGTACAAAAAAAAATGCTAAACTTTTTGCTGTAGTGGAGCTCTGCAGCCATGAACATAATACTCGCACTATTTATAGTACAAAATGTCATAAAATAGTGCATAAGTACGCAAATTGGGACGCACCTAAAAAATCTCTGCATTGGATGCTGGGTGCCTTCATTGCACTGTAGAAATACAGTATGATATTGTTTGTTTTTAGTAATTTGTGCACATTTTACTGTAAACTCACAGTAAAACCAAGCTTTTTTTTTTTTAACAGTACAATTGTATAAACTTGACTAAAATTGCTAGTAAACTAATGTAGATTTTACAAGAAACTTCTGAGAGTGCAGTTAGATACAATTCCTACTGTGAAAGTAATGTAATTATTAACCTGGAATATACTCTAATTTCACTCTAAAATGTTTTACAGTATAATAACAATGCCTGTAGTACTACACTTGTCACTACACCCAGGGCCGGCAGAAGCGCTGGGCAAACTGGGCAATTGCCCAGGGGCGCCAGACCACTAGAGGGCACCGAACCATGACGAACACGATCGACAATGTCTTCACCGGGAGTTTGATTGACAGGCATTCTGACCAATCATAATGCAGAATCCGCCGTTATGTCCGACAAAGCAGTCAGGGGAGTTAGTAGATTAACATCAGTGGACTTGAACTTGAAAAATGGTGCGTACTGACGTCTTTCCGCAGTTGAAACAACATTCCTTCTGATGTTCATTCATGTTTATTTGATGGTATAAATTAACTAGTAGGAAGAGATGATCGGTTCACGAGCTGCTTGAACTGAGGCGCTACAGCGATCTGTCACGACACATTAAAGAGCCACAAAATGGTATTGTTTATATTTCTTTAAAAAATACAAAATTTGAAATTTGAGACTTTGTTTCATATCAAAAGTAACCTGCACTGTCTTGTCTGTCGACGCATTGTCGACGTCTTTGCTCCACGATGTATTTTTCACTCTGTGAGAACATGATGTGTGGCGTGAGAGCGGCATGGCTTGTCGGACATACATAGCAACAGTAACTAAAGGGGGCGGGTCTTTGCAAACGGTCAAATTGTGCACCAAATCTGTCACAAATTGGATTACTCCAAGATAATTGAAGAGTTCGCAGCAGCCAAAGCAACTCTTTTAAATGGTGAGTCAACTGTATTAATTCATTACACCTGTCTTAAGTCAACAGTAGGGATCAATATGATAAATATGCATTTTTATCTCTTAAAAATTTGAATGTAGGGGGCGGTATATTCCTATTTTGCCCAGAGCGCTGGATTGTCTTCCCCCGGCCCTGACTACACGTGCAGTATTTTGGCCAGGTTAATTGTTAATTTGCAGGGGCATTAACTAGTGACATCATGCAAATAAGGTTGTTGCGTGGGTGAAATAATTATGCTGTAATTTTGGGCAGTCTTGCTTGCTCTTCTCTGAATTTTATTTTTTTCCTTTTTGTGCTCCATTGCAACTCCCTTTCGAAGTGGAGCTCATCACTGAGTCTTGGATTGACTCTATGGGGAATGCCATCAGTGTGACTGGTGTCTGAAGCACGTGTGAACACCAACGCCAATTTTTCATTGGCTGATGACAGTCCGTGACATCATTAGTGGAGAACCCAGAAGTATAAGAGGCACACATCATCAGCTTTTGTCTTCAGGAGCCATTTCTTTGAATAGTGCGTAGTGAAGGCAGATTGGAAAATACTAGCAAGCATTTCAAGAAGTGTGTGCCTCCATGTCCCTGGTTTTTGACATCTGAGGACACACACACAAGGGTCCCACTTCATATTAGGTGGCCTTAATTACTATGTACTTACATCAAAAAATAAGTACAATGTACTTATTGGGTTCATATTGAATTGCAAAACACTTTTGCTGCTATTGAGGTGGGATACGGGTAAGGTTAGGGAAAGCTTTGGTGGTATGGGTAGGTTTAAGGGTAGGGGTAAGGTGTAAGGGATGGTTCAACAGTGTAATTATAAATGTAATTACAGAAATTAATTACAGATGTAATTACATGCAGGTGTTTTTAAAATATAAGTACAATGTGAAAACAGATATGTACAGATATGTACAGATAGATAAGTGCATTGTATCGAATAATTAATTTAAATGTAAGTACATAGTAGTCAAGGCCACTTAATATAAAGTGGGACCCACACAAGCTGTGCATTCTGTGCTTGGGTGAAGAGCATGCGTGTTCAGTGAACGAGGCCTCTATGTGAGGTTCAGAGCCCTCTATTTGAGCGACGTTTGTGTTTACGTCACTCAAATAGAACGCTTAGCGAGGTAGCCAGGCAACAGACCAATGACCAATCCTGAGTGGCGATGTCACTTCACGGATTCTACTAGCACGATTCAGCACGGTTAGACAACCGTGCAGAGAATTCCGTGCAGAGAACGGTTTGTAATTGTGCCGTGTCGTACCAGGCTCAAGTGGAAACACAACTGGAACTGTTCCTTACCATTCTAAGAACCATTCGGCCTGATGGTGGAAAAGCGGCTTATGTGAGTCTTTGAAGGGTTGCACCCTGGGTTGACACTTATGCTATGCCCACTATTGTTGTACATATTCTCACCTAGTGAGGCAAGCATTCCCTCAGCATGGCAGAGTGGTTATTTGTTCCCCCTATAGTGTCAATCCAAGATGCAGTGTTGAGTTCCACTTCAAATGGGAATGTCTTAGGTTACGACTGTAACCATGGTTCCCTGAGAAGGGGAAAGAGACACTGCGTCTCGTTGCCATGCCTTGGGCCTGCCGGCACACCTCCTTCAGACGAAGAAGTTGATGATGTGTGTTATGGGCGCCCTCTTATACTTTTGGGCACTTTGCTAATGATGTCATGGACTGTCGTCAGCCAATGAAAAATTGGCATGTGTTCACATGTGCTTCAGACACCGGTAGCGCTGATGGCATTCCCCATAGCGTCAATCCAAGACACAGTGTGTCACTTCCCGTCTCAGTCGTAACCTGAGAGGTGTTTTTTTCATCTTTCTGGATTTATGTCATTTAAAATGTTTAGATATAGCAGTCAACAGCAGGCTTACTGAAGCATTTGCCTGTGACAAATAAGAACTTTGCAGCAAAATTTCTACAGTGGTGCTTACTCCAAAGAAAACTTAACAGGTATTCCAGTTATATATGTTTCTTTCTGAGTGTAAGTCAGCTAAACATATTAATAAGAGACTAAAACAATAATTTAAAATCATGTCCATCCATCTCAAAATGTAGGTCACATGATAAATCCAATGACTGTAATCATCATTGTAGATTAGATTTTTTTTTTCAAACATGGCAGTAATGTATGTAAAATTAATTAATTAATTAATTAGTTAATTAATAATTAATTCTAAAGACAAATAATAATAAAAACATAATGGATGAAACTTTCTTTACTTCCTTTCTTCACCACCATCAACATCTGAAGTTGTGTTATAATACCATTTAATAAATACTATCATACTGCACATTCTACATGTATACATATTGTGCATCTTTAAAATAATTTTCTCTATGCATGTGATAGCAGGATGATCTATTTTCACCAGAATTATATAAGCAGAGCACATTTGCCTTTTCCCACAATCCAAGGCACCTTGTTTGTAATTTTTTTCATTTTAGCATTTTCACTAGTGACCATTCAAGATTCTTACTGAATAAAGTTATTTGACAAGTATTTAATTCTAGAATTTACAAGTATTTATTGTTGCATAGTACTGTGTACTATATATTGTGTATTATTTTGAAAACAGCATTGCTTTTTCCTTGGAAAATGTTAAAAGAAGCTCAGTGTTCCTTACCTTCATCCACTTCATCGTTGGACATGATGGCCACACATTTCTCCCAGACCATCTTGACGTCTGCCCTGTAGCGGTCACAAGCCCACAGGAACATGGGAAGGAGGATTGATTGTGCTATTGAGCACCAGAGCACACATAGGACCATCCAGCTGTAAGAGCGGTCAAATTTCAGGCTGGCAAAGCTCACCACCTACAGTGAAGCACTGCAGTTATTTATATGGTAAAAAGCAAAGCAAAATGGCATACAGACATATACAGTTCCCCTTATGCATCATTTAACCGTGGCAGTGATAAACAAAGTCCCACTTTATATTAGGTGTCTTTAACTATTTTGTGCTAACATTTAAATTAATAATTTGATACAATACACTTATTGTGTACATACATGCTTTACATTTTACTTGTAATGTATTTAAAAAAAATACCTGCATATAATTACATCTGTAATTAATTTCTGTTATTACATCTATAATTACACTGTTGACCTTTCCCTTACACCTACTCATACCACCAAACCTGTCCGTAACCTTACACGTATCCCACATCAATAGCAGCAAATGGGTTTTGCAAGACAACATGGACAGTTACATTTCAGGACTAGTTGGTTTCCCTTGCTATTATTGCACCTTCCTGAGATGGGTGGGGAACAAATATGATAGGGATAGAGGGAGAGAAGTACGAAGCTTCATTGGGGTCATTAGGTGGGCACCCTCTTTCCTATAGATGTTTCAATGATACATGCCCACGACACCTCCAGAGGGCTCATTGGCGACATTTGGTGTCCCAGGTGCGCCCCCCTCTGCTTTTACCCCCACTCTGTGCCTCTGTTGTTACAGGGCCCAACTGATGTCCCTCCTCTTAACCAAGAGCCATCAACTCGCTTGTTCATCTACAATTTCGGGGGGAAAGCAAAGCCTCTGATTCAGGTCAGTTAAAAGCATCCAGTCTTGAGCTCCACCCAACTGACCAGTATCTGGGGTCTTCACTTTGACCTCCTTTGCCCCTTCCCCCACAAACTCCAAGGTTTCGATGCTAAGATAGAGTTGCCTTCTCTCCCTTGCTGAACATTGCCAACAATGTCTCTGTGCTTTAAAGGCTGACTTAGCCTGCTGTACAGTCCACTTCTTTCCAGTGTTGAGGGGCAGGACTAGAACTATTTGGGTTAACATGGATCACAGAATTCAGTGTCATTTCCAGCCTTTGGAGCATTTGTACACCGGAAACTCCAAGGTGCCTTTTCCATACAGCCCTATGTTGCTCATGTACCTGGGGAAGCCTAGCCATTTTTTAACAAATGAGCTTATCACCCTTTCCAATTTTCAACTTTCGAGACTGGGACCTCGTAGATGGTCAGAGGCCACATCAGAGACAGAATTTAAAAAAGTTTTAACCTGCCAGTGACCAAGGACTTACTAAGGGTGTCCCGCCTGAGCTGGTCCACTTGTTCTGTGTCCTTGAAAGTAGCATCATACCAGCGACTCAGGCTCTTAACTGGTTTCTCCATCACCGTTGGTATGGGTTCTTCCCCAATGAAGAAACAATGGTCTGACAGTCTTCCCTTGATTATTGATATGCTCCTAGATTTACTTGACTTTATCTTCTTCTTTTCCAAAAGCCACCTGGTGCAGGCCTTGGTTCCCAAGCCACAGACTCTCTCGTGTTAAATAATCGTGATTTCAATATTGACCAAAAATAATCGTGATTATGATTTTTGCCATTTTTGCCATAGCATCTAATTCTTCAACACATATCTAGAATACTATTAGTGAGACTCCACACACTGTTGGTTAGATCCAAGCCATGCTCTCTGTTTACATAATATCTACAATATTAAGATAAATTATTGGATGTTATTGATCCTATTCAACAACAAACATAAGAACAAACATATGCCTGCTCAGGGGTGGACTTTGTCAGACTTGGACCTTGTTCGCCATGCACAGAGCAACCATCATATTTCAACCTTTTCAACATCATTTTGATATATGATGAATGCACAACAGATGGCAATATGGATGCTTTAATTAATGCTTCTGCTTTCACTGCTTCTGTCAGACTGAAGGACTGGCACTCCAGCACATATGCAGTTTAGATGATCAGTGGTGAACAATCACATTTCTGATTGCAACATTGTGATTAACATTAATATGATGATTAACTTTTCACATGCATGATTCAAAGTCACATTTTTGTGCAAGGGACAATTTATTGTTACACCTCAAGTATATACTAATTAACTCAATAACCAAGACGCATCTGTAGGGCATCATTTAGTGGCCTCTTCATGGGGCTTCTTTTTGGAGAAGAATGTATATTCTGTACATTGTAATGGTAGGTTTAGGGTTGGGGAAGATGTAGACCTTAATAAAACACAATCTGATAAGTAGCATATTTAATTTATTGTTATTTTATGGTGAGATTTTGCGTCACTTCCGGCCATAGCTCTATCCCTCCCAGTGCCTGGTGCCATTCAACGGATTTACTTACAGGAAATTACTACTTAAAGGAGATGACTACCTAAATATTCTATATTCCATAGGCTTGATGTATGAAGATAGGAGAGAATTTAAATTCTCAAAGTTTTTAAAAGCAGCATGTGAACTAGAGTTCCTTCAGTACTGATCTAGAATGACTAGGCTATACTGATGTTAGTGGAGGATGATGAAAATGTGAAAACTAATTATAATTCAGTTACGGGTGACACCTGCTGGTGAAATAGCTTAAATAATAGCATGCATTAAAATTATATACCTACAGATCACAGTACAATTAAATAATGACTGGATTGATAGAAAGATTACAAACCCACATATACACACATAAAGAACATGCAAACTCCACACAGAAAGGCCTCTTAGATCAAACTGGGGTGCAAACCAAGGACCTTCTTGCTGTGAGGCAACAGTGCTCCGTGCCACCCTAATATGACCGCATAATAATAATAATAATAATAATAATAATAATAATGAGGGCAGCTTAATGATTAGCACTGTTGCCTCACTGCAAGAAATTTCCCGGTTCAAAGGAGGCCTTTCTTGTTTTCTTAAAAATTCAATTCAAAAACATGCAGCATAGGTCAACTGGCAATACTAAATTGTCTGTAGATGTGATTGCAACTGTGAACGTGTTTGTGAGCCCTGTGATGGACTGGCTTATACATCCAGAATCCTCCCCCACCCTTGTGGCCGGAGTCACTGGGATAGGCTCCAGCAACCCTGTGACCCTATAAGTATATAAAGTAGGCCTGTCACGATAACTACTTTTTGTTGTGCGATATATTTTTCCAGAAATAATTGCGATAAACAATATTATTGTCATTTTAAGACCATTTTATGCCACTGAATATATAATCATAATATAACAGCATAATGCAAGTAGGCCTACACACTTTCAAATGACAACCATTTAATTCTTTAGATCATGGAAATGAAGGATCAAAAAATGTAATATCCTAAATAAAAAACTTGAATAAATGGTAAATATTTTCTAAAAATTGCAAAGTAACAAGAAAAAAAAAAAAAAAAAAAAAAAAAAAACTGCAAATGCACAAAAGGCACTATGGAGATTTTCCATTTACAGATTTTTCCCTGACCTTCTTTTCTCAGTAAAGTAAGGGTGCACTATTGCTGAAAACACAAACTTAGCAGTCAGATGTCCGTATGAACAAAGACATTTATATTTGCACCGGAACAGTGGATTGCGGCTTTGAAATCCAGAGCATTCGGACTTGTTCTTCCAAACTGTCTGTAGTTGTCAGGAAAACACTAATAACGCCTCAAATAACGCCTTTTTTTCACCTGTCAATGACTGCTCTGTGTAGGAACTGCAGATGACAGCATGATTGGCAAAATGTTGGTGACATTCATTATCATGTAAACAAAATGGCCGATATAATGCGTCACCAAAAATTATTAAGGTCATGTACATATATTGCGCGGTAAGTCGATATATTGATTATTGCGACAGCCAAAGGCCTAATATAAAGTCCCTATAAGTATATAAAGTCGTTATTTTTGTTTTGTTTTTGCGCACAAAAAGTATTCTCGTCACTTCATAAAATTAAGGTTGAACCACTGCAGTCACATGGACTATTTTAACGATGTCTTTAGTAGTTTTCTGGGCTTTGAAAGTGGTGGTTAAACTGCTGTCTATGGAGGAGTCAGAGAGCTCTCGGATTTCATCAAAAATATCTTAATTTGTGTTCTGAAGATGAACGAAGGTCTTACAGGTTTGGAACGACATGAGGGTAAGTAATTAATGACAGAATTTTCATTTTTGGGTGAACTTACCCTTTAACAGCAAGTATATGTACCATTTTTGGAAGTAACAAGAACAAATAATCTTATAATTGACAGTCAAAAACCATAAACTGGCATTTCTTAGAATTCCCACTTTACATTTGATGTTTTTTTTAAAAAAATGTAATGATTGTGTTTCTTTCTGTGTTTTTTTCTCATCAGTTATGTACATTAGGGTTTTATGTTACATCTTATGTTGTTATATGAATGTTTACTGCATTGTTGTAGTGTCATGTGTGTTACCATGATGGTGTTTTGTGTTTGTGTGTATGACACTGTGTGCACCTTCTTTATATTAGTATTTACCTCAGCTTGTGGAAGAGCTACTTGTGATGAACATTGATTCATTATGTGGCTTTCTCTTTACCACCACTGTTAATATGGATATGTTAATATGTGGATGTCAAAGTACAAAACAGATTTTAGCAGAAAAGGCTGTTGGATTTACCGGTTTAAAGTGTTTTTTTTTTCTTCGTAAATTACAGTATTAAACTGTAAAATTTATTCTGTAAATATGTTTGCATTTTTACTGTATTTTTTACAGAATTATTCTAGCAACCACAGCTTCCAGTTATATTTTGTAAAAACAGCGGAATTTTTTTTTTTTTTTTTTTTTTTTTTTTTTTTTTACAGTGACGTGCTTTAGACACTGGCTCACACAGAAGCGTCTCCATCAACGCAATGCGACATTTTTTAGCTATGTGAAACTTTGAGAATTGTTCCAAGGAGTTTTCTAACTGACATATATGAGGATTTCATGTAGGATCGTTATAATCAAAGGCACTATCTTTGTCAGTAGTCCTCAAAAAGTCAATATCAGTCATAAGTCAATCAAGAGCAGCTCATTTACCTGCAAAGATAAATCGAGCGCAGTGTTAGTTCAGTCAGGCCACGTAGGAATAGTGCTGTGGTCAGCTGTCAAATCGCTCCAATCACTACTATTCTCCTATTAGACCGGGGACATATATACGTGGCATTACTGCTCGGTAAGTATGCTCAAACTGCTCGCAACCCTCCCTCCCTCCCCACTATAAGTATCAGCATATTACTATGCACCTTCTGGCTATCGTCTTCTTTTTTGTTTCAGATTACCAAAGCTTTCAAGTCCTAGCCGGCATGGACCTCACTGCTGAGAGACACTCATCCTCATAGCCAAGCTACAGTATAGACGTCCCACTGCCACGTCTACACGTTACCACTGTTTTGCTTTAAAGACATTACTAAAGTGTCTTAATCGTCTGTATATTTCCCAAGCTGATGGTTCCATGGGGGTTAATGCTAAAGCTCTTGTATGTTCAATTAATTACGGAGCAAGAACCCCCATAAGGAACCATACCGCCAAAGATAACTTGTGTTTCAATAAACTCAAAGTAACTTGCCAAAGTGGTCCTGTCTGAAATAACACTTATAACTCCACTAAAGCCCTTCTTGAAAATCATGTCCTTTTAAATGAAAACAAACACTTACCAATATGGGGAATCCAGTTAGAAAATCGTATATGAAGACTATTCCACTGATCAGATAGGTGATCTGCAGCGATGTCTTAATGGGCTCTGAGCCATCAATGGATGAACGCCTTTTGCCCTGAGCATCCTCCACTACGATGGTGGGAACATTAAATTTGTTCTTGTCCACGTTTTGGCCCATCTGGATGGAAAAGGTCTGGAAGAGGGCAATTCCAATACAGATGACGCCCATCACCACACTCCCGCTGATCAGCAAGAGGAAGCAGACGCCAAAGCCCAAGCCAATCTCTGTCACAATGAAGCGACAGTTGTCGTGGGTGTAAAAGCGTTCTGTGGTATCATGCCAGCCCACAGCAGGCAAGGTGGACAGAATGAATGACACCATCCAGATGCCCATGACGGTATGGACAGCCTGCTTTTTGGTGTTACTCAACCTGGTAGAAGATAAAGGAGATTAAAGATTAAAAGTCTTGATGAAAGGTTAATAAATCTGCAAAAACAGAATAACACATCTCTGAGGAGAATTTCTTTTTAATAATACTAGAATGGATATACTGGTTATATAAGTGGTTAATAAAACTAGATTGCATCATTGAGCTTAGTCATTTACAACTCTGTTTTTGCAACATCGCTATTAAACTGTGTGGTCCAGTTAATTTTACTGAGGATTGTTATTACAAAGGGTGAGTTGTAACTTGTAACATCATCAGTTAGAATCCACTTAGAAAATACTGTAGGTACAGGGATGAAATGAACATCAAACCATGTCCACCACCATACCACACTTTTCTAATCGCTACTGTTACAACTCACCCCAGTAGTGGGATAGAATGTAACAACATCACCCTATGTACTTGCCATTATTTACACAGTGGGGAAACTATATCAACATTTGGCATAAATGTTGCAAAAACAAAACAATCAAAAACAAAAAAAAAAAAACAAACAAAAAAAAACACAGTTGTTAAACAGATGTTAAAACAAAAAGTGTTACTAATCTACCATGTGCTGCAGAATGTCCTATAAATGTTGAATGATGTTTACATGAGGTAACTGGGGACTCCATTCACAATATGCCTCTGGAATTATTATATAAATGATTATCCTGAACAACGTTATCGCATGAGAATACGTATTTTTACGAAAAGTGTGCTTCTACCACTACAAGACTACACTTTAAAACCTTAAAATGAATAACATTTCTGTAATTGTTTAACCATTTTGTAATATTTGGTTTGTTTGCTGTGAGACACAAAAGGCGTTTTCTCCGATGCAGAGACTGACAATACAACCATAAGATACACCAAAACACAGCAAATTTAAAATCACATTTTATTTGTTCGCTGTACTCCAAATTGGTGGTGACATTTTTGACACAGAAGCTTCGAAGCTTGTATCAAAAAAAAAAAGAAACATCTCACAGTGAAGCACTGTACCGGAGCTTGATTCGTTTTGCCATAACCATGTAATCTGTGATGTCTGAAGCTTCGTTTTCGCACACAACCACGTGACTTCTTTGTATTCTGATTCAGGTGTCAAGTGTCATTCGCTTTTTTGAATCACAATACAAATAAATATTTACATGTGTAGTTTTGTGCATGTTCAGTTTGTATCTATTCCCAGTTCATTGGTACATTACTTCAACTGACCATTCTATGATAATTATCGTTTAGGGCCTGTTTTTATAATATATGCCTAAGCTTGCTTATTTTTTCCCCAGAAATGTATTCACAGACTCATTTATTCAAATTGTGTAAGTAAAATGACATGTACCTTAAACATTTACTGTACCTTAAACATTTTTATTTATTGGTTTAAAGAGTAGAAAAAGAGGCATTATTCATTAAATTATTTATATCATTGTAGTATTGGATGACTGACCACCAGACTCTCCCCCTCTCTGACACACACAATCCATCCCTTTATATACCTAAAATGGTGCCTTTGGAGGGCACTGAAGTGTTTAAACATTATCAACATATATTTTTAATAAAAATAACTCTATACATGAGTTCCAAATGACACTTATCTTTGGTCCACACTTTTCAGCGCTCCCGGGGCCTCATTTATAAAATGTTGCGCAGAAACCGTCCTAAATTTGATCTTACGATCATTTCTCAGATGTGCGTACATGTGATTCATAGAATGAACATACACACAAAAAACGAGCATACACCTCTTTCAGATGTGAAATCTATAAATCGCAAATCTTGAAACCTTGCGCGCAGCTGAATGGTTTCAGTTCTCCGTCTTGTAAACAACAACTAATTAATGTCATTTACATATAAAAGATCACCAGTCATCGTCCAAATCCTTTAATTTAGAATGGCGAGCTGCAAGAATAGCTTAGATTTCCAAAAACCTGCAGTAATCTGACAAGGAAAAGTGCATACGTCTGCTCAGACCCTGACGTGGCGCTAAGCACTTTTCCACGTCAAAGACCGCTTTTAAAAATGAGCATTGGCGTGGATTTTTGCATAAGATCAAATCTGTGCGTATGCATGCTTTATAAATGAGGCCCCAGAGCTCTAATTAAGTTATTTTTTAATTAAATGCAACTCTTGAGTTCTTGAATCAAACAATTAGTGGTACAGTCTTTGTTAACTGTGTCTTGAATGGATGGTTCATGCAGTTTTAAACAGCGGAATATGAACAGAGCCCATAGTTTTTTATTAAATTAAATATACACACGTACATGTAGCTAACATAGCCAATATGCATGTGTGCATTATCACCTCGGTGATGACATTCACTGTCAATTATTCACTTTGACAACGATCCCTTACGGCATTAATGCACTTTAGCTATGTTCGTTATTCGTTCTAATGTGTCAGGGGAATGTTCTTAAAACACTAATCAAAGTAATATCATACCTTCTGTTCGTTCTTTTTAAAGAATGTCAAAAGATGCGCTTGAACCGTTCTCCTGATCCTTTTGAACAAGGACCATCCCCCCGCATATCAAGCCCTGCTGTCACTGGCATCCCAGTCTTTAACCTGCTGGCCTTCTTTGTACAGGGAATGTTTAAATACTAATGTCATGTCACATAAGCATACATGTAGGTTGTTCACGGAGAGAAAATTGGATATGGTCGCTACTGCATCCCACTTTCTTTTCACCACCCATAGGAAATAAAAATCAAAAGTGAGATCTCTTTAACATCCCAAAAATGAGACAAAAATGAGGTTACTTTAACATCGAATGGAGACTTTTGCTTGAGTCTACTGCTTCTCACACTTGTCTCCTGAGACAAAAACTCTAACACTCTCCCAATGGTCTCCTTTAAAGTTTTAGAAGAGATCTCAACAGCATCACACACTGCGCTCAGATTTTTCTCCTCAGCTAGAGTCTCTGGTGCTCTCACTCCTGTCTCCTCTAAATTTAAAAGAGATCTCAATAACATCACATACTGTGCGCAGACTTTCTCCTAAACTGAAGACTCAGAAGCTCCCACATTTGTCTCCTTTAAAGTTTAGAAGAGATCTCTACAACATCACACATTGTGCTCAGACTTTTCTCCTCAGCTAGAGACACTGGATCTCTCACACTTGTCTTTCCTGAAGTTTCATAAGAGATCTTAATAACATCACACACTGTGCTCAAATTTTTCTACTTTCTCTCACATTTGTCTCCTCTAAGGTTTTGGAGAGATATTATCAACGTTATATACTGTGCTCAGATTATTCTCCTTAGCTGGAGACCATGCTGCTCTCACATCTGTCTCCTCTAAAGTTTCATAAGAGATCTGAATAACATCACACACTGTGCTCAGACTTCGCTAAAGACTTTGGCACTCTCACATTTGTCTCCTCTAAAGTTTAGAAGTCATCTCACAACTTTGCAAAGTGCATAACAAGTCAAATGTCTCAGTGTGTATTCAAACATTCCTATCATATAATATGTATTAATAATTAAATTTGTCAAGGATTGAGTCATAAGCCATTTAATGTGCCTTTCAGCAAAGAAAGCTCCAGGGTTACCTTTCCTGTAGCAATTTTGCCTGATAACGGCATCTGGTACATTACTATTTCCAACAACAAATGATGTGCCCTATGCACATAAACTGTACAGCTTTCATATTGTAATCAACAATTAAGAGTAATGTTAACCTTATTTCTGCATATTTTCACTTTTAATATAGGCTTAAAAGCTGAAATTATGGACTTTATTGGTGCACACTTTGTAAAGTTGAGATCTCATCTAAACTTTAAGAGACAAATGTGAGAGCTTCAGAGTCTCTAGCTGAGGAGAAAAATCTGAGCACAGTGTGCAATGTTACTGAGGTCTCTTCTAAAACTTCAGAGAAGACAAGTGTTAGACCATTGGAGTCTTTAGTTTAGGAGAAAAATCAGAGCACAGTTTGTGATGTTGCTGAGATCTCTTCTAAACTTTAGATGAGACAAATGTGAGAGCTTCAGAGTCTTTAGTTTAGGAGAAAAATTTGAGCACAATGTGTAATGTTATTGAGATCTCTTATGAAACTTTAGAGACAAATGTGAGAGCAGCAGTCTCTAAGAAACAAGAAAAAACTGAGCACAGTATATGAAGTTGATGAGATCTCTTCTCAATCTTTACAGGAGACAAATGTGAGAGATCCAGTGTCTCTAAATAAGGAGTATTGTCTGAGCACAGTGTGTGATGTTGTTGAGATCTCCTCTAAAACTTTAAAAGAGACCATTGTGAGAGTGTTAGAATTTTTGTCTCAGGAGATAAGTGTGAGAAGAAGAAGGCTCAAGCAAAAGTCTCCATTTAATGTTAAAGTAACCTCATTAGAAACTTTTGAGATGTTAAAAAGATCTCATTTTTGATTTTTCTTTCCTAAGGGATGGTGAGTTGAAATACAAACATAAAAAAAGACATGCAGTTTTATCCTCTGTCTTATGCCGTTGTTTTCCACCTCTACAGTTTGATAGTAGTATGCCAACAAAAGCTGATTTTAGTGCTTCTTTTCATTGTTTGCTTTGGGATTGGCAATCATTACACTCTAGAAAAGCATTCACCTGCAAATATTCATTCAATGCTTTGTGATGTGGGAGTGTATGAGAACAGCATAGACAAAAATAATAATCACATGGAAAAAAAAAAAAAAACACTCTAATGTCTCTCCAAACTACAGAGGACTGAGATAAAACATCTGTGATTAAAGGAGAGTTGTCCTCAAATTGAATCACTGCCCAGATATAGCTCTAAATTAACTGACTGTCTGTCTGCCTGGCAAATCTAATAATCTATATTTATTTGTGACATTGTCATTGACAGGCCTTTTTTCCAGTGGCTTGACACCAAATCCAACATGACTGCATCAACAATTGACCAGGGCTGGATTTCCCGAAATCTTTTTAAGAACTCTACATTGTTCTTAAATTATACTTTAAGCTGTACCTTAATGTTACTAAGTGTTTCCCGAAATGTTCTTGGTTAAGTATACGTTCTGTCATTTGTTCGTAAGGTTGGTCTGGCCCACTCTTAGCTATACCTTATCACTGTTGACAGTTCACTCCGCTAGTGGCCACCACTGTGCAAAAAGCTTCTTAACATCTCAGTCTATACGAATATAATTCTTAAGTTGTAATACAAGCAAAGAATAAAACTGTCATTACACTGATGGTTGTTAGCTTTTTAATTATATTATCTAAAGGTACATACTACATATGCTGGCAAATCATTAGGCAGTAAAGGCTAAGGAATCTATTTAAAGGGAATGATTGTGGTGGGGAGTTTGTTTTTCATATATCAACTATTCAGTGTTTTCAACATCACATCAGGTTTATTTTAGGTTTCAGACATTTAAATAGACATTTGAATTAAGTACCAGGATATATAATAAAGACATTTTTAATGTCTTATATAATAAGACATTAAAACGCATTTCTTTAACCTGGCATACACATAACACATTAAATTCAAATTCTATACACTGATGTCTATGGAAGCTGCAATAATAATCCTTTCAATTATATAATTTGACAAAGTGTTTTATTCATATCAGATACACATTGTGTATGAACAATTTGTATCTGTAGTTTGTATCTGTATCTGTAATGTGTATCTGTAGTTTATTGTTCTCCCAGTTCTCCGGCCACTTTTATGTATTTTGGGGAAAATTTCGTAAATCCGACAGCTCTGAATTGCGGTGCAAACTCATCGCACAACAAAACACATTCACTTCCACATATTTTACAACCAGAATATATAATATAATTCATGATATAGGCCTGGTTAACAAGTTTGTGAATATTTTGAATAAAAAAGTAAAAACGAAATAAACGCGATACCTACATATCTGTCAGCTGCATGACACATCTAAGGAATAAATACTTTCTAAAATAATGTTCTAAAATAACAGTTGCCTTAAACTCACACTGGGGGCTCAGCTAGAGTATAGATGAATTAGAATATAGTTTGCAATTTGGATTATTTTTGTAAGATCCCATGAGTCCTGATAAATGCAATTTCAACTTCTGAAGTGCTCCTTTTATAAAGACCACCGCTTTCTCACATTACGCAGTGAAGCAGCTCCTGCATAGAGTGAATTATCTATTCTCGAGCCATCAATATCAATCAATTCAGCACCTGGACAGCACATGGACAGCACCTCAAAACGTCGCACTTAAAGGGGGGGTATCACACACAGTTTCTGCCAATCTCATGTTAATCTTGAGTACATATAGAGTAATATTGCATCCTTCATATCTCCGAAAAGTCTTTAGTTTTATCATATTTATAAAAGATAGATACACTGTACCGAGTCTTTCCGAAAAAAGCCGAGCTCCTGGAGGCATGCCTGCCGTCAGTGCCGTGGGCAGAGCTAAAGAGTCATGAGCGCGCGCAGCTTTTGCGCAGAGATCGTCTGCAAGCTGTGACATCATTATAAATAAAAAGGGAACAAAAACGTTCGTGTTGTTTACATTTTATGCACTTGCGCGCCGATTGCCAACAAAACACAGACATCTGATACTCACCACCCACGATCTGCAAATCCAGCGCAAAACTGGGACTTGTTTACAAAGCATTCATCACCGAAATCCCAGGAACAAACAAACATACGTGCACAACTCCGGAAAAACAAACTTCATCCACTGTTCCCTTAACGCTGGGTTCTTTGGGAAGCTGAAAAAGGTAATCTTTCCCTCACAACCAAAAACACACTCCTTTGTTGACAGGAGCTGCGTCTCATTTCGGAGGCTGCATCCTCTGGAGGTCGCATTTGAAGGCTGCATATGTCATCAAGGATGTCATATTTAAGTAACTTTAATAAAATTGACTGATATTCATTGTGAGGTGTAAAATACTGTAATTTCTTTCTTACTTTGCAATCTAACAGTTATTTTTCTTAAATGAGACTGCCTCGATGATGTATGCAGCCTTCAAAGGGTGCAGCCCCTGAATTGGGACACAGCCATTGTTGAAAAATCTCTCGGCTTCCGTATCCCGAACAAAGCGCATTGATGGGCGTGCTCTTGCTCTTTCTCTGGGTGGTGTGTGTGTGCATGCTTATCAGGGAGAAATGCCTATATAAGGAATTCCACCCTTTATGATGTGATACAGGCCATACTCGAAAAAAATTCGGCAAAACATGTCCACAACCGGAAGTAGTATATTTGGCACAAAAATACTCCGTCATACGTACAACTCGTGTTTTGAAACTTTGGCCATGTTTAGCATGAAAATACAACTCTTTAACAGTGTAAATAAGTCAGACTGCATGAAATAGCAGGCCTGTTGTCATGCATGGACCGTGCCCTTTTCCTCCTGGCACGAACATCAGGAACGCTGCTCTTTTTTCTTCGCAGGCCATACCTGCTGTGGAGGGGTCGGCTTCGCTCCGAAGCGGGATTTCTTGAACTGCCTCTGACGAAGCAGCGGCTCAGGCTCGCGGTGGGAGCTCGCGCTCACGGGTGGAGCGCGACCAGCATATCCGGCCGATCACTGAGCTGATGACGATCTGGAACTTGACCTGGCAGCATCTTCGACTGCTTTAGTGCATCTGTATACTTCTCAGAAAAAGCCTCCACCGCAGCTCCAAAGAGACCCTACGGGCTCACCGGGGTGTCGAGGAGCTGAGTTCCTTGTGCATGGGCTCGGGCTGAGTGAGGGGAGCGCCATGAACGAGTTCGCTCCTCGTGGAGCTCAGGGAAGAAAGGGGCGGGTCTCTGTGGTGCGTCCGTTTGGCGGCTCGCGCCGAGGAAAGACCCATCCATCCAACATTTAGACGGCTGTTCAGGGGCTGCCCAGTCCAACTCCAAATCTGCTACTGCCTACATGAGGATGCTCATCAGCTCCGTGTCCATTGAAGTCGGGGTGCAGCTAGCCTCTGAAGGGACCTCTGACCAGGCACCTGGGTCAGAGGCACTCGTGGACATGGCATCGTCCTCTCTACAGCCGAACGAGACCATTTCCGGCGCTTCTGCTGGAGGGTGGGAACTCTCTTTAACATAGATGAGCAGGGGCTCCGGTGTGCGAGGGCGATGTGGGCGTTGGGCCGACGTCAGCCCCTCGGTAGAGCCTCCTGAAGGAGTAATCCTAGCCAGCGGGCAACCGCTGCGAACAACGGCCAGCCTCGCACAAAGGATCTTGATTGGCAATTCCTCGCAGGCTCGGCAATCTGATCATCATCATAGAGGAAAGTGCACGAAGGATCTCAATGGGTGTCAAATATTCTTCTCATTCCAAAAAAAGACACTAAAGAAGTAAGACTTTGTGTAGATCTGAGAGAAGTGAATAAAGCGGTGGTAAGTGAAAGACACCCAGTACCAACAATAGACTGCAAGCAATGCAGGGAGCAAAGGTGTTTGCAAAACTGGATGCCTGTAAGCGTTTCTAACAAGTTGATCTGGCACCTGAATTTAGACAAATGACCACATTCATTATGCACCGGAGATGCTACCGTTTTAGGAAGGTTCCATTCGGATTGTCCAGTGCTCCTGAAGCATACCAGAAAGCCATGGACTCTATGTTATGTCGGATGCCAGGTATGGTGTGCTACATGGATGATGTGGTCGTGTTTGCTGAAAATGAAAATGAGCTGGAGCAAAGACTGAGAAATGTTTTTCAAAGATTCCAAGAAAAAGGACTGACCTTGAATAAAGAAAAATGTTTCTTTGGACTTAAGCAGATTGAGATTTTGGGTCACGTTGTCACAGTGGATGGAATAAAACCAGATCCACAAAAGGCTGAAGCAGTTTGTAATGTTCCCAGACCCGAAAATGTTGCACAGTTACATTCATTCTTAGGCACTTGTGGATTTTTGATGAAGTTTGTTCCCAATTACGCAAATGTGTCTGAGCCTCTCAGAAAAGTGACTAGACAAGGACAAGAGTGGCAGTGGTCATCTGAAGCAGAAAAATAACTAGTAAGCCATGCCTAGCATACTTCAACATGAGTGCTCCAGCAGTTGTGATTTGTAATGCAAGTCCAGTCGGACTTGAAGCAGTTTTGCTTCAGACACAAGAAGATGGAGCTAAGAAGCCTGTAGCATATGCGAGCCATTCTCTGACACCCACAGAAAGGCGTTACTTTCAGATAGAGCGGGCAGCCCTAGGGTGCGTATGGGCAGTGGAACACTTCAGAGCATATTTGTGGGGAGGCAGATTTACTCTTCAAACTGATCATCGACCTCATTTATATGCTCAATCCAGAGAAGTCAAAGCTTTTGCCTCCAAGACTTGGACTGAGATTGTATCCATATGACTACAAGATTGAACACATTGCAGGAAAAGACAATGTTGCAGACTCACTTTCTAGACTTCCTTTACCGGAAACTGAGGACAACAGTTACGTGTCTGTAAATATGATGGATGTACAAGCCTTGACTCTTGAGAAATTTAAAAAGAGCTACGATGGAAGATACTACCTTGACGCAACTGATTTCCATAGTGGAGACAGGACAGTGGCCTGCTACAATTCCTGAAAGTCTACATCCATACAAACGCTGCTCAGATGAGTTGTCAACCCATGATGGTCTTTTGCTGCAGGGACACAGGATTGTTCTTCTTCCCAAGCTTTGAAAATTGCACACAAGTCACATCAAGGTGTAATTCGCACAAAGCAATTTTTGAGAAGCAAATTTTATTGGCCTAATATGGACATGGATGTAGAAAGAATGGTCAAAAACTGTAATGCGTGTGTTCTAAATCAGCCCTTGCTTGAAGAACAACCACTGCATCCATTAGAACTACCACCCAGACTAATGGGGCAAGATAGGTGTTGATTTGGTGGGTCCTATTCAGAATGTCTATATACTCACTGTTATAGACTACTACACATCATATCCTGAAGCAGTAGTCATTGCTGACATACACTATATTGCCAAAAGTTTTGGGACGCCTGCCTTTACGTGCACATGAACTTTAATGACATCCCATTCTTAATCTGTAGGGTTTAATATGGAGTTGGCCCACCCTTTGCAGCTATAACAGCTTCAACTCTTCTGGGTAGGCTTTCCACAAGGTTTAGGAATGTGTTTATGGGAATTTTTGACCATTCTTCTAGAAGCGCATTTGTGAGGTCAGGCACTGATGTTGGACGAGAAGGCCTGGCTCGCAGTCTCCGCTCTAATTCATCCCAAAGGTGTTCTATCAAGTTGAGGTCAGGACTCTGTGCAGGCCAGTCAAGTTCCTCCACACCAAACTCGCTCATCCATGTCTTTATGGACCTTGCTTTGTGCACTGGTGTACAGTCATGCTGGAACAGGAAGGGGCCATCCCCAAACTGGCACAATGCAGTCAGGCAAGTACCGTTCTCCTGGCAACCGCCAAACCCAGACTTGTCCATCGGATTGCCAGACAGAGAAGCGTGATTCGTCACTCCAGAGAACATGTCTCCACTGCTCTAGAGTCCAGGGGCAGCGTGCTTTACACCACTACATCCGACGCTTTGCATTGCACTTGGTGATGTAAGGCTTGGATGCAGCTGCTCGGCCATGGAAACCATTCCATGAAGCTCTCTATGCACTGTTCTTGAGCTAATCTGAAGGCCACATGAAGTTTGGAGGTCTGTAGCTATTGACTCTGCAGAAAGTTGGCGACTTCTGCACACTGCGCACCTCAGCATGTGCTGACCCCGCTCTGTGATTTTACATGGCTTACCACTTCGTGGCTGAGATGCTGTTGCTCCTAATTGCTTCCACTTTGTTATGATACCACTAACAGTTAACCGTGGAATATTTAGTAGTGAGGAAATTTCACGAATGGACTTATTGCACAGGTGGCAACCTATCACGGTACCACGCTTGAATTCACTGAGCTCCTGAGTCAAGTCAAGTCAAGTCACCTTTATTTATATAGCGCTTTTTACAATGTAGATTGTGTCAAAGCAGCTTTACATTGATAACTGGTACATTATTTGGCTGCACAGCAGCTCTTAAAGAATAGTGTCAATGCAGGTAGATCAAAGCACTGTTGAATATCAAATGTCAAGTCAAATGTCAAGTGTCCCCAACTAAGCAAGCCAAAGGCGACAGCGGCAAGGAACCCAAACTCCATCAGGTGACATCAGGTGGCAGACAAGTGGCAAATAGGTGTTTAAATGGAGAAAAAAACCTTGGGAGAAACCAGGCTTAGTCGGGGGGCCAGTTCTCCTCTGGCCAACAGTGCTTTGTTACGATTCAGGTTGCCATCGTAAGTCCAATAGGATCGCAGCATTCAAAGTATTTATTCCAGTTCCATCCAATTGAGGATCGTATTCATCACGCCGGTATGGACGGTTGTTGAGGAACTGTGTCGTGGCTGTCGTGTCTATGAGGCCCTCACAGTGGATGATCTAGTTGACTCAATCTCTGCTGATACTTCAGGGCTGCGTTGTGGTCGTGTCAAGGCGCAGGTCCTCGGTCTCACCTGGATACGGCCCGGATCCGGTTGACTACGGTGAACCTCGGGATAACCAGAAAGACTAATGTTAGCGTAGATGCCATTCTTCTTCTGATGTAACGAGTACATCATGTGTTATAGGAAGTGTTCCCGGTTCCGGCTGACCTAATTTATGCAGCCTAATAATCCTTTAACGGATTTGAAAATATAAATTGGTAATGTGTTATGTGTATGCCAGGTTAAAGAAATGCGTTTTTAGTCTAGATTTAAACTGACAGAGTGTGTCTGCTTCCCGAACAATGCTAGGAAGATTGTTCCAGAGTTTAGGTGCCAAATAGGAGAAGGATCTACCGCCTGCGGTTGATTTTGATATTCTAGGTATTATCAGCTGGCCTGAATTCTGAGATCGCAATAGACGTGAAGGACTATAATGAATTAAGAGCTCGCTCAGGTACTGGGGAGCTAAACCATTTAGTGCTTTGTAAGTAATTAGCAAGATTTTAAAATCTATACGATGTTTAACAGGAAGCCAATGCAGTGTTGACAGAACCGGGCTAATATGATCATACTTCCTAGTTCTAGTAAGAACTCTAGCTGCTGCATTTTGTACGAGCTGTAGTTTATTTATCAGGCGAGCAGAACAACCACCCAGTAAAGCGTTACAGTAATCTAGCCTTGAGGTCATGAACGCATGAACTAACTGTTCTGCATTTTTCATTGAGAGCATATGTCGTAGTTTAGATATATTTTTAAGATGGAAGAATGCGGTTTTACAGATGCTAGTAACATGGCCTTCAAATGAAAGATTGGTATCAAAGAGCACACCCAGGTTCCTAACTGACGACGAAGACTTAACAGAGCAGCCATCAAGTGTTAGACAGTATTCTAGGTTATTACATGAAGTTTTTGGCCCAAAAATTAGAATCTCTGTTTTTTCTGAATTTAGTAGTAGGAAATTACTGGTCATCCAATTTTTTATATCAGCTATGCATTCCGTTAATTTTGTGAATTGGTAAGTTTCGTCAGGGCGCGAAGAAATATAGAGCTGAGTATCATCAGCGTAACAGTGAAAACTAACGCCATGCTTCCTAATGATATCTCCCAAGGGTAGCATGTACAGAGTGAAAAGCAACGGTCCTAGTACTGAGCCTTGCGGTACTCCATATTGAACTTGTGATCGATATGACATCTCTTCGTTTACTACTACAAACTGATAACGGTCAGATAAGTATGATTTGAACCATGACAATGCAATTCCACTAATGCCAACATAATTTTCGAGTCTATTTAAAAGAATATTGTGATCAATAGTGTCAAATGCAGCACTAAGATCCAGTAACACTAATAGAGAGATACAACCACGATCTGATGATAAGAGCAAATCATTAGTAACTCTAATGAGAGCAGTCTCAGTACTATGGTACAGTCTAAATCCTGACTGGAAATCCTCACAGATACTATTTCTTTCTAAAAAGGAACATAGTTGTGATGATACTGCCTTTTCTAGTATTTTTGACAGAAAAGTGAGATTTGAGATCGGCCTGTAATTGACTAATTCTCTAGGATCAAGTTGTGGTTTTTTAATAAGAGGTTTAATAATAGCCAGCTTAAAAGTTTTTGGTACGTGTCCTAGTGATAAAGATGAATTGACGATATTAAGAAGAGGATCTATAACCTCTGGAAGCATTTCTTTCAATAGCTTAGTCGGTATAGGGTCTAACATACATGTTGTTGATTTTGATGATTTAACAAGTTTAGACAATTCTTCCTCTCCTAAAGCAGTAAATGAATTGAATTTTTCCTCAGGGACACTACAATGCACTATCTGACGCGATACTGTAGTAGACGGTTGCATGGTTATAATTTTTTCTCTAATATTATCAATCTTGCAAGTAAAGAAGTTCATAAAGTCATTACTGCTGTGCTCTTTGGAAACATCAGAAGTTGAAGCTTTATTTCTTGTTAATTTAGCCACTGTATCAAATAAATACCTAGGGTTGTGTTTATTTTCTTCTAAAAGTTTTGAAAAATAGGCAGATCTAGCAGATTTTAGGGCCTTTCTGTACTCAATCATTCTCTCTCTCCACGAAATGCGAAATACTTCTAGTTTTGTTTTCTTCCAGCTGCGCTCCATTTTCCTGGCTGCTAACTTTAGGGCCCGAGTGTGCTCATTGCACCATGGCATTGGATTAATTTCCTTAATCTTTTTTAAGCGCAAAGGAGCAACTGAGTCTAATGTGCTGGAAAAGACAGAGGCAATAGTTTCTGTTGCAACATCGAGGTCTTCTAAGCTTTCTGGTATGCTAAGGCGATGAAACTGATCAGGAAGATTATTTATAAAGCGATCTTTAGTGGTAGAAGTGATGGTTCTACCATATTTATGGCATGGAGGCAGTTTAGCCGCCTTGACTAAATGTAGTATGCACGAGACTAGATAATGATCAGAGATGTCATCGCTCTGCTGCAGAATTTCAACAGCATCAATATCAATTCCATGTGACAATATTAGATCTAAAGTATGATTACGACAATGAGTGGGTCCTGACACGTGTTGTCTAACACCAATAGAGTTTAGAATATCTGCAAATGCCAATCCTAATGCGTCTTTTTTATTATCTACATGGATATTAAAATCACCAACAACAAGGACTTTATCTGCAGCTAGTACTATGTGTCTCTAATTCTGAGATTCTCTCTGTCAGCCTGACTATTTCCCTACATTTATGACATGTAAATCCCTCGTCGCTGACAGAGAGAGCTATGGTGAACATGTGGCAAATGCAACAGGTAGCAATGCTGGGAGAGGATGACATGACTCACCGTGTTTGTAGACTGATCCGACTTACCACAGCTGTTTGAAGAACGCGTTGAAAAAGGAGCGCGCGAGAGACTGTTAACAAGTTAACAAGCTAGCGCTGCAAATGCAAACGCGTTGTAACAGCGATTTAGATTCAAAGATTACAAGCTAGCGACGTCAGATTAGTGTGGTAGGCAATATTACATATAAGGTAATAAAAAAATAATAATAAAGTAAAATAAGCAACAATGAATAAAAGTAAGAGATTCAAAACAAAGCTATACGGAGTTACAGACGCAAACCAATCTGAGCAGCGAGGCAGACAGGAGCAATCGAGCAACCCATTCTTTCACAAATGTTTATAGAAGCAGTCTGCATGCCTAGGTGTTTAATTTTATACACCTTTGGCCATGGAAGTGATTGGAACACCTGAATTCAAATGATTTGGAGGGGTGTCCCAATACTTTTGGCAATATAGTGTAACTTCCGAGACCGTTACCAAGGAAATGATGAGGATCTTGGGTATCTCTTGGAAGTAGTCACTGACAACGGGAAGCAGTTTGTCAGTAAAGTCTCTGAGAACTAGTGGAGTTAAGCACATTAAGGCCTCACCTTACTACCCCAAAAGTAATGGTAAAATAGAAAGACTTCATCATTACTTGAAGAAAGCCTCCAAGGAATTAGAGAGAAGATCTTTCAAAGATTCTTCTTGCATATCGCTCTACACCACAGTATTGGGTGAGACACCAGCTTATCTGATGTTTGGACGAGATGTGCGTACGAAGATGCCTAGTCTCACAGACAAAAGAGAAACGAAAGACATTGAAAGACATCATAAAAGCTACAATGAGAAAATGAAACAGCACGCAGACATGACAAGACGAGCCAAAGAACACAACTTTAAGTTAGGAGACGTATATGTGGCGAGTATGGAAGATGGCAAGCTGGGCTCTAAGTATAGAGATACTCGCTATGTACTGCTGAGGCACACATTGGACAATTCCTTTGAAATGGTCAATGTAGAGGATGGCTCTAGGATTGAGAGAAATGTGAATTCGTCATGTTCCTGTTCAGCTGGAGATTAACATACCAGGACCTGCAGAAAAACAAAGCGATCAAGGAACTCAAGAGACAGTGGTCAAGTCAGATTCATCAAAAGAGCCACAGAGTTCTTTTGTTACAGTACCAGACACCGGTAGCAAGCCTTTGACTACCCGTAGTGGTAGAGTGATTAAGAAACCTGCTTGTTTCAAGGACATGATTATGTAAATGTTTGAGTATGTTTGTTGACTGTTTAGTCAGTTTGGATTGAAACAGTATAGCAGTATATTGTGTTTAGAGTAACAGTAACAAAGTGGCTGAAACAAAAATAATTTGTTATTTGATAGTAGAAGTTCTCTAATACTAACAAAGGGAGGGATGTAGTGTAGTGATGTTGTGAGAACAGGGGTCTGAACGAAAGAGTTATTGCGAGAGTTACGAGAGCGATCATGTAGTTGAGAGTGTGTTAAAGTTGAGATGACAACGATAAAGACTGGTTATTGAGATGAACAACACAACATAAACACATCAAGAATTCTTTAATCTAGTTGAGAAAATAGTCAGATTCAAGGATTTACATCCAATTAAATGGATGTAAACGTACACAGTGTTTGTTAAAGTCACCATGAAATCAAAACTGACAATTCTTGTTTTGGCTGGACAACCAGTTGTGGCTGGACAACCAGTCACTTACATGAGATCACAGCAATAGCAAACCACAACGATCTAATGATCCAATTAGTGCTGTCACGATTCCTCAAATACTCTAATTTAATCAATTTGAAAAAAAAAAATCCTCTAATGCACCCGTGTCGAGTAACCGGAGTGATACCCAGTTGCGCATTCCGGACAAGGATCCATGAACCACATTATTATACCATTTTCTAAGGCTGCGCGATATATTAAAACCATTTAAAATCATAATATAGCATAGTGCTATTGTGAAATCACAAAGGCTGTGATTAAATAAATATATTTTTTTTTTTACAGAGAAGCACAACGCTTTATTTGCATGCGTGCAGATTACATGTTTGAGTAGGCCTACCTCAGAATGGCTCCGCTCACAGTAAATGCTGCTCCACACTAACTCAGTCTCTTCATGTGCTGTTTGTTTGGGTTTCCAATAACACGCATTTGGGAACGCATAAAGTCTGACATGCTTTATGTTTCATAGTTTGACTGTTATCATTTACATGTGTGGAGTGCGTCTCAGGTTATGAAACATCTCTGCATGCTGTGAGTTTGGTTTGTTTATAACGTACATTTCACGAGTTCACACTTACAAATAATCAGATACAGTAAATAGTATGCGTATTTGGTGTGCTATCTGAGGAGACGGCTCCGAGCTCAGTATTTGGCCCGAACCCAGAGTACTCCCTCCGTATTTTTGGTTAGGAAAGTAACCAGGCGAGTGTGAGGAGACGGGGTGGTGGAGGGATGCTGAAAACTGTCGAGAAACATAGGTGAGTCGACTGTGTATATATAGATCTCTACTCATGATGATTGGGTAGACATGTTGATTGCTGATTGCCAACTGCTGGTTGGAGTGATGATGATTAGTTAGATAATTTGATAATCAGATACAGTAAATAGTATGCCTATTTGGCTTGCTGTCTGAGGAGAGGGCTCCGAGCTTGGTATTTGGCCTGAACCCAAAGTACCCCTTCTTGCATCGTGGGTGAGAGTTTGATGGTCATGGCATCAGAAAGGTGAACCTCGCTGGTAGTCAGCTGTGGAAGGTTGCACATAGGTGAGCTCTTACGGGAACGAGAGGTAACGCTACTGCGACAGTGAAGTTGAAGTTATAAGAAGATATGGAGCTCCTGCGGGAGCTGAGGCGTGAAGGAACATCGCTGCTGCGGCAGTGGAGAAAATTCCAAAGAAACTGAGCTCCTGTGGGAGCAGAGGGAACATCACTGTTGACGACGTTGAAAGACGATGAAGATGACAATAATAGTGATGATCGTGATTATCGTCATGGTTATGCATGGTTTACAGTATGTTGTTGACTGACGGTAATGATGGTCATAATGCTAATGATGATGATGTTGGCTGTTGAAGTAGATGAAGATGAAGATGATAATGATGGAGAAGATGAAAATGGTGAGGGATGATGATGATCATAATTGATAATAATAGTGACCAGTGACCGATGATGATGATGATGATTAAGGTTGAGTATCATTTGAATTTTAGTGATTCCAATTCTGCTTATTGATTCTGATTCTTATTGACAGTTACAAAAATTATTCAGTCAAGATCATTTCCATTCAGGCGCAAAAAGACTCAAAAGAGAACTCAATTCTGTATTCAGAGAAAATTTTCCAAAAAAAACTGAGCTCCTGTGGGAGCGAGAGGGAGCATCACTACTTATCACTACTGTAAATTTTCCAACGAAATGGAGCTCCTGCGGGGGTGTGAGGGAACATCACTGCTGCGGCAGTGGAGAAAATTTTTGAAACTGAGCTCCTGCTGGAGCGTGGAGGAACGTCATTGCTGTGGCAGTGGAGAAAAGGCGCTTCTGTGGAAGCGGAGGGAATAGCATTGCTGAGGCAGAGACAATTTGGATGGAAAAGCGGATCTTCTCTGGGAGCTTAAGGTAGTATTGCTGTTGCGGCAGTTGAATAGTGAAGTTGGTTCCTGCGGGAGCACATGGGTGGATACTGCTGTAGTAGTTAGAATGGAAATATTTCCACTATAAGTGGATTGGTGGTGTTAAGTGGATAAGGTGAACCTGTAGGTTTGGGTGTATGGGAGCAAGCTGGTGTTAAAGAATTTAGCTGATGAGAGTTCGTTGAGCTTCTTTGATATGGGAGCGATTTGATTGAATGTAACTTCTCCGATGACCAGCGTCCAAGTGCTTGGATCTGCTGCTGGGAAGGCCTTTTTTGGGCAGCTGTGGTTGCTGCACCTATACGAAATGAATGGCTGAAGAAATGCTCTGCTGGGATGCTGGATTGAAGTAAAATGGACTTAAGGTGTCTTTGGAACCAGAAACGTGTGACGGGGCGATTGGAGTCGTCTGAAAAAGTGGGTCGGATGGGAGTTTAGCCTGCGAGCTTCTGAAATGCAGATAGGCTAAGAGGGATTGGTATGGTTGGATTGGTGATGGAAGATTGAAAATGTAGATGAAATGGCCTTTTCTCATTTAATCTGTCTTGCTTTGCTTTACGAAGTAAGAAATGGCTTCGTCGTCAAGTGTTGATAAATCCGAGATTGTGGAATGGACTTTTGGATTGAAGCTGGAAGTGATGGTGAGTTCTGAACATCTGAGGAAACCAGAAAAAAAGCCAATATGAACGTTGCCTCGAGTCTGCGGGCGGTGTTGATGTAGTGGTAGCCTCGGCGGAGGGTGGAGATACATTTGGTGAGTATTTCTAAAGTTACTGGTTGCCTGGCATCTGGGTGGGTGGGTTGAGTTCTTCGGTTCCAAAGCAATGGCATTCGGTGGTATGAGCATCTGTGTTGGTAACCGGGGGTAACGGGGAAGGTAAAGGAAGAGGAAAGCTGGGGTGGAAAAATAGTCCATTTGGGCCTGTGCCGCTAGCGGAGGCAGGCTAACGCTAGGGTCCGTGGTTGGAGCTGTAGGCCAGAGACAAAAAGAAATTTTGAGACTGATGACTAGGCCTGCACCACTAGCGGAGGCAGCCTCATGCTAGGGTCTGCTGAAAGAGCTGTAGGCCACTGGTGGGGAAAAAAGGCAGCGGAAGGAGAAAGAAGTGTTATCTGGGACTGCCTCACTAGCGGGGAGGGTTAGAGACGTCAAGATGAATGACTGAGATTGCTCCACTAACAATCTCACGCTAGGAGGAAGGCATGCGTTGAGTGAGGAGGGCATTGTTGTGTGGGGAGCGGCGCCAGGAACAGCCATGCTGTGTGGCTGAGCAGAGGGAGGAGGAGAGTCTTCTAGCGCGCGAATCAAAGACGCAAGGGAGAGGAGATGTGAGATGAAAGGGTGGCCTTGCAGGATTAAAAGCATCATGAAGTTTAAGTGGCCGAGCAAAGATAGCAGTTCACGTTTTTACAACAGTTTAGACCGTCTAGGAAAGTGGACGTGACCAGAAATAATCCTATTGATTTTTCCTTGTGCAGTGAGCTCTGGAAATGAACTATATCCAAGTTAATGCCCAGAATTCAATGGATGTGGCTGGACCCGTGGTTTTAACCTAGGCATTTGAAATCCATGCGGGCTGATAGATCGATTATTAAACATTTTGTAAATTTTCTTATTTTCTCTTGTTTTTTCATAGGTATTCTGAAGGTGATAACATACGCTTACATGATGAGAAACGCTGTAACCTGCGCATATTCACCTCTTAGGACACTTCAGTTTGATACTGTAATCATTGTTTGATGTTGGATGATCATCAAACAGCAAAGTACAGTCTGATTTATATGATAGTTTGTTCCTTAATCTGTTGCTGGTTTGCGTGGCACACGCACATTCATTTAGTGAAGTTCAAAGAGACTCGCTTATGGTAAAAGACTAAGAGCTCTGCATAATAAAAATGTGCGCCTTGAATTTATTCAATCGTGTTCAACAATCACTAAAGGATCACTAAACAATTACTCAAATCAAAATACCATACTTTTCCAAACTGTGTAGGAACCCTCAACATAGTTTATTTTCATCAACTGTCTATGGGTCTTTACAGTTCTTACCAATTTCTTATCGTTCTAAAGAAGATACAGATGAAGTGGAATGGTAAGATTACATTTATTTGAAAGCATTAGTGAGAACGAACGCTTGTATGAATTTGTCCTACCAGTCTGTGCAGCGTCTCTTTACCAATGGTGAAGCTATGGGTTTAAATGACTTCAAAACAGAAATACATATACGCGATATAACTTTCAGTTTATAATCGATTTGTTGATAAATCGCAGAACAGTGTTGATTCTGTGTGCGACTGTGCGTGCGATCTGACTGCACGTAATGTGCCAGCTACAGCGCGTTGTGTATCTGCGCTGTGTATGAATACTTATCCTTTTTTTCATGAGAAATGCTGTCCAAATGTCCTGTTTGTCATGATGATGTCTAAAGTCCCCGCCAAAGGAAGTAGTCCCTTTTAGCAATTTGTTAGCACCTGCCGTTTTTAAGACACAATAAAGGTTTAGACTTTAGGCCGATGGAACCGGAAGTCCTAAAATGCTAACTCGCTTCCGGGTTTTGCCTACAAAAACACATCATCCCTGAGGTACTCTATTGTCCATTTCTCTATGGCAGGAATGATTGAATGGGTCGGAGTAGAGAAAGACGGGGAAGGAGATCACGGAGTCCGTGGTGGCGAGAGTAGGCCTCGGCGTGCTGGGACCCATTGTTTAGGCTGACACCCGTGAGATAACGCAGAGAGATCGGCGGCGGTGCTAGGCGGAGGATAATCGCTCCTAGGCCAGAGCATTGCAGCAAAGATTTGTCGAGGACGAAAGATTCTTCATCGGACAGGATTTCGGACATGTTAAGAGCGTAGGGCGGGGCCAAATGCTGAAAACTGTCGAGAAACATAGGTGAGTCGACTATATATATATATATATATATATACATATATAGGTCATTGTTGGGATTCGATAATATTTAAATTTGGATTTTGTATTTTTTAAACTACATAGAATTAATTTTCTAAATACCCCACATCATTACATATTAAACTTCCAACAAATCATATTTTCCCACCTCAGGCATTAAAGATTTTTATTATTTTTAGTTTTTTTCAGATTCAAACACCTTTTATTCTCAACCCCGTAACGGACAAAATGGAATTGGTTTAAAAAGGATTTTACGCAAAACTTGCTATAAAACATACATCTACCTACTGCTCATGTGTCCCTCATAACAATTTAATAAATACAAATGTAACATTTATGATCATTTTCACATTTTTATGGGACTGAAGTTAAAAATAAATAAATTGTTGTGGCTCCTATAGGCCTATTGCTTTGCTTAATTCAGATTTAAAATTGTTATCTAAAATTTTAGCGCTAAGATTGGAAAAGGTTCTGCTATCTATTATTCATGAAGACCAGACGGGGTTTATTAAAGGTAGAAGCTCCACCCATAATGTCAGGAGGCTTACATTATTGAGCTTTCCCATAACCTCAGCACTAGCTCTTTTATTTTGTCCCTAGATGCGGAAAAAGCTTTTGACTCTGTGGAGTGGCCGTATCTGTTTTACACACTGGAAAAATTTGGCCTTGGGGAATATTTCATTAAGTGGATGCGAATACTCTATAAGGATCCCCTCTCCGCGGTCATTACCAATGGTCACAGATCTGATCATTTTTCTTTATCCCGGGGTACTAGGCAAGGTTGTCCCCTCTCTCCATTGCTTTTTGCAATAGCAATGGAGCCATTTGCTCAGAGGATAAGGGAGAGTGCAGCTGTGTCGGGGGTGTCTCTGGGAGGTAGGTGGCACAAAATCTCCTTATACGCAGATGACGTGTTACTTTTTCTTTCGGACCCCGAGAGCTCTGTGCCAGCGGTTGTTGACCTCATTCAGGAATTTGGGCAATCTTCCGGGTACAAGATTAATTTTTCTAAATCAGTCGCCCTATTTATACGGAATAAGAAGTCCATAAATCAACCTTCCTCCTTTCCTTTTAAATATTCCGAGGATGGTTTTATTTATTTAGGTATTAATATAACCCCTACTTTTAGGAAATTGTACAAAGCCAATTTTACACCAGTGCTTGAAAAAATCCGAGATGATTTGACCAGGTGGATGACTCTCCCTCTGTCTTGGCTGGGACGGGTTGCCTTGATAAAGATTAATGTCCTACCTCGTTTACTGTATCCAATTGTCACAAATTCCCTGTGTCTGGACTTTTGTTATTTTCTGTCGTGTGTTTTGCTTTATAGTTTTGTTGATTTAAGTTCTCCAGGTGCTTCCTATCTGCCACACCCCCTTATTACCTTGTTTAGTTAGTTTTTCCCTGAGTATTTATAGTCCTTGTGTTCACTCTTGGTTATGAGTCATTAACGTTTGCTTGTATGTTGTTCTTCGTGTTTCTTGTTTTCTGAGTCTTATTATTAAATTGCTCCTGCACGTAGATCCACTCCTCCGTCTGCTAATTCCACACCCGAACATTACACCAATGCAGATGATTCCTATTTTACTGTCTAATAAGGTCATAAAAGAGTTGAATGGGTGGTTAAGTTCATTTATCTGGAGCAAAAGAAAACCCAGGTTGAAATTATCAAAACTTCAGCTCCCCAGTGCAAAGGGCGGTTTGGATCTCCCAAATTTTAAACTGTATCAGTTGGCTTGCCAGCTTCGATTCATTGTTGAATGGCTTAATGAAGACCCTAAATCAGTTTGGCTTGATCTTGAAAATTTACAGTCCAAATGCCCTTTACAAAACGTATTATTTGTCCGTAATTCTAAGCTGAGGAGAGCTATGTGTGATAGTCCTTTAGTACGTAATACTCTCAAGGCATGGCGTGTTATTCAAAGATTGGAAGATAGGTTCGACAAAACCTCTCCTCTTTTGCCAATCCTGAACAATCCAGAGTTCTTGCCAAGTACTATGGACCTATGGATCTTTATCCCGGGGTACTAGGCGTTCTTCAAACAGCTGTGGTAAGTCGGATCAGTCTACAAACACGGTGAGTCATGTCATCCTCTCCCAGCATTGCTACCTGTTGCATTTGCCACATGTTCACCATAGCTCTCTCTGTCAGCGACGAGGGATTTACATGTCATAAATGTAGGGAAATAGTCAGGCTGACAGAGAGAATCTCAGAATTAGAGACACGCATCCAAACTTTAATCGAGGATAGTAAGAATGCAAGGGCTTCAGATACTGTTTTGGATGCGACTAGCTTAGTGAACTCTGTACATTGCTCGGTTCCGGCTGTAGAGCCCGCGCAGCAGGGCACTTGGGTAACTGTGAGGCGGCATAGCCGCGGAAAACACCACTCTTCCGTTCCAATAAGAACATCAAACAGGTTCTCCCCACTCAGTGACGCACCCACTGAGAATCCTGTTGAAAGTGCCCTAGTTATTGGCGATTCTATTACACGGAACGTGAAAATAGAGACACCAGCCACCTTAGTCACATGTTTGCCGGGAGCCAGAGCACCTGACATCACTAGGACACGTACCAAAAACTTTTAAGCTGGCTATTATTAAACCTCTTATTAAAAAACCACAACTGGATCCTAGAGAATTAGTCAATTACAGGCCGATCTCAAATCTCACTTTTCTGTCAAAAATACTAGAAAAGGCAGTATCATCACAACTATGTTCCTTTTTAGAAAGAAATAGTATCTGTGAGGATTTCCAGTCAGGATTTAGACCGTACCATAGTACTGAGACTGCCCTCATTAGAGTTACTAATGATTTGCTCTTATCATCAGATCGTGGTTGTATCTCTCTATTAGTGTTACTGGATCTTAGTGCTGCATTTGACACTATTGATCACAATATTCTTTTAAATAGACTCGAAAATTATGTTGGCATTAGTGGAATTGCATTGTCATGGTTCAAATCATACTTATCTGACCGTTATCAGTTTGTAGTAGTAAACGAAGAGATGTCATATCGATCACAAGTTCAATATGGAGTACCGCAAGGCTCAGTACTAGGACCGTTGCTTTTCACTCTGTACATGCTACCCTTGGGAGATATCATTAGGAAGCATGGCGTTAGTTTTCACTGTTACGCTGATGATACTCAGCTCTATATTTCTTCGCGCCCTGACGAAACTTACCAATTCACAAAATTAACGGAATGCATAGCTGATATAAAAAATTGGATGACCAGTAATTTCCTACTACTAAATTCAGAAAAAACAGAGATTCTAATTTTTGGGCCAAAAACTTCATGTAATAACCTAGAATACTGTCTAACACTTGATGGCTGCTCTGTTAAGTCTTCGTCGTCAGTTAGGAACCTGGGTGTGCTCTTTGATACCAATCTTTCATTTGAAGGCCATGTTACTAGCATCTGTAAAACCGCATTCTTCCATCTTAAAAATATATCTAAACTACGACATATGCTCTCAATGAAAAATGCAGAACAGTTAGTTCATGCGTTCATGACCTCAAGGCTAGATTACTGTAACGCTTTACTGGGTGGTTGTTCTGCTCGCCTGATAAATAAACTACAGCTCGTACAAAATGCAGCAGCTAGAGTTCTTACTAGAACTAGGAAGTATGATCATATTAGCCCGGTTCTGTCAACACTGCATTGGCTTCCTGTTAAACATCGTATAGATTTTAAAATCTTGCTAATTACTTACAAAGCACTAAATGGTTTAGCTCCCCAGTACCTGAGCGAGCTCTTAATTCATTATAGTCCTTCACGTCTATTGCGATCTCAGAATTCAGGCCAGCTGATAATACCTAGAATATCAAAATCAACCGCAGGCGGTAGATCCTTCTCCTATTTGGCACCTAAACTCTGGAACAATCTTCCTAGCATTGTTCGGGAAGCAGACACACTCTGTCAGTTTAAATCTAGACTAAAAACGCATTTCTTTAACCTGGCATACACATAACACATTACCAATTTATATTTTCAAATCCGTTAAAGGATTATTAGGCTGCAAAATTAGGTCAGCCGGAACCGGGAACACTTCCTATAACACATGATGTACTCGTTACATCAGAAGAAGAATGGCATCTACGCTAACATTAGTCTTTCTGGTTATCCCGAGGTTCACCGTAGTCAACCGGATCCGGGCCGTATCCAGGTGAGACCGAGGACCTGCGCCTTGACACGACCACAACGCAGCCCTGAAGTATCAGCAGAGATTGAGTCAACTAGATCATCCACTGTGAGGGCCTCATCGACACGACAGCCACGACACAGTTCCTCAACAACCGTCCATACCGGCGTGATGAATACGATCCTCAATTGGATGGAACTGGAATAAATACTTTGAATGCTGCGATCCTATTGGACTTACGATGGCAACCTGAATCGTAACAAAGCACTGTTGGCCAGAGGAGAACTGGCCCCCCGACTAAGCCTGGTTTCTCCCAAGGTTTTTTCTCCATTTAAACACCTATTTGCCACTTGTCTGCCACCTGATGTCACCTGATGGAGTTTGGGTTCCTTGCCGCTGTCGCCTTTTGGCTTGCTTAGTTGGGGACACTTGACATTTGACTTGACATTTGATATTCAACAGTGCTTTGATCTACCTGCATTGACACTATTCTTTAAGAGCTGCTGTGCAGCCAAATAATGTACCAGTTATCAATGTAAAGCTGCTTTGACACAATCTACATTGTAAAAAGCGCTATATAAATAAAGGTGACTTGACTTGACTTGACTTGACCCTGGTTTCAACCTTTGGCCTGCTTATGCTATATGTAAGATAGGTGACCTATTTGAGGAGGGATCACTATTGTCCTTTGCTATTATAGCCTCAAAATATAATTTACCTAGGCATCATTTTTTTTTGATTTTTGCAAATTAGAGATTATATATTCAGAAATACTTACTTCCAAATATTCATTTTAAGTAATTGAGAAGATACTTTTAAACCCTCCTACACAAAAGTTGATTTCCTTTTTCTACAAAGCTCTGTGCTCTTATGGTACAGTTAATACCTCGCACCTCAGATTAACTTGGGAAAGAGAGCTTGGGGTGGATATCTCGGAGGATGAATGGGAGATGGTTTGGTCTCTAGCCAATAGGCTCTCAGTTTGCAATAGAGCAAGAGCCATTCAGCTTAGGATCCTCCACAGAATACATATTACGCCTCATTTAAGACACAAATACAATCCAGCTCACTCACCACTCTGCCCCAAATGTAAATCCGACATAGGAGATTATATTCACTGTGTATAGGACTGTCATGTGATCCAGACCTACTGGTCCAGAATCGTAGCTCAATTGAAAAACATCTTAGGTTTGGCCTTGGATCCTGACCCTTTGTCTCTTCTCCTGGGTTTTCCATGTAAGCTTATTTCTAATAAGCATAAAAGACGTCTTTTTAGCCTGTTAACTTTTGCTGCCAGGAAGAATTTACTAATGTCGTGGATCAGCGATAAACCTCCCTCTATAAAGGGATGGCATTCAGTTATTAGAGAGACTATTCCTCTGGAACTTCTAACATGTTTTATTCACTCTACAACTGATACTTTTATTTGCATTTAATAAATGCCTCTATTTGTGATATTCTGAGGTTTGGTATGATATAGTGTTTCCAGAGGTTCTTATTTGTCTTCTGTTTTCTCCTTGTTCTCTGTTGGTCCTGTTGCACATTTCTGTTTATAGTACAATGCCTTGTTGTTATTTTATGTATACTTTTGTGTTTATCTTTGTTGTGTGTCGGGCAATTTATGTTATTATTTTGTTTTGTGTTTGTTAAAATAAAAGTAAAAAAAAAACAAAAAACAACAACAAAAAAAAAAAACCTAAATAAATAAATAAATTGTGTCTCCAGTCTCTTTTTGTAAAAAAATTTTCAATTTAGATGTTTAACTAAAACCACAATTTTATTGTGTTAGTCCTTAACATGTCAAGAAATACCTTCATTTTCAATAATCTTACCTATATTTTTCCAAAATAATAGTTGAGAATAGTGTAACAAGGTTGAAGGCTGAGAGACTTTGAAGGGAGAAATTGCCTTCAATTTTTAATTTTTTAATTTTGTCTCTGTCTCATATTGTGCCCTTCTTTCTGGGTCAACAAATTTGCATGCAAAACACAGTCTTTCTGCTGCTAATGTAGCTGCCATTTCTGACATAGGATGCTTGTCAATCTTTAAGTGCATACAGTACCTCAAATATTCTATTTTTAACAAAATTATGAGTTGTCATAATTTTAGTAAGTATATCTTTACTGAAATCATGATCATTTTTTATCAATATTATTAAAATTATTCATAAAAGAAGTGAAAAACTCAACCCTGTCAAAAAATTTTAACCCCGAAACAATGAGAAATATACAGATATGTAACGGGGTTGAGGTTTTTTGCTCAAAGTGGCCACTGCTCCTCTTGCAGTGTAGGGGAGTAGACCATATATGGCAGCAATGAAATAAGAACATTGTATATACTTATAGATTAAAATAAAATTTGGAAAAATAATCATTTTCCATCTTAAAGGTGCAGTAAGCAATTTCTGAGAAACGCTGTTGAAAGTGGATCGGAGCGAGCACCACAACACACTTGTAGCCAGCAGTAAGGGGTGTGTCCACACATGATGGGGGAGGAGAGAGACTGAGCAAGAGGAAGATTTGAAGAAAGACTGTAGAAAAAGAGATAACTGAGAGACATTACAAAAGGAAAAAAAGGTCAGAGGAATATCACTGAAAAAAGAAGGGTTATGATCAGGCAAGAGCTTTAGGTCCTGCATTAATATTAGAAAAGCTTTCTAGCGCTGGAGAGACCAAAGCGGAAAGGCCTGAAAACGAATGCCGAGGTTGCTCCATATGTGAGTAACATTGGTTTTGCTGTTTCACAGAACCAAGATATGCTGTTGTTGTAATGTTAGCTATAGTAACAGGACAGTTTTGAGTGTGACTGTTTGTCTGAAGCTGGTGTGCTGCTGGCGACTAACAACGGACTCTTGCTTGTATATACTCTTGTGTACTGTATGTTCATTTTTTGTTCTTCCTTGTTGTTTGTTCGTCATCTTTGCTTTATTTTTTGAGAAGCATTTTTTTTGCTTCGCTTCAGCTATGATAAAGTCATCCACTCTTGTATTGCGTGTTTGTGTATTCTGGGGGCGGAGCGATGAAGGAAGGGGTTGATTTCAAATATCAACAGTGTTTCTCAGATATTGCTTACTGCACCTTTAATTTTATGTGATGGAGTTGAGTTGTTAAGCTTGACAGTACCCTCCCTGACTATAATACGCCTCAAAAATATGAATAAAAAGTATGATACCCCTTACCATCTTCTGCACCACTGTAAAAGAGACCTGAATGATGTCATTTCTGGTTAATGATATCACATATGGGTGGAGTCTAAATTATTATAGGCGGAGAATGGTTAGCGTGACAGGGTTGAGTTCAGACTGAGAGACTTTACAGTCAGTTTTTTTTTTAAATAAAATATCTTGAATTTTTTTTAGAAAATTATTTTTCACAAGAAAAAAATACAAATAAATACTTTCAATGTTACCAAAAATTATAGACATTGTGCACATTTTGTTAAATATTTTCTAAGTACAATTTCAGTGAAGTGCCTCAGGGACATGACAAAATGCTTAGTGTACGATAGAAATAAGACATTATTTTATGATAAAAATTATTAAAATGCAAAAATTATTTTTATTCATTATAATGGACATACCAAAGTATTGTGAAAAGTTTTTAACAATTCATTTTGGTGAACCACCACTTTAAAAAGTCTGGGGGACTGAAATATTACCGAATCCCAGGAATGACCCATATTTATATATATACATATATATATACATATTTATATATATATACAGTATACAGTATACAGTATATATATATATATATATATATATATATACACAGTATACAGTATATATAATATATATATATACACACACACACACATATATACATTATATATATATGTATATATGTGTGTGTGTGTCTCCACTCATGATGATTGGGTAGACATGTTGATTGCTGATTGCCGACTGCTGGTTGGAGTGATGTGACGATTAGTTAGATCATTTGAATGTTCCTCCCGAACTTTGTTAATAAAACATCATTTGTGAACGCAGTGTGCGCCATTTCATAAGATTTGCAACGTAAGTCATTTGTAAATCTACACCAACACAGGAGAATACCTAAATATGTTTCTAAATATGCGAATTGTTGTTCATCGTGATTTCAAAATAAAAGTTTAAACCCACCCAGTTTGCATGCTTTGATGTTCACATATTCATGTTCAAGAAATTACAGTGGCTGTAGCATTTCTATCATACAGAAGTGGCCAAATATTAAAGATTAAGTGGACATGTGAATTAAATGTTGTTTGAACAATATTAAACAAGGATTTGATCATTAGTGTAACAACAACAATCACCAAGCCGTTAGCAGCAATATCTGCAGGCATTTGTTATAATACATAATGTGCATAAGTTATGTTTATATTTTACATTGTGTATTTTAACAGTATTGTTCAATAAAACCCATATGATTACTTTATTTGAACCAACTATTATTGCTTCTTGTTATTATATATGCAATTAAGTCATTTTAAAGGCTGTTGTTCAATTGGATCTATTTTTATTATCACAAAAAAGATCCGATTACTCGATTAATCGCCAGAATAATCGGCCCGATTACTCTATTAACAAAATAATCGTTAGTGACAGCCCTAGATCGAATCAAATCTCGATGGACAAAATCATACCCCACCCTACATTTTTTTCTTGTTCGAGAAGCCATTTCCCTTGGATATACGTAGTGGGGAACCGTCAGGTCCCTCTAGGCCCTCAGAGAGGCCTCAACTATTATAAAAAATAATATTTACAAACTTCTAAATAATAGTTTAAAAAGTAAAACCTTTTTTTAATAAAAAGTCATCAATTCTAATGTTATTTTAGGAATTTATAATTTGATAATAAACATCTAAATCTTTTTGAGGAAATAAACCCTTCAAATCTGCCTATTCAGTTTGAGTTGTGTTGTGTTGACGTCCGTTTTCTCCATATTAGGATGTTTCTGCCTAACGCTTTCAGCTCTGTGATTGGTGGTCCAGCTGTGAAATTACAGAGGGCCAAGCCATAGCAAGTCAATGAGAGACGAATTTCAATTGACAGGAAAATTGACCAATCATATCGTCCCTTTTAATGGGTGGGGCTTGTTATCAGTAAACTGAACTGTCACCGTTGGCATATAATGAAACAAAGATTGCTAAAGTCAACAGATTTTACTAATACACCTACCAATCTCTGTGTAAAAATAAAATAATGATGCTGCCGTCTTTCTAATCTCAGGTGAAAATTGTCATTTTGACCCCCCTCTAAAAAATAATGGATTACTCAGTAAATATACATCTGTGACATTTAATATTTTGGCTTTCATCACTATTTGTGACCCGTGCTGGCAAAATGAGTCGTAATGCACACGTGCTAATTTCGAGCTACAGGCAAAACAAGTGAAAAATGTTAATTTTGGTCGAAACTGAGGTTTTCACAAAAATTAGTTCATTAAGCCCTTGTCTAGCGTTCCCAATGATTCAAATAGCAATTAAACATGCTGTTTTTCTCTGCTCACTTCTGGACGACTGGCGCTTCCCTCAGCACAAGTTCGGTGGTATCATTTTAAAGTGCAGCATTCCAACTTTGTGAATATTCATCAGAGCAAATTCTTGATGGCATGAGTCTGAACCAATGAAATGTTATTTTCAAACTAATGCTGATGTAAACAAAACGATCTTGCTCGCGCTGACTGACAGATCCGAAGCACGCACACAAAAACGCCTCAGACAGCGTGCGATCCCGATATACACACAGAATCACAGTATTTCAAAAAATCTGTCTTGGCGAGTATTCATGCAAACATTATCTGTTACGTCTTAAGTGAACGTTTGGTTAACAGTTGGGAAAAAACATCTGATGTGTAACGTTATATTAGATAGCCTACGTGTGGTACAGTAGGAGGGTTTTTCCTGGGTCAAAAATGGTCTTCGGTGGTGGCTGACAGACATGGTCATCGAAACAAACAGTAAAAAGTACCCTACCCACGTGATCTGCGAGCCCAATACTGACCTTTCTTGCCCTCTTTGCAAAAAAATCTGTGATTTCATAGCTTTGTAAGAAAAGATGCTTCTTTGCTAGACCTGATAATTATTTTTAGGGCTGCACGATATTGGAAAAAAACTGACATTGCGATATTTTGTTTTTCTGCGATATATATTGCGATATGAAAAAAATTCACCTGATGAATTGAATAGCTGTATTTGGAAAGAATTAATCATTCTAGAATGATTGGGGTGATTTTGTAGGTGAGTGAATACGCATAGAAAATAATGAACAAATTACAAGCATAGATAAATATAATAGAACAAAGATACAAATTAAATAGATAGTGCTTTATATATTTCAGGTAAGTCTAACAGTATTCAGGTACAGAAATTGAATAGTCAATTGTAAAATACCACTGAATAGTCTCACTGTATAAATTAAATATAATTAATCTGTGTTAAAACTACAAAAGTGATTTTTCTCTTTGTCTTTTGTTGTTTGATTAACATTCATGACACAGAAAGCAGCAGGGGCTTCTGTCACTTTAAGACGGAATCAGCGAATCATGATTCAACACAAAAGATTCATAACGCTCCGAAGCTTAATGAAGCAGTGTTTTGAAATCGGCCATCACTATATAAGTCGTTATTTTGTTTTTTTGGCGCACCAAAAATATTCTCGTCACTTTATAATATTAATATTGAACCACTGTACTCACATGAACTGATTTAAATATGTTTTTAGTACATTAATGGATCTTGAGAGAGGAAGTGTCATTGCTGGCTATGCAGGCCTCACTGAGCCATTGGATTTCAACAAAAATATCTTAATTTGTGTTCCGAAGATGAACGAAGGTCTTACGGGTGTGGAACGGCATGAGGGTGAGTAATAAATGACATTTTCATTTTTGGGTGAACTAACCCTTTAACATGCGCCCTTTCAGAAGCGCAGCAGTCATATGCATCACTCATAATAAATCACAATAACTGATCAAATAAGGCTTTGGCGGGGCAAAAATTCGTTTTGGTGGCCGCCAAAAATTTTTCAATGGAAAAACCCTGAGTAGGTCTTAATATGCTGTTTCATTAATGTTAATCAAATAGCTGTGGAATCATGGAAAAAAAGTTGAAGTTTTGACTTGGTTTGTGCCAAATTTGGTGGTATTACCAGGGATTTTAAGGTATAGTAGCTAGGTGATTTTGTTTCAGAACCTTCAGAAAACTTTCACTCGATTTTTCTCAAAATTGACTTTGTGGACTCTATCGACTTCAAACAGGTGTAGCTCAGTCATTTTTTGTCGGATTCCAACAAATCATACACCATTTTGAAGGTTTTTTTTTTTTTTTTTTTTTTTTTTGAATTTGCTCTTTGCGAATCATTTTGCCAGCACAGGTTACGTTTATGTTTGTCTTTGTATGGACAAAAATATTAACAAAATCAAAAATTTGAGCCAAGGAAGTTTCCGAAATTTGGTTGATTTGACCCAGAATGACCCAAAAGTCTTTTTGCATGACTTGTATCAGGACTTAAACAACTATCAACAACAATTTGCTTTGACCTCCACATTGCAGATAACATCATGGAAGGATTTTACTATTTCTTAAACTGCATGAACATCTAATGATTATACAGTATATTATTTAAATATTTACACTGGCATACTTGAATGGAATATGATTCAGAGTGTTCTATCATTTTTATTTATCTTATAAAAACCAAGCTAATTTTTTTGTTTACTTCATTTCATTCAATACACATAAATTACCTACATTTTCAAAGCCAGTTAACAGTTTTTTTTAATAGGTAGGCATTTTCAAAATGTAATAATTTTCGCACTATAAATTAAAATTAAAATTCAATTCTTATGTCAACAAAGGTCAGCTCAAATGTCTTTCACTTACCTATAGTTGACCGGCCAGCGGACCATCCACATGCGGTGGTAGGACAGGGAGGTGACTGAGAAACAGGTGACCAGGGTAAGGGTATAGAAAGTGGAGACAAAGACCTTGCAGAGTCCTTCATTCCACTCATAGTTGGAGTGTTGTCGGCGCAGCTGAATGACACAGTACATGGTGATGGGGATGCCCATGTTAAGAATGTGTGTGCCAGCCAGTGTGCAGATGAGGAATTCCAGTGGCTTCCACTTCTTCTGCTTGGCGCTCACGCTCAGGATTCCCCAGGCATTGGCCAGGATGGACACTCCCGAGCAGACCAGCCAGGCCAGTGCATTAGTGCTGATGACCTCATCGTTCATGATGAGCAGCCTGCTGGTGAGAGCTGGTGGGGGGTGGAATGGTGAAAGGTATGGGAGCAGCCGCTGGCAGAGGCAGGTGCCAGGCCCGAACAGGCATTCCTACAGGGACAGGCAGTCCTTCCTCTGGATGTTCTGAGAGGATAAGGCAAGGGGCATAGCAGTGTGAGGGGGCACTGGGGTTGGGCAGAGGAGGAGAACGTGCACTGAGAGCCAGTCCAGTGCTGTACAAATCCTGAAAAAGAAAGGCAAGACGGGTCTTGAAAAGACTGATAAGACAAAAATGGAGAGAACAAGAAGAAACAGAGAAGAGACAGAGAAGATGGAGGATATAGAGTGGCATTCGATTTAACTAGATTCAGACTTCCTACACCTGTTGACCACTACTAATATCCAATGACTTTTCCAGTCATTCGTGGTTTTTCAATTCTTAGAGATTGCTGGGCCAGATTAACATTTGTATTTCAGTAACCCAGTGGTTCTCAATTCAGGTCCTGGCAGCCCACCTTTCTGCACATTATGTCTCTCTTATCTAACACACCTGATTCAGACCATCAGCTTGTTAGGAGAGAGCTCTATGAACTGAAATGATTTTGTCAGATGAAAGAGGTATACAAAATGTGCAGAGTGGTGGGGCACCAGGACTGGAATTAAGAACCACTGTAGTAACTAATCATTGGAAATATATTGCCATTATTGTGTTACAAATGTCTTCAATAAAACAAAAGCATTCTGAGGACTCACAAAATGTCCATTGAAATAGTTTTTTTCCCCTCATAAGTTTATGCACTTGGGGAAGTCACAATTATGATCCATGTTTTACACAAAAAAATTCACAAGTTCACATGCCAATAAAATCTTTCAGTGATAAAGGTTAAACTACTTTGGCGTGCTTTCCATAATGAAGGGGCTCAAAAAGAAGATGCAACTCAAGCTCTAATAAATCCCCTATGGCACCTGTATTTAGTCCTGAAAATTGTAAAATGGTGTACACCAGGGGTGCCCAATAATGTTCCTGGAGATCTATCTTCGGCTGCTCTGTGCTTCACGGAAACCTGGCTGAACGACGCCATTCTGGACAGCGTGTTAAGTCTGCCGGGCTTTCAGCTGTTTAGATTAGATCGCGACGCAGAATCAATGGGGAAATCGCGCGGTGGTGGGACGTGCTTTTACATCAATGAAAGGTGGTGTTCAGATGTAACGGTGTTAAAGAAGATGTGCTGTCCCAATCTTGAAACACTCTTCATTAACTGCAAACCGTTCTATTCGCCGCAGGAGTTTTGCTCGTTCATTCTGGTGAGTGTCTACATTCCTCCGCAAGCGCACGTGAGCTCGGCTTTACAGATACTCGCTGATATGATCACAGAGAGTGAGCAACAACACCCGGACTCTGTTTTAATCATTCTCGGGGACTTTAATAAAGCGATTCTCTCACGTGAACTTCCAAAATACAGACAGCATGTTACTTGTCCCACCAGAGACAGTAATACACTGGATCACTGTTACACAGCAATAAAGGATGCATATCACTCTGTCCTACGGGCAGCTTTGGGGCTCTCTGATCACTGTTTAGTTCATCTCATACCGACCTACAGGCAGAAACTGAAATCAGCTAAACCTGTAGCAAAGACTGTAAAGAGATGGACCACCGAAACAGAGCGGGCTTTACAAGCCTGTTTCGAATGGACTGATTGGAGTGTTTTTGAAGCTGCTGCCACCGATCTGGACGAGCTCACAGAGACTGTTACGTCATATATCAGTTTCTGTGAGGATTTGTGCATTCCTACAAAGACTCATTTAACTTACAACAACGACAAACCGTGGTTCACTGCAAAACTCAGCCAGCTCCGTCAGGCCAAAGAAGATGCTCGCAGAAATGGGGACAGAGTCTTGTACAAACAGGCCAAATACACACTGGAAAAGGAGATCAGAGTGGCAAAGAGGAATTATTCCGATAAGCTTCGGAATCAGTTCTCTTCTAATGACACAGCTTCAGTGTGGAAAGGTCTGAAAGTCATCACCAATTACAAGACACCATCCCCCAGCACTGTGGAGAATCAACAACTGGCAGACGATCTGAACGAGTTTTATTGCAGGTTTGAAAAAACACCATTCACACCTCCTGTAACCCCCGTCTCCCCCACACCTGCAATTCAGTTCAGTGAAGATGACGTGCGCCAGGTCCTCAGAAAGAACAAGAGAAGAAAGGCACCAGGTCCAGACAGCGTTTCACCAGCCTGTCTGAAAACCTGCGCTGACCAGCTGTCATCCATCTTCACACAGATCTTCAACAGATCACTGGAGCTGCGCGAAGTCCCCTCATGCTTCAAACGCTCCACCATCATCCCCGTCCCAAAGAAACCCAAAATTACTGGACTTAATGACTACAGACCTGTGGCTCTAACGTCTGTGGCCATGAAATCATTTGAAAGACTGGTTTTTGCTTATCTGAAGGTCATCACTGGACCCTTACTGGACCCCCTGCAGTTTGCTTACCGAGCAAACAGGTCTGTGAATGATGCAGTCAATATGGGACTGCATTATGTTCTGCAGCATCTGGACAGACCAGGGACTTATGTGAGGATCCTGTTTGTGGACTTCAGCTCTGCTTTTAACACCATCATCCCATCACTCCTCCAGCCCAAATTAACTCAGCTCTCCGTGCCCACCTCTGTCTGTCAGTGGATCACCAGCTTCCTGACAGACAGGCAGCAGCTAGTGAGGCTGGGAAAACTCTCATCCAGCACCCGCACCATCAGCACCGGCGCCCCTCAGGGCTGTGTTCTCTCCCCACTGCTCTTCTCCCTGTACACCAATGACTGCATCTCTAAAGACCCCTCTGTCAAGCTCCTGAAGTTTGCAGATGACACCACACTGATCGGCCTCATCCAGGACGGTGACGAGTCTGCTTACAGACTGGAGGTTGAACAGCTGGCTGTCTGGTGCAGTCTTAACAACCTGGAGCTCAACACGCTCAAGACAGTGGAGATGATCGTGGACTTCAGGAGAAACCCCCCTGCTCTCCCCCCACTCACCATCATGAACAGCACTGTGACTGCAGGGGAGTCATTCAGGTTCCTGGGCACCACAATCTCCCAGGACCTGAAGTGGAACAACCACATTGAGTCCATTGTGAAAAAGGCCCAGCAGAGGTTGTACTTCCTTCACCAGCTGAGGAAGTTCAACCTACCACAGGAGCTGCTGAAACAGTTTTACTCTGCCATCATTGAATCCATACTCTGCACTTCTATATCTGTCTGGTTCAGCTCAGCTACCAAATCTGACCTCAGAAGACTACAGAGGGTAGTCCGGTCTGCTGAGCGAATCATTGGTACAACCCTCCCCACTCTCCAAGAACTGTACTTGAGTGAGAAAAAGGGCAAAGAAAATCACTCTGGACCCCTCACATCCAGCACACTCCCTCTTTGAACTGTTGCCATCGGGTCGACGCTACAGAGCTCTGAGCACCAGAATGACCAGACACAGGAAAAGTTTCTTCCCTCAGGCAATCCATCTCATGAACACTTGACAAACATGGAACACACACTATTATACATTATTTACTTAAAACACATACTTATTTATATTTCAAATTTGCACACATCATAACTGTACATACAAATTGTCTATATTATATATTGTTTTTTGCTTTTTTTGCACTTTGTCTATCTTGTATATTTGTATATTATTCTTTTTATTATCTGTGTCTTTTCTCGTCGCTGTCACTCTGTTGCACTGTGGAGCTTCTGTCACTAAAACAAATTCCTAGTATGTGTAAACATACCTGGCAATAAAGCTCTTTCTGATTCTGATTCTGATTCCTGCAGAGTGCAGTTCCAACATTTTTCTAACTCACCTGTTTGCAATTATCAAGTGTTCCTGAGGATCTTAATTAACAATTCATTCCCATGACTCAGGGTGTACTCACACTAGGCAAGGTTGCCTTGAACCGAGCCCAAGATTGTCCCCCCTCCCCACTCCCCACTCCCCCGCTGGCCTGCACTCATATTGCACTTAACGTTCCAGGCCGGAGCACACTTACGTCATATACGATGCACATTTTGTATGGAAGAAAACAGGAAGAAAAGCACTTTCGCTAAGATACTGCCTAATAGATTTATCATTTATACCACACAGCGATTTTTCACTTGCACGTATCAGGATTATTACGAAGGCAGCTGAAGTTAATGGAGGAATTTGCAGCTTTACTCGCAAACTACAATTCCTGTTCTTCAATAAGGTGAGAACCAGACCCGTTATAAACCCAAATACACTCGAATTAATTACATTAATTGAAAAGTGTACTATCAAAATATTAATAAAGTTGTTTGCCGTCGTAATGATGACAGTAGCGCACACAAAAGTAGTAGCTGTTTAATGCTCCGGCACGGTTAGCGCTCACACTGCATGCGAACCGCGCTCAAGCCCAACTGAACCGTGCTCTGGCCCACCTCTCTTCCACCTCTTCCGAGCCTAAACAACCACGCCCGGGCACGGAACGGAGCGATCACACTAGTCAAACGAACCGGGCTTTGGGGGTCAAACGCACTCAGGCACGGTTCAGAGCGCCTAGTGTGAGTACACCCTTACTAATATGTCAGCCCATTTTACTAATTTGTTCCCTCGATTTAATTAAATTGTGCACACAATATAATAATTTGTTCCTTCGTTCTACTAAATATAATAACTGGCCACTCCCAAGAAGCACCGCAACTCACGCTTGTTAGTCGGGGTAGAAAACTCAATAATGGCACAAAATTTTGCTTCCACTGGTCGCACCTGACCTTGTCCCACACACTTACAAAGATATGTGACAAAAGCCTTAGCAAACTCACAATTTGCTAGGTTCAAGGTTAGTCCATCCAACTTAACCAAGTTTTTGCTCCTGTCTGCCTCGCTGCTCAGATTGGTTTGCGTCTGTAACTCCGTATAGCTTTGTTTTGAATCTCTTACTTTTATTCATTGTTGCTTATTTTACTTTATTATTTTTTTTTTATTACCTTATATGTAATATTGCCTACCACACTAATCTGACGTCGCTAGCTTGTAATCTTTGAATCTAAATCGCTGTTACAACGCGTTTGCATTTGCAGCGCTAGCTTGTTAACTTGTTAACAGTCTCTCGCGCGCTCCTTTTTCAACGCGTTCTTCAAACAGCTGTGGTAAGTCGGATCAGTCTACAAACACGGTGAGTCATGTCATCCTCTCCCAGCATTGCTACCTGTTCCATCTGCCACATGTTCACAATAGCTCTCTCTGTCAGTGACGAGGGATTTACATGTCATAAATGTAGGGAAATAGTCAGGCTGACAGAGAGAATCTCAGAATTAGAGACACGCATCCAAACTTTAATCGAGGATAGTAAGAATGCAAGGGCTTCAGATACTGTTTTGGATGCGACTAGCTTAGTGAACTCTGTACATTGCTCGGTTCCGGCTGTAGAGCCCGCGCAGCAGGGCACTTGGGTAACTGTGAGGCGGCCTAGCCGCGGAAAACACCACTCTTCCGTTCCAATAAGAACATCAAACAGGTTCTCCCCACTCAGTGACGCACCCACTGAGAATCCTGTTGAAAGTGCCCTAGTTATTGGCGATTCTATTACACGGAACGTGAAAATAGAGACACCAGCCACCATAGTCACATGTTTGCCGGGAGCCAGAGCACCTGACATCAAAGCAAATTTAAAAGTGCTGGCTAATGCTAATCGTAAATACTCTAAGATTATTATTCACGTCGGCACTAATGATGTTCGACTTCGCCAGTCGGAGATCACTAAAATTAACATTAAAGAGGTGTGTGAACTCGCAAGTACAATGTCAGGAGAAGTAATTTGCTCTGGCCCCCTTCCTGTTCGTCGGAGTGATGAGATAGTTAGCAGATTATCATCACTCAATGGCTGGCTGTCTAAGTGGTGTCCGCAAAATAATATAGGTTTCATAGACAATTGGAAAAGTTTTTGGGGCAGACCTGACCTGTTGAAAAGAGATGGTATTCATCCCTCCCGGGATGGTGCTGCTCTTCTCTCTAGTAATATGGCACATAGTCTTAGAGCTGAAACATGACAAACTGGGGCCCAGGTCAGGAAGCAGACATACTGGCTAAACCGACCGTCTGCTAGCTGCCTCACGTTACAGAAGTCAGATAATTCAGATAACTCCCAACACATAGAAACTCTTACACCTAGATATTTTCAAATAGAGACTGTGTCTGTACCCCGAATTAGTAAAAACAAAAAACTTCCAAACCCATTTAATGGTAAAAATTTAATTGATGTTCAACAAATAAAAAATAGAGATAATAATGCTAAACAAATGATAAAACTCGGGTTGCTAAATATTAGATCCCTTTCTTCAAAATCACTTATTGTTAATGATATTATCAAAGATAATAATCTAGATGTGCTGTGTTTGACAGAAACTTGGCTAAAACCGGATGATTACATTACTTTAAATGAGTCTAGTCCTCAAGGTTATGATTATCGACACAATGCCCGTGAGAAAGGCAAAGGGGGTGGTGTTGCTGTAATCTATAGTAATACTTACAGTATTAGTCAGAAGTCTTTCAAATATAATTCCTTCGAAGTGATGGTACTTTACGTAACATTATGCAAGTTGACATTTGTGCTGGCTACTGTATACAGGCCACCAGGACACCATACAGACTTTATCAAAGAATTTGCTGACTTTCTATCGGAGTTAGTACTAGCTGCAGATGAAGTCCTTGTTGTTGGTGATTTTAATATCCATGTAGATAATAAAAAAGACGCATTAGGATTGGCATTTGCAGATATTCTAAACTCTATTGGTGTTAGACAACACGTGTCAGGACCCACTCATTGTCGTAATCATACTTTAGATCTAATATTGTCACATGGAATCGATATTGATGCTGTTGAAATTCTGCAGCAGAGCGATGACGTCTCTGATCATTATCTAGTCTCGTGCATACTACATTTAGTCAAGGCGGCTAAACTGCCATCACTTCTACCACTAAAGATCGCTTTATAAATAATCTTCCTGATCAGTTTCATCGCCTTAGCATACCAGAAAGCTTAGAAGACCTCGATGTTGCAACAGAAACTATTGCCTCTGTCTTTTCCAGCACATTAGACTCAGTTGCTCCTTTGCGCTTAAAAAAGATTAAGGAAATTAATCCAATGCCATGGTACAATGAGCACACTCGGGCCCTAAAGTTAGCAGCCAGGAAAATGGAGCGCAGCTGGAAGAAAACAAAACTAGAAGTATTTCGCATTTCGTGGAGAGAGAAAATGATTGAGTACAGAAAGGCCCTAAAATCTGCTAGATCTGCCTATTTTTCAAAACTTTTAGAAGAAAATAAACACAACCCTAGGTATTTATTTGATACAGTGGCTAAATTAACAAGAAATAAAGCTTCAACTTCTGATGTTTCCAAAGAGCACAGCAGTAATGACTTCATGAACTTCTTTACTTACAAGATTGATAATATTAGAGAAAAAATTATAACCATGCAACCGTCTACTACAGTATCGCGTCAGATAGTGCATTGTAGTGTCCCTGAGGAAAAATTCAATTCATTTACTGCTTTAGGAGAGGAAGAATTGTCTAAACTTGTTAAATCATCAAAATCAACAACATGTATGTTAGACCCTATACCGACTAAGCTATTGAAAGAAATGCTCCCAGAGGTTATAGATCCTCTTCTTAATATCGTCAATTCATCTTTATCGCTAGGACACGTACCAAAAACTTTTAAGCTGGCTATTATTAAACCTCTTATTAAAAAACCACAACTGGATCCTAGAGAATTAGTCAATTACAGGCCGATCTCAAATCTCACTTTTCTGTCAAAAATACTAGAAAAGGCAGTATCATCACAACTATGTTCCTTTTTAGAAAGAAATAGTATCTGTGAGGATTTCCAGTCAGGATTTAGACCGTACCATAGTACTGAGACTGCTCTCATTAGAGTTACTAATGATTTGCTCTTATCATCAGATCGTGGTTGTATCTCTCTATTAGTGTTACTGGATCTTAGTGCTGCATTTGACACTATTGATCACAATATTCTTTTAAATAGACTCGAAAATTATGTTGGCATTAGTGGAATTGCATTGTCATGGTTCAAATCATACTTATCTGACCGTTATCAGTTTGTAGTAGTAAACGAAGACATGTCATATCGATCACAAGTTCAATATGGAGTACCACAAGGCTCAGTACTAGGACCGTTGCTGTTCACGCTGTACATGCTACCCTTGGGAGATATCATTAGGAAGCATGGCGTTAGTTTTCACTGTTACGCTGATGATACTCAGCTCTATATTTCTTCGCGCCCTGACGAAACTTACCAATTCACAAAATTAACGGAATGCATAGCTGATATAAAAAATTGGATGACCAGTAATTTCCTACTACTAAATTCAGAAAAAACAGAGATTCTAATTTTTGGACCAAAAACTTCTTCACGTAATAACCTAGAATACTGTCTAACACTTGATGGCTGCTCTGTTAAGTCTTCGTCGTCAGTTAGGAACCTGGGTGTGCTCTTTGATACCAATCTTTCATTTGAAGGCCATGTTACTAGCATCTGTAAAACCGCATTCTTCCATCTTAAAAATATATCTAAACTACGGCATATGCTCTCAATGAAAAATGCAGAACAGTTAGTTCATGCGTTCATGACCTCAAGGCTAGATTACTGTAACGCTTTACTGGGTGGTTGTTCTGCTCGCCTGATAAATAAACTACAGCTCGTACAAAATGCAGCAGCTAGAGTTCTTACTAGAACTAGGAAGTATGACCATATTAGCCCAGTTCTGTCAACACTGCATTGGCTTCCTGTTAAACATCGTATAGATTTTAAAATCTTGCTAATTGCTTACAAAGCACTAAATGGTTTAGCTCCCCAGTACCTGAGCGAGCTCCTAATTCATTATAGTCCTTCACGTCTATTGCGATCTCAGAATTCAGGCCAGCTGATAATACCTAGAATATCAAAATCAACCGCAGGCGGTAGATCCTTCTCCTATTTGGCACCTAAACTTTGGAACAATCTTCCTAGCATTGTTCGGGAAGCAGACACACTCTGTCAGTTTAAATCTAGACTAAAAACGCATTTCTTTAACCTGGCATACACATAACACATTACCAATTTATATTTTCAAATCCGTTAAAGGATTATTAGGCTGCATAAATTAGGTCAGCCGGAACCGGGAACACTTCCTATAACACATGATGTACTCGTTACATCAGAAGAAGAATGGCATCTACGCTAATATTAGTCTTTCTGGTTATCCCGAGGTTCACCGTAGTCAACCGGATCCGGGCCGTATCCAGGTGAGACCAAGGACCTGCGCCTTGACACGACCACAACGCAGCCCTGAAGTATCAGCAGAGATTGAGTCAACTAGATCATCCACTGTGAGGGCCTCATTGACACGACAGCCACGACACAGTTCCTCAACAACCGTCCATACCGGCGTGATGAATACGATCCTCAATTGGATGGAACTGGAATAAATACTTTGAATGTTGCGATCCTATTGGACTTACGATGGCAACCTGAATCGTAACAAAGCACTGTTGGCCAGAGGAGAACTGGCCCCCCGACTAAGCCTGGTTTCTCCCAAGGTTTTTTTCTCCATTTAAACACCTATTTGCCACTTGTCTGCCACCTGATGTCACCTGATGGAGTTTGGGTTCCTTGCCGCTGTCGCCTTTGGCTTGCTTAGTTGGGGACACTTGACACTTGACATTTGACTTGACATTTGATATTCAACAGTGCTTTGATCTACCTGCATTGACACTATTCTTTAAGAGCTGCTGTGCAGCCAAATAATGTACCAGTTATCAATGTAAAGCTGCTTTGACACAATCTACATTGTAAAAAGCGCTATATAAATAAAGGTGACTTGACTTGACTTGATCCTCCCATGAGTTTGACTATACCACTACATCATCCAGATACACTTCGGAAATTCAGTACTCCTGACAATACTCTGTTCATAAGCCGTTGGAAAGTAGGAGCATTTTCATGCCAAAAGCCATGACAGAGTATTGTAGGAAGTTATCAGATGTTACAAATGCTGATATTTCTGAAGCACGAGGTGTTAGGGAACTTGCCAGTACCCTTTTAGCTAGTCTAATTTTGTGACATAGCCTGCACTACCAACTCTGTCTAGGAAATCTTCCATTCTTGGAAGTGGAAAGGAGTCTGGCTTAGTCAAAGCATTGATTTTACGGTAGTCAGTACAAAATCTAAAGGTGAGTCAGATTTAGGTACCAGCATACATTGTGAACTCCATGGACTTTGACTAGGCATGGCAAGACCATGGTCATGTAGATACTAAACTTCAGTTTTCATGATATGACCTCAGTTTTTTTTTTTTTTTTTTGGATTTACACGGTAAGGATGCTGGTTAATTGGCTGAATGTCACCTACATCAATATCATGACACAGTACTGGGACAGCACATCAGTGGCTTCACACTGGCTTGAAGACAGGTGAGAAAGTATATCAGAATTAATATATCAAAAATATCAGAATTCTGCAAGCGAACACATGAAGTTTGAGCAGAACTGGTATTGGGTTTGGTTTGGGTTACCTGCCAATTGTTAAGTAGGAAGGAAGATGACTTTAAACCAGGCCATAAAATTATATATTTGGCAACACAATGGCAGGTTTTCGTCACCCCTAAGTGTCCTGAAAAAGCTTTTTCATGAGCTAGTTATAAAACTTGCAAATTATAATCAGAAGGTAGTACATTTTGGTGAATCTCTTGTCAATTCAAGTCAGAATGCCGAGGCTTCCATTTGTGCATCAGCACTCCATCCTCCCCCAAAAAAGCTACTTTAGAGTCTGGCATTTGCATAATGTTTTACACACACACACACACACACACAGACGCTGTGTTTTACACAAACACAGTGACGCTGCTTCCAGCTACTGTCTGCCTTGCTGCTGAGTGGCTTGCGTTTGTAGCTTTGTTTTGAATCTTTATTTACTATCATTCCTTGTTGTTTATATTGCTAAAGATAACTTACTCATCACCATATATCTGATATTGTCTAATATTGCCTATCACATTAATCTGACATCGCTAGCTTTTATCTAAATCGCTATCGCTAGCACAATGCATTAGCATTTCACTAGCCTGTTAACTTGTCATCTGTGCTTACCGTCTTTTTCTCTCAAGCTCCTTTTTCTACGAGTCCATCAAACAACTGTGGTAAGCCAGAATCAGTCAACAAACACGGCAAGTCATGTCATCTTCTCCTGTTTTTGTCACTTGCACTGCCTGCCACATGTTTAGCATAGCCTTCTCTGTCAACAACAAAGAATTTCACATGTCATAAATGCAGGGAAATAGATAGGCTGATGGAGAAGATTTCAGAACTAGAGACATGCATCCAAACGTTAATCGAGGATAGTAAGAATGCAAGGGCTTTAGATACTGCTTTGGATGTGACTATGGCTCAGTGAGTCCTGTACATTGTTTGGTTCCGGCTGTAGAGCCCGTGCAGCAGGGCAACGAGTTACTGTGATACGGCATAGTCGCGGGACAAAACACTGCTGTTCCATTCCAATTAGAACATCAAACAGGTTCTCTCCACTCAGTGACGCACCCACTGAGAATCCTGTTGAAAGTGCCTTAGTTATTGGCGATTCTGTTACACAGAAAATGGAAATAGAGATACCAGCCACTATAGTCACATGTTTGCCGGGAGCCAGAGCACCTGACATCAAAGCAAATTTAAAAGTGCTGGCTAATTCTAATTGTAAATACTCTAAGATTATTATTCACATTGGCACTAATGATGTTCGACTTCACCGGTCGGAGATCATTAAAATTAACATTGAAGAGGTGTGTGAACTCGTAAGTATGATGTCAGACACTGTAATATGCTCTGGCCCCCTCCCTGTTCACTGGAGTGATGAAATACTTAGCAGACTGTCGTCACTCAATGGCTGGCTGTCTAAGTGGTGTCCGCAGGATAATATAGGGTTCATAGACAACTGGAAAAGTTTTTGGGGCAGACCTGACCTGTTAAAAAGAGATGGTATGCATCTCTCCTGGGATGGTGCTGCTCTTCTCTCTAGTAATATGACACATAGTCTTAGAGTTGAACCTTGACTAACCTTGACTAAGCTTGCTTAAACCAACCATCTGCTAGCTGTCTCACATCACAGATGTCAGATAAATCTGAACACATAAAGACGCTTTCACCTAGATATCATCACATAGAGACTGTGTCTGTTCCCTGAATTAGTAAATACAAAAACTCCCAAACCCATTTAAGGGTAAAAATTTAATTGATGTTCAACAAACAAAAAACAGATATAATACAGATGAACAAATGAAAAAGCTTGGGTTGCTGAATATTAGATCCCTTTCTTCAAAAGCACTTATTGTAAATGATATTTTTACAGATTATAACCTAGATGTGCTGTGTTTGACAGAAACCTGGCAAATACCTGATGATTACATTACTTTAAATGAGTCCACCCCCCAAGATTACTGTTATAGACACAAGCCTCATCTAAAAGGCAAAGGGGGGGAGGTGTTGCTGTAATTTATAGTAATATCTTCAGTATTACTCAGAGGTCTAGTTATAGGCCAGAGCACCGATGGTGTGAGGACCCTATTGTAATTGCTCGGTCAATTCTTCTTCTTCTTAAATTAATCACATTTTTGAGGGCCTAAACATGCTCGAAAACTCATTAAACTTTGCACACGTGTCAGAAGTAGTGAAAATTTATGTCTAGTATGGGTTTCAGAATTACGTGTGGCAAAATGGCTCAATAGCGCCACCTACAAAATTTCAATTAAGCGCCTTTCACGCTATGTTTCACGTACAAGTATGAAATTCGGTGGACACATGTAACAGTAAAATGTAACAGCAAAATTTTGCTCCTTGGGAGCAAAATCTAAAAACCCAACAGGAAGTGATATATTTTCAATTTTCTCTGCAAAATTTTTGCAGTTTTTGCCATTTCCAGACATTGTACTTTAACTAACTCCTCCTAGAGATTTTATAAGATAAACATAATATCTGGTCAGTCTAATCTAAAGGCCTTTGCGACGTTAAATGTGAAAGATCTTGAGTTTTCACTGAAGGGTATGTCCTAGCGGCCTGACAAAATTCGATGTTTCGCCAAGAAACAGGAAGTTATTGTAACTCGGGCACTGTCTGATCTGCCCCAAACTTCACATGTTTTATTAGAGTCCTGGCCTGAAGACAGCTACATGCCAATATTCAGTTACAGTCATAGCACCACCTGCAGGCAACAGGAAACGTCATGTTTTACACTGTGATTAACTCTTTATTGAGATTTAACCAGAACAGCATCATATTTGTTCATTCTAATCTTAATTCCTTAGCGATGTCAAATTGCGAAGATCTTTAGTTTTTGTTGAACGGTGTGTCCGTGGCGGCCTGACAAAGTCTAATGTTTCGCCATGAAACAGGAAGTTGTTGTAACTCAGGCATACAATGTTCAATCTGCCCCAAACTTCACATGTTTGAAAAGAGTCCTGCCCTGAACACATCTACATGACATTATTCAGTTATAATTATAGCGCCACCCACTGGCAACAGGAAGTGACGTGTTTAACACTTTGATGCACCACTAACAACATACTAAAATATGCAATTGAGTGCTAAACATGCTACATTCTAAAACATGCTAGCAACACTTAGCTGAATGCTAAACCATGCTATTATCATCATGAAACAGGAAGTTGTTGTAACTCAAGCATACAATGTCCAGTTTGCCTCAAACTTCACATGTTTGATAAGTGCTCTGCCCTGAAGACATCTACATGCCAAAATTTAGTTAGTCATATCGCCAACAGCCGGTAGCAGGAAGTGTGGCAAATACAAATGACTGACGTAGTCCTCCTATATTTATATACTTAAATGCATACTGCCTACCGTGCTCTGTTTTCCTAAAGCCACTGGGTGGAGGTGGCATGGGTGCGAGGGCCCTTTCATCGCTGCTTACAGCTTTAATTTCAAATCAAATTCTTTTGAAGTAATGGTGCTTTATGTAATGCTATCTAGAGTAAGTGATAAATCCCGTTAGACATTTGTACTAGCTACTATATACAGGCCACCAGGGCACCATACAGACTTTATCAAAGAATGATTTTCTATCGTAGTTAGTACTGGCTGCGGATAAAGTCCTAATTGTTGGTGATTTTAATATCCAAGTAGATGATAAAAAAGACACATTGGGATTGACATTTACAGAGATTCTAAACTCTATTGGAGTTAGACAACACGTCATACACATAATCATACTTTAGATCTAATATTGTCACATGGAATCGATGTTGATGCCATTGAAATTCTGCAGCAGAGTAATGACATCTCAGATCATTATCTCATCTCATGTATACTACATCTTGCCAAGACTGCAAAACCTACTCCCTGTTAGAAATATGGTAGAACTATCACTTCCAGCACATTGGACACTGTCCACTCCAGCCATGTGCTTACCCAGGAGAGAGAGAGAACTCTCTCCGAACTACAAGAGTCAAACTAACCATGCAAGTTTGTCATAATTTCTTCATTCAATGCAGAAAAAAATCGATTGCAACTTCAACACCATCGTTTCACAGAATCAACAAGACCCTGTTCAGAACAACAGACTGCTTCCAGTGCAAGTATCGAATTTGCAGAGGTTTAGGATAAGCAGTAAAATCCTCTTAATGAGGTGTTTTGAAATCAGAGACTGGTGGTTCTTTTCATGGTTTAATGACTCTTTCCATAGCTTCATTCCCTGTTCCATTTCTGGCTTCATTCTGTCACTTTCCATTTTACCCATGTATGTGTGATTGTGTGTCTGTGTTTGTTTAGGTTAGTTGTGTTTGTGATTTAGTTAAATAAAACTTGTGCACAATACATATTTGGTTCTGATTCTCTGCTTGCAACAATGTCAATTTAATGATTCCTGGTCTCGTTACACGCTTTAAATGCTGTACATGCTAAGAAAGAATTATTTTACTTTGGTCATGAAAAATACCCTTTTCTTAGAATTAATATTCAATACTGAGTGTTCGTTGGATGAACTAATTAATTGACTGTAATGTTAATGTAGCTACATCAAGTTAATCTGATTAACTGTTCCAAATATTCATAATTAATCATAAATTATGAATAATTATTCATATTTCCCCTCTGAGCTACTTTGCTACACTCCTTTTGCGCTTCAAGAAGATTAATGTCAATGTCAATGTCAATTTTATTTATATAGCACCATTAAGCACAACCTTGGTTGACCAATGTGCTGCACAATAGAATAACAGACAATTAGAATAGACAATACAATAAAAAAATTAAAAAAAAAAACAATCAGTGCAAAAACTTCATCATTGATCATATGCCAAATCAAAAAAAAATATGTTTTTAACTTGGATTTAAAAACAGATAGTGATGATGCCAATCTAATACAAAAAGGCAAAGCATTCCACAGTCTGGGGGCAGCTACTGAGAATGCACGGTCACCCCTGCATTTCACCTTCGACTTTGGGATGCATAACAATCTCTGGTTGGACAACCGGAGAGACAGGACTGGACCATTTTCAGTCAATAAAACCGAAAGATATGGAGGGGCCAAACCGTTTAAAGATTTAAACACTAAAAGAAGAATTTTAAAATTAATTCGGTAACGCACAGGCAACCAGTGCAGAGAACGTAAAACCGGCGTAATATGGTCACATTTTTTTTGTACTGGTCAAAAGTCTTGCGGACTTCTGCAAGCGGGATAGAGCTGACTGGCTAATCCCAAAATACAGCGAGTTACAGTAGTCCAATCTAGATGTAATAAAAGCATGAATTACTTTTTAAATTTTTTTACTAGACAATATACAGGTGCTGGTCATATAATTAGAATATCATCAAAAAGTTGATTTATTTCACTAATTCCATTCAAAAAGTGAAACTTGTATATTATATTCATTCATTACACACAGACTGATATATTTCAAATGTTTATTTCTTTTAATTTTGATGATTATAACTGACAACTAAGGAAAATCCCAAATTCAGTATCTCAGAAAATTAGAATATTGTGAAAAGGTTCAATATTGAAGACACCTGGTGCCACACTCAAAACACCTGAAAAGGCCTTTATGGTCTCTCAGTCTAGTTCTGTAGGCTACACAATCATGGGGAAGACTGCTGACTTGACAGTTGTCCAAAAGACGACCATTGACACCTTGCACAAGGAGGGCAAGACACAAAAGGTCATTGCAAAAGAGGCTGGCTGTTCACAGAGCTCTGTGTCCAAGCACATTAATAGAGAGGCGAAGGGAAGGAAAAGATGTGGTAGAAAAAAGTGTACAAGCAATAGGGATAACCGCACCCTGGAGAGGATTGTGAAACAAAACCCATTCAAAAATGTGGGGGAGATTCACAAAGAGTGGACTGCAGCTGGAGTCAGTGCTTCAAGAACCACTACGCACAGACGTATGCAAGACATGGGTTTCAGCTGTCGCATTCCTTGTGTCAAGCCCCTCTTGAACAACAGACAGCGTCAGAAGCGTCTTGCCTGGGCTAAAGACAAAAAGGACTGGACTGCTGCTGAGTGGTCAAGTCAAGTCAAGTCACCTTTATTTATATAGCGCTTTTTACAATGTAGATTGTGTCAAAGCAGCTTTACATTGATAACTGGTACATTATTTGGCTGCACAGCAGCTCTTAAAGAATAGTGTCAATGCAGGTAGATCAAAGCACTGTTGAATATCAAATGTCAAGTCAAATGTCAAGTGTCCCCAACTAAGCAAGCCAAAGGCGACAGCGGCAAGGAACCCAAACTCCATCAGGTGACATCAGGTGGCAGACAAGTGGCAAATAGGTGTTTAAATGGAGAAAAAAACCTTGGGAGAAACCAGGCTTAGTCGGGGGGCCAGTTCTCCTCTGGCCAACAGTGCTTTGTTACGATTCAGGTTGCCATCGTACGTCCAATAGGATCGCAACATTCAAAGTATTTATTCCAGTTCCATCCAATTGAGGATCGTATTCATCACGCCGGTATGGACGGTTGTTGAGGAACTGTGTCGTGGCTGTCGTGTCAATGAGGCCCTCACAGTGGATGATCTAGTTGACTCAATCTCTGCTGATACTTCAGGGCTGCGTTGTGGTCGTGTCAAGGTGCAGGTCCTTGGTCTCACCTGGATACGGCCCGGATCCGGTTGACTACGGTGAACCTCGGGATAACCAGAAAGACTAATATTAGCGTAGATGCCATTCTTCTTCTGATGTAACGAGTACATCATGTGTTATAGGTCCAAAGTTATGTTCTCTGATGAAAGTAAATTTTGCATTTCCTTTGGAAATCAGGGTCCCAGAGTCTGGAGGAAGAGAGGAGAGGCACACAATCCACGTTGCTTGAGGTCCAGTGTAAAGTTTCCACAGTCAGTGATGGTTTGGGGTGCCATATCATCTGCTGGTGTTGGTCCACTGTGTTTTCTGAGGTCCAAGGTCAACGCAGCCGTATACCAGGAAGTTTTAGAGCACTTCATGCTTCCTGCTGCTGACCAACTTTATGGAGATGCAGATTTCATTTTCCAACAGGACTTGGCACCTGCACACAGTGCCAAAGCTACCAGTACCTGGTTTAAGGACCATGGTATCCCTGTTCTTAATTGGCCAGCAAACTCGCCTGACCTTAACCCCATAGAAAATCTATGGGGTATTGTGAAGAGGAAGATGCGATATGCCAGACCCAACAATGCAGAAGAGCTGAAGGCCACTATCAGAGCAACCTGGGCTCTTATAACACCTGAGCAGTGCCACAGACTGATCGACTCCATGCCACGCCGCATTGCTGCAGTAATTCAGGCAAAAGGAGCCCCAACTAAGTATTGAGTGCTGTACATGCTCATACTTTTCATGTTCATACTTTTCAGTTGGCCAAGATTTCCAAAAAATTCTCTCTTTGTATTGGTCTTAAGTAATATTCTAATTTTCTGAGATACTGAATTTGGGATTTTCCTTATTTGTCAGTTATAATCATTAAATTAAAATAAATAAACATTTGTGTGTGTAATGAATGAATATAATATACAAGTTTCACTTTTTGAATGGAATTAGTGAAATAAATAAACTTTTTGATGATTATATGACCAGCACCTGTAGGTTTTACTTTTGCTAGTAGTCGAAGCTGAAAGAAGCAAGATTTAACCATTGTATTTAGAGTGGTGTGGAGTTAAGCCTGGATAGGAGCTCCTCTGCACTCAGATCACATTGACTAACATCAGCCGATTCAATAGCATCACAAAAGGCTAATGAAAATGCTTTGCTAGTAGTTGAGGTAATTAATCCAGATTGACGGACATATTTAGTGGCTCTGAAAGTATTAGATGCACAGGGAACAGAAAACATGACAGATTTATGGTCAGAAAACCCATTTTCAAATACCTCAAGATCGTAAAGAGAAAAGCCATATGAAAGCACAAGGTCAAGTGTATGTCCCAGGGGATGAGTGGGGACATTCACATGTTGTTCTAGATCAAATGCATTAAACAGAGTAATAAATTCTTTAGCTAATGAGTCCGCTGTGCAACACACATGAACATTAAAATCACCAAGAATTACCAGTTTATCATATTTCGGTGTAAATTCCCCCAAGAAGTCTGCAAACTCATTTAAAAAGTTTGTGTTGTACTTAGGAGGGTGGTATATCAGAGCAACCAAAAGTGGACCATTACTATCCAATGTAAACAGCTGCAACTCAAAACTCCAATAGTCATTAATCATAGTTTGGCGGCAAGAAAATTTGTCTTTAAAAACAGAGACCAAACCTCCACCACGACCAGATGTACGAGGTGAATTAAAAAACAAACATTTTGGGGGTAAAAGTTCAGAGAATGGTCCCCAGAAGGCAGCCACGATTCAGTAATAAATAAAAAATCCAGCTCTCGTGAAGAGAAAAAGTTGTTAATAATAACAGTCTTATTTACCATTTACCAATGCCATCCTTAGCCAAGGCAGATTCTCAGTCGACTCCTCAGACTGCCTTGCCCGAGAAAGGGCTCGAAGATGGCTGGAGCACACTCCTCCACGGTGGACACGGGGCGAGCCGTAAACAGGGAGCGCAGCAGCTGCAGTCGGAATCAATGAAAAATTCCATTCACGTACTGGATCCAGAGAGCGCCAGCAAACAAAATAATCGCCGGCCAATCCCTTCCCAGAAGGAGACCCAGAGAAGGCCACGATTCACGTTGTTGAGCCAGGTAATGCTTCAGCTTAACGGCAAAGCCACCCTGTCTTCCGCGTTTCTTCCTACGCTTCCTCACCGGTAGAGAACACGGCCAGCGTTGGAATTAGTGGAATTGCATTGGCATGGTTTAAATCATACTTATCTGACCTTTATCAGTTTGTAACAGTAAATGAAGAGATGTCATACCGATCACAAGATCAGTATGGAGGCTTAGTACTAGGGCCGTAGCTGATATGGGAAAAAATTGGATGACTAGTAATTTCCTCCTGCTTAATTCTGAAAAAACAGAGATTCTAATTATTGGACCAAAAACCTCTGCATGTAATAACATAGAATACTGTCTGACACTTGATGGCTGCTCTGTCAAGTCTTCGTCGTCAGTTAGAAACCTGGGTGTGCTCTTTGATATGGATCTTTCATCTGAAAGCCACATTTCTAGCATCTGTAAAACCGCATACAATCTTAAAAATATATCTAAACTACGACATATGCTCTCAATGACAAATGCGGTACAGTTAGTTCATGCGCTCATGACCTCAAGGCTAGATTATTGTAATGCTCTACTGGGTGGTTGCCCTGCATGCTTAATAAACAACACTGCATTGGCTCCGTATTAAACATTGTATACATTTTAAAGGGGTCATATAATGCCACTTTTACAAGATGTAAAATAAGTCTCTGATGTCCCCAGAGTGTGTGAAGTTTTAGCTCAAAATACCCTACGGATCATTTTTTATAGCATGTTAAATTTGTCACTTTTTGAGGGTGAGCAAAAACGTTTTTGTGAGTGTCCCTTTAAATGCAAATGAGTTGCTGCTTTTAAGAAGAGGGCGGAGTTTCAGGAGCTCATGTTTATCAGCTCCAATTAACCTTACCTCACTCAGACTCACTGAAAATGTCAGAAACTGTTCAGTCTTTTATGTTCAAACCGGAGTCGGACACAATGATGGAGAGACTCAAGAAGAAGTGACAACATGTAGAATGCAACAGGACGTTTCTAAACGGTTAGTTGATGAATTTATGTAGCGGATGTGGAGTTAACTATCTTAAAGTCATTAATTAGAATATTCTGTCAATGATAATCTATAAATCGCTCGTGTGGGAACTGTTGTAAGATGCCTACAGAGCTAGAGAATACATGCTGCATGAAGATAGAACAGGTATAGTTTAGTTTAATTACAGTTGTGACTTGTCATGTTGTCATCTTGCTTTTATGACATGCTATTGCATTTGTGTTACATACTGTATTGCAATAACATGGTCTCACCCCCTTTGTTGCATGTTCTTGGGGGTAGGGTTTATGTAAATTTAAGGGTTAGTGATGTCACCAACCCGGAAAGAAGCTTGTTGTAGTCCCTACCAGCTGTTTGTTGTAGTCCTTAAACAGAGAATTCTTTAAAAGAAAATATCTCGCTTTGCTTTGAACTTTGAGCATCCTAACTTTGCAAATGTTGTTTATGCTCTTACAGCAACATTACACACTAAATAAAGTTAAAAAAGTGAAAACATAATCAACCACCCCTTTAAAATCTTGCTAATTGCTTACAAAGCACTAAATGGTTTAGCTCCCCAGTGCTTGAGAGAGCTGATAACGCATTATTATCCTTTGCGATCTCAAAATTCTGGCCAGTTGATAATAGTTGATAACCTAGAATATCAAAATCAAAAATCAAGATCCTTTTCCTATTAGCACCTAAACTTTGGAACAGTCTTCCTAACATTGTTCGGGAAGCAGACACGCTCTGTCAGTTTAAATCTAAACTAAAACACATCTCTTTAACCTGGCATACACATAGTACATTATCAATTTCTATTATTCAAATCAGTTAAATAATTGTTTAGGCCGCATAAATTAGGTCAGCTGAAATCGGGAACACCGGATGTATTTGTTACATCATAAGGCGAATGGCATCTACACTTATATTAGTCTCTCTGTTTATCCCGAGGTTTACCGTAGTCAGCCAGATCTGGGCCGTATCCAGATCAGATGGAGGACCTGTGCCTAGACACGACCACAAAGCATCCCTGAAGTGTCAGCAGAGATTGTCTCAACTAGACTATCCCCTGTGAAGTCCTCATTGACACGACAGCCAGTGGCACAGATCCTCAACAAACCCGTCTCCATACCGGCGTGATGAATCTGATCTTCAACCAGATGGAACTGGATTAAATATTTTGAATGTTCCGATCCAATCTGACTTCTGACCTGTAATCCAGCCTGAATCATAATCATGCACTGTTTGTTTGTTGGCCAGAGGAGAACTAGCCCCCCGACTGAGCCTGGTTTCTCCCAAGGTTTTTTTTTTTTTTTTCTCCATTCTGTCACCTCATGGAGTTTGGGTTCCTTGCCACTGTTGCCTCTGGCTTGCTTTGTTGGGGACACTTAAAGTGTACATAACACACACAGTTTCTGCCAATCTCATGTTATAATCTTGAGTACCTATAGAGTAGTATAGCATTCTTCATATCTCTGAACAGTCTTAAGTTTTATCAGATTTATAAAAGACAGATACACTGTACCGAGTCTTTCTGAAAACAGCCGAGCTCCTGGAGGCGTGCCGTGGGCGAAGCTAAAGAGTGACGAGCACATGCAGCTTTTGTGTAGCGATTGTCTGCAAGCTATCGATGGTCAGCTAAACAAATGTATTTAAACACACACAATACACCATCGCATTATCCCTGGGTAACTTTTGAATCACTATAATGAATATAGCGTATAGTGAATGATGAATAATGAATTGTTTACATTATATGCACTTCGGCGCCTATTGCCAACAAAACAGACATTTGATGCAGTTTTACTTACCACCTGCGATTCCAACTCATGACTGGGATCATTATCGCTGTGACCACTCCATCTTTCAGTTTCAAACGATCTATAAATCCAGCGATGAACTGGGCCTTGTTTATAAAACCATTAGCGCCGATCCCGAGGGCTTGAGCAGCCACAGAAAAACACAAGATATTCTCCATTCATTTTAACCAATAAAAAATTGATTGCAACTATCAGACATGACTTTATCCTTATTTTGATAGTTAATTTAAGGCGGTTTCTATGGTTATTTTAATGACAAATATCGAGAGTACATCAATGTAATGCATGAGCACAGTTCTCTTAGCTTCACTGTTCACTTAACGCTGGGTTCATTGGGAAGCAAGGTTATCTTTCCCTCACAACCAAAAACACACTTCTTTGATCACATTGTTGATTTCGTAGTCTAAAAACAAAGTGACAAATCTTTCTCGAGCAAGTCCTGTGGTTCTGTGACAATTTCAGGCACAACACTCAACTCGCATTTTTCACAATTAGGCTGAGAGATAATAACAGTGTCTGACAGGTCAACAGTATTTTCAAATTTCCTTGACTGTGCAGGGGTCAACACAGGCAGGAAATGCATCAGAGAATTTGGTAGAGAGAGATCAGGCAACTCAACACTAGGTTTGTGTACTACAATGGGTCTAGGAAAAATCTTACCACCAGCAAGTTCATTTCCCAGAATAAGACTGATGCCATCTATAGTTAACCATGAGTACACGCCCAGCATAACTGGTCCTTATCAAAATCATAAAGCATAAGAGATTATACAAACAAATAATAACTTACAAATTAGTAGTTTTTCTTGCCATTAGCACCAATTACAACAAGAAGAATATTAACACAATAGCACAAAAGAAAACCCCAAACAAAAGGCCTAATCAATAAACAACTGTTAAAGGTGCAATATGTAATATTTTCTGTCTGCTAGAGGTCGCTAGAGGCCTATTCAAAACAAAGGCGTAGCTTGATGACGCCAAGTTTGAGTGCGGAATCCTGGGACATGTGGTCTTCACCTCAACGGCCGATGGAAAAGAATTGGAATAGGACTCGGGAAGAAATCATGTTCATGGATGCGATTATTAACGTTACTGTAGTATGAAGCAGAGCAGGACCGAGTGTTGTGGGAGCTGAATGAGGCCGCTGGAGCGATTATGCAACACACGCGAGCAGCGTAACTTTTATTATGCCACAGTCGCCGGCGCTTCTTCCGCTTTTCCGGTCATGAGTATGAGGTAACACAGCTCTGTTTATCAAATTAGATACATTTGAGTGTGTTGAAAATGTTATAACGTTACTCTGTGCGTTCGCTCGGTGGCTGCTGTGAGACACTGTTGCACAATGCAGTAAGCTAGATCGATTTTAGAATATCATTAATAAATGCTGGATGGCTTGTGTTGATAAATGGCATGCAATTAATTTTAAAACGTATTTTATGATGGAGAAGATTCTGTATTACTGTTACTAAAGCTGCATCTGATTATGCTATGTTAGCTACTTCACAAAATAGTGTTTTTCTCTGAGGCATGGTAAAGCATGGTACTCGCAAAAAAATCAAGAAAATTAGATTTAAACTATAAGACTAAACGTGTTGAACTATATAACAATAATTAGTTTTCTGTCTATAAATATATCAAAACCGTTGTTCCCTTGCCTATTAAAACATATAAATATTAAAGCGTCTTTGGTATTTCCATGGTTTCTACAAAATAAAACCGGAAACCGAGGGTAAAGCGGGTATGACGCAACTGACAGGCGACTCCTCACACGTCCCGGAGCCTTGGTTAAAATTGCAATTTTCTCACGATTTACAAATAGATGCAAACATTTGGGATGTTGTAAGTACTCAAGTGAACAAAATATATAACACTGGCCTAGTGGTTTTTGGATATTTTACTGCAAAATTATTACATATTGCACCTTTAAAGATTCTGGGTTGTGAAAAGAAGCCTCACGAAACAACCTCCACACAGACACACTACTCTGGGGAAAGGGTGCTGCTTAAATTCCCAGTGCTTCCTCTCATCTTCCAAACACAGCAGATAGCCAATCATTGGAGTCAGGTGGCAGCCATTCCTTCCTGCTTACTGGAAGTAAAGAAAGAGAAATGTGGGATGCATTCGAAATCGCATACTTCCCTATTATATAGTAGGCGAAAAACAGTATGTTGACAAAAGAAGTATGTCCGAATTCACAGTACTTATAAAAGAGTAGGCAAGAAGTACCCGGATGACCTATACTTCTGTCAGGACCACTATCGTCAAATATGATTGATAATTGCATAAAGTTTGGATTGGCGGTATGGTTCTGTTCTGGGCAAGAACTCCCTGCACATCCATGCAGCCTAGCATGGATAAGAGCAGGGAGAGCAGCAATAACCCCCCTTAGGGTAACAAGTCAATTCAAGTCACCTTTATTTATATAGCGCTTTTTACAATGTAGATTGTGTCAAAGCAGCTTTACATTGATAACTGGTACATTATTTGGCTGCACAGCAGCTCTTAAAGAATAGTGTCAATGCAGGCAGATCAAAGCACTGTTGAATATCAAATGTCAAGTCAAATGTCAAGTGTCCCCAACTAAGCAAGCCAAAGGCGACAGCGGCAAGGAACCCAAACTCCATCAGGTGACATCAGGTGGCAGACAAGTGGCAAATAGGTGTTTAAATGGAGAAAAAAACCTTGGGAGAAACCAGGCTTAGTCGGGGGGCCAGTTCTCCTCTGGCCAACAGTGCTTTGTTACGATTCAGGTTGCTATCGTAAGTCCAATAGGATCACAACATTCAAAGTATTTATTCCAGTTCCATCCAATTGAGGATCGTATTCATCACGCCGGTATGGACGGTTGTTGAGGAACTGTGTCGTGGCTGTCGTGTCGATGAGGCCCTCACAGTGGATGATCTAGTTGACTCAATCTCTGCTGATACTTCAGGGCTGTGTTGTGGTCGTGTCAAGGCGCAGGTCCTTGGTCTCACCTGGATACGGCCTGGATCCGGTTGACTACGGTGAACCTCAGGATAACCAGAAAGACTAATATTAGCGTAGATGCCATTCTTCTTCTGATGTAACGAGTACATCAGGTGTTATAGGAAGTGTTCCCGGTTCCGGCTGACCTAATTTATTCAGCCTAATAATCCTTTAACGGATTTGAAAATATAAATTGGTAATGTGTTATGTGTATGCCAGGTTAAAGAAATGCGTTTTTAGTCTAGATTTAAACTGACAGAGTGTGTCTGCTTCCCGAACAATGCTAGGAAGATTGTTCCAAAGTTTAGGTGCCAAATAGGAGAAGGATCTACCGCCTGCGGTTGATTTTGATATTCTAGGTATTATCAGCTGGCCTGAATTCTGAGATCGCAATAGACGTGAAGGACTATAATGAATTAGGAGCTTGCTCAGGTACTGGGGAGCTAAACCATTTAGTGCTTTGTAAGTAATTAGCAAGATTTTAAAATCTATACGATGTTTAACAGGAAGCCAATGCAGTGTTGACAGAACTGGGCTAATATGGTCATACTTCCGAGTTCTAGTAAGAACTCTAGCTGCTGCATTTTGTACGAGCTGTAGTTTATTTATCAGGCGAGCAGAACAACCACCCAGTAAAGCGTTACAGTAATCTAGCCTTGAGGTCATGAATGCATGAACTAACTGTTCTGCATTTTTCATTGAGAGCATATGTCGTAGTTTAGATATATTTTTAAGATGGAAGAATGCGGTTTTACAGATGCTAGTAACATGGCCTTCAAATGAAAGATTGGTATCAAAGAGCACACCCAGGTTCCTAACTGACGACAAAGACTTAACAGAGCAGCCATTAAGTGTTAGACAGTATTCTAGGTTATTACGTGAAGAAGTTTTTGGTCCAAAAATTAGAATCTCTGTTTTTTCTGAATTTAGTAGTAGGAAATTACTGGTCATCCAATTTTTTATATCAGCTATGCATTCTGTTAATTTTGTGAATTGCTAAGTTTCGTCAGGGCGCGAAGAAATATAGAGCTGAGTATCATCAGTGTAATAGTGAAAACTAACGCCATGCTTCCTAATGATATCTCCCAAGGGTAGCATGTACAGAGTGAACAGCAACGGTCCTAGTACTGAGCCTTGCGGTACTCCATATTGAACTTGTGATCGATATGACATCTCTTCGTTTACTACTACAAACTGATAACGGTCAGATAAGTATGATTTGAACCATGACAATGCAATTCCACTAATGCCAACATAATTTCCGAGTCTATTTAAAAGAATATTGTGATCAATAGTGTCAAATGCAGCACTAAGATCCAGTAACACTAATAGAGAGATACAACCACGATCTGATGATAAGAGCAAATCATTAGTAACTCTAATGAGAGCAGTCTCAGTACTATGGTACGGTCTAAATCCTGACTGGAAATCCTCACAGATACTATTTCTTTCTAAAAAGGAACATAGTTGTGATGATACTACCTTTTCTAGTATTTTTGACAGAAAAGTGAGATTTGAGATCGGCCTGTAATTGACTAATTCTCGAGGATCAAGTTGTGGTTTTTTAATAAGAGGTTTAATAATAGCCAGCTTAAAAGTTTTTGGTACGTGTCCTAGTGATAAAGATGAATTGACGATATTAAGAAGAGGATCTATAACCTCTGAAAGCATTTCTTTCAATAGCTTAGTCGGTATAGGGTCTAACATACATGTTGTTGATTTTGATGATTTAACAAGTTTAGACAATTCTTCCTCTCCTAAAGCAGTAAATGAATTGAATTTTTCCTCAGGGACACTACAATGCACTATCTGACGCGATACTGTAGTAGACGGTTGCATGGTTATAATTTTAATTCTTGTTAATTTAGCCACTGTATCAAATAAATACCTAGGGTTGTGTTTATTTTCTTCTAAAAGTTTTGAAAAATAGGCAGATCTAGCAGATTTTAAGGCCTTTCTGTACTCAATCATTCTCTCTCTCCACGAAATGCGAAATACTTCTAGTTTTGTTTTCTTCCAGCTGCGCTCCATTTTTCTGGCTGCTAACTTTAGGGCCCGAGTGTGCTCATTGTACCATGGCATTGGATTAATTTCCTTAATCTTTTTTAAGCGCAAAGGAGCAACTGAGTCTAATGTGCTGGAAAAGACAGAGGCAATAGTTTCTGTTGCAACATCGAGGTCTTCTAAGCTTTCTGGTATGCTAAGGCGATGAAACTGATCAGGAAGATTATTTATAAAGTGATCTTTAGTGGTAGAAGTGATGGTTCTACCATATTTATGGCATGGAGGCAGTTTAGCCGCCTTGACTAAATGTAGTATACACGAGACTAGATAATGATCTGAGATGTCGTCACTCTGCTGCAGAATTTCAACAGCATCAATATCGATTCCATGTGACAATATTAGATCTAAAGTATGATTACGACAATGAGTGGGTCCTGACACGTGTTGTCTAACACCAATAGAGTTTAGAATATCTGCAAATGCCAATCCTAATGCATCTTTTTTATTATCTACATGGATATTAAAATCACCAACAACAAGGACTTTATCTGCAGCTAGTACTAACTCCGATAGAAAGTCAGCAAATTCTTTGATAAAGTCTGTATGGTGTCCTGGTGGCCTGTATACAGTAGCCAGCACAAATGTCAACTTACATAATGTTACGTAAAGTACCATCACTTCAAAGGAATTATATTTGAAAGACTTTTGACTAATACTGTAAATATTACTATAGATTACAGCAACACCTCCCCCTTTGCCTTTCTGACGGGGCATTGTGTCGATAATCATAACCTTGAGGACTAGACTCATTTAAAGTAATGTAATCGTCTGGTTTTAGCCAAGTTTCTGTCAAACACAGCACATCTAGATTATTATCTTTTATAATATCATTAACAATAAGTGATTTTGAAGAAAGGGATCTAATATTTAACAACCCGAGTTTTATCATTTGTTTAGCATTATTATCTCTATTTTTTATTTGTTGAACATCAATTAAATTTTTACCATTAAATGGGTTTGGAAGTTTTTTGTTTTTACTAATTTCGGGGTACAGACACAGTCTCTATTTGAAAATATCTAGGTGTAAGAGTTTCTATGTGTTGGGGGTTATCTGAATTATCTGACTTCTGTAACGTGAGGCAGCTAGCAGACGGTCGGTTTAGCAAGTCTGTCTGCTTCCTGACTTGGGCCCCAGTTTGTCATGTTTCAGTTCTAAAACTATGTGCCATATTACTAGAGAGAAGAGCAGCACCATCCCGGGAGGGATGAATACCATCTCTTTTCAACAGGTCAGGTCTGCCCCAAAAACTTTTCCAATTGTCTATGAAACCTATATTATTTTGCGGACACCACTTAGACAGCCAGCCATTGAGTGATGATAATCTGCTAACTATCTCATCACTCCGACGAACAGGAAGGGGGCCAGAGCAAATTACTTCTCCTGACATTGTACTTGCGAGTTCACACACCTCTTTAATGTTAATTTTAGTGATCTCCGACTGGCGAAGTCGAACATCATTAGTGCCGACGTGAATAATAATCTTAGAGTATTTACGATTAGCATTAGCCAGCACTTTTAAATTTGCTTTGATGTCAGGTGCTCTGGCTCCCGGCAAACATGTGACTATGGTGGCTGGTGTCTCTATTTTCACGTTCCGTGTAATAGAATCGCCAATAACTAGGGCACTTTCAACAGGATTCTCAGTGGGTGTATCACTGAGTGGGGAGAACCTGTTTGATGTTCTTATTGGAACGGAAGAGTGGTGTTTTCCGTGGCTAGGCCGCCTCACCGTTACCCAAGTGCCCTGCTGCGGGGGCTCTACAGCCGGAACCGAACAATGTACAGAGTTCACTAAGCTAGTCGCATCCAAAACAGTATCTGAAGCCCTTGCATTCTTACTATCCTCGATTAAAGTTTGGATGCGTGTCTCTAATTCTGAGATTCTCTCTGTCAGCCTGACTATTTCCCTACATTTATGACATGTAAATCCCTCATCGCTGACAGAGAGAGCTATGGTGAACATGTGGCAAATGGAACAGGTAGCAATGCTGGGAGAGGATGACATGACTCACCAAGACTTAACAAGTTAACAAGCTAGCGCTGCAAATGCAAACGCGTTGTAACAGCGATTTAGATTCAAAGATTACAAGCTAGCGACGTCAGATTAGTGTGGTAGGCAATATTACATATAAGGTAATAAAAAAAAAATAAGCAACAATGAATAAAAGTAAGAGATTCAAAACAAAGCTATACGGAGTTACAGACGCAAACCAATCTGAGCAGCGAGGCAGACAGGAGCAATCGAGGCAGACAGGAGCAATCGATGGTGTTCAACAGAACAGAACCAACATAAATGTGCAGATATCATTAATGTCAATAATTTAACGTACACATTTTTCAAGAATTAGTCTGATTCAAGGGGAATCAGAAGGCCAAATCCTGACTGATGACAGGAGGAGCTGGGGATGGAGGAGGGTAATTAGCTCCTGAGAAATGCGATAGCTACTGATAATACTGAGGAGCTTATATATTGATGCTGTGATAGGCGTCGTATTCCTATAGGCGTGAGTCACCTTCCTATAGATGTGAGTCACCTGGGAGTCAGCTGATGCGAGCTTGACTGACGTGACCTGCCAGAACTGATGCTACGCTTGATTTCCGGCGAGATTCTGAAGTGTGCATACCATAGACACTTTACTATCCCATGTGGCCATGGGAGAAGATTTGTGAATGGCAGTGAAGCAACATAACTGACACTGGTAGGTCACATGATAATGACAGCATGGCGGATGTAGTATGTCCGAATTATATTCATACTACACACTTTCAAAACACTTTCATACTATATGGAATGTACTTTTTTGTCAGCTGTGATGTAATTACTTATTCAAAATAAATACCTACTCAAGAGAGTATGTAATTTCGGATGCAGGCAGGGAGTTAGAAGAGGGAAAAAAGAACCCAACAACAACAACAAATACGTCCTTGAATGTAACAACAGCTACTATTCACAAGATCACATTTCTGACATGCCCCAAATCTTTATAATTATGTGGTGGAGTTGCAAACAAACAAACAAACAAATAAACAACAACAACAACAAAAAAAACCTACACACAGACTTGCTGTGAATTTTGAAATACAAAAGAGGAATAAAAATGAATGATTTAATTTATTCTGTAATCATCCATCTCAGATGGCAAGACACCACAAGAATTGATATTGCAGAAAACTAGGCCATAATAGTCACTCATGAAGTCAGATTCTTGTGGATAAATCCTTTAACTGAACAAAGTAATAAAATAGGAGTAACGTAGCACTTTTTGTTATTCACAGCTTTGTCCTTTCAAACAATTCTGATAAGCACCAATCCATCTGCTTTTGTTGTGTCAACACAGAAGCAGCAAGCAATATTAACAAGATTTTTTTTGCTGTTTGTTTTTGCCAAAGATGCCTGTGACAAAGCCAATATCATGCCAATGTTTATGTATTATGAAGGTTATATGGTAGACCAGTTTTATTTTATTTTTTTTATTTATTTATTTTTCTCCAGTTTTCAAGCCTTTGTCACTGAAGGCTTGCTGGACCATTTTTTAGGTTGGTATGTAATACCCTCCAGAACGTTGGACATCTGTGGACATTGAATAGATTGAGTAGATTAAACATAGCCACGTTTCAATTTTTTTTCAACCAGAAGAAATTAGTTTTGACCAAAGTTAATTAACACACAGTAAAAATCTAGTTAAATTAATTTAGGCATGTTTTCCACACAGTTTAAAAATAAACACAAGGGTGAATGTTATTATATGCAACAATATAACAATACATAGTAATAATAAACAGCAATGTTTACTAATTAATAAAACATAATACACAAAAATACCACAAGGAGGATGATACAAATGAATTGTTGAACAAGTGTTTTGATGTGACTGAAATGTATTAAGCTGATTCTCAGAAATAAATTGAATTTACTGACTCTAATGCAACTTTTTCAACTGAGGTTTAAAATCATAGCATTGATATCATTCACAAAATTGTATTGTAATAACATTTTATACTGGCACCAAAATCATTATGAACATAGTGAATATGCAGTATATCACCCAGTCCAGTAATTTGTTGTGAATCACAGCACTGTTTGAAATCGTCAGTGTGCCTATTTTTTTCCTAACAGATATTTTAGTATTCATCATAAATTAGGTATCAATCAAAAGCTTAATACTCAAAATTCATCCTTTGAAAACCATTTTGAAATTGAACATTGCATTACCATGGAAATGGTACTTTAATCCCTTTTAGCGGGCAGACAGACAGACTGGCTAAACTGACCGTCTGCTAGCCGTATACATGCTAGATACATGTAGATAATGAAAAAGACACATTGCGATTGGCATTTACAGACATTCTAAACTCTATTGGAGTTAGACAACATGTGTCAGGACCCACTCACTGCCGTAATCATGCTTTCGATCTAATATTGTCACATGGAATCGATGTTGAGAGCATTGAAATTCTGCAGCAGAGCAATGACATCTCAGATCATTATCTAGTCTTGTGTATACTCCATTTAGTATAAGTATAAACAAACTCCCTGTTAGAACTATCACTTCTACCACTAAAGACTGCTTTATAAAAAATCTTCCTGATCAGTTTCTACCCCTCGGCATATCAGATAGCTTAGAAGAACTCGATGTTGCAACAGAAACTATTGACTCTCTCTTTTCCAGCACTTTAGACACGGTTGCTCTTTTGCATTTAAACCACAACATATTCGTTCATTGGCCAGAGGAGAACTTGACTTGACAATGTCAGCAGGTTCCATTCGAATGCTTTCTGCAGAAGCAATTCAACCTAGGTAGCGAATCTGGTACTTTGAACAGCTCACATTTCCATGGTTTCATCTTTACTTCATGGGCTTGAAGCAATGAGAAAGGTGTTGCAACAGTTACAAGATGTCTGTCAAAAGTCTTTGTGAAAACCAGGATATCATCCAGGAAGTGCACACAAATTTCCTCCCTAAGTCCGTCCAAGCACTCCTCCATGAAATGCTGAAATGCAGCAGGTGCATTCATGAGGGTGAAGGGAATATGAACCCACTCATATAAGCCCCATGGTGTACTATATGCTTTAAAGGCTCTGCTCTCTGGGGACATAAAGCCTTGGTGGTAAGCCTTGCCCTGATCTATTACAGAAAACCACACGTTACCTCCTAAACTGTCCAGAATGTCCTGAACTCTAAGGGTCTGGCAATCAAGTAGTGTCTTCCTATTGAGGTCTCTATAGTCGATGCACAACCTAAGGCTACCATATTTCTTACGGACACATGCGATTCATGAGTTCACACTTACATTTAATTAAATAAAGGTTATGTGTATTTGGCATGCTGTCCGAGGGGAGGGCTCAGAGCTTGGAATTTGGCCCGAACCCAGAGTACTCTCCCATCCCAGGTTGGGATAGGAATAGTTAGAAGTGAGGTGATGGGGTGGTGGAGGGATGCTGGAAAACTGTCATGGAACAGAGGCAAGTCTGCTGTATATATACCTCTTATCTCATTAATTGAGTTAACTGAATGTGCTCCTCCCGTGTTAACTAGGTTAATTATCTGAACTTGCTCCTCCCAAACTTTGTTAATAAAACATCATTTGGCGAAGAGTAGGGAGAATGGATTTTCTCAATCCAGCCCTGAGCAATCAAGTCATGCTGATACAGTTGGCTTAGGAACTGAAGTGTACATGCGGATAATATTTTCAGTCAGGGAGATACTTCAGTCAGGGAGATACAAAGTGAAACAGCTACTGTTTCACTTTGTTTCGCTGGTGCATAGGTAAGTGGCTTACATTAAGAAATGGGTCCCACAATTCTTCACTGTTACTTCCAACCACACTGGTGGCTTTTGCAACCTCACTGATACTGGCTGTTGTTGCACAAGTCAAGTCAAGTTACTTTTATTTATATAGCGCTTTTTACAATGCAGATTGTGTCAAAGCAGCTTTACAGTGATAACTGGTATATAATTTTGGCTGCACAGCAGCTCTTAAAGAAAATGGTGTCATTGTCCATCTTAAGTAAATTCAGTATTGATTCATTCCGTTGTAAGAATCAATAGTTATTAATTTAGTTAATTTATCTATATCAGCACCGGAGTAAACAGTGATGTCATCATCCAGCTCAGTTCAGTTCGCATACAATGGTGTCAATGCAGGCAGATCAAAACACTGTTGAATATCAAATGTCAAGTGTCCCCAACTAAGCAAGCCAAAGGCGACAGCGGCAAGGAACCCAAACTCCAACAGGTGACATCAGGTGGCAAAACAGGTGTTAAAATGGAGAAAAAAACCTTGGGAGAAACCAGGCTCAGTCGGGGGGCCAGTTCTCCTCTGGCGAACAGCGAAGAGTGCTTTATTATGATTTAGGCAGCTATCATAAGTCCAACTGGGATCGCAAGAGTCAAAGTATTTATTCCAGCTCCATCCAGTTGAGGATTGTATTTATCACGCCGGTATGGACGGTTTGTTGAGGATCTGTACAAAGTGATGCTGCAGCACAGACTTTCGTACAGACTTTCGTACAGACTTTATTGACTGCATTGTCCCAAGCTCAGTTTTCCTTGCAAGCCTGATATTATGGTCTGTGATGTTCTGGACACTGATCTTGACCACTGGACTTTTTTCCCCTTTTTTAGAGTTCCAAGGTTTCCATGGGTTCGAGACAGTGCGGGTTTACATGTGGTTCTAACAGAACACTATCCTGCTTCACATACAGCACTTTAACTTGACACTGTATCTGCAAAATTATGAGTTTTGGTATGTTCACAGGGTCTTTTGTTGTTTTCACCAGGTATTCACTTGGATTCGCCGTGGTCACATGGTCAAGGTCTGTACTGAAGGTCTGTTGTTTTTCTTCATGCCAGGGAAGACATACTTAATCTTGTGCAAACTTCCTTTACTCACTGTTTTCATTAACTTCACTCTGCTTCATCACTTGTTCAATCACATTGTAGCCAATGATTAGCTCGGATAACCTTTGATCTTTTAAGACAAGAACACGAATGACAAGCTCTTTCACACTGTCAACAGGGGAAGCCAATCTAAAAGTTATCTCTACCTATCCAACATAAGCCATATTGGTCCCATTGGCTGCCTCAAGCTGCAGGCCATCTGGGGCTTCTGTTCCCTCGGAAATGTCTTTCAGTATCACCTCGGTACTTGTTCCTCTATCGTTTACAATACATATTTGGGAACCTGTATCCCATAATGCCTTAGTTTTGTGTCCTGGTAAGTAGCAGGTTACCATAATTTATTGGCTGGCAAGAGAAGTTACAGGTAAGTACTTGTTAACTTGACATGGAGTGGTTAGGATGTTATTAAGTGGAGGCAACTCAGACTGTTGCTCTGCATTTTCAAAGGGTTGCTTTGGATGTTGATGGGACATTTTGGCGGTTTGGCTCACTCCCTGTCCAGTGGAGGCAATCCATTCCCGTTTAAAGGAGTTCTACTTTGGAATTTTGTGGCTCTAGTTCTGCAGCCTGCTGAAAAGTGCTCACTGCTGCTACCACAACAATAACAATGTGTACATAGTTCCTCGGGTGTCCTCTGCTGACAATGGTGAAACGTCTGAGGGTACTATGGTGGCGGTGCGGATGTTGTATATTTGTTGGGGCGCTGTGTTCAACTGTGGTGGGTGTCATTAGTGATCATCAGATCGTTTAATTTCTCATTGATGCTGAGCTCAGCCATGCCTCCATCCTTCAGTTCTTCTAATTCTTTTTTTAATAGATAATTACTGGGGAGGTTTACAAAAGACAGGCGTGTTGTGTTTCCCAAATCCTCTGAAGAAATTCTTAAGAATTCTTAAGAGTTAAGGGGTTAAAATGAAGAACATTTCAAACCACTGGCAATCTATCCAGGCTCACCAAACTGCCCAGAAGCATAGACATAAAGATGTTGTAACACAACCAACACAACTCTAAGAAGCCAGGATATAAACAAGACTTTCATGCACATATTGCCTCAGTCAATGTCAAAGTACATGAATCAACTATCCAAAAGAGACCATACATCTTTGCCCTACATGTTGGATTATTATGGAAGAATCCATTGCTGTCAAAGCAGAATACAATACAGATGCAAAGATGGAGACTACTAGAAAAATCTTCTATGAAGTGACTGGATAAATGTAAAGCTCTACAGGAAAGAGAAATCACAAATGAGTTGAAATAAATTTATTGATTTGTTTTATTTCTCTGCACTCTTACTGTACATCATTTATTTTTTATTGAAAAGAAATTGTTGTAAGTGTTTAAACTAAAGGCAAGTTTTCCTGGAATGCTAAACTCTATAATTAAATAATCCCGATATAGTATATCAAGGGTGTGATCTAGTGGCTCCAACAATGTACTTTGTGCTCAAGTGGGTGGCATGACTTTGAAAATCATTTGTTTATCCTGCATTCCCACCTTCTCCCATTCTTTCATGTCTTTTACTATTCTTATAAGTTAATGTGGAAAAAAGGCCAATAATACAGAGGAAAGAAATCATTTAGGGGTGCATTTCCCAAAAGCATCTTTAGCCAACTACGGTCGCAAGTTTCGCTGAACTCTGTTGGTAACGACAGAACTTGCGAACATAGTTGCTTTTGGGAAATGCACCCAGACCGACTTGGCTACAAATTATTTATTAAATTATTTATCAAAGGTCAGTGCACCTTGAACTGAGAACAGGAGATTGACCAGTACTAGCAGTTGCAGTTATTGTCAATACTTCATGCTAGCATTTGACAGTGTTTTTAGGGAAAAGATATTACAGCTCTTTGCTGATTAATGCTGGGTACACAACAACCTAAGGCTAAAAGATTTTTAAAATCTTATAAGATTTTCAAAATGTGAGAGACCACAAACATGAAGACAAAAAATCCTAGATTTAACCGTTTTGCTCCTATAGTGTGTGGTGTGCCGTGATGTGACAAGCACAGCACACCACACACGAACAGATTTTCAACCAGAGTCCCGACTGTGAACACAGGAAATCTCGCAAAATCTCTCGAGACTTCAGAATAAACATGCTGGACAATAGGCAGGAAGAAATTGTGATGATAGTGTTTGGAATGATTTTGGTAGTTTTCACAGGACACGTTGTATAAACACTTGTGCTGTTGCCACAAATCGACAAGCTGATCCTCCATCTCTGCTGTCCAAATCCATTTAACTATGTTAAATTTGTTATGCTTCTGTCTTCTGTCAGCTCGCTTTCTGATTGGATATTGTTTCGTTTCACGTGTGTAGCGCCCCCTACCCTTAACAGGGCGGAGCACCGGGTTCTGACAGATGCCTCCCGACTATAAATTAATATTCCTCCTATTACCCTATATGGCTACTGTAACCCAAATTAACTATGCTTATACTCAATTAGTAATATTTCTATACAGCGAGGACCCTCAAACAAACAAGAATAACCTCAATCAACACAATGGGTAAGTATGAAAATATTAACAATAGGATTTATTTATAACAATAGGGAAATATAGAAATATGTGGATATTATGTATCAATAAAGACTCAAAAGAATTAATAAAGGTCTGTTGTGTATATTACTTTTGCTAAATACCTTTTAAAATACCAGTTCAGTAATTCACAGTTTTATGAAAATCTCATATAATCCAAATTAATGAATTTCACAAAGATGGTACTCAATTACCAATAGTAATAACAGCAGACACAGTATAAATGAGATGATGGAAAATCAAAACCTCATAATACACTTAGTTGGTAACAATAACACCAAACAACAGTGTGAAATACCAAAGTAGAACGTAAAAGATTAGTGTAACAGTTAATATGTGAGCCCACACACACACCAGTAACACAACCCACCCCGATGCAGGCCTGTAATGTTGCTGGGGAGCGTTGGAGCCTAGAAAACAACAAATGACCTCTTCACTCAAATGAGCCAAACAAAAGCAACAGATCACCTGTACGCCCTTTTTAGGCAGCTGAAATCCGCAATTTCCTCCTTGGAAGCGGCAGATCGTCCTGTCGTGTCCCCGGCAGTCGGCAGAAGGGCGGCGTGAGTCTCTCCCGGATGAGCACGAGGATTTAGTGTGCGGCCTCGCTTAAGAGTTTCTCAGTTCTCAGAAATCAGTCTCCTCCACGAATAAACTAAACTCAAATGTCTCTTTGCAGTCGATAACCAGTCAACCGTCTGGTTTCTCGCTCTCCTTCACACACAATAAGGAACAAAGCTTTATGGTGCTCTTAGAAAAAGAGTCCGAAGAAAATAAATCTCAAATTAACTCTTCTACAGAGTATAAAAACACAACAAAATAAACACAGGTCTCCCCAACACTTAATGAACCTAAAATATGTCGTTAACACACTTATTCAGCGGCTATATATACTATATTCAGGCTTAAAACTCACAAGATGCATAGAACACTCTTTCTCCGATCTGCAATTCTCCCTCTCTGTCCAATCAGAATTTCCCCTATATTCACAAGGGCGGGAATAAGTCAAAAATTAACAAATCACCAAAAAAGGAACAAACATGCTGGGCAAAAACACGTTTTCAGCAAGTGCATCACAAACAAACTTTATAGTTCACCGTAACTGTTATGATACTATCTGAATCATAAAACCTTATAAATACCACATTACATGAGAAAAGGAGTTAATGTGCTTAATAACCTGCACTGGGTTACACTCTCCCCCTTCTTAATGACTCATGTCCCCATGAGACTAGCCCACTACATCAGTATTATGGCTCTAGATGTTTGATTTGCACTCAAACTAGAACATTGGGGACACTGGGCCATAGGGTAGCACCACAATGTTTTGCAAACATTCTTTTTTCTTGAGAAATCTTCAACTTGCACCACCATACCCCTATATACAAGGGTTAAGGGTCTGTCCGTAGATTGCCCCAGTTCATCATAACTCACTGGTTTTACTTCTCTCTTTGGACGAAGATCAACTCTTTCAGTTTCTGCCTCTTTTGGGGCATTCATGAATTGCCTGTCTCCCTCTTCTGTTACCAGATCCTCCAGTTGATCAGGGGTTGGCAGAGAGATGCTTTCTGCTTCACACTCAGATAGATCTATCACTTCCAGTTGATAAGGAACTCTTTCATGGCTTTTGTGGATCTGTACGTTCTCTGTGTTTAATGTGGCGGTGTGCATCTGCCTGACTGGTCTCCCTTGTGGAACTGGGAAGTACTCACTCACACTACTGTCATCACTATCAGAGTGATCTATTGAATCACTATGATCTTGTGCTGATTGCTCTCTGTGTTCTCTCCACAGCTCTTGCCCTGGTTACCACTGGATGCTGAACATCCATCCTCTCATCAGGTAAGTACATTCTCACTCTATCTCCAATAGGTAACAAATTAGCGATCCTGTAACCTGTGCTTTCCGGTGATGGCTAAGTTCTTTATAAGCACCCGGTCTCCTTTCTCCAAAGTCTGATGTTTCACTTTACAGTCATACAGTCTCTTGTTCCTTTGCTGTGTCTTCAGGGAACTCTCAGAGGCTAACTGGTATGCATGTTGCAGCTCTTTTTTCATTCTCTCGACGTACTGCTGATGTTTCATCCCACTCTCCCCAGCCGCTGAAGTCCTGAAGCATATGTCCAGTGGAAGAAGCGCCTCTCTCCCAAACAACAGATAATAAGGTGAGTAACCAGTTGCTTCGTTTTTGGTACAGTTGTACGCATGCACCAATTGACTGATGCTTTGGTTCCACCTGTTCTTCCTGGCAGGATCCAGGGTACCCAGCATGGAAAGAAGAGTTCGAATGAAACGCTCTGGCTGTGGGTCTCTTTGAGGGTGATAAGGCGAAGCCCGGGACTTGTGAATTCCCAGGATTCCAAGGAGTTCTTTGATGAGCCTACTTTCAAAGTCACGTCCCTGGTCGGAGTGAATGCGTGCTGGCAAACCATAGTGTATGAAGGACTTCTCAACAAGGATCCTGGCCACTGTTAACGCTTTCTGGTCTTTGGCAGGATATGCCTGAGCATAGCGGGTGAAATGATCTGTGACAACCAGGACGTTGGAGATTCCCTTCGAGTCAGGTTCAATAGACAGGAAATCGATGCAGACCAGCTCGAGTGGGCCACTGCTTGTGATGTGATTCAAGTAAGCAGATTTTTGAGGTAAAGTCTTCCTAGCGATACATCGTCCACATTCCTTCACATACTGCTCCACGTCTTTGTTCATGCGTGGCCAGTAGCATCAATCCTTGCAAAGTTCTGTGGTTCTCTCGATTCCAAGGTGACCTGATTCATCATGCAGTGAATGTAGCACCTGGGCCCGGTACTTTTCTGGTAAAACTAGTTGCTGTTTCTCTCTCCCGCAGGTGCTTTTTGTAATTCGGTACAAGAGGTTTTGGCGACTGTTCAACTTTGCACCCTGTTGCCGTAAGAGAGTCTCAATGGGGTTAGAACTCTTTGTAGTGGTAAGTATATGCCCTTTCTCTACTTCCTGCTTCACCTGTCCAATGATGGGGTCTTGCTCTTGTGCTAGTCTCAAGTCAGAGTTGGACAACTGCTCCTTGTGTCCCATTTCCAGCTGTACTGGACAAACATATACAGAGGGAAAGACTTCCGGAGTAGCATCCAACTGATCCACCAGTCTACCGCTGGATTCATCGGAGTGGTGAGTATCAGCAAGCTGACAGATGGCCCTTACTCCAGAGCTTGGTAGGTCCACCCATTCTTGCGGCAGGTCAGTGGGAGCGGGATAGCGCGACAGTACATCCACATCGATGTTATGACGCCCTGGTTTGTACTGAAGGCTAAAGTCATAATTGGCTAAGGCTAAGCTTAACGCTTGTCAGAACGTAGGTGAGGGGATTGTTATCCGTTCTAACTGTGAACTTTGCTCCGTACAAGTAATCGTGGAATTTATCCACAACAGCCCACTTGAGTGCCAGGAATTCCAACTGATGAATGGGATAGTGGTGCTCAGCACCAAACGGCTCTGACTCACTGTAGTACTTCCCTTTCTGTACAGCTTTATTTTGACTTTTGACAGGGGGATAACCTTTGGTCAAGTCAGTCAGGGGTCTCACAATGGCAGAGTAGTTCTTAATAAAGCGGCGGTAGAACCCACAAAATCCTAGAAAGGACCTTAGGGATTTCAAATCATGTGGCATCTTCCAGTGAGACACGACTTTCACCTTCTCAGGATCAGGAGCTATGCCGGCAGCCGATACAATATGTCCCACATATTTGACTTGTGGCTGACAAAACTGGCACTGATCTATAGACACTTTGAGCCCATATTCTACCAGGCAATCCAACACTTTCAGCAGCCGTTCCTCGTGCTCTTCCAAGGTACGTCCAGAGGTTGTCCAGATATACTATGACCTGGAGAAGATGAAGATATCTCCAACAGCTCTCTCCATCAGCCGCTGAAATGTGGCTGGAGCCCCCGTAATCCCCTGTGGCATGCGTTCAAACTGGTAGAAACCCAGAGGACAGATGAACGCTGTTTTTTCTTTGTCCTCGTCAGCCATCTCAATCTGGTAATAGCCACTACGCAAGTCTAAGACAAAGAACCATTTACTTCCAGACAGACAGACCAAAGCATCATCTATCCTGGGAGTGGTGTATTGGTCAGGAATTGTTCTGGAATTCAAAGTCCGGTAGTTTATGCACATACGGATTGTTCCATTTTTCTTTCGAGCAATAACTATTGGCGAGGCATAAGGGCTCCTGGATTCTGTTATGATACCTGCAGCCAACAGGTCTTTTATGTGCCGCCTTACGTCATCGATGTCTGCAGGTGCAACATGTCTGGATCGTTCCCTAAATGGTCGGCTGTCACTCAGTCTGATGTTATGTTTCACACCTTTGGCTCATCCCACATCCCACTCCTCAAGGGAAAACACGTTTCTGTGCTTAGCTAACTTCTCTCTAAGCCTTTTCTCCCAATCAGCAGGAATAGGAGAGTCACCAAACTTGAACACTTTGAGATCTATTCTCTTCAGATCAGTTGGAGCATTTGGGGTAACTGTGACTGTGTCCGTGGGAAAGACTTTAGCAATGACTGTGTCAGTGGGGATGCTGATGTCTTTGAAGGTCTCATTGCAAATCTGCACTCTGAATTTGTTCTCATCAATGGCAGAAGACAGAACAGTTGGAGGGATAAACAGTCCAGCTGGAAGTTGACTATCCATTGGCATTTCCACAAGAAATATGTCTTTTCTCAGTGGCTTCTCACACTCCACTTTACACATTGCATACACTTCACTTCTTGAAAGGATAGGGCTCCTGGCCCTTTCCACTTGACCTGTCCCTCAACTGGCTCGGGGACTTCCTCTTTTCCCTGAACCTGGTGTAAACACAGTTTGAGGAGTGACGACTGAACTCTCAGTGAGTGTGCTTGGTTTGATACACCAGAGTCCTGACTGAGCATGGTCAGATGTTGAAAGAAGCTTGCGTTGGTGCTGATTATTACGGGAACTTGCTGGGGACCTTGAGGTTCTGGGCAGACCAAAGCGAGAATGGAGACTGACTCTTTCAGGAAACAGGAAGCAAAACATCCACTATGATGTATGCCTTGTATGGATAACTAGAAGAGAATGGACAATCCAGTGAGCGGATGGATGGGTATCTGCAGTAAGTATTTAAAATACCACTGGTCGAATACAATGGTGACCTGGGACCCACTGTCCAGTAAAGCTTGACAAGGACATCCATTCAGCTCCACAGAAATGGTTGAGGCAGGGCCCACTAATCCTCTGGGAAGTTGACTCACCCCACAGACCTCAGTTTGACTCTTTTTAGAGAAGCAGTCTAGACTGCTAGAAGTGGCATTGTTTCCAGTCATTTGGTTCCTTTCAGTCTTACATTTTTGGAGAGCACGTAACAACTTCTGTATTACTTGGGAGTTATTTTCAGGCAACTGACACTTGGTAGCAATGTGTCCATCCTCTCCACACCAATAACAGAAGAAATCATTGTTGTGCTTTACTGGCCTTTCTCTACTTGAAACTGGAACAGGCCTAGGGTTTGACTGAGCTTGATGTGACTGAGTAGTGGAACTAATACTCATGACTGCTAGCTGTTGTTGCAGTTGTTGAATTTGCCTCTTTAATGCTTGTACTTCAGACTCTTCATGTGTATCAGCTCTTTTCTTCTCCTGCTTGTCTTTCTGATCAACCCTCATGGAAGAAACAGAAACGGTGTTTGGATCTTCCCCAAATCTGGATCCTAGCTCCTGAATTTCTGCTTGGAGTTGTCGGATTACATTATCATCCTGCTTCAGCTGTATGGGCTTCACAGATGCATTGATTTTATGGTCGAGCGTCTTCGTTCTCCTCGGCTTCTTTGATTACATTTAGCAGTGCTAAGAAAGTGGGTGGCTGTTCTCTTCTCTCCTCTCCCTCAGTCTTAACTGCAGAAGCATCAGATCCGACTCAACCACACCTCTAATCAGCTGTTCAACCCTGATTGATTTACTCAACAATTTACTCAACCCTCAGAGTAAATGAGCGCATTGACTGGTTTGAGCCTAAAATGGCTACATTTGAGAACTTTATGAATGAATATGAGATGTGGAAAAATGTTCAAAAGGCTCCACAAACACTTATCGAGGCAAACGATAGTGCTTCGAATGTGTCCAAAAGGTCACATAGATCTCGTAGTTCTCACAGCTCAAGTATATCATCATCTGTATCATCAATGAGGATAAAAGTATCTGCTGATAAAGCAGCCCTTCTTGCTCGCAAAGCTGCATTAAAACAAAAACATGCCCTTGAAATGGAAAAGGCTGCTTTGAATATGAGACTGGAAACAGTAAATCTGGAATGTGACCTAGCTGCAAATGATGCTAAACTCAAGGTCCTACAAGACTTTGAAACAACAGCAAGCCCAAGTCTACAAGTTCGATCTGCTAATTCCCAGCAATCTTATGAACCTAAGGATGAAATGAATGAGTATCTTGAAAAGTATGGCACTGAGAATTCTAAGACATCAATGCCACAGGACCATCGCCATCATTTGAATTTGTTCAACTTGGAGCTATCCCAAAAACTCCATTGCAAAGAATGCTTCATCCTCCAAAACTCAACCAAGCTGTACAAAGAAAGTCCAATGTTGAGGATGTAACATTAACATCTGATAACCCTGCTACTACTTCACAAAATCCTTCTGCTAGCTGCACAGATACAGGGCTTACAAATATGAATCTTTCGAATATGGTGTGGAGGCAAAATGACATTGCTGAACTTTTGGTTTTGCAGCAAAAACACACTTTACTCTCTTCTAGAGAGATTCCAGTGTTCGATGGAGACCCATTAAATTTTCGTCCTTTCATGCCTTTGAACACAGCATAGAAGATAAGACCGACAATAGTAGGGCCAGACTTTACTATCTGGAACAATTTACTTCTGGCCAATCAAAAGAGCTCGTCCGAAGCTGCTTGCATATGGATGCTAGAAGGGGTTATGCTGAAGGTAAAAGGCTCCTCAAATGTCATTTTGGTGATGAAGTGAAAATCACCAGTGCTTATATGGAAAAGGCCCTGAGTTGGAATAATATCAAGGCTGATGATGGAAAGGCTCTTAATGCTTATGCCCTTTACTTGAGAGGCTGTTGCAATGCTGCCGAAGACCTCCCTAACATGTTTGATCTTGATTTACCTTCCAATCTCAAGCAGATTATATATCCAAGCTTCCATATAAATTACGTGAAAAGTGGAGAAGCACAGCATGCGACATTCTTGAAAGAACACACAGTAGAGCCAAATTTCAGGATGTGGTTGCTTTTATTGAAAAACAGGCAAAGATACTTCAAGATCCTCTCTTCGGCAATATTCTAGATTCTACTTCTGCAACCAAGAGTATTAAGGGTGAGACAGGCTTTCGTCCTTTCAAGTCTGGGAGTAAGAAAAGCTTTGCTACTTCCATATCACCACTGATATCCAGTACAAAAGAGATAAAGTGTGCTGAGGCTACCGGTGTTGCATTACCTGTTTGTTCTGTTCTGGCAATCATGCATTGGAAACATGTAGTCAGATAGCGCTAAAGCCTCATGGAGAGAAGGTTGATTTTCTAAAGGGAAAAGGACTATGCTTTGCTTGTCTTCTAAAGGGGCATATGAGCAAAATGTGTAGAAAGCATCTGGATTGTAAGACTTGTCACAAAAGGCACCCAACAATACTCCATGTCGAAAGCATGCCCTCCAAAGAGCAATATACTTCCCAGAAGGATAAAGGTGTCAGTAACTTAATTACGATTGCCATGGTGTCAGCAGAACAGAAAGAAGTTGGTTCTTTAGACTACAAACTTGCTATTTTGCCAGTGAAGATTAAGGCCTGCAATGGGAGTAACATAATCCAAACTTATGCTTTTCTTGATCCCGGAAGTTCCGCTACTTTCGTTACAGAAAACCTGACGGAAAAACTGCATGTGAGAGGAAGAAGAACAGAAGTTCTACTCAGGACCATGGGACAAGAAAGACCAATATGTACATACAGATTGGATGGGTTAGAAGTAAGCAGCCTCGACAGTAACAATTTCTTGCCCCTGCCGGAGATTTTTACTCAAGCTTCTATACCAGTTGGTAAAGAGAACATTCCTACTCAAGAGGACATTCAGCACTGGCCATATCTCAAAGAGGTCAGTTTGAATACCATTGAAGCAGAAGTCGGTCTGTTGATTGGAGTTAATGCTCCAAAGCTTATAGAGCCATGGAGGATCATTAATAGTCAAGGAGATGGACCTTATGTAGTTCTAACTCAATTAGGATGGCTCATTAATGACCCATTGGGCAGAAGCCCATCTATAAACAGAAGCAAACGACTAAAGGTGTCCTGTAATAGGATTTCAGTTTCCAGTGTGGAAGAGCTTCTCTTGAATCAGTTAAATCACGATTTTCCAGAAAAGGCATGCGATGAGAAGCCTGAGTATTCAGCTGAGGACAGGATGTTCCTCAAAATTGCATCAGATTCCGTCGTTAAACAAGATGTTCACTATCAACTTCGACTTCCATTCCGTGAAGAGGAGGTTCACCTGCCTAATAATAGAATGATAGCCGAACAGCAAGCTATTACCCTTATGAAGAGATTCCAAAGGGATGATGGGTTTTTTACTGATTATAAGGAATTCATGGGTGACATCTTGGAAAAGAGGCATGCTGAAAAGGTGCCACTTGATCAACTGTCAGGAAAATTTGGAAGAGTATGGTACATACCCCATCACGGTGTGTACCACAAGAGGAAAAAGAAAATTAGGGTTGTATTTTATTGTGGGTCCTCATTTCAAGGCACATCCCTAAATAAAGAGCTTCTACAGGGCCCTGATCTTTCAGTCTTACAGTCTCCTTGGAGTTATCCTTTGATTCCGTCAAGAACCTGTGGCAGTCATGGCGGATATCGAAGGAATGTTTCATCAGGTTAAAGTTACACCTGAGGATGTTGACTTTCTGCGGTTCTTATGGTGGCCTAACGATGACACTAGCCAACCATTGGCAGAGTATCGGATGCTGGTTCACCTCTTTGGTGCCGTCTCTTCACCTAGTTGTGCAAACTATGCACTCAAGAAAACAGCAGAGGACAATGAGGGCAGCGTTGGTTAAGAGGTTCTTAGTACCATTCGAAGGAACTTCTATGTTGACGACTGCCTAACTTCCCTACCCAATGAGGATGCAGCCATTGCCCTGATTCAAGACTTGAGAGCTGTCTGTGCCACCGGTGGATTCAGACTGATGAAGTGGACAAGTAATAGTCATTCGTTTTTAACTTCAATTCCAGTAGAGGAGAAAGCCAAAGAGGTGAAGGAGCTGGATCTCGATCTCAATATAGATATAGATACACTCCCTGTGGAGAGAGCTCTCGGAATTCAGTGGAGCACCGAAACAGACTCCTTTTTCTTCAAGATTAACTTAAAGGAGCAGCAGCCCACCAAGAGGACTATTCTTTCCACTGTGAACTCTATCTACGATCCGATGGGGTTTCTTGCCCCATTGATTCTTCCCCCAAAAAGAATCCAACAGGAACTTTGCAAAGTCATCTGTGGTTGGGATGACAAGATTCCAGATGAGCTATCGAAATACTGGAAGGAATGGCTTGAGGGCTTGGACAAACTTAACAACCTAAGCATTCGCAGATGTTTCAAACCACCAAATTACGGCAAAATAGAAACAGCCCAGCTACATCACTTTAGTGATGCGAGTGAATCAGGGTATAGTATAGCTAGCTACCTGCGTCTTACTAACATCAGTGGTGTTGTTCATGTTGCCTTTGGGCAAGGCCAGAGTTGCTCCATTAAAACCTGTAACTATCCCCAGGCTTGAGTTGGCAGCTGCTGTCCTTGCAGCACATGTTGACAGGATGCTCAAGAGAGAGAGATCGAAATCCCACTCATGAAATCTGTTTTCTGGACAGACAGCACGTCTGTTTTGAAATACATCTTTAATGATACAACACGATTCAAAACATACGTTGCAAATAGAGTCTGCAAAATACGTGACTTGTCCGAGAAATCCCAGTGGTATTATGTGAACGGTTCACAGATGCTGCGTCACGTGGCCTTTCGATTAATTCCTTCCTTGGTTCAGAAAGATGATTGAATGGTCCCGAATTCCTTTCACTGTCTGAATTAGACTGGCCTTGCTTTCCAGAGGAGCAAATGACCATATCTCATCATGACTCAGAGATAAAGAAAGAGGCTTTGGCTTTCAGTACAGTTCTGATAAAAGGCTCTGATCCTGTTAACAAATTCATTGAGCATTTCTCTTCATGGAATAGACTTAAAAGGGCTACTGCATGGATCCTGAAGTTTAAAAAGATGCTCTGGTCGTTGAGCCAAAAGCAAAAGGATGCTCACTCAATTCTTCATCTACAAAGCAGGTCCAACGATAGAAAAACTGAAGACAAAACTCAGTTCCCACGAAGACAGCGAGGATTTAGTGTGCGGCCTCGCTTAAGAGTTTCTCAGTTCTCAGAAATCAGTTTCCTCCACGAATAAACTAAACTCAAATGTCTCTTTGCAGTCGATAACCAGTCAACCGTCTAGTTTCTCGCTCTCCTTCACACACAATAAGGAACGAAGCTTTATGGTGCTCTTAGAAAAAGAGTCCGAAGAAAATAAATCTCGAATTAACTCTTCTACAGAGTATAAAAACACAACAAAATAAACACAGGTCTCCCCAACACTTAATGAACCTAAAATATGTCGTTAACACACTTATTCAGCAGTTATATATATACTATATTTAGGCTAAAACTCACAAGACGCATAGAACACTCTTTCTCCGATCTGCAATTCTCCCTCTCTGTCCAATCAGAATTTCCCCTATATTCACAAGGGCGGGAATAAGTCAAAAATTAACAAATCACCAAAGAAGGAACAAACATGCTGGGCAAAAACACGTTTTCAGCAAGTGCATCACAAACAAACTTTATAGTTCACCGTAAAGGGCCAGTACATAAATGTATCAACTGAGCACACAGAGACTGTTATGATACTATCTGAATCATAAAACCTTATAAATACCACATTACATGAGAAAAGGAGTAAATGTGCTTAATAACCTGCACTGGGTTACACGTGATAATGTCCAGAGTGCGCGCGCGTTTGTCCTCGGGGTTCCCCCTACACATCAGGATTTCTGGATCAGGGCGGCTCTGACGTTCTTCCGAACAGATTCAGTCACTCTTAACACACCTCACACCACAGGAAAATCTAAAAAGATAATCTCTAGAACCATCAAGATAATCGGGACATTACCTAGGATTGTCGGAAGGGGAGAAATTCAGCATGATTATCTTGTGGTGTGTACCCAGCATAAGACATTAAAGTGATTAAGAACTGTGCTGCATGGCTTTCATTCAAAATATATCTGATGTTTAATAATTGACCACTATAACGACATGGAATGTCAGCAGGTACCTTGGTCAGGTTCCAAAAAGTTTTTTGTTTTGTGTTGATTTTTGTGAATTACAAATACAAACAACAAATTTTTTTGTTATGTATGAACTTATGATCTAAAAAGGATAGTAAAATTAAATTTAAATTTAAATTTAGTCATCATTTATTCCCCCTCATGTGGTTCCAAAACTGTATAACTATTTTTGCAAAGCACAAAAAATATTTTGAAGAATGTTGGTAACCTAACAGTACTGGTTACCATTGATTTCCATTGAATGGTAATTTCTCAAAATATCCTTTTTTGTGTTCCAAACTAATTTTAATGTTTTGGGTGAACAATCCCTTTAAACCCTATTTTGACAGGACTATTTTACCCGAGGAGGTAAGTTTATGTTTCACAAACATTATTGTGGAAAGGGGGTATGGTAAAGCGAAGTCTGCAGCAGGAGAACGAGTATGGAGATGAGGAGTAATAAGTGGGTCAAGTGAATGATGATTAACACCTGTCTCTAATTCCAGTAATTAGCAGAAAGAGGGGGGATATAAGCAGCCTGCAGACCTGGGACAAGGAGAGAGAGACTTTTCCACCCCGAAGGATTATTTGTGTGTGTGCTTGTTGTGCGTGGCAGAGAGCCCCACATAATTTATTTTCTGTTTATTTTTGGACATTAACCCCTTACTGCACACTAGGGGTGCAACGGTTCTAATTGCTCACGGTTCGGTTTGTATCACGGTTTTAGGCTCACGGTTTCGGTACGGTTCGGTATGTGCTATGTTCATGGAAAAAAAGGACTACTGTCAAATAAAAAAATAAAGAAAATAAGAACAAATAATCAAATTAAAACCAACAGCACAAATCAATACACTTGAGCAAAGATTCAAATAAAATAATGCTTTTCAGGTTTTTCAGGTATCTAACAGTAGTTTTCAGGTATAAAAAATGAATAAAATAATCAAATATAAAATAGCACTGCATGTTATCTTCACTGTATAAATTAAATAAAGATTAATCATTATTTAGTTACAAAAGGTATTCAGTCAAGAGCAGTGAGTGATTTCTTTGTCATTTGTTGTTTGATTAACATTAAAAACACAGGCAGCAGGAATAGTTTCTTTCCCTTTAAGACATAATGCACGATCCAGTACATATACTGTTAGACATGCATTGTCTTCACTCTTTTTTCGACTGTTATACGTTCACTCAAGACATGACCGACTATGTTTGTTAGGATACTTGCCAAGACGGGCATGTTGACATAATTTTTGTGTGAATTTGTCCGTTCAAATGCAAGACTTGAAAGAGAACTCGTATCTGCGAACTGTCTGAGATTAGCGTGTGCGCGCTTCGGATGAGAGCACACACACAAATGTTCTCACAGCGCGCGTGAGTTCTCTTTCGCGTCTTGCTCTTGAATGTTTAAATTGGCAAGGCTTAACTGTGTTTAGTTTAACAGATAGCAACGTGTGCTGTTCAGGTCTCACCTGCGCTCGTGCGCCATCAACACCCGGAAGATGACGCTGTGAATGACTGCTCATATTTGAGCATACAGCACTCGCAGTTTACAGAGAGTGACAGTTTTGTCCACGCTTTTTCATCATCGCTGTTGTAACGTTTTGGGAAGCCAGAATGCATATTAATCGACTGAAACATACATTATCCGAACTCTGTTTTACATGTTGCTATTTTCAACAAACCATACTAGCCTATAGAGAACCGTTGCACCCCTACTGCACACCCCCCATTTTGGCAGGTGGGGCATAAATGACATACCCAAAATAAAATAGTTGCTGTTCATAAGTCATTCTGAATATGCACATAACCAATATATATTTAGAAAGCCAACACTTGATAGTTTACAGTTCAAGACTCAGAATTACTAATACTGTTATTAATATGGAGATATATAAACTCAAACATAAAAACAAAAATAAAAAATAAAAATTATGAATATATTTTTTAAATGTATAAAAATATTATGTGGATGTGATATAGTAACTAATAACCACAAAGTGAATTTGAAATCTGAGGATGATATCTCTAAAACTATGAATTCTATTAAGCATTAGACCATATCAGTGAGTTTTTAGAGAAGGCTGATAAGATGCTAATAAAATATTTTATTGCCCTGTAAACACCCATTTGCCTCAAACTTTTCGCCACCCTGACTTCTTCATCCTTTCACTGTAACTATTTACACTGGTGCCGAAACCCAGGACGAAGAAGTTGGCATGCTGCCATGCAGCCAGCTCAACCAAGGCAGCCTGTGGAGCTCATCAAGTCACTCGCAGGTCTTCACCAGACTCAACACCAGGTGCTAATGGACCTCAGGATTGAGCTGGAAGATTGCTTCCGCCTGTTGGTCGAAGTGCAGAAAGAAGACCGGCGGGTCATCCAGAGCTTGCTTGGCCGGGAGGTCGCCCCGGAGGCAGCCCCCACCATCGCCCACGTGCCGCTGGTGAAGATGGGTCCACAGGACAACCCAGAGGTGTTTGTGGACCTCTTCAAGAAGACAGCAGAGGCACGTGGGTTGGACCCACTGGCCGGTGCGCCTGATTCCGCTGCTGTCTGGAGAGGCACTGGTAGTGGTGCAACAGCTACCTGACAAGAACCTCCTGGCCTATGACTATCTCAAGTGGGCCATTCTTCAACGAATCATCCTACAATGCAGATTGTGTCAAAGCAGCTTTACAGTGATAACTGGAAAATAATTTTGGCTGCACAGCAGCTCTAGAAGAAAATGGTGTCATTGTCCAGCTTAAGTAAGTTGAGTATTGTTTCATTCAATGGGGGGGCCAGTTCTCCTCTGGCCAACAATGAACAGTGCATGATTATGATTCAGGCAGCATTAAGGGTCATAAGTCATAATGCTTATGACCCGGTGACATCGGTTGAGCTAGCAGCAGCCATTTCGGCAGAGGAGGATCTCGGACCAGAAGCGGATTTCCCAGTCAGTCCGCTCGCTCTGGTCCCTGGGGGAAATCACTTCTCGCTGCTGCAGCTTACCGATATAGCCAAGTTGCAGGCAGATTTTGCAGATGTGTTCTCTCCCCTGTCCAGTCACACTGACCTCCTACAGCACCATATCTAAACGATCCACGAGGAGGTGGCATGCAGCTGCCCCTATCGTTTACCTGAACACAAAAAAATGTGGTACAGGATGAATTAAAGGCCATGCTAGAGTTGGGCATAATAGAGGAATTGCATAGCGACTGGGTGAGCCTGATAGTTTTGTTACCCAAAATGGACGGTTCTGTCTGTTTCTGTGTCGATTGTAGACAGGTGAATGCTGTGCTTATCCAATGCCTTGAGTTGATGAGCTTCCTACCTCAATGACATATATACAGTAATGATTAGCAGCAGCATCTGGAACGCGCTGTCCTGAGATCGCTAAGGGTGGCTGGACTCATGGCGGGCCCGCGGAAGTGTGCAATTGGGTGTGTGGAAGTATGGTATCTGGGTTTCCACTTGGGACATGGGCAGGTGCGTCCCCAAATTGATAAGACCGCAGCGATTTCAGCCTGTCCAAGTCCCAAGAATTCGGAATTATTTGGAGCTCACCAGCCTGCTGACTGATCTCACTAAAAAAGAAGCACCAGATCCGGCGGGCCACTCTTACACTCTCCCTTTTGTGTTGCAGACTGACACGTCTGACGGGGCTGGGTGCAGTCCTGTCCCAGGTGGTCAGAAGAGAGGAGCGTTCGGTGCTGTATCTGAGTCGGAAGCTCTCAAACACAGAGACTAGATACAGCACCATTGAGAAAGAGAGTTTGGCCATTCGTTGGCCCATCCTCAAGCTCCGTTATTAGCTCCGGGAATTCACTCTCTGTTCGGACCCACCCAGTGGCTCCACCATATGAAGGATACCAATGCGTGGATCACCCAGTTGGTATCTAGTTTTACAGCCTTTTAAGTTCAAGGTGGTCCACAGGCTTGGGCACAGATGGCTGTAGCTGACTTCCTCTCTAGAAATGGGGGTGGGGGTTGGGTTGCAGGTCGGATGGTTCTCCAGCCATTGTGGTAGGGCGCATTATCCTGCTGAAAGAGGCCTGCAACAATGCTTAGGTAGGTGGTACGTGTCAAAGTAACATCCACATGGATGGCAGGACCCAAGGTTTAGTCCGGAACTCACCGCGCCTTCAAATTAGTCCAAGTGAGGTGCGTAGACAAAATATTCCAAATAGAAGAGCAGAAGAATGTATTGTCTTTGCCACAGTTGCCTTTGGCTTGTTCACTGCGGAATTTCAGACATTAAAGCTGTAGGATTTGAGGGCGAACCAGACAAAAGAATCTTCCAGATGACTCGTTCAAACATAATTCATAACGAAGACCCCCCAGCTAAGTACTTTATGGCCTTGCAAGCTTGTAAAAGATGAGCCTAGCTAAGGAAGAAGATGTCAAACTTAAGCAGTCTGTAAAAGACAGATTGGTTTGAAGAGGGCACAGCTTGAGCCCCACCAAGATAACGTCAGAGGTTGTTTGATCCCCGAAACATAGATACAAAACAGATCTTCTTCTTCTGAGTGACTTCTGAGTGACAGAGTTGAAATCCACAGGAAAACCAACAGAGACTGTTTTTTACATATAAACTGCATAAAATCTTCCCAAAAAAATTCTAAACGGACTTGTAATCAAACATTGTTCAACTGCATGATTCTATAACATGTCTACAACCTATATATGTTACCATTATTCTTAGATCACTCACATTTCATGTAATTGTTATAACTATGGAATGGTTGATTGAAAGTGTGCCTTGTTTGGTATGAGTGTAAATCTCTGTTCATAACTCAAATTTTGGCTTGAATGAAATCTGTGTAAAATGTATCATAATATTTTTAGAGAAATCATGTCTAAACTGTGTCATGTCTAAACTTTCTGTACTCTCTGCTAAGAGCAGGAAAGTTAAGAGACCAGGTGATAACATGTAATTTATGGTGAGAGGAGGAGAAAACCCACCTCTGAAACAAAGACGATACCTAATTGGTCAGAACTCCTTGGACAGAGGTTGGACATACACCTCAGTTTAAAAATTCAGGACATGAACAAAGAATCAGACGAAGACCAGACGATGAAGAGCAGATGACCTGATCAAGGCAGATCAAGATCAGATGAAAATAAAAACAAACAACTTCATTCAAGCTATCTAACTACTCTTGTCTCTCTTAAATTTGTTTCTTTAACTTCTTTCTTTTCCATTGAGAGTCTCGTGTTCTAAGTTAAGTTTTGCCGCAAAGTTTAATCAACGACTCTACAGTCTTTGCCCGCCTCAAAACTTCAAACTTCAGCCACGAGGGAGACTCCCTTCATCCGCCAACACACCCATGTGATTAGCTTCCAAGAAAACATCAATCCAGACACAAAAAGACCTTCTACGAATCCGGGAAATCCCTTCTCCAAGCCAAAGACGACGACAAATGGAATCCCCATTTAAAGGCACAAACGACAGACGCAAATATACCTCCAGATTCTAGCTGAATTTGTGCATTAATATAAAGCCTATAACCCCACCTAAGAAGCGATAGAAGGGTTAAATTAATGATTGATGGTTTGTTCAGATCAGGTCTTATGAAGTGCATATTGCTAGAAACTTGGGATTTCATAATTTCACTCTCTTAAAACTCATTCTTTCCTCACTCGTGTGAATGTGTGTGTGCATGTGTTTGTGTTAGATTTTAGTTTATGTGTTAGGATAGTCAATAAAATCTCATTTATATTTTTAAAGAGGAGTGTCTTGTGTTATGTGCTTATGAATTTAATGTCTTAAACTGCCGATCTATGTTATCTTGCTAATAAACAGTGTTTTCACTATAGTTTGGATATTCGTATCCGATACAGAGCTGATAGTTACGGCCGTTCAAATGAACGCTGGACGATTCATTTGCTCATTCATAAAATAAGTGACTCTCTTAAAATTGCCTATAAATTAATTAATTCCCTTTACGCTAAATTGACCTGTGTCCCTTACAAAGCACATCTCTGTACAGCTCTGAAACATGTGGACTGTGAAAAGTGACTTGACATAAGCACCTCTATAACAGAGATCTCATTATTATTATTATTATTATTATTATTATTATTATTATTATTAATTATTCTTGTTTGAATCAGTATATGAAATGACAGACATCCAGTGTTAATAATTGTAACTGAAATGTCATTTAGAAAACAAATCCTGTCTGAGTAGTGCCGTAATCTTGATCCTTACAGTGACATTTATTGGCACTTCTGAGATATTTTACTGAAAATTTTAACATGCTGCCCACATTTACCAGTTTAGATCAAGAACCAATAGCATTAGAGTCATATTCTAACATTTAACTTAAATAGCAGTTTCAGTGTGTTTAGCAAGCAAAATTAACTGAGGTACACCTGTTAGACAACATGAAAGCACTAATCCTGACTGAACAACTGAAATGAAGACTGTATGGGTGTTGTGTAAGAGGGTGGAATTAGATTAGATGTCCTCCCACTCCATATGCATGAGTAATGTACTGTGTTGCAAATCAGATCTACATTCAAAACATAATTCTTTGGCTGAACCTAATTCAATTGTGGACAGTGGTTGCACACATTGGATGCCTAAAATATAAAGAAATGACCTTGTGAAGTGTATGGTATTGGCTGGAAGATTGGTTGGCTCTTTAACTAAAGCAAAATATAGAACAATCTTCACTTACATCAGCCTGTCCTCAACCTAATCACAAAACACAAGCTTGACTCTACAACACAATGATAACCAATAAAATTCCAACAGAACAAGTCACCCCCTTTCCCATTTTGCATAAAAGCACAAAAAAACAAACAAACAAACAAACAAAAAACATTTAATTCAGTTTAAACTCCCCTCTTCAGTTTTAGTCCCTAACAACGCATGATAGAAACTGGACATCTTCCGCTGAATAACTAAAAAAAAAAACAGACAGATCAACATATAACTAAACATCTGTTTTACAATGTTAAATTAATTGCATGCAATGAAAATATGCTGATACAAATTCAATGATTGTATTGCATAAGGTTATTAAATTGAGCAAGCAGCCAAAATTATTATTGAGTATATTATCAAGTAAAACACACCTGCACCTCTAGGAACTCCAAACAACAGCATTTGGTTACTTCCCAGGAAGCGTTTGTATATTCTAATTTTGCTGTTGTAATACTTTTTTTCAGAATATATATATATATATATATATATATATAAATAACCCGTATAAATTAATATTTAACAGTAACAGTAATTTTTAAATTAATTTACTGACCTAATGATCAAGAATAATGTGTGTTTATATTTTTGTGTGAAGAGAGATGTGATGCTGAACTACATCTACACTGAGCTGAGTGATATTACTGATAAGCAGGATGTTTATATTTTTCCAGAAAGCACAGCTCCCCAAGATCATGGCACATTTGTGCACATTTTAGTATTTGTGTCTATTGCTATTCCAGTTCCAAGGAATACTTTAAAAGGAATACTAAATACTAAAAGGAAAACATCTCAGGTTACGTATGTAACCATGGTTCCCTGAGAACAGGAAACGAGACACTGCGTTTGACATGCTATGGGGAACGTCACCACGTGAACCGGTGTCTGAAAGCAATTATCAAATCTCACCAATCCTGTTGGCCGGCGACAGCCTATGACATCATAGTCTGCCACCTGATGTCACCTGATGGAGTTTGGGTTCCTTGCCGCTGTCGCCTTTGGCTTGCTTAGTTGGGGACACTTGACATTTGACTTGACATTTGATATTCAACAGTGCTTTGATCTGCCTGCATTGACACTATTCTTTAAGAGCTGCTGTGCAGCCAAATAATGTACCAGTTATCAATGTAAAGCTGCTTTGACACAATCTACATTGTAAAAAGCGCTATATAAATAAAGGTGAAAAGGTGACATCATAATAGACGCGACCCGAAAGTATAAAAGGAGCGCCTAGAGAAGCAATCAGTACCTTATCGTCTGAAGGGACTGTTCAGCAGGCAACCCCGATGTATGGCAGGTAACGCAGTGTCTCGTTCCCTGTTCTCAGGGAACCATGGTTACATACGTAACCTGAGACGTTCCCTTTCGAAAGGGAACTCAACACTGCGTTTGACACGCCATGGGGAACGATATGCCCACCCCGCCATGCTTGAGGGGAGTAAATGCCAAAAAATGGCTAGACAAACGTCAGAACTAGCAGTTTCAACTGAAATGCCAGAACCACCTCCCCTACGGGTCAACATAGGCTGTCAGTGACAGCATTCCCTATGGCCAACAGCCCAAGCCTCAAAGAGGCCTTCCAAAGAAGGCCTACCAAGGTGGCTCAAAGACTTCTGGAACCAAGCTTCTTTTCAAAGAAAAGAGGGTACCTTTAAGGGAATGTAGCCAGGGGGCCCGAAGGAACCCTAGCCAGTCACTTGTCAGGGGAACATAGTCAACCCTGATTGCCTCCAGGGAGGCCGACCTGGTCTAATTAAAGTAACCTAGTCTTGGCCAACAACCTGTCTGTTCACAGAGTCTCAAATCATTTTCTTCAGAGAAGATATCCAGTAAGAGGGACTGCAAAGAGGCAGTAACCAACTCAGACCAGATCGTAGAGACGGGCATCCTGGAGAGCAGGACTCAGCTTAGCTCTTTTTACCCTTACCAGTGAGGGGAGTAAAACTCTGTTTAATCCTAGGATCTACTCAGCGCTTGATTATTTGTACTGAGGAGGCTGTGCACTCTAAAGGGACCCAAATAAGGGGAGTACAACCAGCCTAGGGGCTGATCTTCAACAGGGAGGCCTCAGAGAGGCCTTCAACCACTGACCAGACTTAGGGAGCTAAGTACTATGCAGAACAACCCTCTAAACGAGGGGAGTACTGGGCTCAACAGATAAACTATACTGTAGGCACAAAATCATGGAGGCTCCCAAAGGGCCTGCAACATAAAGTAATTCTACACAATGTAGAAAATATCACAGCAGCCTTGCAAAGGCCAAACATTTGAAAACTACATGCTTAATCTGCTAAAAGAACACCCAGATGTGGGGGATTCGCTTACAGGGCGGCCTGTGAAGGCCACACACCTAAAGCAGCTCAATTGCTGATAATGCAAGAGCCCACAAACATGGGAACTCGTTCTGTTTACTGAAAACGAGTTTATCTAGCAGCTAAGACTGTAGAGTGCCCACATAACAGTCTACCTCAGCACGTTCCAACAAGCAGTGTACTCAGTAAGAACACTTTTGACTCTTTAAGCAAGAAGAGTACAAACTTACACCATCATGCCCTGAAGGAGGCCCAACAGGGCCTGCGACTCCAGAAAACACGGGCGTCAGCTCGTGGCAGTGTCTAAACTCTAAGGGAGCCAAACCTGAGAACCAAACTATCCAGTGAGGTTAACTAGTTTAACTCAACCTGAGTTTAATTTTATCCACACATTCCACCAGGCAATGTACTCAGTAAAAACACTTTTTTACTCTTTAAGCAAAAGGAGTACAAACTCAAGCCATCATGCCCTGAGGGAGGTCTGAACAGGACCTGCGACTTCAGAAAACACAGGTGTCAGCCAGTGGCAGTGTCTAAGCTCTAAGGGAGCCAAATCTAAGAACCAAACTATCCAGTGAGGTTAACTCAACCTGAGCTTAATATATCCACACATTCCAACAGGCAATGTACTCAGTAAAACACTTTTTACTCTTTAAGCAAGAGGAGTACAAACTTAAGCCATCATGCCCTGAGGGAGGTCCGACCAGGACCTGCGACTTCAGAAGACACGGGTGTGATCCACACATTCCAACAGGCAATGTACTGGGTAAAAACACCTTTCACCCTTACAGCAAGGGGAGTACAAAGAATATTATGCTGCCATGCTCTGAAGGAGGCCAAAGACCGGCCTACTACTTCAAATGATCACAGGCATAAACCTGTGGCAGTGTTAGTTCTAAGTGAGCAAAACTCTAACTAAACATCTACCAACAAAACTTGTGATACAACAAGCTATTGTGCTCTGAAGGAGGCCCAACCAAAGCCTTCTACTCCAAACAACACAAGCAACATCTTGTGGCAGTGTTCAAACTCTAAAGGGAGCTACATAAGAACCAAACTGAATAGTGAGGTTCACTAATCAAAACTCAACCTGAGCTATACATTCCAACAGGCAATATACTCAGTAAAAACACTTTTTACCCTTATTAGCAAGGGGAGTACAAACTTAGTCACCATGCTCTGAAGGAGGCCAGAAAAAGGCCTACTACTACAGAAAATCAGGTGCTAACATGTGGTAGCAATAGAGTTATTGAGCTCACATTGTGTAGGGCAAAAATAGAACTAGAGCATTAACAACCCTGAGAAACAGGGGAATGCTTCACTTTTCATTCATACTACCCTGAAACAAATTTCAAGGGTGGGTACTTTTCACCAAAGACAGAAACATCTGTACTGAACCCTAGGGAACAGGAGCTTAAAGAAAGCTAACACTGTTTTACTCAAGCTTGAATCCTAATTCAAGGGGTTCAGAGGAAAAGACTAAAACAAAGTATAGAATGAAAAGCTCTAGGGAAGTGGGGCCACAGCAACACTAACAGTTTCTTATTCACATAGTGATAAGGGGCCTACCACCTGAGACAACGGCACCAGGGAGACTTAGCAATAGTCTGCTACCTTAGCTGCTATCTATCTTGCACCTACACCAAAGGGGTAATCCCAGCTAACAAAAATATGTTCTTAGAATGTTTTGCTAACATTCCCATTAAGTTATGAAAATGTTATTTCTGAATGTTTTTTAAACATTGAAAACGTCCAGTTTTTTTAATGCATCAAGAATGTTTTTTCTTGGTTTATGTGAACGTTAGAGGAACATTCCATTATATCATTTTGGAAATGTTATGAAAACGTTATTTTGTAATATTTTTGGAACGTTCAAATTATCAGTTTTTTATGTATTAAGAACGTTTTTTCTTGGTTTATGTGAATGTTAGAGGAACATTCCATTCTATCATTTTGGAAATGTTATTTTTGAATATTTTCTGAACGTTCAAAACACCCTGAACGCATGGCCAGTCCATCACCGGGCTCACACACAGACACTTGAGTATTGCTAACTTCCCTCTGCTGTATGTCTTTGAACTGTGGTGGAAACTGGAGTACCTGAAGGAAACCCACACTGACACACAGAAAACTTGCTAACTCCTGGCTTAGCCGGGACTCAAACCAGGGACCTTTTGGCTGTGAGGTGACAGTGCTACCCATTGAGCCACTGTATTGCCCAGTTTATATTTATGTTTATATGAACTCAAGTGATAAAAATAGATAAAATGTAAGTAATTAATTTCTTACAGCCACATGTATGGATTTCAAAGTAACAGAATTTTTAAGTACCAAAAACTGTGTTAAGACACGTTTCCAGAGTGTTTACATTTTTCCGGAGTATTAATTAAGTGCATTAAATATTTGAATACAAAAATAACAGATATGACTTTACTTTAAGATTCACATTTTACTGTAGTAGTACACTAACTGTGTTAGAGTATCTGGGAAGTACACAGTCCAAAACATGGAATCATAAAGAGCAAAGCTTACGTTTTCTAAACCAAAAACACAACCCCACCAAGTTAAACAAGGGAAAAAAGAACACAAACTCAAACATACAACTAGACAGCACACAAGTCAAATCTAACAAGACATGTGGAAAACAACAAAAAGAAAATGCAACAAAATTGTGTTCTGCATATAAGTGTTTGGATTTCAAACATTGTCATTTTACAGTGATGCTTCAGGCTGAAGAGAGACCTTATAGTGTATTATTTTTAAAAAATATATTTTATATTTTGAATGTTTAAAAACTGGATATTTTGAATGTTTAAAAAATATTTTAGGAATAATGTTTTCATAACTTAATTTCATATTTTTAGCTGAGATGAAGTCAGTGTATTATTCCTGCTTGCCTGTATATTTTATATACAACTTGCATTCATTATTTGTTCCTTATGCATGTGTCTTGTGACTTCATGTTCTCTTCAGTTCTATTTAATGATCAAACAAGTAGTAACATTTAAAAAAAAAAATGTTAGATGAACTTCCAACTAACATTTCAAAAACAATATTAATAACATCATAAAGACGTTACGACAATGTTGTTCTGAGAACGTTTTCTCTCAATGTTATGAGAATGTTCTTTAAGTAAAAATAACATTGTATGGACGTTCCATGAACGTTGTTCTCACAACGTTTTCTCTACATTATGAGAACATTCATTAAGTACAGATTACATTGTAAGGACGTTTCATGAACGTTGTACTCAGAATGTATTATGATAACATTATGAAAACATTCAGCAAATAATAACATTAAAAGGATGTTCTGAGAATGTTATCCTAAGAACGTTTTCTCTCAACATTATGAGAACATAAGTCAAGTTAAAATAACATCATAAAGATGTTCCAAGAACGTTGTTATGAGAACGTTTTTGCTGAACATTATGAGAACATCAGTCAAGTACAAATAACATGATAAAGACATTCCAAGAACGTTGTTATGAGAACGTTTTCGCTTCAACATTATAAGAACATCAGTCAAGTACAAATAACCTCATAAAGATGTTCCAAGAACGTTGTTATAAGAACGTTTTTGCTTCAACATTATGAGAACATCAGTCAAGTACAAATAACATGATAAAGACGTTCCAAGAACATTATGAGAACGTTTTCGCTTCAACATTATGAGAACATCAGTCAAGTACAAATAACATGATAAAGATGTTTCAAGAACATTGTTATGAGAACGTTTTCACTCAACATTATGAGAACATCAGTCAAGTACAAATAACATCATAAGAACGTTCCAACAATGTTGTTCTAAGAATGTTTCCTCTCAACGTTATGAGAATGTATTTTAACTATGAAAATATTATAAGACTGTTCCTGAAACATTATTTTAGGAATGTTTTTTTCTAACATTTACATAACTTTTACATAACGTTAGTGAAAGTTATGGAAACGTTCCCTGTTAGCTGGGATGGGCCTTGGCCTGACAACTCTGATAAGAGGAGGCCAGAACTAGGAAACTACACTCACCTGACAGGGGTAGTAACAAAGGGGTGAAATGCTTCAGTATATCACCTAAACCCTAGTTCTAGCTTAGGCCAGCTATAGCTGTGGGCCTATAAGGCCACACATAAGCATAGATCTGCCTGGGGCTTAAAACACGGCCTCTAAAAAACTCGATAGTGAGGAGGCAAACTCTGAGAAATAAACTCCATAAATCAAGAGCTCAGAGGAGCGATGCTCAACCCAAGCCAAACAATGTCAGTTGGCCCCGAAAGCCTATCTGAAGTAAAGAGTGCTGATCTCTAATTCAAACTCTAGCTAAAACCAGAGGAAAAGCTACTCTACCATATGGTGGCTGTTAAGGCGGCCATATTGCCAACACAAAGAGATAAATCGTTCTAGCCAACCTAATGGGAACTTCAGGGCCCTTAATTCCCACTATTTTTTTTTTTTTTTTTTTACACACCCAGGAAAAAACTATACAGGAAACTAAGGTCAATATATTTTATTATATAAATATAGACCAAGCTCACCTTCCTGCGGCTCGAAGAACGGAGACTTACCATCATAGAAAAGATGGAATCTATGGTCCTTTCAAGCCTGAAAGTGCAGCCAGAAGGCGAGCCATCAGAAAAAATCTTATCATGGGCCCAGCCCTCGGTCTGATTGTAAGAAGTGCCTGGGTATAAATTTACCAGTACTCAGGAGGCAGAAGAAGAAAGGAGAGGGTAGATGTAACTACCCTCATGGAGAGGAAATCAATCACTGACGCTGCTGGCGTTTGTAATTGATTACCTCCCTCAAATCCTTCTTCTTCCTAGAGTCCTGCCTTCTCTGGGACCTGCTCCGAGGAGGAGGAGGTGCCCGAGAGGCGACACCGGACTTCTGGCCCTGTCTCCGATCCTTAAATCGGGACGGGCCAGGACCTCCTGTCTGTCTGGGCCCAGATTCGGATCTGAGCGGTATGCAGGTCTTAAACGCAGCCGAGCGCGCCTTCGCCTCTCTGAACTTTCCCACCACTGCCTTGACGGAGGTGCCAAAAAGTTTAGAGGGCGAAACTGGCGCATCGAGGAGAAAGACCTTTTCTTTCTCCCCGATGTCGGCCATGTTCAACCACAGATGCCTCTCTGTGGCCACCATTGCTGCCATCAATCTTCCAACCGAGGCAGCAGTCTGTTTAGTGGCCCGGAGAGCAAGACCTGTGGTGCGGCGCAGCTCTTCTACCACCTCAGGGGACAGACCCTGCCCCTGATCCAGATCCTTCAGCAGATCAGCCTGGTAAGCCTATAACACTGCCATAGTGTGTAAGGCAGCACCAGCCTGACCCGCTGCCGCGTATGCCCTGCCGTTCAAGCGAGAAGTCATCTTAAGGGGCTTCGAAGGCAGGACCGGAGCTTTCAATGTCGGTGCCTGCCCTGTGATAGTTTGCAAACGTCAGTAGGGGGCATCGACACATACCCATGCTGGCTCATTCCCTCAACATCAGCGAAATTAGCTTGCTGATGTCGGTGAATACGAGCCGAGTACGGGTTCTTCCATGCCTTTTCGATCTCAACATGTAGATCGGGAAGGAATGGAAGGCTCACGGAGGCTGCTGGATTATGGTCGGAAAGGAACCGCTCGTCGAGCCGTCCGCGTGTGGTGCCTTTCTTAACCCGCTCCCATGGCAGCTGCAGCCTGCCAGAAGCGCGCTCCATAACCTCGAGCAGCTCCACATACGCGGGGCAGGGAGGCCTTGAAGTTTCAGAAGGCTCACCTTCTTCCTCTTCAACAGCCACCTCCTGCTCTCTTGGGCTTAAAGCCAGAAGAGCACTCGCTGCTGGATCAGATGATGTCAGAGAAAGGATATCATCTTCATCCAGCAGCTCACCCTCGTCAGCCGCTGGGGGTTGCGAGAGATTCACACCTCTCTCAAACTCCTCAGCAAGCTCCATCTGTGAGCCCCATGATTTCAGTCGCCGCTCTGCCTCAGCAAGGGTGGGACCAGAACCACTGGGCACAGATGCTGGCCCCTCTTCCCTCAAGAAGACGGCCAAATGAGAGCGGAGCGTCCTAATAGGCAGACGCTCACAGTTTGCACAGACAGCACCCTCAAGCACTGTCCATGCATGCTCCTCTCCCAGACAGAAAACGCACAGATTGTGTGTGTCATCAGGTGTCAAAAACCTGGGATACGGATCCACACACTTCCTGAAACGTTTGTTAGACATAATTTCTTACCAGATTTGAAGAATTGCAATCAAACAAAACAGTCCCTGAAGACGAGAAGATACTGACTGCTTCTCTAGGTGCTCCTTTTATACTCGGGTCACATCTATTATGATGTCATAGGCTGTCGCCGGCCAATAGGATTGGTGAGATTTGATAATTGCTTTCAGACACCGGTTCACGTGGTGACGTTCCCCATAGCGTGTCAAACGCAGCGTTGAGTTCCCTATTGAAAGGGAACTGACACTCATCATTGAAACATAAAATGAGATGTTAAACAGAAAGTTTTTTTTCCATACAAGTAACGTGAATGGTTATTCAAACTGCCAAGCTCCAAAATGGACTAAAAAGGACCAAACCACCATAATGACTTGTACACTATATTCTAAGTCTCCTGAAACCTAATGATGTCAGGAAGAAAGCTGTTATTCATTTACCGTACTGTAACCCACAACTCTCATTTTCCAGCTGCATATATACACACAAGAATGCCATTTGCCATTAACATTAAACCCGACACATCACATGCATTTTTGATGTGGTGGCATACTTAAACTAAACACAAGCATGAATGAGATTGTAGAGCTGCAGTGGAAAGGAAGATTATCAGTCAATAACATCATATGGAAAAGAGTAACATCTCCTTTTGTGTAAAAATATGGGATTAGAATGACATACAGTAAGGGTGAGAAAAATTTTCATATTGGGGTGAACCATTACTTGAAACTGTGTCTGACTGTTGAAAACTCTATGTCAGTATAGTAACACTAACTTTATTATGAGCTCAGTAAATTAGGAGACATTATGCTGACATTGGCATGTCATACTGGTCTTATTGTAAAGGAGCAACAGAACATGTCTGCTGGAGTATAAAAGATCTACAGTGGAAACACTTCACACATAATTGCTGTGTTGAGCAAGTTTCCAAAACATAATTAAAGAGAGAATGTCTGACAATGAGCAGGCCTGTGAGCAGAGCTGAGGGTACACCAGGCATCACTTGCTTCGCTGTATAACAGAAATTTAGAGATTCTTGTAAATTAATTTGCAAAATTCTAGCAAGATACTATTTAGCACAGCCTTAAGTGTTTATACTATTGTTTGAACACTCTTTCAGTGACCTTTCTATTTCATGTTTTGCTGTAGGCATTAATTTAGAGGAACACAGCACTGCTTATAATGTTATGGCAGTTTATTGTTGAATTACTGGCAAGTAAGGGAGTTCAGTGAAATGCTTCTTGCTAAACTTGCTAAACTGCAAAGACACAAAAAGTGGCAAGAATAAGTTTAGGAACCCATAGAAAATATCAGAATTTTTGCATTTCTTACTTATAAAATGTGGTCTGATCTTATTTAACGTCACAATTATAGAAAACACAATTGACTAATAACACAAACAATTGCACTTTTCACATTTTATTTAATACATTGAGTAATTATTCACAGTGCAGGGTGGAGAAAGTAAATGAAACTTTGAATTTTTATTTCTGGGTTGTCTTAATAGCACAGGCCTCTAATTTGGCCTAATCGAGAGGAAACATGTATTATCTTCTTTTACAGCCATTCTTTAGTTAATTTACTTGTGTACATTGGGTCATTGTTGTCACCCAACCTCTCTAAAGCTTAAAGTCAGGAACTGCCATCCTGACATTCTTCTGTAAAAAGTCTTGATACACTTTTGAATTGTTCCTTCAATGAATGAAAAAAAGTATCCAGGCCATGATGCTTCTTTCACTTCCACAGCTGAGATGAGATTTTGGAGTTGGTGTGCAGTGCCCTTTTTCCTTTAAACCAGTGGTCACCAACCCGTTAATCGCGATCTACTGGTAGAACTTTGAGACTGTCCCTGTAGCTCCCAAAATAATAGAAAAATAAATACACAAATAGCTTACATTAAGTTTGACTGTATTTGTTTCAGCATCTCAGAGCGGCTTGATTCATTTACTAGGCATCTAGCCTCTCTAAGATGCTGAAACACTGTATCATGAGTTGCACACATGTAAATACCTTGCTTCACTCTGAAACCGGTAGGGCACATATTTATTTGCTGGCAAACCACCAAAATAAAAGCTGGATTGTTTAATGTTTGAAAATTAAGAAATTAAGACGTAAATATTAGTTCTGTATAAGGAGAATAAATGTTGAAATTAAGTGTTATTTTGTGTGTTTTTCCACAAGATTAATTTAGTGAGATGTGCTTGTGGCGAGGGGGGCGTGGAAAAGCGAAGTCTGCAGTGGGAGAACGAGTATGGAGACGAGTGGTAATAAGTGGGTCAAGTGATTGATGATTAACACCTGTCTCTAATTCCAGTAATTGGCAGAAAGATGGGATATAAGCAGCCTGCAGACTTGGGACAGGGAGAGAGAGACTTTTCCACCCGAAAGGAATATTTGTGTGTGTGCTTTTTGTGCATGGCAGAGAGCCCCACATGATTTATTTTCTGTTTATTTTTGGACATTAATAAAAGCCTTGAACTTTTCGCCACCCTGACTTCTTCCTTTTATTGGAACTGTTTACAGTGCTATTGTTTAATCTTCCATTATGTTGGGATTTTTTTAGGGGTTTCTGTAATGTTGGTTTTGCAGGGGTTACCGCTGTTGTGAATAGTAGAGCCTGTGGTTAGGTCGTGGATGGACTGCAAAATTCGAAGAGTAATGCTGAATACAGAACTGCATAGTATGAGTTTCTTCTCTTGATTATTTCTGACATAGAAAGATATGTTAAAAATAATAAGATTAATACATGCAAATGTATAGTAACAGTGTCTTTACTAGATTTATTAGCATATGCAAGTGTGCTACTGCTAAATTTCAATTAAATTGCAATTAACAGGTGATGGAGAAACCCGAGGTGGAGCTGGAGAGCAGGAGGGAGTCAGCTGTGGGCGGAGCCAAGGAGCTGAGTGGCACCGGCAGGGCAGGCGAGTCCAGGGACATGAGCTAGCAGAGAGAAAGGGTCCAGGAAGTTACCAGGGACTGGTTGAGGCAAAGAGAGGTCGGGAGTGGAGTTTTGGGTGCATGGAGACTGGCTCCGTGGTCCCCAAGTGAATGAGCCATTCTGGCTCTGGGTTGGATTACTTTGATGGCGCTGATTCCTGGGTCAACCTGGTGGTAAGCTCCGGCCTCGGAATGGATGTGGTGTCCGCAGTGGTGTAAAGTATTTGAGTAAGTGTAATTAGTTATTATACTTAAATGTCTTGTTGGCTACTTTGTAGTTTTACTGAGTATCAATGTATCAAATATATTAGCAACTTTTATTCTCTACTTGACTACATTTTTGAAAATGTACTTTTTACTCCAATACATTTGTGATGAGTAATGCAATTACACATTAAATTTAGCATGGTACCTAACTGTTTCTGTAGCAGTTATATCACAGCAGATATTGCCATCTAAGGGCATTGAAGGTACTATAACTTGTGCATTTTGCCTTCACTCACCTAAACTTGTCTACAAGGCTACTTTACGTGAATGCGAGTGCATTAGCAGGTAGTTGCTTATTTGCAGGTGTTTGAGATAGAAGATGAGGTCATGACTGCAGCGGGTGCTGAGGCCAAAACCAGCAAGTCCAGTGCAAGTACACTTTGACTATTTAATTTTACTTAACATTATTTTATGTATTCGCTATATTGACATGACCCTTTTGAAGGATATTGGTTTACTTATGGCCTTTTTGTGCACTTGAGCTTAACTGAGACTTGAGAGTTTGTAGACGTTTAAAAGGTTGTTGTGTCAACCTTGATTTATTGCAACATTGAGGTCTTCAGTTTTATTTTGATCTTAGAAAATAAACATGATTTCTCATCTTAGAAATCAACTGTTTCTTATTTTCACTGGCATGTCTCTCAGGCGTCAAGGACTAGTGCATCTTTGAGTCTACATTAAGTATGAGTAAAATGCTTACAGTAAGTACTGTTAAAATCAGATACTCTAAAGGCCTTTACACACCGGGACAAATATCGCGATTATCGCCGACGTTTAATATCTCGTGACTAAACAAAGGGCGCCAGTGTGAGTGTGCACACCAACGTGAAAAACGGCAGGCATAAAAGCGTAATGTTTTAAAAAACGCCTTGGGTTCGTTTTTTTGGTTTGACGCGCCGCGTTAAAAACTGGCAGACCAATGAGATTGCCGCTTTTGGAGCTGCTGAAGTTACAGTCAAACACGATTTGGTGGCGCTCAAGCACAAAATGGTCTTGCCAAGCACACATTGATACCAAGACGATGAAGAGGAAGTAAGTAGACGAGGAAGACCCCTACAAACTATGGGTGCTCTGCCAGTTCTTGGCCACACCAATAGATGTGTATTTTTTCTGTATTTTTACTGTATTTTTTTTCTTTTACATTCAAGAAATATAGCTGAGAATGTCTGTTTCATAAATAAAAACACCTCTGGGTGTCCGGCTATGGCTCTGGGATGAACACGATGGCTCGCTCCATGGCTGGAATGGGGGCACTAGCTCATGATCAGTGGCAGGCGGATGCTCGGGGTCTGGTTCCATGGCGGGCGTGTGCGTCATCACTGGGTCCATGGCGGAAGATCTTTCCGCCGTTCTGGGACACTCAGGGCTGAATAAAGATTCCTGTCTGGAGGGGGCACAGAGATGGCAGCTGGAGATAGAACTGGTTCTGGGGAGTCAGAGCTGATGGTGTCTTCCTTGAGGACCCCCACGGTAAGGGATGACCCACATACCCACAAGGCATAATCGATGAACTCAACGAGGGGACGGTGATCCTTCCTCAACAGCAGCATTTGGCCTTGGACGTCACCCATCCCGCTCTAGAGGATGTACGATGTGTCTCAACATCCCAGCACACCTGGTATATTTAGAGAAATTCCTCCTCGTACTCCTTCAATGTGCGTTCATCTTGTCGCAAGCAGTCCATGTCCTTTTTTCTTTTTAAGGTCGGTTCTTGTGTCACAGTAGTGTGTGGTAAGCAACACGTACAAACAGAAGATACTTTAAACAGTCTTTAATCCACAACTCAAGATACATATGAGATCGCTATATATACATAGGACCATGACACTTAACGTGAATTATGGGAGTAACTTCTGTTAAACTGTAAACAATCAGCGAAAGGTTAGCCCTATGAATGCAATAATAAGCATTTTCAAAAACTGGGTACAATGAGATGACATTATTCTACTCGCCTTTCAACAATCGAACATTAAAAGGACATTTAAAAGTGTAAAAGCATGAACAAATTACTACCACAGACCCCTGAATAACCCCTGATTATTTCCACAGCAATATTATGGACTTGTTATATCACCGTAGTAATATATGTCTGTATTATGTAACATGTTGCCTTAATCAGAAATGTTCATTAACTGGAACACTGAGTGATAGTATTTTAAAGTGCTCTCCGTCATTTTGACAGACAATAAATATTGTATTTTTCTGCTTTAGAAACATTCTAGTAAAAACTGCTAAATATAGGGATTAGAAGTGAAAAGAGGAGACCATTATATTTTAAAGCATCTAACAAACCTGGAAAGAGAAGTGAGGGTTTGGGTAGAAAACGAGAGATTCTTAGTGCAGTCCAGTGTATTCATGGGAAATATAGTAAATATTAAATTGGGAGAGCAGATCACAAATGCGAAGTATATGTTGTCCTTTTGTATACTGTTACAGCAGAATCAGAATTAGGAGAACATGAAAGAAATTTTACAGCTCATTTAGTCAAATCGACCGATAAGGATTATTTGTAGCGCAACCTCATGATTTGAAATGGTTTGTTTCAGTCTTTTTGTGTGGAACTTCCCCAAACCCAAAGGAAAACACAGGAAACAGAAATACAAGCACAAAATGAAAACTAACATGCAAAACCAAACTGAACATAATCCTGACTCCAAATCAGTTCTGTATTATTATTGCAGTAAACTTTATTACATTGCCCTTAACAGAGTCTATTTACACTAAATGCAAATAGCATCCCTTGTTGGGGGGACCTCGCAGACCTGACTTTTTTGACGTGATTGACGCGGGTTCGAATCCGCCTTTTGCCAAGCTTGCATTTATTTTCAATAAAAATGAAAATAATTTTCTAAAAGTGGAAATAAACTGCGAACAAGTGTTTAATAATATTAAAAGTGTTTATTAGGTAGGGTTAGGGGAAGGTGTAGGGAGGGTTTTTATTCTCCCAATAAGGCAGCATCCATTTAATAATTTTAATAAATATAATCATTTACACTCTATGATATTATTGCATCCTGTTCATTTATAAAAATACTGAGGTGCGAATAGTATCTGCCAATATAAAGTATAGATAGCATCTAATTGTTATTTACTCTTATGGCAAAGAACTGATACTTTTACATAGTGTAAATAGAATCTATCTCTATTTTCACCTGGTGTAAATAGCATATCGCTAAGAAAATGCTGCTATTGTCACTTAGTGTAAATAGAATATATTGCTATTTTCACTTAGTGTAAATAGCATCTACAGCTATTTGCACTTAGTGTAAATAGCATATATCGCTAAGAAAATGTTATTTTTACTTAGTGTAATTAGCATCTAATTGCTATTTACACTTAGTGTAAATAGCATCTATCGCTATTTGCACTTAGTGTAAGTGCAAATAGCCGCTGCGTATTATTAAACACTCGTTCGCAGTTTTTTTCCACTTTTAGAACATTATTATCATTTTGATTGAAAATAAATGCGAGCTTGGCAAAAGACGGATTTGAACTTGCATCGATCATGTTAAAAGCCAGGTCTGTGATGCTTACTCGCTACCGCTGTGCCACTGAAAACGTTATATTGTCTTTTGTAGAAGATTTCAAGTCAACATGAAATCGAAACTGAACCTGTTTACTTTTCTTTCATAATTGTTTTTATAATCATTCATCAAAATGAATAAGCAACTGGATATTTAGTCACTGTTTTAGGCTGCTGTTGTGTAGTTCTAAAACGTTGCCATTTGTTAACAACATGATGACTTAAATCTTCTACAAAAGACCATAGACTATACTTTTGTATCATTCAAAATAACAAAATTCCATCAGAAACAGAAATCCTTCTTTGCTCTGCTTAATTAAGCCTTTTCTGGGAACAGTTTTACAAAAATGGCCAAAAAATTAATGACAAACAAGTTTAAAGGTCCAGATTTGAATGAAACCCCCATCCTTTTAGCCACATGCCCTCTGTACAAAATTCTGCTCTCCAAAGAAGTGTCAGTCAGCCAGGTGTCAGCCAATCTAATGCAGACATTGAACTGCTCAACAACATGTACTATTTAAAGCAGTCCTACACCTGTATAACTACAGTAGTAATTAATGTTAGAACGTTTCAAAATGTAGTTAGTTTAATTAAAGCCTTTTGCATTCATCATGGCCACATCTTCAATAGTCATCAATATAAAATTAACAGAACTACATTTACTTGGTGGTAATAAAGCTATATTAGTACACATTCTTAGCTTTAGCTGTCAATGAAAGGTATGAGATGCTAAACACTTGAATCAAACTTAACAGACTTACTCTGTCTGTTAAAATGAAGTACCTAGGAACATTGGCTGAATGTATATTTTTTCCTCATTGATCACTTTGATAATGTTACACGCATTGTGTCTGTAAACTGAGTTGAATGTTCAAGATTCAACTGCTAGCACTACTTCCCAAATTCATCTGAGCTTGCATCCATGACATTACGTGACAGTTTCTGGACTAGCTTGTCTCATTGTCAGAAATCCTGTCCCCTGTTGCCTTATGGGAAAAGTACAAATAACAGTATCATCATAAATTCAGTAGCCTACCCTTGTGACAAAAGAAGTACCACTTTAGCATAGCCTACTTATTATGGAAATAATAATACTTAATGAATATTTGAAAGAATACTTAAGTTACACTGAATGTAGTGTTAACTGCAATTAAATGAAAATGTATTATAGTTTAAATTTATTTTAAATGCAAGTAGCTGAAATTTAGAGTGCTTTTTTGACCCACTTAAGTATGACGTAAGTACATCTTCACACGTATATTCATTATTGCTTCTGTTGTCTTTGAAATATGGTTAGAGTGCACTTCAAAATGTACTGATAAGCATTTGGTAAACTAAAATATACTTTGTCATTTCTATTTCAACTTGTATGTCGTATTTAAATATATTTGTAATTACATATTTGATTACATGTGAAGTTGCAATTTAGTACGATTAAAATATATTAACTTTAAATGTAATATTGAATAACACTAGAATTATAATCAAGTATTTCACATTTGCTTCACATCAAAATAAGTGTACTTTAAAGCAAGACAAACATTATGATTAAAACTGTGCTTTCTTTTATTTTAATTTGACATTATTCCTTTTATTTCATTTATATTATATTATCTGCATTTTTTTTTAGTATACCACAAGTGCACATTCAATAAAATTCAACACTTCTTTTTCACAAGGGTAGGTAGCACTTTATTTTAATGGTCACCATGCTGTACTGTTGCTTATAAATAAATCCTTATATTACACAACATATACTGCTAATTGTTAGCTCATGTTAGCAAATGCATTAGCTAAATTTAAAGCATGAGACCTTATTGTAAAGTGTTACTGTTAATGTTTACATTATTTTATTAGCAAGCCACTTTAGCAAACATGCTTTAAGATTAGATTAACAATGTTAATCTATATCCTTAAAGCTTCACAAATTCAGCTGTATGTCCAGCAGAGGAAACATGTTTATAGTGCTTCTTTTACATAAATTAGTTCCTATTTGGTAAAGTTGGAGAAAAAAAAAAAAAAGTGAGCTATCTTAACATCTCTTATCTTTATGCTGAAAATGACATTTTGGATCATGGTCTAGTCATCTTGGGTGGATAAATACAATATCTAGGCCTACTCAAATAACATTATTAATGACAGACCACAATGCCAAATAAATTAAGTAAATAGATAAGACTGCATATGATTTACAATGCTTGCAAAACTTAAACAGCTAAGTTTTGAAAAACAGATCACATTTTATCTATTATATATATATGAATATATATATGAATATATATATATATATATATATATATATATATATATATATATATATATATATATATATATATATATATATATATATATATAGTATTATTATTATTATTATTAGTATTGTCAGTGTAAAGCATTTTGTGTTGAAATGCTGAAATGTGCAAAAACTCCCCTTGCCTATACTGATTGTCAGGCAGATGATGGCAAAACGCATCCATTTAGAATCAGCTGAAGGAAGGAGCTGATGACAATGTTTACATACGTTTATAATCTTAATGCCATTTTGAGACATTTTAATTGTGAACTGTTAATTATTAGGTGACACATAACGTGTTTGTGTTTTTGTACACTGTAGTAGAAATAAGAGACTGTCACCGATCGTTAAAATGCAAATGAAGCAGTTCAATAAACGACATTTGCAGTAATGAATAGTTGACTGCAGTCGTGTAGGTGTTCAGTATAGCCTATGATGTTGTTCTGTAATGTGAGCTCTGTGGGCGATATGTCACATGTGATAATGTTGAACTGTGTTAAACCACGCCACATTATTATCTCTCTTCAACTCACATCTGAACCTATCCACTTCCTGTATCGAAAGAACAGTTAAATGTTAGATCACATGAAATGTTTTTGTTAAATCCATCCATTAAAAAAAAAAAAACCTTGTGCATTTAATTAAATGTGCAAACATGTTCCGCTCAAATATGTTCAACAATAAAATCACTGACATTTCTACAAGACTGTAGTATTAGCCTACTGTAATAAGTGGTTTGGGAAAGGAAACGTAACCCACCTTTTGTAGATATCCGTCAAAATCTCCAGATTTGAATGTATCGCTGCTTCTGTGTCAACCTTTATTTCCTCAGTTTCGGTGTGTGCGCTATTTTATTCCAAACACGCGAACAGTATGAACTGCGCTTCAGAAACGGAAACAATATGGCTAAATGTGGCGGTAACCGTTGAAGAAACACCACCATTTACACATCCAGAGGTGAACAACAGAAGATGAATTAATGGAGGAGAGCGATGAAACAACAATGGTTGTCCGTTATCGCGGCGTTCTCATTGAGGTCTTGCTGGAGGAGGAGGATGAATGAGCATCAGATGATGGGAGGTTGGGATCAGATCTCTCTCTCTCTCTCTCTCTCTCTCTCTCTCTCTCTTTCTGACTATAACCAGATGATATTCGAACACAGCGGTTTTCTGAACGATCAAAGTCAATCTTTTATTCTTTTTTTATTTAAGAAGTTAGTTGGGTGAAATTTATCACATTTTATCACCTTTAATCGCATTTTTAGGCATGAAACATGATGGTAATATTGGCTATATATTTTATTTAAAATAAAATAGCATAAATAAAATCAATCAACAGCCAGAGTAAATAAGCAGCTGCTTACCTCTCTTCAGTTTCAGCTGTTCCAGCATCCTCCACCTCCCTAAACTTCAACTTCACCTCAGGTACCTCGCCCCATGTAATCATATCCTATATTTATTCACTGTGTGGGTATATCAGAGCTCAAGTTGAAGCTGCTTCATCGAGCCCTTCATCAGTGGACAGCAAGCCAAATAAGTTAACCTAATACCTTAAAGATTATATGGGCAAACAAATTCGTTAAATGTAAATATTTTTTGTGGAATGGTGTTTTTCACTGGCCATTGATTTGTGTGTGTGTGTGTGACTGAAAAATAAGCTAAATGCCCACAAAATCACACATGCAAGGGACTCAATTGAATGACTATTAGCAAACAAATAAATAGACATTAATTTGTGCTGAAATTATTTTATTATGTGAAAAGAATTGTCTGGTACAACCATTAATTATAGCTTACAGTTATAACTTCATTATGCAAAAATATCTGACACTGCATCCTGGAATCCTGCCGCCAATCACAAAAACAAGTAGAGCTGTAAAATAATGAACTATTGTCTCATGTGAGAACAGCGAACAGTGACCATCCTGTTGTTTTTCGTATTTCATTGACATTATCACACCGTTACATAACATGCTTGGGGAAGATTTTCTTCTTCATGATTTGCTTAATGTATGAATAGACCTTCCCTTGAGGCTACTTTAGCACCCAGTGATAAAAATAAGAAGTCCAATTCAATGAACCAACCAGGGACAAATAATAAATAAATATTTTCTTTTCCTATATCACAATTTATAAAAATAAATCCAAATACATTATATTTTAATCAACAGAAAGAACATCCTTGTCCAATGGTCAGGGGGAAGCTGGAGCCAGCAGGGAAACACCTTGGACAGATCGCCAGTCCATCACAGTAGTACTATTCAAAAATACTCCACGTGTCTTTGATGTTCTGAAAAAATGTCAACAGTCTTTATGGATGTGGATTTTACTATCACAAAAATCACATTAAGATAAAGTGCACCTTGCCTTAAGGTGCTTTGTTCATCTCTGGCAATTCCTGTGACACCACTCTTTCTTTCATCCATCAGATTGCTTTTATTAAGGATTCGATTAAAAATGAGTTTGATTCAAACCTATTGTAAATATCTTTAGTTATGTTAGTATTATATTTAATTTATTATTATATTTAATATATAATATTTAAATAACAGCAATAATGAAGATTAAGAAGTATATTGGGATGAGGGTTTAGATGACTTCTTTGTCTGACTGTTGACCTATGTGTAAGAATGGGATGCTATACTATTGAATCAAACATCTCTTAAAGCCTGAATGCACATTCATTACATAATAATGTTCTCCCCCAGGAATCACATGGAGGAAATAATTTTATGAAGATACGTTTCTATAAACACACTGTAGTATGAGTGCTGAGTGCTTGTACATATCAGTGCCAGTCTCTACCTGCTTTCCTTATAATATTTCTGCAGGGCATCAGCAGACAAATCAGCACTGTATTGCATAAACATTACATGTAATTGCAATGCACATTTACATACATAGATATTACATTGTATAAATTAGAATTTAGTATTGCTGGACATTTCAAGGCATTTTTATATGGATACATCCTAGCTGTTTACTTAAGTTACTTGTATAACTATTATGTCTATGGTGTATATTCCATTAATGAGTGAACTAACCTGTTTTTGCTATCAAGAATAATTTGCAGTTTACTTAAGCTGCGTTAGACTGGCTTCTGTTTGAGCACATTAGTATTTTCTACACAGCTAGCCCATGCTGCAAGGCTTTTATATAAAGAGGTTGTTTCTTACCACACATGAAATATTCATTTGATTCTGGGGAAATAAAAGGCAGGAGCCTGACATTCCACTGAATATCAATAACGAGAGAAGCAGAGATATAAAATATAAACAGAAAATTATTACAGTGCCTCCCCTTTTTCTGCATGGAGCCAGATGACCTGGAAGTAAAATATGACAGCAAACATCCCAGCCTACTCATTCACCCTGGCCTCAGGCACAGCCGCTCCTCTTCTGCTCTGCTTCATGGAGCTCTGGGGACATCTCCAGAACTTCAACATCAGAGCAGACAGCAGTGCTCCTACCTGCTTATCTACATACAGAGAAATTAAGCTTGATTCCTTGCCCTCACTAATGTTGGCACAGGCTACTATCACAAGAAGAACAGATAGAAATGATCCCTAGACTAAATAGATGTAGAACAAATAGATGTGGTCTCTTTTTGCTAAACTAAAATGTTGTCTGTGATCAAAGAGTGTTAAATGTCTTTTTCAGACATAACATTTCATTCATCCCAGTAACCACCTAGCAAGATGCTAAAGTAGTAACATACACTAGCAAAATATAAAGTAGGTTACTACATAGAAACACCCTGGCATATTGCTGGAAATGTTTGCAATAGAAAGTATCACTCACATGTTATTCAGAAAATATAAGCATTATTGATTTTAGTTAACTACAATCATTTTAATTTTGTGGATAAAAGAGGTTTACATTTGTAACAACAGTAAAACTGCACACTAACAAGAACAGAGGGATTCTCTAATCAAACAAATAATTGAATAACTTTAAAAGTCGGTAACACTTTATTTTAGGGTATTTTATAGTTGCCTATTAGCATGCAGTTTACTAGAATATTGGCTATTTATTAGTACTTATTAAGCACATATTAATGCCTTATTCTGCATGACCTTATTCTACATTCTTAATCCTACCCAATACCTAAACTTAACAACTTCCTTACTTACTATTAATAAGCAGTAAATTAGGAGTTTATTGAGGGAAAAGTCATAGTTAATAGTTTATATGTGTTCCCTATTCTAAAGTGTTACCAAAAAATCTATTTAACTATACATGAGTAGTACCCCCATGCTATTGTCTTAAAATAAGACACATGTATAATATCATATTTAGAGCTATTTTATATCACAAACTAAGATAACACAATTTGTTTTGCTATAGAACCAACCAACTTAAATGTAATGTTACTCACTACAATGTCACATGGTGCATTTTCCCAGCTAAAATAAATTCCTTGTTCATCCCTATGTCTTTCCATATACTCCCATGAGAACAGAGTTCATCCCAGAATAAATACAGCCACTTTCACTTTGGACTAAATATGGCATGACTAGTAAGAATTATGATAACAAGCTTAAATACATTTTTATATGAATATGTCAAGCTGTTTACTTTGGGTTCCTTGGAAAACTATGAAGTATATTCCATTAATGACTGAAGAAACCCCCTCCACATTTTGTAAAACTGTAAATCATTGGCTTATGGCAGAATACAGAGGCCCTGATAATCAAATGAATCTAGATATACTATAAAAATAATGACAAGCATAAATTCAGATCACTCCCATACGGAAATGCAGTATTTGACATATATTTGTTACAATCTGCTGGTCAGCAAACACGATGGAGAAATAAATATTCAGTCTTTAATAGCAAATACAAAATAACACGCATGAGAATACAGGAACAAGAATGATAAAGCATGGACCTAACATACAACGTTAACGCAAGACAAAACACTGAGGAGAACTAAGGGCTTAAATACACAAGTAGAGGTAATGAGGAATCTAAATGAACAACAGATGAATGCAATCAGCATCCAAGGGAACAAACTAGCACACACAAGGAAACTAGTGGTAACTATTTGGTAATATATGTTAAAAGATTTCCAGGTGGAAAAAAAGTATACTTGAATGCACTAAAAAATACTTAGATACAAGCAAGTACATTTGTAGTACATTCTTATTTTTTTGTGCTAAATAAAATTGTAAAAGTTATACACTATAAATGCACCAATTAAAAGTATATTTCTACTTCAGTGGACTTAAAAAAGTATACTAAATACCTTTAATACTTAAACTGATTTTTAGTGCATTGAAATAAAGTACACTACCACAAAGATATACAGAGGAGTTTTATTAGTATATTTCTTAAAAGTGCGCTTTGAATGCTTTAAAAATCTGAGTAGACATTTATATAGTAATCCTAAGTTTAAATTAAATTGATTTTATTAAAAATATATTACTAATGTACTAGTTA